>CM026427.1:15778929-16378929 GCA_014871385.1 Ceratodon purpureus
AATGAAGTGGTTTTATGCACCAGAGCTTCACACTTCCGAAGCTTGAAGCCCCGTGTCCTGCCTGCTTATTCAGGATACACATGGCTCCCGATACACAGGAGCCTGGTGATCAAGCCCACGACTTATATAATAGGGTGCTTCTGTAGCTCAAGACAAGGGTGGGTAGTTTTGTGATAAGATTTTGCTATCAACATGTGCTCAGCGTCTACAAGGTCATGAAAATACCCTCGCTGCTTCACATGAAAATTTTGAGGTAGTTGTTGAACTCAATATAGACATGCCGATCGTATACACCTCTTCGTCCGAGGCACAAATTGACGCCTCGGTTGCAGAGTCTCTTCAGGGTGATAAATCTGTTGTTGATGGATGTGCTTCTCGGAAGAGGAGAAGTCAGCAATGTTTGGAGGAGGCTCGGGCGGAAAAGCGTGTCAAAGTAGAGAGTGGTGTTGGTTTGTCGTGTGATTCTTTCTATGAAAATGGTGTGGATATTGCCGTACCTCTTCGAAGTGCTGAAGGCTGTCAAGATAGAAGTCGAGGCGATGAGCTTACGAAAGAAGAAGATGTCTTCAGGCCCTTTGTAGGTGATGACAATCCTACAGCTATAGGAAATGGTGCAGATCTTTCCGATCTGTTGAGGGATTTGGGCAATGACTCGGAGGATATCGATGACGACGAGTTTGGAGGTGGTCCTCCCTCACAGCCAGCCGATCTCCGTGATGAGTTTACAGGGAATAGTAATGTGAATGAAACTGAAGACCAGGCTCTGACACCCCTGACTGCACATATCGTCAACACCGCAGTCGATATTTCTTCGGGAGTGGAGAAAAGGGACGACATCGGAACCGATGTGCAAGCTCAAGCAGCCGATATTTCTTCGGAAGTGGAGACCAGGGACGACATCGGAACCGAGGTGCAAGCTCAAGCAGCCGATATTTCTTCGGAAGTGGAGACCAGGGACGACATCGGAATCAAAGAGAAAGCTCATGCTCACGAGACAATCGGAAAGGAAAAGAGTTTTCCCGAGATTATTACCTTGGATTCCGACAGCGATATTGAAGACGATGACGACGACGACTTCCAGATGTTTGATCATTTAAGCGAATCCCTTCAGTTGAAGAAAACTGTGAACTCTGAACTTGGAGGCTCGAGTCTGATGCCGAATGAAAATTCTCACCTGGCAAACTCTTTGCTGCAAGTGCCTGGAGTCTGGAGGCAAGTGCCGAATGGGAGCCTTCAGGTGGCTAATGCTGTGACGCAAGAGCCTGGAGTCTGGAGGCAGGTGCCGAATGGGAGTCCTCAGCTGGCAAATGCTGTGATGCAAGAGCCTGGAGTCTCGAGGCAGATGCCGAATGGGAACCCACAGGTGGCTAATGCAATGACGCAAGAGCCTGGAGTCTCGAGGCAGATGCCGAATGGGAGTCCTCAGCTGGCAAATGCTGTGATGCAAGAGCCTGGAGTATCGAGGCAGATGCCGAATGGGAACCCACAGGTGGCTAATGCAATGACGCAAGAGCCTGGAGTCTCGAGGCAGCTGCCGAATGGGAGTCCTCAGGTGGCTAATGCAATGACGCAAGAGCCTGGAGTCTCGAGGCAGATGCCGAATGGGAGTCCTCAGCTGGCAAATGCTGTGATGCAAGAGCCTGGAGTATCGAGGCAGATGGCGAATGGGAACCCACAGGCGGGAAACCCTGTGAAGGTAGAGCATGGAAGCACAAGACAGGTGCCGAATTGGAGTCCTCAGGTGGCTAATGCTGTGGTGCAAGAGCCTGGAGTCTGGAGGCAGGTGCCGAATGGGAGCCTTCAGATGGCAAATGTTATGATCCAAGAGCCTGGAGTCTCGAGGCAGATGCCGAATGGGAGTCCTCAGGTGGCTAATGCAATGACGCAAGAGCCTGGAGTCTTGAGGCAGATGGCGAATGGGAACCCACAGGCGGGAAACCCTGTGAAGGTAGAGCATGGAAGCACAAGACAGGTGCCGAATGGGAGCCTTCAGATGGCTAATGCTGTGGTGCAAGAGCCTGGAGTCTCGAGGCAGATGCCGAATGGGAGTCCTCAGGTGGCAAATGCTGTGATGCAAGAGCCTGGAGTCCCGAGGCAGATGGCGAATGGGAACCCACAGGCGGGAAACCCTGTGAAGGTAGAGCATGGAAGCACAAGACAGGTGCCGAATTGGAGTCCTCAGGTGGCTAATGCTGTGGTGCAAGAGCCTGGAGTCTCTAGGCAGATGGCGAATGGGAGTCCTCAGGTGGCTAATCTTGTGAAGGCAGAGCATGGAAGCACCAGACAGGTCCCGCACAACATGCAGAGCCCAGGCTTCCAAGCTGCCAATATCCAGTTTGTGCAAGCCCCGCCGGGGTGCACGGTTCAAATTAGAGTTGTAAACGGGAAGTTACAGCCTTATATTGTTGTTTCACCCGTGAGTCAACTGAATCCGGTCAGAATGCCAACGTCTCCATTTGGCGGTAATCTCATGCGTTCGGGGATTCTTCAACCTAATAGTTTGCCGTATCGTTGCCCAAGCTCTGGGCCTAGTAACGGTATATTCACTAACCATGCAGTACCATCTTATCAGTGTGTTTTCACTTCAGTGCGCACTTCAGCATTATTCTGAGCTCCTTCCTTGCTTGTAATTAGGTTACGCGCAAGAAGCCACTTCTTCTGGAGAGCAAGCTGGGGGAAGCCATGGCTTGAACCCTCCCACGACCTCGGCAGCTGTGCCTACTTTGGGAGGACAAGCAGGACCCAGCCGCGGCTTGAACCTTTCCGCGACTTCATTACCTCTGCCCACTTCTGGAGACCAAGCCGGGCCAAGCCACCGTTGGAACCCTTCCGCGACTTCAACACCTGTGCCCACTTCTGGAGACCAAGCCGGGCCAAGCCACCGTTGGATCCCTTCCGCGACTTCAACACCTGTGCCCACTTCTGGAGACCAAGCCGGGCCAAGCCACCGTTGGAACCCTTCCGCGACTTCAACACCTGTGCCCACTTCTGGAGACCAAGCCGGGCCAAGCCACCGTTGGAACCCTTCCGCGACTTCAACACCTGTGCCCACTTCTAGAGACCAAGCCGGGCCAAGCCACCGCTGGGACCCTCTCAACGCTTTGGCGGTTGTGCCTTTTAACAGTGGTAAATCTTTCCTGCTTACAATCTTTCGAGTCTGCAACGATTTATCGCCCAAGTTGGTCAGCACTCCCTTATTTACTCCGTCTATATCGTCTGCTTTTTGAAGTGCAACTTAGTCTGTGAAGTGGTTGCTGTCATCCAGGTGCAAGCAAAGGTGAACCGGGTTTGTATGATAACACAAATCTTGGGCCTCAGAGTGTCCCAGCTCATAATCAACTTGCTGTGGTGAAACCGTGCTACGGTAAGGACATTGCCTTGAGGCGAGCAGGCTCCTTTGGGGTTGGAGGATCGTCAGTCTCTGCGTTTTCTGCGGTTTGGATTGGCTTGATGTAATTAATTCGTAATTGAGGCGTTGACTTAACGGGCGTAGTTCATAAGTCGGGAATGAGATATGTGGCAGGGAGTCTGAGGCAAGAGGATCGTCTCTTGTGTCTGGAATTTAGTCGGATAGAGATATGTCTCGTTGTAACTGTATTTTCAGACCGGAGTGCGCCAACTTGTGCCTTGCTCGAGTCTCGTTATCGGTTGCTAATATTCTGAGCTTAGCGAAGTTTGGAGATTTACACTTCTATGCGAGTATTTTAGCGAGATCGATAATCTACAATTTGTTTAGGGCTTGAATACAGAGATTTGGCACTGGTTTTGAATTTGTCATAAGCTTATCTCATTTTATCAAATTAACGCAACTTATGAACTCTTATTCCTTTAGTGACTTTTGTTCAGAAGAATGTCTGCCTTCACTGATGATTTCTGCTTCAATCTGACGCAGATTCCACTGTCAGCACCCCGAGAATCAATGTTACGCACGCCATGAAAACTTATACTTATTATATCAACAAGGCTAAAAATGACCGAGCCAGGGAAGCGTTAGCTCGAATGGAAGCTACTCCAAACGAATTTGTGAAAGAGGGACACAGAAGAGGATTGGATTGTCGTCCAGACATTGTGGCATACAACGAAATGAAGAAGGTATCTGGGGATGTGAATCCAGGTATAATTGTAGGCGATCTTCCAGGGGTTGAAATAGGTGACAAATTCACCTATAGACACCAGATGGCGGTAGTAGGACTTCACCGCCTACCCAACGTGGGAATCGACTACGGTTATCCTCCTCCTCATTCGATTCCAACTGCCACGGCAATAGTGTTAATGCCCAAGGCAGGCTATGTAGATGACAAGGACTATGGCAACACGATTCTTTATACAGGTAAGCCTTTTCTGTGGTCATGCTCTAGTGTGGTTCTTCTGCACTTGTTAGATCTGCATGTTTTAAAGTTGTGATATTGTTCACTTTGTAACATGTTTATTTGACATGTTGTAGGGCAAGGAGGCCGAAAGAAACGCAATCAAGGTGCTCCTTTTGTGTGTGATCAAGAACTCAAGAAGGGCAACCTCGCATTGGCTAAAAACTATGAACGTAAGTTGCCTGTTCGGGTTATCAGGGGGCATTCTGTCTTGGGCAATAGCGGTCCTGGGGTTCTAGGTTACACCTATGACGGGTTGTATATGATCACCAATTACGAATTTAGCGTGGGTTTGAATGGATTCAAAGTTTATAAATTCTCAATGGAGAGACTTGAGGGTCAGCCGCCTATCCCACCATGTATCGGAGGCTGCACAGCACACGCGTGGAACACAGCCCGAGGGGCTCTGGGAGCATTACCTCTTCAGGTAATGGACCCTGGTCCAGTGGAGGAAGATGTGAAACAACTTTGTATATAGATCAAATTTTGTACTTTTTGAAGCTGCAACTTTCATTCTGGTTTGGAGAGCTCACCTAAGCTTGGTGGTTCACTTAAGGTTCTCCAGGAAGATTCTCTATAGAACTTTGGGGGCAATTGTTGAAAATTTATTTCCAAATTTTGGGTTTGAACTCTGCTCAGATTTATTTTACTCTGTAGTGAGGAAAGGTCTACTGTGCAGTTCAGACAAGCTCCTATAGTCCCGACATTTAATCAAATATAGTGACTGTATTCTCAAGGGTTAATCTGGGCAATTCAAGTTGTGTTTGCAAGAATTTCTCTTGTAGTGTTACCGTACCAGCATTTTTAGCTCCCTAATTGCTTCAAAAAACTATTTGAGGAGTTACTGAAGGAATATATTTCTCGTTTCTGATATTCTCTCTACTATAGACTGATTCTCTTCTCGTGTTTCTTGTTGCTGACGTGTAGCATGTTTTCAAAGTATCGTATCACTTCGGTGCATCGGTTTAGCACATGAATGTGGCTCTTGCGTTTATGAAATTGAAGTCGTTGTACTATGTTATGATTTTTCTATGTCCCGCATTGGTACGTTAATTTGGAGGTAGAGAAGAAAAATAATTTGGCATATTGAAAACGAAGATTGTTCTAAGAAGTATTATCTCCCCACGGCTATGGTTTCTTTGTTACCCGCATCTTGACTTATAACCGGTACTACAATTTGTAATTTACTGGATGATCATTGATGATCGCAATGATAGGATCTTTAAAGTGTATGAACGATGAAACAATACTTAGGGAGGCTGTCCACAGATCTGCCAATGTCTGTCACTGGGAGCCATGGGCCCAGCGTTTATTTGTCAAAATTTTCAGTTTCTCCACCAGGAGTTCCTCAAAAGGTATTTAGAATGGGCTTCAGAATTACAAACAAAGCAGTGGACATGAAGTCAAACATTAAGTACTGCAGATTCATTCACCTTCCAACTCAAATATGTCCATATGAACTCTGCTAATTCACTAGCAAAAATGAAGTAAATAACCCAGTTATCAATGAAGCAGGCTCATATTCCACTCCATTACGTACCAAATAATGTACAAGTTTGTTCCAATGAGCAGCTGATCAATGTACAAAAATTGTAGCCCTAAGAACTACATATATACAATTACACACCTCGCTGGTGAGTTCAATATTTGCTCCCCAAACCGGTGCCTCTACAAAGCTTCCACAATTCTTCTCACGTAGATTTAAACTGCTAACAGTAATATCAACATCTATATATTGGCAAAATTGTATTGGAACCCAAAGCTAAAGAATTGCTCAAAGCTTGGCGCTCTCATCCTCCTTGTCCTCGAGCAAATTCGCTGCCTTCAAAGACGACGCAATGGAAACCTGGCTCGAGAGATTCCCACTCACAGTGAAGCTCGAGGACGCCGACCTCCTCAGCCCGGAGGACGCAGTCCGACGGATGCTACCTGTCCCCATCCCTCCTGTAACATTGCTTGCACAGGGCCTCACCATGCCCAGGGCCAAGCACATCACCAAAGCTCGCCTTCTGGAAGTCCTGGTTGCAGACTTCCCGGAGGATTTTCTAACGCGCATGGTGGAGGCCGGGTCTTCAACCACAGACTCGACCACAGACTCAACGACCTCCTCGAAGTCCTCGCTCACTTGGCTCACGAGCTTGTCCTCGGCTGTTTCTTCTGGAATTGCAAGCTCCTTCAGTGCAACAGATGAAGCCTGTGGCACCTTGGGCGCTGCCATGGATCTCGTCTGAGGACCTGTAGATCGAAGCGCTGAAGCTCCCTGAAACGACGCCATATCAGCTTTCAGAGGGGTCGCCGTAGCTGGAGTCTGTGACTTGGGTGACTGCGGCCGCGCCAGCTCGGCGTGCACCAGGGTGCTCACCTGAGAACATGTGGAGCTCTGACTCAACGCCATCGCTAGATCCTCACAACAACTCCAAAAAACCAAAACACAACCTTCCACCCAACTCACCAGAAACTCAAACTCTCAAAAACTCAAACTAGAGCTTCACCCAACTGCTTCAAAAACTAGAGCTTGAACCACAAAAACAATGGACCTTGAAACGAACTGATAAAAAATTGATAGCAACTTGGGAGGCTCAGATTCTAGATCTTCTTCTGCTCTGAGAAAAACACGAGTCTGAGAATATCTAGATAATTCAATGAGGTACAGAGCAGTGAGTCAGGAGAGCTGAAGAAGGAGGAGATGGGAGTGACCAGGTGGATTTGGAATGAGGATTTCCTGCCCGGGAGGGGAGCATAAATATGACAACAAGGGGAGATGAGTTGACGAGTGGAAGTGTGGGTGCAGTCCGGGGCCCATTCGTGGTACCCGGAAAGCAAAGGAAAAGCTACAGCGAGGTGGAGTAGGGATATTTGTGCGACTCGTTGGGAGCCAGATGGCGAGGGCCGTGGCCTTTCAGCATCTCCCTCACTTTGCCTCTTGCTTCGAAGGGCGCCAGGTGGGCTGGGAAATGGCCCTCAAGATTGACGGTTGTTGAAAATGGATATCATTGCGGCTTAGTTGTGGAAGCTTGTTTTAACTTATGTTGTGTCTGATGGCTTGTGCTTGGGATAAGCTACGTTGGCTTTGTTCATAACCTAACATTTTTTGGGGGGTAATGTGGTGCAATATGATTGGGTGCTTACTCATGGGTTATTTTGTGTAGCTTTCTTTTTTCTTTTTGAACTACCACTTCTACTATGTAAGTATTGTTAGTGTAAGTTTTTCTGTGTTTTAAATTAAATTTAGTGTAAGAATATAGAGTAGAATATGTTTCATAATTGGTGAAGCTATTTGGCCTTTAACTAATTATGTAATCGATTTTGGGACATAAGCTTATTGTCTCAAACCATGTTTGGATGTATGTTCTTTATTTAAAGATTAATTGAAACCACTATTGTTTAGAACATTCTATATCTTCATGTGCTAAACCACATAGGACTTAGAACTAAGTTATATATTTTACTATAGACAATGTTTAGTACGCAAAGAAATTTGGAACATTATAAAAAGTAATGGTTCTCCAAAAAAAATTCATTGAAAGAAGGTTTTTGTATTTCTTCCAACTGGAAAATGATACAAATCTAACATAGAATATGTAGAAACATGATATGACATATCATTTATGATTTTATCAATTAAAATTCTTATTTTATACGGAAGAACTTGGTGATTTTTAAATTCAAGATGAAACTTGAGTTTTGAGAAATACCACAAGTTTTGCTTTACTGTGTTAATATTTTAATCTAAACAATTGTAAGGCATGGAAGAGCTTAATAGTTTCTTCATACTTAATATATAATTGCTTGGTGGACTAAACTTAGAAAAAAAAATTATAAATTCCAATCAAGAATGAAAGAATTGCCTTGAACTAAAAATGTACAATCGCTTCCATGTCTATTAACTATTTAGAGTGAACTACAAAAATTATATTAAATTAAAACTCATGGTATCTGTCTATGTCAAGTACTGGATACTTTTACAGACAAGTCTAATATCTCTTACTTGTCTTCAAACTTGGAATATTTCGTTTTGAAGTTAGCTTGACTGAGAAATTTCAAATAGGTTTAGGAGACTACGGTAATCCAAACCAAAGCCAATTACCTTCCACAGACGGAAAGGAACCATACTAATGATTCGCTGTAAACGGTGGCAGATGTCGAACAATATACTCTTTTTCCTTGACGACTGCCACTTGTACCATAGCTTAGTAAAACAGAGAGCCCTTGTGCTGTTCGTGTCTGTAACTCACAAAAAATTAAGTCAAAATGATGGGTGCCTCGCATGCACTGGCAAACCTGTCAAAATTTGTACACTACAACTATGTTCAGCTTTACACCATTGTAACGAAAAGCAGTCCTGGAAATGAAGACACAGGATCTACCTTACGGTACTGCCACACAAGCCAATGAAACACAGCATTAGATTACTGTAGCACTGGAATTGAACTTTGGCAAATAACTACTGGGCCCAATGGCTTCCAGATGCAAACATTGCAGGGGAAATGATCACCCTAGAACTTCGTAAACAATCATCTTATCGTTTAAGATCCCCAAGAGCTTCAACAACTTACATTCTTAGCCGCAGTAGAATAATAGCAGTTATAAATGACTATTGAACGTAAAACCCAGAAGGGAGCTCACTTGTTAGGGTGAAACGGGATCAGAAGGGAGCCCATTTAAAACGACCCAGGAACAAATCCCGTTTTAAATGGGCCATTATTCTATTGTACTTAACTTCCAGATTAGGAACTTGTACCGATGCTAGACACACAACCCGGACTTGACAATAATACAACGAATTAAACTCAGAGCCGCAGGAGCTAGATGCATGTGCAGATGAGTAAGCCAATGCACGAAAGTGATATGATACTCCGAACTCGTATAGCACGTGGCAACAAGAAACATGAGAAGAGAATCGGGCCATACTAGAGTGCAAAGTAGAAAACAAGAAAGACAATCCTCCAGAACTCCTCACATTCTTTTCTAAAACAACCATACGTGGAAAAATGCACAAAGCCCAATGCACCATCAAAATGCCGTGGCATTCAGTTCTGAAAACAACTCATGCATAAAAACCAAACTGCCAATCCTTCATTGATAAATGCAATCAGATCAACTGTAGGCCGTACAAGAGACATGAGGAATTACTCCAACTATGACAATAAATAGTAGGACACACTATCTTCTAATCGACCCAGGATGGACACAATCCTTCACAGCAGCAATTTCTCATAAAACACCAAAGAAAGGATTGTTGATGGCTGAGGTCAGCTCGGAGCCTGCGGCGTTAAGCAACATCGGGTCCACTTTATCCCTCGGCAGTATTAAAAACTCACTCTCATCTCTTTGAAATCCACAAAGCTGCAGGAATTCCACTCCGCCTTTCAAGCTTCCAACTCTCTCCTGTAACAAGCAAGCGGCACCACATTCAGAGCATGGTTGAACACGTGACTGACGACGACTTCTTGAAAACACCCACCCAAAACATAAGTAAAAACGGAATCAGTAAGAAGGTGAAGGATGAGGGTTGTAATAGATACCTGGAAAGTAGCATTTGTCAATCTGATCTTTCTATACTTTTCTTCGTTAGGATTTTGTGCTACATTGCCTATATAGGTCAGCATAGTCTGGAAAGCCTTCTTGACCTTAGCATCATCCTCCTGCGATAAGATCATGGTCATCTATTTGAATGTGCGAGAACCACAATTATACCTCAAGATAAATAATGAGGTGCGTGATAGCATTAAGAGAACAACTGAGGACAAGGTCTTTCATGACAAAGCAGAGAGCAACCATAGATCAGAGAATTAAGAAAATTTTCTAAACTGATGACAATCATGCCCATCCGCCAGCTCCTGAAAAACAGATTTGTAATCTTAAGAAAAGACGTAGACAATTTGCGCATAATGAAAGTGCCCCTCAAACAAGAACGCTAGGAACAACTCCAGCATAATGATAGCAGTCGATATGAACCTTGTAGGCTTGCTTCAGACCTCGCAAGCACTCTCGCATCTGCTCTGCCTTTGAAGCTGGTCTCAGCGGTACAAAGGGCTGCCAGCAAAACATGTACAAGCATTACTTTCTGTCCTATACTCTCCGACATGACATGGTACAAACAGATACAGCTTGAAACATGCCAATTTCGTGATGCTCTGAATTGCCTGCAAATAGCATAAATCTAACCAGGACTATGCATAAATAGCCAAATAAACACCAATAAGTCATCTATTCCTTTTCATAACACCACGGAACCACTGTCTAGTCACCACCCGGACCTCAGAGATCAATTACATATCTGCACAAAACCTAAATAATAAATAAATAAAAAATACAAAACGCGCACCTTCTTTTCCTCTTGCGGAGGTGGTGCAGCCTCTGCAGGTTTAGGATCTTCAGGAGGTAACCCCAACTTTCGTCGCCTCTCTGCCTGAACAAGCACCAAACAGAAAGTCCTTCTATCAGATGCATGACGTTGCGGATTTCAAGCTTGGTGGAACTCATTGCGCTCAAGAAAGGAAGTGAATAGAATCATGCAATACCTTATCCTCCTCCAGCTTTTGCCGGATTTTCAATCGAGCACGATTCTCTTCTTCTTTCTCAGCCTTCCTGAAGGCTATGATCCTGGAATCACAATGTAGATACATTGATCATCAAAAAAACGACCCACCCTAAACCCAGCTTTGTACATTCGTAACTAGGAAACGGATAACATTTCATATGGTACAATCTCACAAGGAGATTTGGTTATTCACATTATTATGTTTAAAGCATGCCTTCGATCTCATTAAGAGAAGTCTTGAATGAAAGAAACGAGCAAATTACGTCTGCCGCTCACCTCTGCCGCTCCTGTTGTTCCTCAATACGTCTAGCTTCTTGCAGCTCCTTACCTATGCGAATCCGTTCCTGCATTAAGAACCCAGCATTCCTTTAATCGCCCAATTAACGACGGCGATGCAACATTTAAAGGACGTGAGAACCTGAACGCAAAATCACGGTTTGCTAAGGAGTTTCACTATATGGAATTCCCCAATCATTAATAGGCACATGTTGACAGTATTGCCTCAAACAGAGAATCTTATGCATACATACCCTCTCTCGTTCTTTTTCCATCCGCTTTTCCTCTTCCTCCTTCTTTCTTTTGGCTCTCAATCTGCAAATAATGAAGAGCACATGTCTTCCTTCATCCAATTATGCTTCAAGCCAAGATCTCCTTTATAACCCTGATTTTAAAGATTTGCCAGTGCAAGTGCTCCCCCTATGCTAAATTAGATTAGTAACAAGTGCAAACTGTACAACAAGAACAAAACCAGGGACTTCGTCAAATAACTAGAGGAAACATGACACTCACACAAGTTCCTGGGCCTTCGCCTTGGCCTCTTCAGGAGTCAACAATGACTGCATTGAAGTGCTTAATTCAGCAGGAACCTGCACATACATTCCAATAATCCTCAGACATCACCAGCTTTCAAATTACGATACGTGAAATCCTTACTCACAAGAAGGTGACTCCACCGAAAAAATGAGGTCTGCTTTATAAATGCCAAGTATAGCAATACGCAGGACTCCAATAGCACAAAAAGCGTAAACCCAATAAATGGTGTGCATAGCAATATATGTTCTGCAAACCCTCTCACATAAACAACATTTCATAGTGCAAAGATTGTGTAATACGTGGCAATTTAATCCCCTACTAGCTGTACGGAGCATATTGGTGTCTGATACAAGAAGAGCAGTCAAGGACTCAAGGCTGTACCAGTGGCATTTCATCGATATCCGGGTCGCTCTCATGCTCCACGATCCAATTGACGGCTGTTTCTACATTGCTGCTTCCTGCATGTAAAGGTGTGTTAATATCAATCTAAAGGAGTCTCAAAATGCAGCACTTCAGTCAACAAGGCCCACCTCTGACCAAACATCATCAAGGAGAGCTGAAAACAGGTGACACACAATCGACAGGCACTAGTCCAAGCATCATGTCCTTTGTATGTTCAACAAGTAAAACCCGAAGCTGAGTATGCTCTTCATCTACTCTGTAAATTTCCAAGTACTTCATATGCTATTCCACCGTCTTAGCAGAAAATGAGTCTGTAACAACAGAATGCTATCAGAAGGCTGATAAAAAGTGTGCACCTGTGAAATGAAGAGCACGGGTAGCACGAGCAGCAGGGAATCCCATCATTTCTAGTTCTGCCAGTGCCTCCTTATTCACTTCTGGCACAACCATCTCTGCACCAAGATGCGCACTAAGACTTTAGGACCAAAATCGGCTTAATTCGTTCCAAAGACTTCATGTAGATGTAAGAATATCCATGGAGCAACACTTAAGTAGCAAGGACCAACACTGGGAAGTGAGCGAGTTATGCATCAACTACCTGCAGCATTTTCAGCGCTACCCCCTTCCCCAGAACTACTAGGTCCTGCAACCGACTTGTTCTCCAACACAATAGGTTTCGCTGTCTCTGCTGTTTTGTCTGCGAAGTCGGAATGACCCGTTCTCTTCATGTGCAAGTCCTGCTCCTGCTCAACATGACAAGGAAGAAAAATGTCACAATGAAATCCACCTCAAGAACAGCATAACCAGACGGACATTAGAAGCCCTAGAAGCCGTTCACAGATTCTGGTACTTCACCCAAAAAAAATATTTATGTTGAAGAGTGATAGTCATATCATAAGAGAATTGCTCATTGATGAATTCAAGCAACATCAGAACTCCATAATTCTATTCTGCCACACAAGAATCTGATACAGGGAAGTAGAAAAAAACGACAGGATGGACGGGGAAAGAATACCGTTTGTGTTCGACATGGCTTGCCACACGTAGTGCACACCAAGTTGAGTACCTAAACACACAAGCCAGTCAGAAACATCAACACAACGTCGAAAGGATGCCACTCTACTGATGATATTAACATCCTGTAATCAAGCATCTCCTGCAATGCAATCAGCTATCCAGAAAGCGCCAGACCCCAGGAAAAGGACTCCTACAAATACCGGACATAGAATTCTTTCAAATGGCCACGATCTACAAAGCTCACATATCATGTGACAGCCTCTGACGAAAGTATCAAGGTCTTACTTGATTCACCTTTTGAACTGGGTGTAAGAATACCAATTTATTCCAGACCGATGAACTTAGAGCAACGAAAGGCAATCAAAAACACAACCCCTGTTTTATCTTGCAATGCATGCCAGTCGATGCTAAACGGAAACCTAATCACCTATTCAAAATTGAAATAGAAGAATCTGCTGGAGGCCTAGATTTGATCGCACAATACAGAAATGAATTCAAAGACGGGACGATTCCAAGCCACGACAAACCATGGAACAAGAAGCACATTCACTACAGCATGTTAACAAACCCTACCATACAAATCACCACTTCAATCACCGCTTCAATCACAAGAATCTCTTCACATACCTCGACGCAACTATTCCAAACTTCGCAACTACTCAGTCACATTCGCAAGAATCAAATTCACAAGTCCAAAAATCGCACCAGCGTTCATCACAATCAACTGAAAATCACGCACAGACAAAAAAACAGAACTGCCATCTCCTCCAAGAAAAAGCGTTCTCTCACTACGCTATGGCGTCCATTCCCGGCCTCGTTTCCAAATCACCTCCGATCCTTAGCTGCGCATCCCTTCCGTTCCTCATAATCGGTTTCCAAAACCCCAACGAAACGCAAAACAGCGAGACATGAACACCTATTTTCCAATTCCATTCTCCCACTCCGCCATGGCGTCCATTCCCCGACCTCGTATCCAAATCACCTCCGATCCTCAATCGCGCAGACCTCCCGCTCCTCATATCGGTTTCCGAAACCCCGACGAAACGAAGAACAGCAATCCATTGACAGAGCTGTGACGATGCGTGATACTTACCGCTTGCGTGGACTCCTGGAAATTGGTGTGGCCCGTGAGCTCGGCGTGGTCCTGCGCCTCCTCCACTGTCCGCAGCTGCGCCTGGCAGTCGCCGCACTCCAGCGAGAGCCCCGCCATCGCCCGATCTCGCTCTCTCTCTCTCTCTCTCCCTGCGTCTGTCTGTGTCTGTGTGTGTCTGTCTGTGTTTTGTTTCTCCAACTTCAATGAGTGCTCTCTTCGCTTGTCTTCTCCGACCTTCTTCCCGAGGCTTCCTCAGGCTTCCTTCCTTCCTGGGCTCGACCCTAAAAGCGTCAGTCAGAGGTGCCCAATCTGGTCACCAAACATCCCACAATCATTAACTTAGTCTCTAAAATTTAGACTTTTTTTCATTTTTCACGAAGTGCTGAAGTGGCGATATAAAATGTTATAGCGGTGCTGCATTTTTCAACATTCATCCATATATTGGATAGAAAATATCACATTACTAAATATCACATATTGATAATTTTATATTCATTCATAATCTCGCTATTTCATCCAAGATATTATTATAGTTTGAAGTTTTCTGGCGACAAACTTCATGGTTTTTGGCCATTTTTTAGCCAAACTATTTTTTTCTGGTGCAATCTGGCTTTTTTTCGCCCAAAAAAAAAGGGCTGCTCTAAATGTGTTTTGCACATGTTTTGAGCTATCGTACCACTTGGATAGAAATTGCATTTAATTTACCTAAGGTAAAGGGGCCAAAAACTAACATATTGGAGTGCTTATGCTAGTTAAATGGCATAGGAGGGGTGATAAGAATACACAAAAGGTCAAGCAAATCTAAAGAATATGAACCAAAAAATTTAATTAAAATTAAATTTATAATTTTTATTTTTAGGCTTGTGTTGAATTTTTGAGGTCCACAAAAACTCATGAGTTAGGCTTAGTGTTCAAGTATTAAAAAGCCAATGAGGAGGCACCGACATTAAAAATAGGGAGTGAAAAATTAGGATCATCACGATCAATTAATGGGGGTCTAGTTTTGTCAGTTGTCAAGGAAGGGTGCTGTAAATGAGGGCAGTTGTTCCGTGGCCTATGGTAAAGCCACGTTATTGCGTTCCCAATGCGTTCTAATGAGTTTCTAAGAAAGTCTGATTGATCAATTATATGTGTGCATGAAGTCCATATCTAGCATGCACGCAATCTAGTTGCAGTGTCCGTGAAAGAGTCTTCAGTCAGTCGTCTTCAGTCGGTACCAATGCAATGTGAAAAAGATATTGTTTTATTAAGTTGCTTCAGTCGTCTTCAGACGGTACTAATGCAATGTGAAAAAGATATTGTATTATTATTAGGTTTATTAGGTTGCTTCATTACAGCAAATGAAATTGATGGTTAAATAATTGGTGATACTACCATACTATGTACACATTGTGAAGATGTAGCAAAATACAATAATTTAGTGTTCCAAAAAACGTTTAGTGTTGGAGAAACAAGAAAAATAACGATCCAAACAAACGCATCAAACATTGAGGATGCTACAATCAGTCAAAGAGTTCTAATTGACATTAGAAGCGCGTTTGCTCCAGGCCAAACATATCTAGACTAACCAATAGAAAGAACTTGAGAATAAAGGGAACCTTAATTCCATCCGATTTCATACCCTGTTACCTCTCTCAAGAAATTGCAGATGCATCAAATGAATCTCCTTTGGACGACGACCTCGATGACTATTTGCTTTGTAAGAATTTCACTTCTCTTTGCTTGCCATTGAATATTTGAATATGTTTGCAATTCAACTTTCTTGTAATCCTTTGTGCTTACAATTCAATGTGCCTACAATTGAATTTGCCTCAAATTTAGTCCGCTTCGTCAATCTAGTTTTTGATGTACAACTCTTTGTGGCGGACTCATGAGATTTCAATCAACAACTATCCAAGAAGCTCGTCTTTATGATAAGATTTGGCAAGCATTTGCGGTGTACCTCCTAGTGAAGATTGCTGCTATAGGCTATAAACAAACTCACTCACACGTTGTTGCGCTTCGTGCAATCAACTCTACAGACATCACGAGTGCTGACTAGTATTGTTGCCATGCCACTAAACATCCTTTCACACGCTTTGAAATTTCTTGCCACTCGTCGAGAGAGGTGTTTTTGTAACATCATTTTTAGAAACGACTCATTCAGGCCCAAACCACACGGAAGGAAACTTGCATGAATGGCCGTGAGTTGGATGAATAGCATTGGTTCAAATGAGGAAAGTGGTTGCCACATGAGAGGAAGTAACTTAATATGAGGAGTGGCAACAATGACTTTGAATTTTGCTTTGGATTTTGCTTTGGATTTTGTTTAGGGTTTGGCGAACCTCCTAAAAACTCCAACGCACAAAACCAACACTCAAAATCCAACACAACGTCTCCGAAATGCCTCCGAGAATTGTTTTCGGAGGCGCTGTGTTGAATTTTGAGTGTTGCAATGTGCGTTGGAGTTTTTCGGAGGTTCGCTGGTAACCGTTTTGCAGTTTGAAACGGTTACTCGAACATTTGGTTGCACGTGTACGAGTTCGTCGGTCGCCGTTGTAGCAGAGTCTCCAGTGAGCTATGGTTCTTGGAGCGATTGTTATGCTGCTAATTCCTGGCTGCGTCAGATTCCGTTTGATCAACAGCTCGTGCGACAATCTTTGACACTATTATGCGGTTGATTGTGTATCTGTATGCATGAATATGTTTTACTGTTTCGCCATTTGGTCTGAGGTTCGTAACCTTGCGCACTTGTGAGTGAGTGATGCTAGTCAATTGGCCTGTAAGATTGATAACAACCGCCGGTGATTGTGAATGTCGAAGAGAACGCCAAAATTCTGTATGGAGGTTTAGGATTTGGAGTCCGGTAGCATTGAACTCACTTTTTTAACGATATCTAGTGGACTGACATTTGGTTCCGTAATTTACAGTGTGCTACGGGTGTGAGGAACGCAATTGATGAAGAACAATGAGTGGACACTGCGGCTTTAAGAAGCGCTCTAGACAACTCAAGAGATGCGGAATTTCTTGATTGAATGAAAGGCTCGTCCTGTCCGAGTCATTTGGTATCACATTGAGACATCTTAGGAGGCCAAGACCTTGCCAAAAGAAATTTCAATCGATATGAGGAGAGCTTGTTCCATGTGCCTCATTAACTGCTTCAAGTTGCACGGAACAAGAGGGGAGGACGAAGATGCAAATGCTTGTCTGTATTGCGCCCTACGGAAACCAGAATTGACTGAGATTGTTGCGAATGTCCAAGTTGATAGGCATCCTTCGTTCTTGAAGAAGATCACAGCGAGCACAATGAGCACGTTCAGGTTACCATTGTCTTTCGTAGCGGATCACGCCGAAAGACTTGGTGACAGTGTTGTTCTGGAGGGACCTGGCAAGGAGCAATGGAGAGTGGAGCTGTATCATTCGTTCCAAACCCTGAGCATCAACTTTGGACAGGGATGGGAACAGTTTGTAGCGGACCATGTTTTGCAGATTGGAGATCAACTCGCTTTCTCCCTCTCAGACAAATCCTTCTTCCAAGTGGAGGTCTATAATCTCTACCGAGCGTGAACTCTTGACATCGTTTCATGTTCCTGCCAAGTCGTTTTAGGTTTAGGAGCTTTCAGATTTTTAGTTCAGATTTTGTCACCTTACAGTCATTAATTCAGTTTCTGGTGGACGTTTTAGGTTTATGATGGGTTTGGTGTCCAAAAACGTAGTGCGATTGATGCAACCAACACTTCCCTCGATCACAAAAGTATAAAGAACATTGACTCGAAGGACCTCCACAGTAGTGATGTTGCTCCTGTAGCAAGGCAGGAAGTGCAAGACAAACCTGAGAAGGCCACACAGTCTGCAGAGCAACTTCTGATTGATTTGATACAATCGAGTGAATCAGAGTCTAGGATTGTAAGCGCGCCTGTAAATGCACTCGAGATTGTTGAGGCAGCTGGACCTGAAGACTTGGGCCGTCCCGCTATGGAGTTGGCCAAGATCGACGAAGGAGGGGAAAGGTACCTACCTCCACAAACTCTTGTTGGTGGAAAGGTTTTCTCTCAACGGCGCCCTGTTACTGAGCTGGAGAAAGTGCAAGCTCTGCGGAGAGCACATGCCCTGGAGCTTGTGAATCCCAATACTTTGATGGTGATGTCGAAAGGTCATGTTTATTCAGGGTTTTGGCTGGTGAGTTCAATACCTTACAAGGTTTGTTAGTTGTTCATGTTTGTGTTTGTTTAATTGACATGTTACTGACACAAATTTGTTTATATGTCACTGATGGTGATGGAAAATTAATATCAGCCTTTCAATTCGAGAATTGCGTTTAGAATTACAGAGATCTGCATGTCTTTCTGAAATTAGAATTTGAAGTAGGACTTGTCTTGCACTGTAAACTCACATACTTGCATAATTTGTACTGCAAAGAAAGGTAAGGAAATGATTCCTGGTTACCCATGCTTTTGAACGTGGTGAGCACATTTTGGTTGATACAGACGATTCCTAAACGATTTACAAAGGATTGGATGCCCGTAGAGAACAAAGAGATTACCCTCCTCAACAAGGGTGGCCACAAATGGCCTACGAAATGGCTTGCCGCTCAACGAGGTTTAAGTGCAGGATGGAGACGATTCAGTCTGGATCATCGTCTGGAAGAGCATGATGTCTGTGTGTTGGAATTAGTTGACAAGGCAGAGCATACACTGCTTGTCCATATCTTTCGAGTACTGGGAGGGCCTGAAGAAGACCCAGGACTTTACACCTCTGCTTCCACTCCGTTACGAAGCTTTGAAGGCAGAAGGACGCCCAAAAAATGCTACTCTGCTGCCTCCAATGGTTACAGAGCACACTGTAATCTCCGGGAAGGGCAAGAAAACGTAAACAAAATCAAAAGAAAGAGAACTTGGGAATCATCTTCAGGAATGAAAAACCTCAAACGCAAACTTTGTCTTCTTGAAGATGATGAAGCTTCTAGATCACTTGCCAAGGCCAACACTAGATTGGAAAATGGTCAAGACCATCAAACTGCAGAGAATTTAGTGAACCTTACTCCTATGGATACAAGAGATGGTAATGGTCCACAAAATAATGTTACATCTAACAGTGCCGAACTTAACCCAAGAGCTTCATATGATACAGAGATTGACCCAACTATTACACCACATGAAGTTTTGAGGCCTCCCTGCACTGGTCTAGTGAAGCTGGCCATGAACTTATTGAAAGATTTGGAAGCTATCGACCCCCCAGAAACTCTTCCTGCCAGTGCAGACGAAGTGCATGAACAGATTTCAAACTTCCCGAATGTGTCAATGCCTGAAGGTTATCTGCCCACTTCACCAAGTATTGAAGCTTATGATGGGAGGAAAAAGGATCAGGCACAGTTGTATAAAGTTGTAAATATCCACAAAGGACGAAACGTTGGGAA
Source organism: Ceratodon purpureus (assembly GCA_014871385.1). Taxonomy (NCBI): domain Eukaryota; kingdom Viridiplantae; phylum Streptophyta; class Bryopsida; order Pseudoditrichales; family Ditrichaceae; genus Ceratodon; species Ceratodon purpureus. Next base: position 15,798,561 of record CM026427.1, read on the forward strand.
TAATACTGATTTTCTTGCTGAAATCCAGGGCTACACTGAGGAGAGCAGCGCTGCAACTCTCGACAGGGATAAAGACACAGGATTCTTATGGATACCTAGTGACCACTTTGAATGGGATATGCTACACTGCCGCATCAACTCCTGACAAGAAGGGGAAAGCGGTGTTTTAGGAATGTTCCAATATTTGGGAATAGAAAATCTTGTAAAATAATGGTTTGCGACTCCTCTACGGTTTAAAGTAGGTGATATTTGCACAACAAAGGTACCAATACATCCAGCATGGTCCATGAACAATTCCAGTTGGAACAAATACCAATAGGCTGTGCTATCATATAATACATGAAAATGATCTATCATAATTTGCACTCATGTAGATCATGCCCATGATGTATTACCGATTCAGGAAGGGGCTTGGTTTGGGCTAGATGGTTTCATTTTACGGTGCCAATCATCAGACTGCAAATTTTGTTAAGTCTTTCAGTTTTGATAGAAGCGGACTTAGTCATTCACATGCAAAATTGGTTCATCTGTTCTTTTGAGGAAACCTGGAGTTTAGTTGTAGGTGAAACCTGGAGGGATTCTCAGTTGGCTAAGATGGTCAGCTGGGATTTTCAAAGGAGATCATTGCCGGAATAGACGTTTCTGTTGTGATGTTGGTGGTGGACTAACATTCGGATCTGTGAGAAAAAAAATGGGAGTTCAAAAGGGACTCATTAACCTTGTGCTTCGACATTGTAGAGTACTAATGCTTAATTCTATTTTTTCTCAGGGATTAAGGTGTTCAATTTTAACGTTCTTATGTCAGCAGATTAATGAACAACGTCCACACTTCTGCTTCGTTTCCAATTGATATCGTAGCTTTATCCTAATTTCCAATCATTTTGAGGAAGTGAGTTTCAGAAACGGAGAGATGGATCCTTGAGAAGGTATGAATACATTGTTTCTTATCTGACACGTTCTCAAATTATGTACCACTTCGTGATGTGGCACAATTGAGCAGCAGTTAGACCACGTATATAAATTGCAGTAGAATGTTTTAGTTCTCGTGCAGAAAAATGTTGAGCTGTCAAGATTTATTGTGAATTATTGTATATACTTGATTTTTCGTGGGTTGAAACGTCACCAAGGGTTCTTGACTCTTAGAATGGTCGTTAGCTCAATTCCAAGGTACGTGAAGGTTTCCTTCACTGACAAGATCTATATTCCAAATTATCCGGCCTGCGAAGCACATGAAGTCGTATGCTCTGACCGAAAGCTTACACTCTTGACATGACCCGTTTACTTTTTTCCTCACTCAATCGTGTTTTCTAGTTTTGTTTTCCCCTGTTCAACCATTTTCCTGTCGTACGAGTTTCTTCACAATAACCTTGCTCACTCATGTAAGTTAGCCCCCATCTTCCGGGAACGAGCTTAAGCATGCGAGAGACAGCAAGGTCAAGCCTGGAACCATACCGATAACATGACTCATGAGCACACTCTGTAGTACATTACTCGGTAATGCTGTAGCAGCCCCAGGGTAACATCCATTGAGCTAAAACTTCCCCAAATCTTTGCACCATAGTAGTGCGAAATTAACTTAAATTCAGAGAGTATGCTGTACTTTCATGTTTAAGAGATCCAAGAAGGGATGCAGCTGACCCTGATACCAAAATAATGAAGGCGATTATAATTATAATTCACTGGATCAGTGGGTCATGTATCCGAGGGTTGTCGGCTCAAGTCTCTCAAAGCAAAGATGGTAATCCGCTTCATATTTGGGTTCCAGGATGATCTCTAAGTTTTCCAGTGTTTCTCTTCGACATGGCATTTGATGATGCAATTGCTAGCTTATTCATGTCAACATTTGGTTCTTTGAAAGATAATTCAGCATTGTGCAGAGCTTCAAGTCTGCATGTGTTGAAAGATGGCACTGACATGAGTAATTTTTTTATAACATCCACACTGATTAGAGCTCAATTGTCACGCACAGTCAATCAATCAGTGAAGGAGCCAAATTGTCAAACTGGGATCGAGTGAGCCGAATTTGTTAGGATTGCACGGCAAGTCAAACGCAGACATGATCAGCTTCTCTTCGAATTTGGTAGACCTCCACTGAGTCCACTCATGTCAGTTGCTGAGGAGTCAATTCAAAACGAGTGAAGGCCGCATATATAACCGCGATCAGAGTTGCTCTTCAAAACACCATCAACATTCACAGTGCATCAAGCATCTGAGCTGAATTGCATCCAGCCAGAATTGAATCATCCACTAGCTATTGAGATCGGCCAGTTGGGTTGAGTACTCCGAGAATTGCTATTGTGTTGTGAATTGGTCTTGGTAGATTGCAGCATCAGGCGTTAAGATGGGGAAATTTGTGACAGCATCATCCTCTGCATCAGATTTTCTGCCAGTGCTGCTTATGATGGTGGCACTACTTGCATCGTCAGTGGAGTCGCAGCTGGTAGCCAACTTCTACGAGAGCAGCTGCCCCAACGCCGAGGCAATCATCACTTCGGCTGTCAACTCTGCCTTCAACGCAAGGCCAGCTGCTGCCCCTGGAGTTCTTCGCATCCACTTTCACGACTGCTTTGTTCGTGTAAGTCGATCATTCTGCAAACTCAATTTCAGCTACAGATCATCCAATCTCCTACTGAATAAGAGCCAACTGGTGTTCTACTACTTCTCATAATCCATGTCAATGTGTATAAAAGTCTGTATCCTGCAGTTACAATTACGTTGAATTCACTAACGTTGTTTTCCGAATTTCATGACATGTGCAGGGATGTGACGCATCTGTTCTGATAGACTCCCCTTCGGAGAAAGACGCGGCAGCGAACGCGAACAGCCTCCAGGGCTTCGAAGTCATCGACGCTGCTAAAACAGCCATCGAGAAACAATGCCCTGGAATCGTCTCCTGTGCCGACATCTCGGCTATGGCCTCTCAGCTCAGTGTCAAGAGGGTAAGACACTCATTCCTCAAAATAATCACCATGGCCTCTGAAAAATCTCCAACATGTACTATATCACGATCACTTAACCAAATCATCCAGAATTCACCGAACCTCTGTTCCTTGCCCAGTTTTTAAAATGAAGGTTTCGGACACCTTTTTGCAGTTATCCGGAGGAAGGCTAACATGGAGAGTCCCCTTGGGTCGAAGAGACGGAGTCGTATCATCCGCCGCAGAAGTGACTGGCAAAATCCCCGCCCCCACCGATACCGTGGCCACCATCAAGTCCACCTTCGCAGCAGTGGGCCTCTCCACCGACGAGATGGTCACTCTAGCAGGCGGCCACAGCGTGGGCGTAGCCGGGTGCGGGACGATCCAAAACCGTCTCACCGACGCTACCCTGGCGTCCACCTTCGACGCCAACTTCGCAGCGGCTCTGAAGCGGCAGTGCCCCACTGGAAGCACCAGCAAAGTAAACCTCGATGTCACCACGCCAAACCGACTCGACGAAGTGTACTACCGCAATCTGCAAGCCAGGAAGGGCCTGCTGCAGTCCGACCAGGCGCTTCAGATCGACCCCGAGACCCAGCCCATCGTGGCCCGGAACACTAATCCTGCCGTCTTCAACTCCAAGTTCGTTGCTGCCATGATCAAAATGGGTAACATCGGTGTGCTCACCGGCTCCCAGGGCCAGATCCGCCTCAACTGCCGCAAGTTCAACGCATAGAATTCCATGGATCGATCACTCTAGATTTATAACAAACTTTCTGTTCCATTGATCGATATGTGTGTTGCTGGAAATAATGACAGTTGCATCTGGGATCAAGGATGCTTGGAGAGGGTTGTGAGTTTTACTGCATGACTAGAGGAAGTTCTGTCATGCATGTAAGAGATTTTTTTAGAATGTTAGTGTTTGATTATATTTTTGTAGGATGCACCAATATTCAGAGGATTTGAACGAGCATCTGCAGGTTTCTAGATGGAGTTAATGTTTATCCTGTTTTGGATATGTAGTTAAGGGGTGATGGTTGTTCTGAAGGAGTGAATTCCTTCAAAGTGTAGAATGGTGGAACTGAATAAAATTGAAGGTTCGTGTTCCAACTCGAGTCCATGTTTGATGTTCGGTGCCTGATCGATAGTGGCCAGAGATTCAGAGTTGGAGCCTCGAATGAATCTCTTAGGTCTAGTAATACACTGGAAACATCCAATCAAAGAGAGAATATAAAGAAAGGGAAGAAAAACAAAACATTGTCTGATCCCAGGTTCGAACTGGGGACCTCTAGTGTGTGAGACTAGCGTGATAACCGACTACACCAACCAGACAAATCAGGATGAGATCATCCGACCAGATGAAATTCAGACAGAAGATGACCCAGTCAACGAGATGTTGACTTCCAGATAACAAAAAAGGTTGAATGTAACAATTAGTAAGCGTTAGAAATATACTACTGTCTTAAAAAGGTATAAATAAAACACTATTTCATCTGCAATATTTGAAATATGGAGTATTTCAAATATAGAACATGTTTGAATATTTGGGCTTCATCGTGAGAGTGGGGTAACCGAAATGTCAGACTACAGGCTTTACCAAACTCATTAACAAAGTGATACCAGCCTCTACCAGTGTCGACCTGCAAATTTACACAAAGTACATACAAGCATTATCAACCGGTGTCTGGCTCCATCTCCCTATCTATGACAGATGCTTGGGTTGCCCGACGGAACCAGACGTCGAAAGCATTAACAAGGTGGGGACAGTCTTCCAAATTCCGAGTAGCGAAGCTCAGGCACTGCTGCAACAGTTTCTGTGCATCGGCCATTGGGAGGGTGAGAATGATATTCAGGAAGACGTCCTCGAGCTCTTGATGGAGGGATTTGTTGTGGTTGGCAGATACTAGGTTGTCGCGAGAAACTAGTACCGGCAGCCAATCTTTGACCAGCTTCAGACGGACCTGAGAAACATAATCCAAGTGGTTAGAGAAACATAAAGACCTGTATTGTTGGGTTCATCATATCCACCCACAGACAAAGAATCGCTCGTGTAAGAATTTAATACAAGAATGATTTGCATGGGACAGACACTCCAAACAATCCAGAAACTTCGAAACGTTGATTGCTCGGCTGAAAAATAGTGAAATAATCAGTGGAGACTCTGATGCAGAGATCGGATATATCTTTAAGATCATGCTTTTAGAAGAAAACATGGAATTTGATCTAAAAGGGGAGTGTCCTACACCATTGTGAAGTGCATTAATTTAAAACCACATGATTACCTGCTGCGAGGCAATAATGGAGCCAACAGAAACAGCGCTTGCCAAACGACAAGTGCAGCGGAGCACAAGAGCAGGAAGTCCAGGCGCAATGTTTCTCCAAGTATCATCACTGAATGCACGTTTCAAGTTTGCTGTGAATGCTCCTTGCTCACTCCATTCCACAACTGCAGTTTCTGCAACTCGGAGTTCGATCATCCTCTCTACGATCCATAGCAAGTGTCGTCCGTTTACGACTGCAGTATGAAGGTGTTGTCGCTGCAGGGCTTCGATTTCATCGTGGTGGCCCCTTACATTAGGACTTGTATACTCTTCCACAGAGTCCTGCACAATCTTCAAGCTGTGCTTAAAAGCCCTGTCTAAAACCTGCCGAACCGTGTCTCGAGAGGCATGCCCACTTAAGAGCTGCGCGACAAAGGCCTTCACTGTCGCGCCGTTTTGGTGGTTGTGTGTGGCTGCATATACCAGCCCGTTGAACATGTCTACAACTGCGCTTTCCTTTACAATGAGCAACACAATCGACGTCAATAAGGTATTCAAAACTGTATCTCTAAGGTGACCAGATGTACAGGTCCAACTACGTTTATTTATTGTCGATTTCAAGGCTGACTCACAGGTCTAGAAGTAACCCAATTCACTTACCTTCACAGGGCTGAGTCTTGCTAACAGAGCAGAAGACTCGTCGAGTTGTAAACATGATACGAGCTCCACAATTCGTCGTTCTTCCTCCCTTGTCCATGAGACTGCTTCCAGGAATCTTACACAGAACGATATGCAATGGTCGTATAATAGCTGGGCAGCTATAGGGAGGATGTTCAAAGCACTTTCAACATTTTTGATGGTCCCAAAGAAGTCATGTGTATACAGGAGCTTAAGTGTTGCTATATACGAGCTTAAGTGACGTCCTGGAACCATACAGAGATTGATACGAATAGGTCTTGTTTTTTCGCACTCTTCCTGTGGATTCTGTGCTCCATCCTGCCATCTGTCTGACAAGAGTGCATCGAAGTAACGACATTGCGTTAAAATTTGAGCATGAACGTTAAGAGCGTGAGCTTCTCCATGTTCAGGTGCTCCTGATTGTGAAGGGTCACCAATTTCATCCACAGATTTATCCTGCTCCGGCAGAGAGCTCTCTTCTTGCTGCAAGTGTAGGACCACATCTGCGGTGCTTGCATCGCCAAATACTAAACCCCCCTGCAAAAAAAATAATATAGAGTTATAATAGCGAAGATCGTTTTAAAAAAACACGCTGAAATAAGTTATGCAGGATAAGTCACAATGGTCTCAAAAAGGTTTAAGCTCAGTAATGTCAAGAGACCAACACGGGCTTCACAGATAAAGAAAATGGTTATGCCGCAAGTGTCAACGTGTTGAGAACGTTTGGCAGCCTCACACGTCACTTTGAATACATAATACTGTGTAATTTCATGCTGGTTTACTTGGAAAAGGCATGCACGCCTTCTTTTCATTCCATAAATTATGTGAGACTAAAATGTACAAATCAGTATGGCTCACCCAAACTGCGAAATCAACAACCTTTTCAGGTTGTACGATGACAGCAGTTATATCCATGACGTTGATACCTTCAAAGAGGACATCATCTCGATAGCAGTGGCTACTGACGTGTCTAAAGAAAAACCTTCACGCCAGAGCAAGATATCTTGGTTAGGTTATCATAACCATTAAGTAAATTGCTGAAAATGTGTGCTCACAAGCACTAGGTTATGAGTCTCAGATGATTTGAAGAAATTGAAAATTCTGTCCTCCTCTGTGGGCAGGACCAACAAAAAACAAGAAGAAATTAAGTACACGCCTGCTGACCACAGTACGGATTCCACTGAACACATTCTCGTGTCTGCGAGTGTATATGTAATAAAACTGAAAATACAAGGCGCTGCTTGCGTATGTTTCTGGGGATGCAAACTCGCAAAGCCTCTTAACAGGCAGGGAAAATGTACAAGTCCGTTGTTCAATTTAACAGTCCTCCCAAAATCACACAAAAATGTGACTAAATCACTGTAGCAACGATTTAAAGCTTGATTGGCCAAATAAATTATCGCGCAAAGCGTTGGAGTCCAGGACGACTAGCTACCATGCAAGCAACATTTTGTATACTAATCCAAATCTTAATAGAACATACTTACCGAGCTGTTGCCGTCATCCATATCAGGTGTTGAGGAAAAGGGAACCGAACTGAGTGGGCGATAGCTGCTCCCTACACGTTGTCGTTTATTAGACACATGCATCGCCTCTGTGTTTGAAACCTTTTCCAGGTTTTGGATCACTTCTGTCTTCATTCTTGGCCCCTGTAACCATACAATTTCAAACCGGAAGAAAAGAGATCAAGGAACTGAAGTAAGCCAGAAAGTATTAAAGGATTCGTGGTTCAGTATGAACCCCATCCAAACCATTTTCCTTAGTAACATCCAGAATCCTTCCCATACTCACAACATGTATACATTCGAATTTGCCAGAGAAATAGGATACGCTATGAAAATTTTAACCACGCGGCAGTCCACATGTGACCACAAAAATATCTTCTCACGATATCAACTTCAAGGTTTGACGGCACAGAAAACAGCACATGTGTAGCAGCTACTGAGCATGCCAATGAATCTCTAACAGCATGAAAATGCACATGATCCCAGTTACTGTACCTCAACGTAGAGAAAAAAGATGTCATCCCCCGCCAGCAAAGTTTCGTTCCACCAGTGAAACCCTACATAGCATCTTCATATCTGCAAAACCAGATTCACTTCCTAAACAATCCATCTTGATCTCAATGCCACACCTTTCAGACATGCACCACAGGATACAAGGCTCTGTTTCTCACAGACAGGGGCATCATCAAATCTGGTACAAAGCAAACAGCACCCAGCCAATACAAAAGCAAGTTACTCCACAAGATTCACGCGGAACCAGAGTCATTAACTTCATTTGCGACAGCATAAAACCTTTCTTAGAGCCACTACTCGAAATCCTTTTCACTCAGACATCCTGGAGCAGTTTCAAGTAAAACCCTCAAATGGAAAAACAACCCAAGTCTTGGCACCGATACTTTCCAAGATTGAGGATCCGCATTCTCCTATTCTGAAAGCCCCAACCCTTACATCAAGCACGCTGCCCAACCAAATCCATATCAAATCTATGCAGTGTCCCCCACACAAAACTTTCTCAATCAGTTTTGCATGTTCTGGGTGATCTTTCTCGAACTTTCTCGATCTCTCTTGAGCTTCCTACACATTCAACACGCTCACTTGACCGAAACTCACGCTCTGAGGTGTCAAAACCTAATAACCCAAACTACGACACCATATTCCAGAGCCAAAGAATCGCTGAAATCCATCTTCTCACTAAACCTTAATCCCTACCTCTCATCACAAACACCCAATCCATCACTCAGCGCAGGAACCAGTAACCGGATCCACTCATAAACCTCATCAACAATCACATGAGATTCGTCACAAAGAACCAGTTAAGTCACCAACAACGAAGATCACAAACACTAAAACCCCGGAGAAATTACCCATCAAGCACGAAGAAACTCCAAACACCGATTCTTCCATCCACGCAACCAACCCAAGTGCCCAACTCAATCAAAAACCAACCATCGCCGATCGCTAAACCTCCACAACGCTAATCACCAACCAACTGACAAACAAAAACTCACACAAACCTAGGCTTGGAAGACAAATCCCATCGGCACGCCATGGTTATCACTCATGATAGAAACAACTTCTGGGATTGTGGATAACGAAACGGATTGAGAAGATGGTGACGAAGAAGAAGAAGATGTCAACAAGAATTTGGAGAGATGATCCCGATGGCGTGCAGGAACAGGCACATGGGGCGAGTCTGGTGACAAACAAGGGTGGTGGCCAATCTGGATGTGGAATATTCATGCTGACATGGAGGAGGACATGTTGAGACATGCCGTATCATTCTGCGAGTGGTTCCACCCGAATCCGGGGCCGAAACTGGTGACGAACGGATGCTGACTCGTTTGGGCAGCCATCAATGCGAGTCTGGGTCCCAGCAGGAGTCATGGAGACGACGAGGCTGTGTGTCGAGTTCTGCTGCCTGGCTTCCTTGGTTGATATTTGCGCTAGACACTTGTCTCGTTGTCCTCTCTCCACTCCTCCTCTGCCTTCCTGTACAGATACCTCAACTGCCATCTCCCTCCCACACCATCTGTTTCCCACAATTTGCAGGAGCCAAGTTTGTGTCAAGTCTGTGTCAAGTTTGCGTCAAGTTTTTTCGTTGCAGCGTTAGCTCTGTATCTGGGTGCAGGTATGTGTGCCATTTCTATTCCATTTCATGGTTCATGTTGTTGGTGTTTGGTTGTGAGAAGGGACTGAAACCAGGATGCATGGTTAGGGCAGGCTGTGTAGGGTTTGGTGAGGTTGGATTTCTGTGAAGATCAATGACACTGTTGCTTGAAGGTTGTGTTTATTCCTTCTCTTCACTGTAAGTGTTTGCTTCTATTGAGTTGTTGTGGCTTGGGTGTGGGTTTAGGGGACAAATTGGTGGTAGTCTGGGTTATTAGTATGAATTGTGGCTGAAGGAGATGGTTTTTGTTGAATGGTGGTAGAGAATGTTGTGCTACAATGAGAGCAAGGGTTGGAGGTTTTTTTCCCAGTGGGGTGTGTAGTAGCTGTGGTTGTTTAGGTGCACAATGCGAGTGAGTTTTCTGTGCTTTTAGGCTGTGGACGTTGGGTGCATGTCGCCAGTTTTCTGTACTCGAAACCCTCGTGGCTATGGAAGCCTGAGGTTTTAGTTCTGGGATTTCTTCTCTCCCAGTCAAGTCGATGCATTGTCATTACTTCCCTAATCAGGAACTTCTATTGCGGTTATTTATTTGGGAACCCACTCTATCAGTTCTCCAATTATGTCTGTTTTCAGATAGTGGTTACACTCTAGGGTTGGGATTGCGAGATAGCAAATGGTCGCGAGAATGTTCGCAAATTATCTGTTGGGAATGTTAAAGTGCGGAACAACTTCAACTGGGGTTTTCTTTAGTTTACTGTATCGTTGCAACTTCATGGTAGAGGTTTGTTGTTTCCCTGCAATTCTGGTGTTTCGGTATCAGATTGTTTTATTATTTGTTTTCTCGTTTTAGTAATGTAGGACCAGTCGGTCAAGGCTTGGTACTGATTTGATTTTTTTTAATGGCGATTATGTTAGAGCTAAGGCTGCTTTTGAGTGTGGATTTTTGGCCAAGCTTCAAGGACCTGTAGGAATGTGTATGCTTCTTGATTAGGAAACTCTCATAAATTACGGGTGACGATGTGCAATTCCAGATGTTCAGACACGTATTGTAGTGCAGTGAATTGTCACTCTCATGAGGTTTTACTGTGTCTGCTTGAGGTACTTGAATGAATTGGGATCGTATTTTAGAAATGTTATGTGTATTAGTGACGTCATTCGTATTTAGGCCCTAGTGCAGGGCTTGATTCAATCGATTGATGTCATGTTGTATCGTTGGTGTAGGTTTCTTGAGATAACCTGAGCAAGAAAAGCAAAGTTTCCAAGCATCGCATTCGCATTCAATAATGGGGAAAAGGAAGCTAGACAGCGCCTTGGATGGCGAGTCTGATGAAAAAGAGAAAAGCCTGAAGTCGTCCGATGGGGGTGCTAGTGATGAAGAATATACTCCCGAGGTGAAAGTCGTAGGAGAAGTCATAAAGAAAGCAGGAGGGAAGCTGAAAGGAGACAAGGGAAGAAAGATGTACCAGGCTTTTGAAGTGGATGGAAATCGCTACGATGTTGTAAGAGCATTCTTTCTAATATTTGGTTCTCAATCAGCTGGAAATATGGGCTGGTGTTATAACGTAAACATTGGCTAAATCACTATTGCATCAGTGTCATGCAGCGTTCACAATATTAATGGCAGGCTTTGAAGTTTTTAAAGTTTGTATGTCTGTTTGAGTAACCGTCAGATGCACCTTTTTGAAGTCCTTGTTTTGATTACTTTGCCAGGATGATCCCGTTCTTGTCACACCCGAGAGGACGAGTCAGAAGCCTTATGTGGCTATCATCAAGGTAATTGTGTGGATGACTTACAACTCAATCTGCAAGCTTGTGGATTATTATGTGTAATTGAAAACAGCTGAATCAAGGTTTAGTTTGGCAAGTACATGCAACGAAGAGAGTATGTGCAGGTGGAGTAAACATTAATCACAACCTCTATCCACCTCTGCAGAAAGTTATGCAGGCGAAAGATGGGACGGTTCAAATTGAAGGGCAATGGTTCTATAGACCCGAGGAGGCAGAGAAGAAGGGTGGAGGCACGTGGGCATCATCAGATTCAAGGGAGCTATTCTACAGCTTCCACATTGATGAAGTACCAGCGGAGTCTGTCATGCACAAATGCCAAGTCCATTTTATACCTCCGAATAAGCAACTGCCCCTGCGACACAAACACCCAGGCTTCATAGTCCGCCGGGTCTACGATGCTTGTGAGAAGAAGTTGTTTAACTTAACCGATAAAGATTACGAGGATCCTATGCAGCAGGAGATTGATCTCCTTGTTCAGAAAACTCGGGATGCTCTCGGAGACTTACTTGACATAGATGCGGATGAGCCGATGGCTCCCGCGGACGAGGAGGTTGTCCCAGATGTGAAAGTCAAGAGAAAGGTGCCTGCGAAGAGAACAGTCGCGCCATTAAACCTCAAGGGTGAAGAGTTTAGTCTCAGCGATCCAAAAGTTCAAGCAGACACACCAACAACTGGTAAAGCTGATACTACAAAAGCCGAGACTCCCACTAGTACTGTAGGTACAGATTCAGAGGTTTCCACCCTCTTGAGGAACCACGGTGTCTTATTGAGTGTCCATGCGCGGGACCGCTGGCTTGAAAAATTAGTGCAGACGATCCGAGATCTCTGTGGAGGTGGCAAAGGGTTCAATTCAAAGAATGGAGGTGACGAACCTTCGAGTAAAGATGATGGTGACGCGAGTAAGGGACGTACCGTAGCCGAGGCTGAAGGAGGCAAACAGCGGTTGGGAAGGCGTGGAAGCTTCTTGGTAAGCTTGTCGATCCACCATACTATATCTTAGGCGATGCCCCCATCACAGATTATTGAGAATTTGTTCTTTCGAGGTTTTGTGTAATTTTAGTCAATTATTCACGTTTTGATCAAGAGATCTAAGAAGTGCATTCTACTATTAACTTTTCAATTTTAAATTTGTGTTCTTGGATCACTGGCAGGGAGAGGGAGAACTTGCCTGGCCTGAGGTTGCCCCTGCAGCTGTCGAAGTAGCCAGTGCACTGGAGAGACTGAGCCATGACTCACTTGGCAATGATTTGCATAAGTATAACCTTAAAATGCGCCAATTAGACTTTAATGTCAAGGTACTGCTTTGTATGATGCATGAGATATATTGGTCTTTTTTTCTTTTGTGAGAATTATGTTTGCATTAACAATGTCGTGTGTCTTAAGCTGCACATCATGTTGATTTGATTCCGAGGTTTTTTTGGCTGGTGATTGATTTATCAACGAAGATGCGGTTGTTTTCTTTTTGGTGACAGAACAACAAGGTTTTGGCTCGTCGCCTTCTGAGCAAGGAACTGGAACCCGCTAAAGTCATAAACATGACTCCCGCTGAACTGAAGGTTTGTGATTTCATTTGAGGTCTACTTTGCTATTGCTCTTGGGGTCCTACTCTAATTGTTCTATGGCCTGAAAGTTGGTTTGGGCCCTGTACACAGTATATAGTACAGTTTAAGACCCTGCTAGCTCACATCGTTGTCGAAGTGTGAATGCATAGTGCATATATGCGACAAGTCATACCCTAGTTAGATTATATGCCTAGGTCCTTGAAAGCCCTATTCCTAAAGAAAGTGTGTTTTTCGGGAGCTGGGCGTGTGCATGTGCGCGTTTGGCTTTATCTCTATACATGCTGTTGCACCATCTTGGTTTTGTGGAACAAAAATTCATTTCATCTATCTCTACAGTTCCTTTTTAGTCAGCTGTTTATCTTTGTCGTGCAGGATGGGTATATAGCAGCTGAGAGGGAAGATCAAGAACCCCCTGAACCAGAGACTATGCAGGTATGAGGCCTCCTCCATGGCTACTTTTAGTTCCGTTGTGAATTAGTTTATCTAGTTTATCTACACCTTATAATATTACAGAACATTTGGTTTTCGTTTATGTGTTCTAATGCGGATTTGTCAGCAGATGGCAGATGTTCGGTGTTCAATATGCACAGAACGGGAAGTAGGTGTCATTGACATTATCCATGTGGGTTATGGGGATCGCTACCAGGTATGTCTAATGATACTTTCTCGTGTGCTTATTTGATGTTAGTTAAGATGTGAATCATGTAATTGTCACGAGTTTGCTCTTGCGTATCAGAATGAATAGTTGGAGCTGAGTCTATACTGTAGTTAGTGTGACTTCGTTTGCGACGGAGGTGATAATACGTGATCTGCTCCCAGCACATTAGCCCATCTTGCTATCTACAGTTGACATAAAGCTTGATGTTATTTCTGAAGTTTCTGTTTACACTCATCAAGAATGCTGGTTCTGTAATCGAAAAGCTTATAGACTCTCCTTTTGGCTCCTTTGTGCAGTTGGAATGCATGAAGTGTGGCAACACGTGGTACTCATCAAGGGACGCTATTTCCTCGCTGGTAATCAAAACCGCAGGAGGTCCCCCAAATGTGGGTATAGCACCGTGGGCAACCTCCAAGTTTGATGAGGTGGAAAAAGACATTCAGTCAGGCTCTGTTACCCCAGATGCAGATAACTCTTCTGCAGCCACTGTCATAGAAACCAAGTCACCCAGAGACGCTAAACCCCCCACTCCCCATCACACGAGGCACTATGAAGAAGTTGAGAACATTCTCAATGAACACCTATCTGTTGCAAACCCAGCTGTTGAAGAACTTGTGAGCACCAACCCTCAAGCAGCTGGTGCTACTGAAGAAAAACAAGATAAACATACAGAAATAGATACTGAAAACACGAAGAGCAAGCCACCACCTCCAGAGGTGACCACAGACTCCAAAAGCGAGCCGGAGAAATCACATGTGGATGGAGCAACTGGAAGCGCCCTCCCAGAAAAATCTGCTACGGATGGTACTACACAAACTGTAGAACACTCTGCATAATTTAATGAGCCTTCTCTTCTTCGCTTTGGCCAGGTTCGTGGAACATTGCTGCGATTCAATCAATCTATGCAGTATGCTATTCAGTCTTACTTAGATTGGTGACTAGAGAGCTAAGGTTCTTTCCTTTGAGATACGAAGCGTTCTGTTAGGATGAAGTACTGAAGTTTAACCAATACTTAGAAAAGACACATGGTTGTATCATATTTGAGACTAGCCGAAGTGCAATCTGGTGTAATATAGGATCCACTGAGAGATGTTCAGGTTTTCCCGTTTTATAAATTCAGAACTCAGTTGATATGTTTTCCACATCAGGGTCCTGTGATTTGCCTGTAAAAGATACGTAAGAGTAATGTCTGCATTATAATCCTTCCACTCATCTATGTGTTTCCGTTCGGAGTTGAATGCTAACAACTCCTTCTTTTTCCTACTCATGATCTCGTGATGTGCTTGGATGCGATCTGCTTCACCTCGAATTTAAACTTCGTTGGTAAAAGGAGGCTTTTCCAATCCCATCCTGTGTGTTATGGAGGCCGTACATTCCCGAGTCCATTATATACCTAATGAGCAGTCAATTATCACTAATTACTTCATCACCTAAAAACCTTCCCATTTTTTAAATAGTGAGGATAGGACCATCCAAATCAGTGAAGTGGAAAAATACCCGCAAAGAGCGTTGACCACCTGGCTTTTCTCCTGCTGCTAGCAGGAAATACCCAGTTCCACCGTAAACCCATACTATTATTCAGAGATGGAGGGAGAAACTACTATTCATTCACAAGAACAGCTCAGCGAATTCCATGTCTAGTCACTGCATGTTGATACAATCTTAGAAAAATTATAGTATTTTATTCATATACAATACACACGCAACAGGCATCGCACATGTACAGACGAAATCACAAGGCAAGTCTTATGGTGTACAGCTGAACTAAAATATAGTCTTATGGAGTACGATATCAGGAGCATATTATAGTCTAATTGCAAAATTTTCCGGCACTTCTCCGGTGGACCAGCTAACTCAGCAAGGGAACCAAAACATCAGCGCGTTCTTCCGACCTCTCGACGTCCAATTTCTTGTTGCTGGGCCACTCCACGACATCTATAAGTGCAGCTTCATCGTCATGGATCACTTCCTGCAACGTCGACAACGTCGACATTGGCAGAAAGTTAGACGACGAGGTTTCTGACAAAAACTTGGCGACTGGGTTCAGGGATCGAAGTGCCCATGCGAGGGTCTTGCCGACCGCCTCGGCCACTGTCGCCATATCCTCGTCACATATCAATGTCATTGGAATAGTCTACAATAAACTTTCAATTGAAACAAAAACCCTCGAGTATCAGTAGCTAGTCACCTACGCAGATCTTCACAACATCATCATCGTCCACTTCCTGCAACTTGTAGCCTGTTGACGATCCTGCAAACTGGGACTAGGAATTCTGGGGCGAATTGACAATACTGTCTCGAAATCTTCTGAAGATAATCTCTAACTGGAGTGATCCACTTAATTAACACTCTTCTATCAGTAGCATGCATCAGCTGCAGTGCTAAGTACTGTCCTAAGTAACCCACTAGTTCTATTGCTCTTCAATCGTCACGTTTGTCGAGCTTCCCAGGAGCACCAAGACGGCGAAAGTTCATGGATTGCTCAGTGAAAGAGTGTACATGATTCAACCAGAGCTGCACGGTGAAGTACAAGTACTGGTGAACATTACCATATATGCGACGATTTCGGACTTGGAATGCCATCGCCGAAGTGCTTTGTTTCCCAGAATACTGGATATTACTTGGTCACTTGATGATGTGTTTGAACAGGTCGAATCCCCATACCCCATTCTACACAGATCGATATTACCGTCCACGTGGTGAAGAGCACACCGCACTGCACACCACGTGAATATGGTTTACTTCTGCGATTTCTAAATTGGGCCAAGTTTAAGGTTATCCTCGAGGTTAGAAAATTATATCATAAATCACATGATAAAAGCGGAATGTTATCAGTAAAACATTCGGTCGGTGAGTAATTCTGTACCGCCCTGATGATAGCGTCCCTTTGCTAAGAGTTTAGCTTGATTGTCAATTTCCAAGTACGACAATTTTCATTGCAGACGTCGTCGGATGCGTCTTTCTTTCGAGCACCTCTCTCAGACGCTGACTTCGTCTGTGAGCATTTCGCAGGAGTTGATATTTTCTTCTTCGTGCGACCAAGCTGTTCATTTACTGTTACTATGCTTGAGCAACTGAGAACTTGCACCGTTAGATCTCAGATAAAGAATGTTTGGATCTGAATCTGTTACTGCGGGAAGTAAGGATGATGAATTGAAGATCAAATCTGGATCCTTGGCAGAAACGGAATTTTGGAAGTTTTTTATAAGTACATGGCGAATCACAACTTCGATGCCTTGAAGTCCTACCACTGAGGATTGTAACTTCATTTTTCGATGACATGGTTGAAATCATGATCGGTAGACAAAACAACCGCCAATTACAGGAATCTATAAGAATCGGTAAGCTCAGCAACTTGAGCCCAGAAACTGTTGATAGGAAATATTGGACACTTGCTCCCGGCATTGCGGAGAAGTCCTTCGTGTCTCCATTTTGGGGCAAGTTCGGTGCCTCCGCCGCCGTGTGATTCTTGCGGATGAGCGCTCTGACGTCGTCCTAGTTTGTCAGCTTGCATGACGAGAAACAACCATTTGCTGGCATCCTTTTTAGGAATCCTTTTCTTAGATCCATTTGACAATTGTTGTGATACTGGAGAAGGCGGCACTGGAGCAGGTGATGATCTCCATTCGGTGTGTCAGTGATGAATTTTGCTTCGGGGCTTGGAAGTTGAACTGTCCCAAGTGGACGCCTTTCTCCTTCCACACTCATTATGACAGATGCTAGCTTGAAGAAGTTACCAGGTAGCAATTATAGACGGAGCCACATTCCAAGTGATAAATCTTACAACTCCAATGCACTGGCTGTACTGGACACTGCAATTAATTTGGTAACTGAAGTGGCAATGTGCATTCGGTGTGAGTCCAATCCATGAAGAAAATCGAACCAGCTCCGAAGTTCTATCCTGTCTCCATGATGCAGGCCCAGAGTGTACAAAACAATGACTTTGTTATGATCCTTTCTAAACAAATTTTAATTATGTCTTTATTGAAAAACCTCATTAATCCATAATTACGTGTTGTCCATGGACCATGACATCCAAGGTATGAATTCCCTTATATACCACTAATAACAATCATATCATAAATAGGATGATGTACTTCAATTAACAGAATATGATAAGAAAAATATAATTTACCAAATTCACTTAACATGAGCCTATATAACAATTAAGGATCTATAACAACCACTTTACTTGATAACACTTTCAAAAGTATCTATTTCATACATAAACATGACATCACTTTTCTTCTCCAAAAATTCTTCTTAAAGTAAACATACATATATCCACAATGACTTATTTGGTATAACAGGGGGAGAGCACAATAAAGTGTACCACAAAGTGCAACATGTGATCACTAGGAAGTGAATATGAAGTGTGCTGTTTTTTATTGCTCAAAGCTAATTTTGAGCATTTTGGTGTAGTTTTTGAGCATTTTAGTCACTTTTTAAGGTGTCACAAGGTATCTTACAGGCTTCTCCATAAGAAAAACATCTTCAATTGAAACTTAATTTGACCGCTAGTTCTAAATCATGAAAATGAACTTTTCCAAAGTCTTAATTTCTTCATTTGGAGCCCTCTATTGTCTTTAGAGGATGTTTTTTCCAATTTAAAAAACAATGTTCGGTGAAAAAAACCTCTCAAAAAGTTTCGTCGAAAACAGCTCCTCAAAAACGTCCCAACGAAACTTTTTGGCTGTACAAACTTCCAAAGGAATTGCTTAGGCTCATTTTTGAAACCACAATTCACAATCGGAGGGTACAGCGCAGTCAAAAGTGATTTCTAACATTTGTGCACTCTTTTTTGTCCACTTCTTCAAATGACAGCATTCACTTTGGATCACTTGCCCTGACTCGTAAGGCTTCCTAAAAGGCACACATCGGTTCCAAAATTTTGTAGACTCAAGATGACCGAGTCTATTTTCTATACCCGAAGCCCCTTCCAACATCTCATCAAATTATATGTCACTTTTCTTAGTGTTTACAACAATGGCTGAAATTGGCAATGAGCTAAGCACTTTTGTGGTACACTTTATTGTGCTTCCCCCCAACATAAGTTTTGGAGGTCTCCAATAAGGAGAAAAACCACTTCAAGGCAATATGTTTTTCTTTATCAAGGAGTTATGCAAGACTAAATAATAAAAATAGATAAGAATTTATGCAAAGCTCTAGCACTTCTTAGCCACGTGATACAATCATACATGATCCAACACTTCCAAGACACATGTTCATCTAAGCGTACGGGGGGAGAGCACAATAAAGTGGACCACAAAGTGCAAAGTGTGACCACTAACAAGTGAATATGAAGTGTGCTGTTTTTGAAGGCTCAAAGCTGATTTTGAGGATTTTGGTGTAGTTTTTGAGCATTTTAGTCACTTTCTAAGGTGTCATAAGGTATCTTACACACACCTTCATAAAAAGAACATCCTGAATTGAAACTAAATTTGACCACTAGTTCTAAATCATGAAAATGAACTTTTCCAAAGTCTTGATTTCTTCATTTGGGGCCTTCTATTGTCTTTAGATGATGTTTTTTTCAATTTAAAAAACAATGTTTGGTGAAAAAAAAGTGACAAAAAGTATCGCGGAAAAGACCCTCTTAAAAAGCATCCTTGCAATACTTTTGGAACCTTAAATCAATCAATGAGTATATGAATTGACTATTTTAGAATACCTTTTAAACATACGGAGGGCCCCGCGAAATTAAAAGTGATTTCGGACAAAACCCTAAACCGTTTTGTTCACTTTTCCAAATGAGTCCATTCACTCTGCCCGAGTTCAACGTCTCCGTTTTCCATTGTAAACTCAATGTCCTCTCTTGCAACTTTGGGAAGTTGAAGAAGATCAAGTCTACTTTCCGTATCCCAAACTCAATCTTGCATCGACATAACATAGATCCCACTTTCCCTAGTGTTTACAGAAGGGGCTGAAATTGGTGAAAAGATAAGCACTGTTTTGGTTCTCTTTATTGTGCTTCCCCCCTACGAAGCTCTCGAAAGTTGATGAATTTTGCATTCTAAGGTGAGAATTTTCTTGCATTTAAATAAAGAAATCATCACATTGAGTAGTAGATGCTCCCTAACCTTGATACAACAACGTCTCTTGTTACGGTGGTCACATCTCTTTAAGTAGTTTTTGTACATGCCAGCGTCACGATATTGTACAGCACAAAGTGCCACTCTTCTTTCAAATTGTGATTTAAGTTTGCACGTGGTCACAATCATATATGAGGACTTATGCTATAATTGATTGTGATCTACATTTTCACCACATTCATTGACCAACTATGTATGCCTAGGGCCTCAATAGTTTTAGCCTTTAGGATGCCTTAGAGATGTTTTTCTCTCCAATATTGGATAGTAGATGCAAGTTTTTCTCTCCAACTTTACCATTCAATGTATATCTCGATCAACTTCATAATATTATTGCAATATTGTTTGATAGTAGGTACTCATTTAGAAGGTACATAAGATTACAAGAACTTTGTTGTTCCCACAAAAGTTACTATTAATTAATACTATTATACCACAATCAAAACTTTCCAGCTCAACCCTTGGCCCATTACGCAATGAGCCTTAACCCCTAAAGGTCCAATGTGTTTTGATACTTCCAAAACCGAAAACTGCAGATTTTGACCACCGTATGGAAATTGATGTGTGTTTCCAATAAAATTTACATTTATGGTATTTCCAACCGTAAGATCTTCAACCTAACTACTAGCACCAACACCATGTCAAATTTCAACTTTTGGATCTATACCATTTGTGAGATTATAACGTCCAAAGTATATTGTTATTTTTTTTTGACTTTCCTTAAAAGGCATAGTCTAAATGGTGCCAAGGGAGACTTGATGATTGTTACCCCAAAAATTTTGCTCATATTTTTTTCCATGTAGGTAACTAAGTTGGGCAGCTCCATGAAAAATTTTGAAGAATTATTTTGATTTTTTGGCCTTCATGCAAATTATTTTCCGAAAGCAGGTACAAAATCGTCAATATGGTAAAACTTACATAATATTAAAGTTTTTTGGTTTGGAAAAAAAGTGAACAATAAAAACTTACATCTATGAGTTTCTGAATTTTGGAAATTTTTTTTTGAAAAATTTCTAAATCTCAAATTTTGACAATTTTTGAAAGGAAAAAATGTAAAATTATAGAAAACTTTAAAGCTTGTTCATATAATTTTTGGAGGCTGCCCTTGTAAAATTGGTAAACTTTTTGGCTTGGTCACTTCGGATTTTGAGTAATGATTTGATTATGAACATATTTGTAAAAAAAATAAAATTGAAAATAAACCTAATTTTAAACTGCCCTATTTCGAATTGAAACCTAAAATTTCTAGATGAAGGTTCTAAACTTGGAATTTGTCTTTGATAATTTTACCATGTACACCTTGCAGTAAGAAGAGCATCCAGTAAAAATCTTAGCCAAAAATATTACTTTTAATTCCTTCAACTAGGCTGCCCGAAATAACAAAAACCCAAATCGAGTTTCTTGGACCTTTAGGGGTTAAAGAATCAACTAGTGCCATTGTCGCTGATTATATCACAATTGTAAACACCAAACAACTCATTGACTCCTATCCTTCTAGTCTTATCTTACCATGATCTTTGCTACCTTGTAATAACCAACTTATCTTTGTTATGGTCATTGGATATCATGTGCAAGACATGCGTCATGTCTCCACTTGGACAAGAATCTTCAAACACATTATGTGATTAATAATGTGGGCAATTATTATTTAGCAAAGTTGAGTAAGGGAGAGAAGAAAAGGTGGAGTGAGTGATGAGTCAAGAAACAATAAACTGAAGTTAGTGTAAATTGGCAATTTGGCACCCTTTCCTTTATGTTTTCATCATTACTTACTTCATATTCATCCTACTATTGCTATTGGACCACACTACTCTTCTTATATTGGTACTACTCTAGTAGTTGGAATTGGCATCAATAGTAACTTGATGATTTGAAGGACCTTTCTGCCTCTTCACAGAACCACCATAAACTTACAATGGTTGAAAATGACATTGGTGAACATATTTAGAGGTGGCTTAATGAATCTATGACATGAAAGAGAACCTTCACTTTTGTCATCCGTTGAAATATGTGCATAGATTGAATATAAGAATAGATTATAGTGGCCCTCAATGGTAGGTTTGTAAAGTGATGCCAGCATTGCCAGATGAAGAGGTTCTTTCTATCCTAGTAGTTGAGTGATTGATAGCAATAAGTGGCAACACCAAAGTACACTACTCTTGTTTATAATAACTTATTGTAAACTGACTTTACAAATAACAACCTAACAACAATTACTATTCCCACAAATTAACATTTATGTAAAGATTGAAAATTACTCTGAAGATACACAATATGGCCCAAAGAAGTAGTGACCTACATAGAGGAGTAGGTTGATGAATTGATGCGTGATGGTAAAGAATTCTTACAACCTGACAAACCAAATGACATGCAATGGAGTACACTAGTAGTTGGAGTATAGTAGAAGCTTGGAGTACAGTAGTACTTTGGGAGCTTGTTGAGAATTTATGTGAGACGAGCCAACCTTTTCTATCACCACATATGAACATTTAAGTATGGTTTGAACATGACACTAGAATGACACAGAGTGGCAGAGAGAGGTAGTGGCCCACACAAAGGGGTAGGTTGATGAATTGATGAGCGATGGAGAAGACTTTGTCTGTAATTCAAAACGAACATGCTGTGGGATACAAGAAGTCTTGTAGTTTCGTAACTTTTTGAAAGGCATAAACTAGCCGGCTGAATGGAGTCAGCTAAGTCAGCAAGATTGACTCGATGCAATGGTATTCCTACCTTCTAGGCACTCAATTCAATACTATGATATATAGGCCACATGGCCTACCTAATGCGTGATTTAGCAATGTCAGGTGGATTTTTATGCTACGCCTTCTTTTTAGCCACTACAGCAACTTCTGTCAATTCATATTACCTCTCAAAAGATTAATGTCAAAGTAAATATTAATATCCATATTTTAACTAAAAAAAGAAAAAACCTAAAATAATAGTTTTTCTAACTTTTATGAAGAAAAGCAGAAGTGTTTTTGGTCCACTGCCCGAAACAATGAGAAAACTTTGATATTTTGAATGTCGTTTTTTTTTGGAAATCTCAAAGATGACATCATGAAGTATTCATAGAAATATTCTCAGAGGTGACTGATGTATTTAGCATGGCTGCTCAAATTGCCTACCGAACAGTTTTTCCCACTTTGGGTACCACAAGTGACAGTTATTTTTATAAATGTCCAATTGGAAAAGAAAAAGATTCCCTCAAAGTTCTTGATATGGCCTACATTCACAAAAAAATTTAAAAACAAATATCTAAAATTGAGATCATATGTACCTGACCGAAATTTTAAAAAACTCATTCTAGGACAATGGTCCTTTCGGAGTCAAAGAAAGCAAAGTATTTAGTAAGCCAAATAAGTGGAAAAAATTCAATGATCTTACCTTCTAACACAAGGTTGCAAGAAACTTTAGATTCTCTTTAGATCATATGCTTATAGCCATTGTAGATCATTAAACTTGTAGTTGTTTGACAACACTACTTCATGTGTATGTTCCTCAATTCTAGCATTACAAGAATGTCAAATTATATCTTTTATTTTTTTGAAATGGTTTAGTCTAGAGGTATTGACTTCAACAATATATTTTTCAAAAATAAAAGTGAAGAAAAAGTTTCTTTTATCTTTAAAAAGTTCTATGGGAGTTCGAAGGGGCTGGTGGAAGAGGGAGCGATGACATCTTCCCCTTAACTTCAGCAGAGCAGCCTCAAACCCAGAGCAGCTTACAAAAAGGTTTAGATGGGGAGCCGAAGGCCTACTTTTGTCTAGGGGATAGGAATTGTGCAAGAGCAGGACTGCTACCACTTCTTAGGGATTGAGTTCTAGAAGCTGGGAACTTGTTCTGTAAGCTTCGAGTGGGACGGATTTAAGTCTAATTAGGACACCAGAGGCTTCGAGTTCTCTGAGTAGATCAATGGTTCCCTTTCCGACATGCATTCCAATCCATCGTACTGTATTCCAGCCATGTGTGAGCTGGATCTGCGTTTAGACTAGCATGTTCTAGATGATGGGATGATTTGCTTGTGTCGCAAGCAACGACTTGAGCTTCAGCTTAAATGGAGGGGTTCGGTTTTTCCTTCGCTCATTCTCACATTTCATGAATAATATGTCCATCATGGAGGGAGGCGCAGGTCAAATGATGGCGATGCAGGTGGAGGTGAGGATGGCGGAACTGAAGAAGGTGAAGGTGGAGGTGATGAAGGAGAAGGTGATCATCAGTCTGCCATGCAGGGAGTTGGTTTTGAAACGGAGTTTGGAGAGGTGGCCAGGAATCAGAAGATGGTTGGACAGGGAGGGGGTGGACTTGGAGAAGCTGAGGATGGGAGGGACCAGGGTTGAAGACGTGAATGAGGAGATTCTGGCCTCCTTGATGAGGCTGATCACGATGTAAGCTACTCTACACGCGAAGAAGAAAGAGAGAAAGCGAAAATGGGCCGTATACAGTTGCCAATTCTTCAAAACCCTTCCGTTTGCAGAAAGGGAGAGATGCAACGAATTAGAAATCATTATAAAAATGATGGCTGAGAAAGAGCGAACTCAGACTTCAGTGCTGTATATTATTCAGTGAAGTACGGCTCAGAACCTGCAACTCCGGAGTAGATCAAGAAAGTGTTGTTCAAAAGCATACATGAAATTGAAGAAATAGCAAGCATTAAGAGACACAGCCTGATCTGCTTCTAGGGTTCTGGGAAACATACAAACTTGATTAGTTTTTATGCAATATTTTATTCCCTGAAAGCTATTTTGATGCACTTCACTTCCTAGTCGATCATGGAAGTATACACGGTGCAGCATTCAAAAGCTGTTTGAGCACAAACTCGAGTGCACCGTCCATGAAGGAGTTGATAAATGTTCCTTCAATTGAAAATATTGGACGAGGTGTCTGTTTACAGTAGCTTTGGGAACTTTAAGCACTCGGCAAGAGGAAACATCTGCACATGAACGTGCAGCGAACGTTGTACATATTAAACTGTTGAAAATTTTCATTGCAGGAGTAATCCTCCAAACCTTAAGAATCTGTCGACCAATCATGCGTTCAAACTTTAAGCACTAGAATTAAGAGAAGGGTGTGTGCTTGTAATGACCATACGGTTAACATCTTCTGACCATATTACCCTTGAAAACCAAACCTCCACTTGAACAAAACTATTGGTTATTTCTCCATCGCTCCTTCCATGTTTCTATCCAAAGCTCTTGAAAATTCATACATCAACAGGATATTTTAAACAATCGTGCATTAAAAATAAGCATTGTATAAATTTGCCCAAAATCTCCATAAACCCCTTTCCATCATTATGGGGCCAATGAAAGCCTGTCAATTAGTAGCTGTTGTTGCTATTTGCTAGGCTTTCTCCAACAAGGCTTTCAATCTAGCCCAAAAAATGTGAATTACAAGGATGAAGCAAGATGATAATCTTCTTCATGTGGCAATACAAGCGTTGCATGTGTTGACACTTTGGCTTTGGACTTGGCCAGATCCAATCTTCATGCCATTCTGAATCAAACACTCTCTGCCGGAAACGCCATCTGCTTACCATTCCAAAATCTCTTCTCCATCACATGTGTAAGTTAGATCGCAATCGCACCACAGCCCAGCCCTGTAATGGCCTCAAACTGGCCTAACGAAGAGCAGGCACTATACTTTACATTATCGATCTGAAACTATAACCCGTCTGATTCACTCAGGAACTTTCGCTGCTTGCAACGAGGCAAACCCGGGTAGTATGGTATATGAACTAATATGACACGAGTTCATCCAATGAAGCCAACAAGCCAACAACTGAAGATCAAGCTTGATTTGTGCGATAGATCTCGAAACTGACGACGTTCTGCAACGCCTCATGCAAATTGTAGCTCATCATAACGGTCGGACGGGCCTGAAGCATTTCAATCAACATAATCAGTTCTATTTTCTACCATCTGATTGGACTTGATGTGCTGAATTCAATTCGACATGTGCTCAATGTTTTCACTACTGGAACCTCCTCTGAAACATTTTTTCGAGGCAAAGTTGCTTTGATGAATATACCTGACCATGGATGAAGTAGATCGCTGTGCCGTCACGAGTATAAATGAACGCACTCATGATGTCCACACCACGCCTGGAGAGGACATCACGAATATGAAAATATAGGCCATGGGATGGATCCCGAAATGGGAACATGACAATAATAAAACAGCCTCGTCCGCAAACATGCATGGCCACATTATGGCCAAGGTATGATGCCATTGGGGATGGAGCGCTTCCGGGCGCCGGTTGGGTGGCCACGGCAGTCACTGCATTGGGGTCACCTGTGTGATCAAAGCACACAAGGCCCGTGTTGGCCGCCGGGAGCTGAACTCTCGGTCCAAGGGCCGTCTCAAGCGCCGATTCCAGAGTACCGATGTAATCGATGGCACCCTCCAGTATGGATGCCCTAGGGGCCATCTGCAATCAGAACATGAAACCAAATAAACTCAGAACACACCAGGTTTATCCACTAGTTCACTCCATGTTGCATTTGCTGCTTGTTTAACATCAACGGCAATCCAAAGCGATAGTGCAATGATCCTCACGTGCTACAGAGCCACTTACCCTTGACGCATTCCCTGATATTATCCGCAACTCAGTGAACAGTTCACTCTCACGTCCGCGTCTGATGCGATCACGGATGCGATCACGGATGTTATCACGGAGCCGCTGGTTCGCTGCACACACAATCACCATTTCCAGACTTATTACTATCAGATACTCGAAACGGCCCTCACAATATATGGTGGAAAGTCCACTCAAGGTTTACAGCTAAGAGTTGTACTCCAAGGGGTGGCAGCAGCACCATGGTTTGTATAATATCCAGCAAGTGACCCTAGAATTACACTCCGCAAACGCTGGTGATATCTCGGTAGCAAAACTTCCACCAAACGTGGTTGACAAACGTGACTCTGCGGATCAGCTAAGTTTAAGACACTTGCAACATCCGCGGCCTGCCAAGTGAATAAACGTCACAATGAGAGAATGAAATCTTACCACGATCATGTCCTTGCTCACCACCATCTTGACGGCCTCCTTCGTTAGCCAGGCGGCGGGCTTGCTCACCACCATCTTGACGGCCTCCTTCGTTAGCCGGGCGGCGGGTCCCTCGACGGTTGAGCCTGCTGCGGGCAGGATGGCTGTTGACGCGCCCGCCGTGGCTTGGCAAATTAGCCGGCTGCTGCGATGCAGGAAAAAGCTGTGGAAGTCCATTGGACTGCGGCGTCGGGAGCTGGTCACCAACTGACGCCCGCGTGAAACCGGCTGTTCCGTGTAAAGGACGAGCCGAAACGGGGTCGAGAGGCAACGGTGGCAACACCTCCAAAACAAGCCGGGGGTCGCGCCTTAGAGACGGCAACGCCACCTGAGGATCGTTGGTCACGGCACCCTGCGAACCAGAGCGCTGCCTCTGATCATCCGCATCTGCGGGCCGAACGCCCTCATGGCCACCATGGCGGGAGGGACCTGCCATATTCAAGAGCGCCAAGTCTAGAACAAAAGGGAGAAGGACTAGTTCGAGCAGCCCGCAAGGAGGGTCGAGCGCACACAAGAAACTACACGAAGATCAACCTGTAAAGAATGGCTCCTGTGCTCTGGTGGATCACCTTTATGATTGTTTTCTCCAAGGGCCTCCTGGCTGTGCAAGAGGAGCGTTCTGCACGCATCAGAACTTTGCACCCCTGAGTGCTGGCCCGACAGAGAGTGACGGGCTGCGTCCCCTCCGTGTCATTGACAACGAACCGCAACCCGTTCTCTGGAACTCGGGGTCCCGCATTAGCCTCCCCACTACAAACTTACCTGCAGCAGTGTACACAGCGTCCACTTTGCAGCTTCCCTTACTCTGGGTCCCGCATTGATCAACGTCCCCATCGGAGACTCAGCCTCAGTGGCGTACACCGAACATGAGTTCTCATTTATGGATATGCCCAGTGGAGACGCCGTAACAATTTAGTGATGAATTACTTGTTCCATGATCCTCTACGCCTAAATGAGAACTCCAGAGCTGCGGGTTATAGTGTCACAAGAATTGCGCTGATGAGCCATGAGTTCATGACATGTCACAGTACCGGGCCAGAACACTTCTCATCATCAAATCAAACTAGTCTGGCTTTCTCCACTCCCAGCGTCAAAAAACGGTACAATCCAACTTGAAGCTTCCACTGGCAGGCCCGCCATCGCCATCGATCCCAAGGGTCGCCTGTGCAGGGCCCAGGCGACCTGAGAAGAGCCTGAGAACCTGGCGGATCAGATGTTCTTCACGCTGTGGCCTTCAAATGAACTTCCAATTATCCCTGCAGATGGTCCGCAGCGTAATCGATTTGTGGTTTAAGTTTCTTATAAAGTCGATCATGCTCCTTAGAATGGTGACCAGTGGATTAAGTGAAGGCTGGCAGTCTCGTTATTTTCATGACAGTGATAAGTATTTTCTTTTTCTTTCAAAACGAAGCCAGAATGAGTGAACTTCAGGACGCATTCCACATATGGTTTTATGATTAAATGTACAGGTTTATAGATGAATTTGTTGAAGTTCGTCATCAGAACATATGACTGATTGTGTGGAATTTTCTCCAATGTATGGTTGGGATCACACATGATGGGTGTGAGGTGTTTTCCTTGGACTCCACTAGATAGCATTTTTTATGAACCTCATGGATATTGTTCAACATGAAGATTGCCGAGAAGCTCTTGTTCTAAAATCCGGGGAGCTCAAAGTAGTCCTTCTCATGAAAAAGTACAACTTGAAAATTAACCAAAAGCTCCAATTCTGAAACGTGTAGAATCCAAAGGAAATTGTTCTTAGATAATATATTCACCGAGTCAGCCGAAGCGGCCCGAAGACATTTGTCCTGTAAATCTTTCTTGTACGGTAATTTTGAACTATATGCATTCTAATTTCTTGTGATTGTTGTCATGGCTTTCTGGTGCTAAACTGCATCAATTGAAGCTGATATGGCTGTAAAATATCAAAATCCACCAACTTCTTCTTCCACAGTGTATTTCTTTTTTCTTTTCTTTTCTTTTTTTTGTTTTCTGAAAAAGTATTGAACGAGGATATCTCAAATTTTGGATGAAATTTATCCACAAATCTAGAGGAGACATATTTTTTATACGAAAGCATGTAAGAATTTTGCACATTTGACCTAGTTAGTAGTCTGTGGTCCAAAACACTTTGCCACGTATCATTTAGAGTTGTAAGAGGATCCGTATTGTATTGGACTACTGACCCTAAAGGGATGAAGATTTGTGTGTTTTGTCAATCTTAGGGCCCTAGTGATGGGTGCCATCCCCAAAGGTGAATAGAGATTTTGAGAGGGACCCATGTTAGCTGGCAAATGGGGCCAATTCCCAAGCCAATAATTTGCGCGTTGTGTTCAGGTTGTTGTACTTCCATCATTTTTACCATCATGGTTCTATTTATGTGTAGTAAATTACAGTTGGTTTTCAAATAGAACATGTAACCTTACGGAGAAGTTTCTTATCTTTTTCAGTCTAAAAGTAGAGCGCCCTCTCTTTCTATTGGCTCTCATCATAGTGTTTGCCCTCAAAGTGTTTTTGAGAATGCTTGATTTAGGAATTAAGGATGATAGTCATTATTAGATATTTGAACTCAGAAGGGAAGTCGGGACCTTCAGAGTTTGATACACTACCACATCAATTTAGGTAGGTATAGCATAGGTCAGGTACCTAGAGAAGGGTCTCTACCTTGTGTAAACTTTATAGACGTACCAAGGTACATGAAAAAAATCTAACATGGGCCATAAGTGCTTTTGTCACCCAACCAATAGCACGTGTCGTCTCTCTACAGTACAACATTAGAAGCTTTGAGCGATATAGGCTATCAGCCGAGTTGATTTGATAAAGGACACTCATTTGTAATAAATCCCCCTACTCCCCTAAGCCACTTCCTCTGAGGGCCCTCTGCTGAGTTCAAATATCCTCTTATGGTTGCATTAGCAACAACACTTTTAGAATGTTTTCCAAGTGAAATACAATCAAAGAATCTTGGAAGTTGATTGAACTTCATCTAATATATGTTCAAGATAAGAAAAACGGTACATCAAAAGATATTTTTTTGATCGTAAAAAGTTCAGTCTTTGGATTCCATAGTGCTTAAATTAAACAAAACTATCGTTGGATCTTACATATTTTAGAAATATATCACATGTACAACTTGAAACGTGACATTATGGAAAAAATCAGGTCACAAAAGGGCCTTACAAACTGGAGTATGGCAGGTGAGAAGAAAAAAGGAGGGTGCCCGCGCACTTTTGACGAGGCACCACTCATACCACCGTGGTGCCAGCACTGCCGGTGAGAGGGGTTGAACCAATCACCTCGAGCTCCCGCGTGTATCGAGCGTTGCTACACTAGCAGCGCTAACAGCATGCGGAGCTGCTGGGCACAGATTCCAAGCCGACCAGCTTGTATCAGTAGGGATATTTGGCATCTTATTAAAGAAAGGAATCACACTTTAGCATAGTCGAAATATTCAACCATTCAATGTCGGCCAGGTCAGCGCCACGGGCACTTTTCTTAACTGTGCGGGCAGCATTTCTGGCATTTGCTATCAGCAGTAGAAGGGCCTTTGGGCAGCCGGTTTACAGGTCTAACCCGAGCTGCCTTGGAGGGCTCCTTTGAAAGGTCAAATTTCCCCTAATGCATAAACAACAAAACAAACCCACAAGCCTACCACTTGTAAAAGAACGTTAAAAATGAGCTACCCTAACGGGCCTAACCTTCAAAGCACTCCTCTTCACCGGATACAAACATTAATCAAACTCCATATAAGTATTCTGATCCGACATCATTGTGGCTTAAGGAATGTCAACAAGATATACCATTCACATATGCAACCCTATCCATCAAAACCCCAAACCCTAGCCATAAGAGAGATGCCCTAAACATGACATCCCCAAAACCACAATGAACCAAACTCTCTAGAAACAATACCACATGCATACAAAACTGAGACGAGATCTAGAGAAGCAGTCGAGAGAGGATGGAGCATGTGCAAGACGGCGAGTGTTAGGAGTTTGCAGCGTTTGCTCCAAGAATCACCATCGCCATCCTCTTATGCAAATTCCAGAGGACGTTCGGTTTGAAGTCCTCATATCCAAGTCCTAAACCCTTAAGGGACAAATCTATACTAGTACTTTTTTGGTATTGACGTGTGGATATGGCAGTGTTTACATTCTAAACGTAGGGAGTAATCTTTATTTTCTTTATTTTCCAATTTTGAAAGGAACTTTGCAAAGATGGTTTCTAAGATTACATGTATATTATCATATTAATATCATATGATAATATTTCAATATAATGTCCATGACATTTTTGGGGTTCTAAGCGGGCATTCTGGTGTGGCAGCGGCGAGCAGTGAGCAGTGAGCGGTGAGCAGCCAAAAAACGCACCGGGGGTCAAAAGTGAGCAGACAAAAAACGCACCGGGGACCCTATGACCGTGGAAAAAATTACCGCCGGGGTTCCTATAAACCCATGAGCGAATGAAGTTGAAAAATGAAATTTAGACACCAAGATTCGAGAATCCGCAAAATATATATATTGAAAAAAAATTGTACATACTAAAAATGATTCTTAGAATCACCGGGGGGGGCTGTCACTGTTCTCGGAATTGGAAGGCTTAGGCTACTCATTATCCTCTACCCAATCAAAATCTTCCTCTAAGAAAGCCGATGGTCCGGGAGCTCCATTGCCAAAATCAACAACGTTGTCCGTAGAAGTCCATGTTGATCTGAGTCTTGGAATGTAGTAATGAAACAGCTCGGGTTCTAGACATGATATCCCGGAAGCACTCTCAACACGCCTGAGTGTGCGAACGTCGTCCTCGGTCCAGTCTATCTGGCCTCGATTTGATCGGATCACTTGACGAAGCTGCTGGACGTCAGAGAACATGTCCACCTCCTTACCAGGCCGTCGATCTTTGAACTTGTCGGTCACTCTCGAAACGAACTCCCTCAGCTCCCAATTATGCCATGGTAACCCGTCCTGCATCCAGTGGAAGAAGAAGGGTAAGTGAGGTACACAATCTTGCAGAAAATGCAAACACCTAACTTAAACGAAGGGAGTAAAGTAAATTCAAAGATATTCAAATCAACAGAAGAGGCAATGAATCGAACCCGGAGCATTTCAGAAGTTGGAGGCATCGAAGACTTGATCTCCTCTCGTAACGAGGTATGGCTAGTGGACGAGGATTGAACATGCTGGGCAGAGGGGGGAGACTGATCCATGACCACGGTGTTTGCAAGAGAATGAGAGGAACGATGAATTGAAGCTTAGGTCTGCAATGTAATTCTGAAAACAAGCTAAGGGGCTGGGAGAGAGAAGGAGCAATGCGTTTGTATGAGGTACCTCCTAGCAACTAATAAGAGGCTCAGCCAACGGTGGAGGAAACCAATCATAAATATTAGCTCTTAAGTGGAGGATAATCAAAACAATTTTGGCGGCCATGGCACATTGAAATAAACACACACGTACGGATATACTGAATGCCTTACCCTTCAACATCTTAGTCTCCCAAAACATGATGTCGGATCCAACAGTCAAAAACTGGACTACAATGTTATTGAGGTACTGCGCATTAATGTGTGAGTTTAGGGTTAACCTGTTTGGATTTGGAGGATGTGATCTTAAGTTTGTCTCTCTTGTGTTATCACTTTTTTTTGTGATTCGTTTTTAGCCTCCTTAGTTTGAGAATTGTAGAATGGACTTCGCAGTGATCACCGACTTGTTTAGCCAGAGTTGGGTCACGCCCGAGTCAGCGATGGCTGAGCTCTTTCCAGACCTCATGCCCGAGTTGCATCGAGAATACATTGAGAACTCGGACTGGTGCTATGACTACATGACGCTGCTTGAGAACCTGCGGCAAAGAGGTGATCGATGGGTGCTGCTGATTGATTCCATGCCAGCATGGTCGGCGTATGTGGTGGCTTTCAAAGAGTCGCGAGATGCAAGGAAGCGGAAAGACGAGTGGGGTACAGGTATGGTTCATGCATACTGGACTGAGGCCCTCACGTTGTTTATGACAGACCGGGTTATCCCATTTGAGATTGACGAGAAACTTGTAGAAATGGAGCTCCGGGATCTTTCATTGCAGCAGAAGGTACTTTTGCGTGACCACCTGCGAAATAGTTACACCATGGAGGTGATGGGCCCTCCTACGGGCTACAGCATTGGCCAGTCCTCCATCTCTGGACCAGGGTCTTCAATCAACGAGAGGAAAGTTTTTCCTAAGTATTGGGCACCACGAGCACTGCGTTGCGGTCTTCTCTCGTGGCCTTTGCGAAGGAAGGTGCATCTCAATGCCGTGCTTGGAAAGCGATCATGAAAACAAGGTTTGTGTATTCCCATCTTTCAATTCTTTTGCGGTAGCAACACTGATGCTGTACCATAGATATTGTCATGGTCGACGTTGTTGGTAATTTAAAATGTCTAATTTATGTATCAGTTGAGGCAGTAGTTTCAATTATCACTTAGTTTGATATATGCCAAGAATTTTATATGAATTGCGTATTCAAAGGTGGGCAAATGGATTGTTGCATTTTAGGGATTTACGCCAAAGTCGAGTTGATTACATCAAGGTGACATCCGTCATCAACTTAAAGTTTAAAATAGGCATTTTGCAATGTAACATTCTCTGAAATATAGGCTGGTAGAACTAGAATGGGGAAATCGGATTTATGCTCAAATTCTACTAATGCCGCTCGGCGCTCTTAAGTGGAGTACACTAATACGTATAAAGCTCTTTTGTTGATTGAGGATATGATTTACGACAAGAAGAATTCTCATCATTCAGAAGGGATGCATCCAAACATCTACTTTCATATACTGTAGACTAGATGAATGTGAATCACACAACTTTCAGAGTTTTAGTAGCAATCTGAAGATGACTTCCTACTTTAAAGTGGGGGTTACAAAGGGTGAGCTAAATTTGGGGTCAGCAAATTAGATAATGAGCTCTAACCGTGTGTCGGATCCGATAGAGAAAAATTGCCTCACCATGATTTCTCCGCTGTTGAGTTATAGTTGCCTCACAGCAGATACCAATGTCCTTAGGATATTCATGAAGGTATTAATTCCTTCGCAACATTGTAATCGTAATTACCGTTTGCTGAGTTCTAGCATTTTCTAAGAGACCTTTTCTATTTTTCTATCATTGAATTCTCTATCACTCTTTTGATATTCTACTGTCAGTTCACTGTAATAGCACATGACTAATATACTGACTTTTAATTGATACATGCATGAAACTCACATAGATATGGCGCAAAATTGAGACACATTATGCATGACCATTATCTTCTTTACAAAGTTATAAAGCATAAGAGTAGCTAAGATCCGTCTCTATTAACATAGCCTAAGTAATGTTACTTCTCTAGTAGGTCAGAGTATATATGTGTAACTACAAAACCACAACTGAAGAGATTGACTACTCATCGTTATCGCTGTCAGAGTCACTCAAGAGGATGAGAGAGAGCCCAGGGCCGGGAATTGCGCTAGTGCCATTCATCACACTCTCAAAGCTAATTGCAGAGCTACTATCCTCGGATTCGCCTCCATCTTCACTCGGGCAGCAAATAGTCCCTTCGCAATCCGCAGCGTGTTTCTCCATCCACCTCTGAACCCAAGGGGGAAGTTCATCATCGAAGCTGTCCACTTCAAAGTAAAGTGACCTCCCATGTCCCTGTACGCACATTACCTTCAGCGTATCTCCGTTGTCATTAATTCGGGCTGGGCTTTCTCCATTTGAATCATGTGCCCTCTTGGGTTCGGGGTGGACATTATCGATCGGGGTGGCAAGGCAGGAGCAAGCACCCCCTACCAAGCAGGACTTGCAAGGCATTGAAGAGGCCGTAGGAGAACTTGCCATCTACGCAAAAAAAATAACTTGTAGTTAGTCTTGATTTAGAGTACATTATAATCTTGATTCCTATATTACAGTTATTGCATGTCAAACAGTCTAAATAATTGGAAAAGGAAAAGGACCTATCTTGTCATTTATAAAGAAGCTGTGTTCTAATGAGGTAAAAACGGTACAATTTGTACCTTATAGAATGAAGCAGCTCACGGTAAACAAATGTGTTATAGGATGAAGCAGCTCTCGGTAAACAAATGTGTTATGGATGAAGCAGCTCTCGGTAAACAAATTTGTGCGTCCTACAATGAACACCAGAATAGAAGATATGGTAATTCAACTTTCAGCCGAGAATATAATAGCAAGCCGACAATTCATTTGGACATAAAGTGAGCTCAGTCACAAGCCATAGCTTAACAACAGTTGGTTTGCATGAGGTAAAAACTAACTCCTTCATCCCAGAGAAAAGGTCAACCTTCCCGACAATATGAATAAGAGGCAACAAAATTGAAAACAACAATCCATCATACCACAAGCAGAGCAAACAATAAGCTCAAGGTGCAATGTATTAATAACCATTAAACCCCACAAACAACTAAGAGTGCTGGTGAACTTGTCTAATGTACGTACCACACAATGAGCATAACACACCGGAAGCATGACAAATAGAACAGTAGCATAAGAGAAGCAAACAAGTTAGCAATAGTCGAAAGGATCTTACAAAGAAACTGAAGAGGAGCAGAGGCCCACGAAGAGAAGATGTGGAAAGTATGTGATTTATATAGAAGTCGGAGGCGGTGCCAGGCGGGAGGCGGCGCAATATCAAAGGAGGCGGCACGAAATCCAAGGTGGCGGCGCGGAATTAGGCTTTCTACCCTAATCGAGCCGCGGATAACCAAGCAACGTGGCGGCCAAGGTCAAGACAAGATATCATGGCGGCCAGGGTTTTGGAAAATGGGCCGGGTTCCCCTCATTACGGACCCTTCCCATACCTGGCTATCGGATTTTGGCGCACCAATCGTTGCCCTCCCCCGGCGCGGTACCCTGGCAGCTGCACATCCGCGAAATCATCAGTCGGATCCGACACTACGTTTTGGGTTCCAAGAAAAACCATAGGTGGTCCCCTTGATGAACCCCGGTGGGTTTGCTAACGAGCCCAAACCACTAGAGAAATCCGACAGATGGTTTCTGCGATACGCGAATGTCGCCGGGGTCGGGCCAGATGGTGCTCGGAAAATGTTAAGTCCATGACGCGTCGCAAACGGCGATAGGCGAGTTATAAACGGGGTTTTGAGAATATGCATAAGACATGATGTTTAGCTATTTATAGAATTTAATTGTTGAAATAAAAAGCAATGATATGCAATTATCTATATTAGTACTCTTATTGTATTCAGTACCAGGAAATAGAACCATAAGAAATAAATTGAAATTGTATACTCACTATGGATAGAACGTAAATATTATATGAAGTAAAACAATAAATATAAAAAATGATATACAAATGAAGCAGTCAATAATTATTTTTGAAAAATGAAAGCAAGGACGATTGTAATAGATGCTATTTCTACCTTTCATAATTAATATTAATATTTCTACCTTTCATAGTTATTGTCAGTATTCATATTTTTACAATCTATTACTAAGTGTGTATTTTGTACAATTTTAAAATCAAAGAAATCAGAATAATATGAAGTGGAATACGGATTTTTTTAAGTTCAAAAAATAAATTAGATATGCCTCTTTTTCATAAAATTTCAAAGGTCCAAGTGCTCTAGTTTTGGACGCTTTGGTGGTTGATCTTCAATATCAGGTTCTCTTGTCCGCTTCCGTATTGGAACCCAGTCAAATCGTTTTTCCCATATTGATCCAGTTTGTCCACATCCAACTCGGTCCAGCCATATCCCTTCAATATCTGCTTTCCATGCGCAATCTATACAGTCGATAGGCATTGAAACGTGGTTCACTAGAGGAGGTTTCCATATTTTAACATCCCTACGATATGCCATACTCCCAAGGTCTTTAAATTTGCATATCCAAGGCGAACTGAGTAAACGCTCGTCGGTGCGTGGATTTAAGGATATGTAAAAAAATCGTTCGGAAATGTGTGCTCGGAGTCGTCCTGGAATTATCACGTTATTCATTGGGGCATCCATAACTCCATATGTAAGCAGTAATTCATCATCGAGATCATTGAAAATAGACACTCTATACTCCTTCAGAAATTCGTGGTGGTCCTCGTCCTCCTTCCATTGCTTAAAAAGCTTGTACTGATGTCTACCGCTAAAAGGATGGAACTGAGAAACATACAGACCATCTCGTTCAATATTCCATCGACACAAATATGTATCAGGGCTGGGACCTTGTTCACAGATTGGACAGTTGTCATCGTTGAAATTTGCATCTTCGTGCCGCATAAGACGAGCATGTGGATGCTCCCAGATGCACATGTAATTAATCTCATATTTTTTGGCACAGTTCCATTCGCGGATTTCGTATTCAAAATCGCAAAACAAATTATCTTCAAAATCGAGAAGACCGCGGCCAACTTCGACAGATGCATGAGCTTTGATTTGATCATAGACGACATTTTGCTTTATTGGCACACCACGATCATATTGCTTTTCGAAGCAATCTAGCCATACCTTCTTGTGCATATTATTTGTAATTTCAACTGGTGACAATACATTCTGTATAATTTCCTCATCAAATGATTGTACTTGTCGGAAAGGTGTCAGAATTAAGACATAGAATAGTGGAAAAACGGATTTAAGTCTATGATCTGCCATGCTATTAAGTAAATGTGAATTCTAATTGAAGATTAGGAAATTCAAAATTACGAGGACAAAACTTTTTTGTTTCAAATGTTGACAAAAAGAGTTGTGCATTAATTCCATCCTTCCATATCACTCATGATGCCTTATCAGTAAGAGATATACCCTTTGAATATAGAGAACGGTTTAGCATAATAGTTATTTAATTCAACTTCCTTCTTCATATCACTCTGGATGCCATTTCAGTAACAGTTATACCCTTTGAATATAGAGAACGGTTAATATAGCAGTTATCCCGCACACTTCCCGAACACTTGCAGTTAATGCTCATATATAAAAACTTATAATTTAAATGTATGCGACTATACTAATGAAATCTGAGGAATAAAATGAAACGGAAAATGGACAGAATAATTATGAAATGAATAGGGCAAGCAAATAATATTTTTTTTAGCCGATATATGTACTTAAATAAAATTACAAAAATTTACAAAATGGAATGCTAAGAAAAGCGTCAGTAGCGGTACAAGAAATGTACACAAGGAAGAAAATATACTATGCCGAAATTTCACGTAGATCTAAGGAAATACTTCTAGTCATCCGAGTCACTGTCATCGTCGCTAAGAACGATGACATAGGACTCCGGACCATCCACCGTTGCTTCGGTATCCTCCTCTGCAGCGTACTCCAGGAAATCAGAGTCTTCGCCTTCTGGAACATACCCGTCATCCTCCGGGTAGTACTCATTTCCGTCGCCGCCTGCAGCAACCGCATCCATCCACTTTTGCACCCACTCGGGGATGCCATCATCGGAACTCTTTACTTCGAAGCAAATGGAGCGCCCATGACCTTCCACACACATTAACCGCATCGTCTCCTTGGGCTGGGTTGGAGTTGCCTCATGCAGAGCTTCGTTCTGGGGCAATGGATTGACACCCTCTGGAGTTTGAGAATCAGGAACTCGGGTGCTCGGGGGTCTGGCACAGGTGCACGGTCCGAGCCCAACGCAGGTGGTGCAAACCATCGGAACTCTTGAAGGAAGATTCGCCATCTACTCACAGGAAATGCAAAGAAGTTAATTCGATTCACCGCAATATCAACCTTTTATCTAAGAGAAAAGAGCCCATCTTGGCGAGCCAAGTCGGGAGGATAAGCACGTATAAGCTCTAGAATTACGATGGATATCTGACTAGCAAGGTAGCATCCAAGAAACTATAACTGACTAATAAGCCATTTGGAGTTTCAGTAAACAAAATCAATGAGACATACATTTAGCAACTGGCATTATCAACTTAGTAGCTATTCCTTCTTTCTAAAAGTTACACAGCATCACTCGTCACCCTCTTTAACTTCTACTACTCTCCCTCAGAGTCCACTCCTCCACTCTGCCCTGACTCCATCACTCTTCCCAATTGCACAGTCCTCCGACCCCGTCGACCCTCACCTCTCACTTCTCATTGTCCCGATCCTACTACTCTCTCCCACTGTTTTTACTCCCCTCACTCTCCCGACTTTGAGTACTCTCTATTCGGGAACTGTCCCGACTCCTTTCACCCAGCCACTCCCGTATGCCTTCACTCCTGTCCCGACTCCCTTCACCCGCCGCAGTCCCGAAACCGACAACTCTTCCTCGGCACGGAACCCTCTAACACAACCTAACCTCAATTCCCTTCACTCCTCATAGTGCGAACATCAACCGTTCTTACAACTATCCTACTATCCCAGTATTCCCGACAAGCAAACGAACATATAAGCACAGTAGCATACAAGAAAACTAGCATACAGGCAACCTGAGATAAAAGCATAGAAGCACACTAGCAAACATGCATACAAGCATACTATAAGTAGACAAAGTTAAATAGATAAGTAGAAAATGAAACGCACCTCGAAAGACCGAAGTGAAGATG
The DNA here is from genome assembly GCA_014871385.1 of Ceratodon purpureus. NCBI lineage: Eukaryota > Viridiplantae > Streptophyta > Bryopsida > Pseudoditrichales > Ditrichaceae > Ceratodon > Ceratodon purpureus. The sequence goes on from CM026427.1 coordinate 15,837,688, forward strand.
AAGACCGTTAGGTAGAAGCAAGGTATATATAGGCCGCATTTGCCGTCAGAGATTGCGGCGGCGGCTAGGTCGGGGCATGCGCGGACATGGCAACTGCGGTTTCGGCGGCTAGGTCGAGGCATGCTTGGTCGCGTGCGGCGCTAATTAGGGCATGGTGATACAGCATGTGACTGCGCGAATATCAGGTCTACGAGACCGCGGCGGTTTTGGCAATGGGCCAAACCCAACTGTACAATCCGACAGATGGGTTTTGCCGAAGGCAAATATCACCGGGGTCGAATGAACCCTCTGCGGGATGAGCTGCATGGCTCTGGGATAAGTGTCCTTAATTTTATTTATTTTTAAAATATATCTAGATTCGTTACCATGATAATGAATGGATTAATGTAACATTAAATTGATTGAAACGAGCAAATGAAAATAAAGATTTAAGGAACTTATAAAAGACAAAGAAATTATAATGAAAAAATAGAAGACAGGGACTGAAAAATGAAAGAGAATCAATTACAAAGTCTATTAGATTATTGAGTAATGGATTTTTACTATGATGTTGGTGCAGAAATATTTGACAATAGATATTGAAGGAGGAGTGGTAGAATTGGAGAAGTTGGGGTGATTTATTAATAAGAATATCTATATTTGCCAGTTAAATAATCAAAAGTGTATAAGGATAAGGAAAGACATTTGAAAGTTTTAGAATTAATGTAAGGATAAGTACTAAGATGTTGATGTGTTATACATTGATAAAATGTCGCAACGGATAGATTGATATGTGTTTGTGTTGAATTATATTAAATGATAAGTGTATATAAGTCAAGTTGAAATTTTTGACAATGAAAATAGTGAATTACGTAAAGAATTACATCATTCAGTTGGATGATTTGATGATTCAGTGGGTACCATGGGGCGAATAATATGGCGGCATTGGCGGCGGGATGGGTAGGATAAGATGAGTGCATGCCTACCATAATGCATTTTCAGAGGGCATATGCCAATTTATAGAATCAAAGCATGGTTAATATATTTTATGGAAAGGACTAGAAAACAGAACAGCAAGCAAGATCAAGATATAAGGAACTTATCAAAGAAAAAGAATAAAAAATAATTAGAGAAATTAAGAGATGGAATGGAATAAAAAAGAACAAAGTACAATATCTTTTAAATTATAGTGTGATGGATATGAAGTTGGTGCAGAAATATTTGATGATAGAAGATGATGGAGGAGCACTGGTAGAATTGTAGAAGTTGAGGTGATTTATTAAGAAGAATATCCATATTTGCTAAGATACTTAATCGAAAGTGTATAAGCTATGAGTTAGAGAATTATGAGAAGGAAAGATACTATGAAGTTGATGTGTTTATTTATTGATAATATGTCTGAATGGATAGAGTGATATGTGCTTGTGTTGAATTCTGTGGAATGATAAGTGTATATGAGTCAAGTTAAAGAAATCAAAGTAATTAAATTTTTAACAATGAAATCAGTGAGGTATGTAAAGAATTTCATCATTCAATTGGATGATTCAATGATAAATATGAAACAAGAAACGGATCATAAACTAGTAATGAACATACTTTTAAACTACTAAATCATATCAGTGGTATTTCAAAGTAGTAGATACATATCCAAGACCGTTAAGGTATGTCAGGTCGATTGGAAAAATTGCTACTGGATGTCGCCCATAGAGACCCCGGCGCTATCGAAAGGAGTCCAGGGCGGACTGTCAAATCCGACAGTGAGTTTTTGCGTTTCTCCATGACCGCCGGGGTGGAGTATGGATGCATACCCGGGGTCAAGCTCTTCGGGTCTTAGGGTCAGTTCTGATACTATCTGGATAGAAGGGCAATTTGAGGGTATATGTTAGCTTGTGACATAAGTAAGGGTATATGCTAGGTCGAGGGTAGATGTAAGGGTTAGGGTAAATATTAGGTCGCAAGAACTCCAAGGGGTTTGCGGCGGCGCCTGAAATATGCATAAAACCGCAAGTTGACCTAATGGTCACTTTCTAATATTGGATGTTGTTTTGTTTTCGACTAGTGATTTGTTAGCAAACTCTTTTAAGATGTCGATTTCTTTGTCTAGGCGCCTCAATCACCGTCGCGTAGAACTCATTCGGAGATTCAGAAGGCAAATTGCAAAGGCTTCTCTGTACCTTAAGTCAGTAGATTGTGCAACAGAGGGGTCACCTCAAAGGCAATCTCGATCGCGGGCTTATTACTGTGAGGAGAGTGAGGTCGAGTTAGAGGTCAGAAGACTGGATGATGCTCTCGTTCAGCACGAGAGGGATGAGTTTCGGAGAGCGATTGCAGGCCTTTCGAAGACAGCTGATATTGCGACTGGCGCCGAAGAGTTCATGCGTCTGATGGAAGAGGCCTTTGATATTCTGATTATGCCTTGCTTTGCACCTCCACGCGATATCTTTGAGCGGACCACGGGACTCAGGCTCATTCCAGACCAGGGGGTTTGCAATTGCCGCGAGTCGGCAAACATCGGAAATGAGTATTTCGACGTTGATCGTGGTGTTTGGGTAGTGAGGTTGTAATAGTAGATTGAGTTTCTTTTATTCAAGGCGCCTACCTCTGAGTTTCATATTCGGGGAGCATGTTCATACAAACCATTTCATGTTTTTGAGATACTACAAATGTAAACTTGTAATTCAATTCTTGAAATCTGAGACTCTTTCATTTGAGTATCAGGGCTTTTTTTAGTACTGAATTACCTCCTTCTAAAAGCGTATATTAATGTAAATTCTTGACTAAGAATATATAACGTTAACTGCAGAATTCTTTTGTACAATCAAGTAATGAAAGAATAAAGAACATATTACTTGAGAATAAAGGATGTATGATTAATTGTGTGATACTCTGACGAAATGAAACAAGATTTGGAGCCGTCAAGGATTGTATAAACGATGAAATCAAAGAGAAGACAATGCATCAATGCGTGGTAGAATAAATACTAGACAAATAGTTTAAGAAATGAAATAACGATATAAGATTATGCATCAACGTATAAATGGATATAAGCGTAATATAATGAACAAAAGAAAGCAAGAGAAAATTGTCTCAATGGACTTGTTGCTGGATTTTGTTAGATTATTATGATTAAATAGAAACTTAAGTCTATTATGAAACCTGAATTCATTTATTTTGAATGTTGCATGCATTTATTAGAAAACAGAGTTGTGAAAGTAAGGCATTTCCATAAGTTAGGTTGAATGAATTCTTGATTAATATTACTTTTAATTAAAAATGCAAGGGCGAGTTAACTTATTATTGAAGATAGAAGAGAGAGATTATCAATAAAATAAAAGATGCTGAATAGGATAAACAAAAATAATTACCAAAAAAACATTTTTGGATATCAACAAACATGATTGAGTCAGCTATATCGTTTTTTCGATGAATTTGGAAAGAATGAAGACGGTTTAATGACGATATATCTAATCATTGTAAAATAAAAACAGAGTTCGTTTAGATCAGAAACTATATTGCAAACCAAGTAAATATGCCGTATTGTTGAAATAAAAACCAAAATAATTGAAAATCCGTAATACATAGAGAATAACTGAAAATCCAAAAATCATTCACGTGTTAAACTGCGATCACTCCGGATCAACTAAAATGGCAAGCTTTGATAATAATGGAAGTAAATATATAAAAATAAAACGGATAAAAGAATGAGAGATTGATCGGATGAGCAGCAAAATAATGTAATATCAAGTGCAAAAAGAAACCATGTGCCGAACCGCGCAGGAAAAACCATGTGCTAAACCAAGCACTAGAAAGGGCAAGCAACGAAGCGGGAGATCGACCCCGGCGGTTTGTCAAGCAAGCCGAAAGCAACTGACGGATCCGACACAGGATTTCAAAGCTCCGAGAAAACCACCGGGGTCGAAGGTAGGTGTGACCCGGAAATAGGAAATTGACTTGCGGTTATGGGCGTTTTCAGATGAAATGCATGCAAGTATACATAACGGACTCCCGGATCCGAATTGGATGTATAAGAAATGTGCGCATAGTTTTATTAGAATTTAATAGAAAAATAAATCAGAGAAAAGTTTACAAAACATTTAATGTTTATAATTGTTCAAATATAAACTGTGATATTAACACCAGCTCGGTTAAATGAATTTTTAAATATTGTTACAATTGATTGTAACTGCAAGAGAGAGATAACTGCCTATTGAAGTCTCAAGATAGTAGAAACAAATTATCAGAAAAATAAGAGATAGTGACCAAAAAATAAATAACAACATAACATATTAGCATGTGAACAAATAAGATTGAGTCAGCTATTTCAATTTGGAATGGATAAAGACGGTTTAATTAAGAAGTATCTAATCACTGCAATGTGGGACTGAGATCATTCAAATCAGTAACTATTAAACAAAATAAGTAAATAGGCCGTATTGATGAAATTAATAACTGTATAATTGAAAATCCTCGATACATAAGGAATAACTGGAAATCCAGAAATCTTTAACATATAAAACTACGATCACTCTGGATCAACAAGAATGCTATGAGTAACAACTTCGGCTTCAATATCCACAAAGTTTAGGACTCAACCATCGTATTTTCTACGCGTAAATTTCTTCAATGTGGGAGACTCCACAGTAGCTTGAAATTGAGCCCCTAGCTCGGCATACTCTGGAAGCCGTAGCATATCTGGTGATAGTGCAATCTTCTTGATGCATTCGTTAATTATCCCCTCAGAACGCGGACTTAGCAGTCTGCAACCACAACCGTATCAAAAAACAGATTCATATTTAACAAAAAACCATGTCATTTCAAAATGTCACATTTAGAAAATGTTCATTGAAATACTCACTTACTCGTCGTCGCTTTCCTCAGTCATCATGGCGATGAATTTATTCACCGGCTTAGGGGTGGCCAGAACTTCTTTTACGATCATCGGCTTGATCGGTACATGGGATGAATCCGCCTTCGGAAGAGGCAGTGGCGGCAGAGCCAACTTCTTAAGGACTTCTGTATACAGCTCAGGATCATCCTCAAGCGCAACTATGTTCCGTCCTGACTGCCGGCATGCTTTGATTGATGCACCTGATACAATTGAGTGCCTCTCTGTTAGATTTTAGTAGTTTCAAATTTCAATAAAAAGGCCTTGTTCAAAGTTACCTCGCATGTGCAAAAACGACGAGACTTACCCGTTCCGGCGCTGATATCGACGACGACGTCACCAGGGTCGGTGGTGGCTCTGATTAAGCTCTCGATGAACAGCACGTCTTTCTCCCTCGCTCCTCGCCATGGCACCTCCTTGCGCATCATCTGTTGCTCCAGCGTAACCCAATTTAGGATGACATCACGGTCAACGATGTCGATGCTCTTTTTCTTGTAATCCTCGGGTGTCGGTCTGAATTCAAAGCTGTTATTCGAGGATAATGTGAGAAGTTGCACCTTAAAGAAGCATGTTGTCATGCCGCTTATTTTTGCGGAGCGAAGAAGCAATCTATTGATGCCTGTCCACGACCTCTCAGACTTCAATTCAACCACTTGATGAAAATCACGAATCTCGTCCTCAATTTCGCCATTGTCATCCGGATGGATAATGATCACACACCCCTGGTCTTGGAGAACGAGTTTAACAAAGCCAAAGACGGCTGCAAGGTAATTGTCGCCTCTGCTGTTCCAATCTGGAATCTCGTCCTCATCGGATATACCAGGGACCGGTAGACCCTCCGGAATATCAATGATAATGAGATCTGCCAATCCACCCCCCCGAACACTCTTCCCGTCCTTCATCCGGACCCGTTGAGGGGTGACGCTCCGAATCCACTGGACCATGTCGTTGAAAGCCTTTGGCATGCTTTTCAACCTCATTCTAGGATTTGCCTTCTGCCACTCAGTTATTGATTCATTCAGAATCAATTCATGAAGAGGGCATCTTGCTTGAGGTGCGCTGACGTCTGGCTTCTCAGCATGTCCAATCCTTGGAGAGAATGTCTCATTCTCCGCACCATTCGGCTCAACAGTCGCTGGGTCCGACTTCTTCCCCCTGCTCCTCTTCTTCACTGGTTCCTGGTGGGACTCCTTCGATGCCGACTTCGCTCCCCTCTTCCGTTTCTTTGTGTTCGCATCCCCGGCACCAGTGGATGTCAAAACACCTTGTGTATCCTGTTCTGGCTCTGCATCATGAGCATGAAGTGCTTCATCTGAAATATCATGGGTGTCGTCTTCCCCATCTTTCCTCTTGGTAAACATCTCCCTTATAGCCTTCTCCTCAGCAGTTACAAATGACTTTGGGCACTCGATATACCAGCAGCACTCAATCAGATGGTTCAAATTGAACATCTTTCGCTGGTTGGTTGTGAAGATGAACTCGGAATTCGATGTCTCCGTCCAGCTGAACCACGGAGGTGGTATACTCTTAACTACACCAGCTGGGATGAGCTCCCGCTTAAAGTACCGATACAGACATCGTTTCCAAGCCATGTCGGTCCCTGGTTTGGAATTGAATGGTTGCGACTTCGAATACACATTAGCTCCAGTGAAGAACGACAAGTATGCCTTCTCCCATAGAAGCACACGCCACTTCTCGATGTACTCGGCCATAGGAGTGCGCTTGGAGTTAATGTCTTCCTCTGCATCGGAGCTGGTTGCCAACCAGTTGAGGCACTCTTTCTCGACTTCGTCTTCCAACTGATACAAAACAATCAACTTAAGAGTGAGACACAAATAACTAAAGAGGAAGCCATCGGCTATAACCTCGAATCAGTGTAACAACCCAGAGTTCTAGAAATGATGAACTACACTTACGTTTGCCCAAAATGCAGCTTTTGTAATCCAGGGGTTAAGCACTTCAATTGAGCAAGGTGATGGTGGAAACTTCAATGTTTTCCTTGAACTCGCCGACCCGTTCCACCACCTCAGCCATTTCGCTTTTGTTTTGGCCGACACCTCAGATGTTGCAATTGCTTGGAGCTTGTCGATGGTCATCTCAACCTTGGTTTGGTGCCGATCATAATGTCTTTTGATCTGAAAATCAACAGCATCCCAAGTAATCAGACTAGTGAAGATTAGAATCCGAGAGACATCATTGCATCGAATACCAAATTTCCTCATAACAGAGCATTAACTATCTATGTAAAATCATCATTTTCTTTCATAGAAAGTGTGTTAGATCACCGCAAAAGGGTCCAACAGCTGATCTGTCATACGAATGCAACACAGTACCATGTAAAGAATACGATGTAGATTTCATCTATCGGATGAGACAGATGATTTATCAATGCTAAGTTTCCGAGGTACCTTGGGGTATTCGAAACATAAAAATCATGTAATGGATTTCAGAGAATATTTCTTGAGTCATATAGTCCACAATACCTAGCTAGGTGAACACAAAATAATTCTCTGTCGGATTTCAGAGATGATTTTTGATCGCCAACTTGACAAGGTACCTTGCGGAAGTCGACACATCAATATCGTCTGTCGGATTTTTGAGATTATTTCATGTCTCCAAGTTTCCAAGGTATCTAGGTAGATTGACACAAATAAACCATCTGTCATAGGTTTTAGATTGTTTACGATATCTAATTTCCTGACGTACCTTGAGGAATTGGCCACATTGAATTCAACAGTCTAATTTCAGAGATTATTTCTACTGTCTTACTTCCCACAGTACCAAGGTAATTTGACACAATCAAAACCATATGTCGGATTTCAGAGCTAATCTAAATTCTCCAACTTGACAGAGTACCCTGCGGTCATCGACACATTAAAATCATCTGACACATTTTAGAGATTACTTCTTCGGACAAACATTCCAGAGTACCCAGGTAAATGAAAACAATAAAATCATCTGTCGGATTTCTAAACTTGTTTGCTATCACCAACTTGACAAGGTACCTTGAGATGATTGACACTCGAAAACCATCTGTCGGATTCTAGAGATAATTTCTTGCGACTAGTTTCCCAGAGTACCTAGGTAAATGTACACAGAAAAACCATCTGTCGGATTCTAAAGATGATTTCTCGACTCAAACATTCCAGGGTACTTCGGTATTTTTCGCATTTTGAGGCACATTTTCCTTAAAATTACTAAAAAAACACATCTTAGTGCAAATAATTGATCCAAATCATCTAAACGTATGTAAAATCTCTGTGGTACCTTGCTACCATGAGTGTTATAAATTGATCTGTCGGATTTTTTAGAAAATTTCCGCGAGCTCATTGGGCACATCCCCTCGGAATTTGAACGTCCGAAATTTCTCATAAGAATCCGACAGATCATTTCTACGAAATTAATGGGCACATCCCCTCGGAAATTGAACGTCCAAAATTTCTTCCAAGAATCCGACAGATCATTTTAAAGGAGCTCAATGGGCACATCCCCTCGGAAATTGAACATCCAAGATTTCTCATAAAAATCCGACAGATCATTTCTACAAACTTTATGGGCACATCCCCTCGGAAATTGAACATCCAAAATTTCTCATAAGAATCCGACAGATCATTTCTACGAACTTAATGGGCACATCCCCTCGGAAATTGAACGTCCGAAATTTCTTCCAAGAATCCGACAGATCATTTTAAAGGAGCTCAATGGGCACATCCCCTTGGAAATTGAACATCAAAAATTTCTCATAAGAATCTGACAGATCATTTCTACGAACTTAATGGGCACATCCCCTCGGAAATTGAACGTCCGAAATTTCTTCCAAGAATCCGACAGATCATTTTAAAGGAGCTCAATGGGCACATCCCCTTGGAAATTGAACATCAAAAATTTCTCATAAGAATCCGACAGATCATTTCTACGAACTTAATGGGCACATCCCCTCGGAATATGAACGTCCGAAATTTCTTCCAAGAATCCGACAGATCATTTTAAAGGAGCTCGATGGGCACATCCCCTTGGAAATTGAACATCAAAAATTTCTCATAAGAATCCGATAGATCATTTCTACGAACTTAATGGGCACATCCCCTCGGAATATGAACGTCCGAAATTTCTTCCAAGAATCCGACAGAGCATTTTAAAGGAGCTCGATGGGCACATCCCCTTGGAAATTATACATCCTAAATTTCTCATAAGAATCCGACAGATCATTTCTACGAACTTAATGGGCACATCCCCTTGGAATATGAACGTCCGAAATTTCTTCCAAGAATCCGACAGATCATTTTAAAGGAGCTCAATGGGCACATCCCCTTGGAAATTATACATCCTAAATTTCTCATAAGAATCCGACAGATCATTTCTACGAACTAAATGGGCACATCCCCTCGGAATCCGAACGTCCAAAGATTTAGAGAACAATCCGACAGACCATTTTTGAGATCAATTTCCACTCATCACCACAAATTTTAACGTCCTATATTCAAAGAATAACCCAATTGATCAACTCCAAAGTATTTACCTCGTTTTGAAATCCCTTGCCATGGACTGGATTTGCAACGGCTTGCTCTCTGTTGAACTTTGTTTGCAGCCTATCCTTGGCTTCCTTCACGGCCTTGTCCACAGCTGCCCTCATCTCGTGCCCTGAATCATCACCAGGGTGCTCGTTGATCCAAATTTGAGAAGCCTCCTCTGCGACTTGGGCCAATGTTGCCTGTTTCAGTCCACGTGCCATTAACATCTCGGGACTTGAATCATCCAATTACGAATTGACAGCACTGATTTCTTATAACACTTACGCTGTGTAAAAACGTCACAAATACTTCTTGAGGCATCGAGTGCCACGACTTCTTAGTTGAACTCTTCGTGCGCGCCAGAAGATCCGGCGTTAGAATTCCACTCCTTTCCAGCTCCTCCACAGACATTTGCCCGTACGTCTGTATCTTGTGTAGAGTGTGCGGCAGCCTTTCTTTGACGTAAGCATCCTCATTGGCCCTGTGTCGAATACAACACACACTTCTTTAATATCAAAGATTCTAAATTTCCATGTTATTATATCCAACATCAACATCCGGAGAAAACACAATACTCTTGCACAGTTTAGGACTCACTTGTTGATGGCATGCATTGCTGTCACTAGAGCTTCACGGCTTCCCTTCACATCGAGCAGAATACAGTCCGGCCTTCCGTTTGCTTTAGCCCATTCAAGATCATCTGGGTATTCCACTTCGATGAACTCCCGCCATGCCCTTGTGCGGTGGTTACCATCGAAGACATAAAACATCTTTCCTGTAAGATCTTTTGTCTCCCTGTGCTGCCTGATCTCATCCTTGAACGCAGCGTTCAACACCTTCCAAGCATTACACCATCCTGACTTCATCTCCTCGGTGACACTTGCGACGTCCCCCGTGTGCGATGTATCTGCAACATAAAATGCCCCAGACCCGGGTCTTATGCCGTTGAAGAACTCAGCTTGCAACTTCTGTACATCACTCTGCATTGCTGGACGCACGAAATCACATGGGATTAACCGGCATAAGGGAATCTTGATCATTGAATATTGGTGAGGTCTGCGGCGCATTTTGAGTAATGCAGCGTATGGGTCCGGCTTCAACTCCTCCCTGAATTGACGGAATGCTTGCCGAACATTCACAGGCTTTCGAGGAGGTTCAATCTCTTCCACCTACCCACCAAGGCTCAATAGAGTATCAGCGCCGGCTTCGCCATCACCAACTTGGGTCTGATCCTCGGTCTGATCGTCATCCTCCTTGCTGTCCTTGTCCTTGCTGGGTTCTTGCTGAAACCAGTCCTCCTCCGGCTGCTCACGCGAGCCATCCTCCTGCTGCTCACGCGAGCCGTCCTCCTGCTGCTCACGCGAGCCCTCCTCCTGCTGCTCGCTCGAGAAGCCCGCCTTGCCCACTTCATCATCTCCTTCGAGCAAGGAGCCCATAAAGTTTACTTTTGGTGGGGCCCTGCCATTACGGATGGGAGGTTGCGAACTACCCATATCCTCGTCCATGAAGGAACCTCTCGGAATATCGTCTATCACGCTCTTCACTGCCTCTGTGGCCGCGTCTACCATATCGTGGGAAGTGCTCATCGCGCCCTGCAAGGTAGAGGCACGTTACATGCAAGTCAATAGAAGGCCGCATTTCAGAGCACAACAAATACACCCAAATGCGAAGCATAACATCATAAACCCTAAGAAGTCACAAAAACCCTAAGCAACACTTACAGATGTAATGCGTATTATACGGCAATCCGTCACTAGTTGTTGTGCACTCCCAATGATTAAAGCCTTGAAAAAACGCCGCTCTTGACACCCACAAACCCTTCTCGGCCACAATAATTCAGACCTCGCACTATCCACCTAAACCTTGCAACGGCAAACCAAATGGAGATGTGCTCTGAAGCCGCCCCTCTCAGACCCTCTCAAAACCTATACTTACACCATTTCAGCATACCCTTAACCTACCAAAGAGCCTCACTCCAAACCCCCTCCTTGCATCTCCGACCTCCAATGTGGCAACCCTCAGGAAACTGAAGAGCAAGGGTTCCCGTCTGTCAATTTATGCGTGCTCACTCCCTTGCCTCGAGAGGCTTCTAAGTCACACTTCTTGCTCACACCCTTTCCACGATTAGCTTCTAAGCCACACTTCCTGCTCGCGGCGGCCCCCACTCTACCCTAAACGCGACAACCATCAATTCCTACAGCTAACTACAATGATGACCGCACCAACTTCCTACTCAAAGTTAAGTATGACAATGACTGTGATGCATGCCAAGAACCTACAAACTTTTAAAACCCTCATAAGCCATTAGTACACACCGCGGCCGGCTTCAACCCGGTTGGATGATGACAACAACCACTCCCTCCTCTACGCCCAGCGTACCATGAAAATTGCGACGGCAAACTATTAAACCATAAAACACTTATCATGACGATCACACCACTCACTATTCTGATGCCGCAAACCAGTCCTACGAGTACTTGATCCCGACCTGGCACTGGCTAGCGAAAATCTCGCTGATCAATCATGATGCTACAGCTGCGTCTAGAACGTACCAAGACATCGTGCTGACAAGCTTACATCAGAATGTCGCGGCTGAAGAATGGAACTGGCGTGTAGATCGCTGAACACCCTCCTTGAGACGGCCACCGTCATTTGCCCGTCGACGAAGTGATTGCTGCTAACTTTCGTGGCCGATCCTCCAGTGTTGACGCTCGGACACCCTTCAATCTTGGATCTCGAGTCCCTGAGAATCGAGCTTACTGAACGAACAACCTTGCTTTGACTCTTGCTCTGACTCTGATACTTCCTGTCCGTCAAGCGCAACCCCGTCTTACTCTTTCTGCGCTTCTTCCCTGATCTCTCCTGGGTTTCTTCACTGGGGGAGCCTAACCCCCCACTCCGATGTGACTTTGGCATCTGTGACGGTGAACGTAAAACTTACTTCGAAGACAAAACCGGCTCATACTCTTATCAGATCCTTGATGCATTGAGAGAGAAATGAACCTCAACCGTGCTATGTTGAAAATGACTAAGGCCAATGTGTGATGCACTTAGGCTAAATGTCCCCCACCGAGCTCTAAGTTCGCCTATTAATTGAGGTTCCATAGGGCGTCATAGGCTTTGCCATGACGGTTTCTTCTCATAGACGATTTATTTTTGAATCTGTCAGTCATTAATGCTGATTGTGTGCCCAAAATAAAAGCTGTTCAACTATATTCTGGGACATGATACTGGTCTTGAACCACGCTGCAATGGTGAACTATCACGTACTTGGTTACAAAACTCTTAAACCACCCAATGCAACAGCCTTCCTGCTTCACTTCGGCTCTTCCACTCTGTGCACATCTTACCCGTAGAGATGGCTCGTATACGTGCTGAAGGTCACGATGTTCCATTCTGTGTCCCATGTAATTCGGAGGGTGTAGGGTCGATTACCGCTATCTTGTTGAGCGTGAGATACAACCTTGTTCTTGAGTCCGTCCATCTTGAGGAAGAAATTGTCAACGACGACGGCGAACTGATTCAAACTGTATATCAGATGCCGATTAGAGCTAAGGATGGTAGGGAGTGGCTTCTTGAGGCTAGAAGATATGTCGTGAGGGGACTCACTGCGGATCGTTGGGCTGCATCCACTGAGATATTAACACCGGGCCGATCCATGACATCGACTGTCGATGTTGGAACCGAGCCCAATCCTCCTGTGAAACAACCCGTAGCTCAACGCATTCATGTCCTAAGTGAGTCAGATAAGGATGATTTCGTTACGCCGTCCCAAGCTCAGCCTAGTTCTTCGCAGAAACCAGTATCGGGTAGCTTCAGTGTCATCCCCGGCCTTATGCGTCTTTTTTCCAAACCCGGAGCGAGGAATGCATTGTCGAGGTTGGACTTTAGAGCACTTCAGAGGGATCGGGTGCCATTTCTACCGACCGAGTTTAACGGGGACGTGCTCTTCGAGCTTCCACCAATCCCTGATCGCGGCACTGCAGCGAGCGCAAAGTCGATGGCAGGGATGGATAAGAAGTACGACGCACATCGATGGTGCAAGACCATGACGACCAACATCACAAACGACCAAGGACTGACTTTCAGATATTCTGTATGTGCAGGTCATCTGAAATGCCAGAACGAGAAGTGCGACTTCTTGCTTCGAGGAGACAAACGCAAGATGGAGGTGAACGAGTCTGAGTGGGACGGTGTCACGCTTACCCCGTTTGTCGTTGGTTGTGATCCTCCTCCGAAGTCCACACTTGTATGCAAAATCTGCAGATATCCCCCGGAATGCATCGCCACGTGCCCTGCAAGGATGTACTACGTGCTCGGGAATCCTGCGATGTCACGTGCGTGTATCCATATCGGTACACATAACCACCCTGTTGGATACGTTGAGTGCAGGGAGACCAAGCAGAAGGTTCTCGACCTACTCGAGTTGCATATGCAGAACACTCCGTACGCCAAGACATCGACCCTAGCTCTAGAGGCGAGTAAGGATTTTCTGAGTGAGTACCTCCTAACTGCACCGGGGGAGAAGCGGACCATTCTTTCGGACGAAGAGTTGGATGAGGTGTTCAAGAAGTATTATACACTCAGCAAGCCCGGGCTTAAGAACGCCGTGACGACCTTCAGGGGGATCGGTAACCTGGGCATTATCGACGGCATCGCTGCCTTGCGGGGCTGCAGCAAGTGGGAGTTTATTCATGACAATAAATTTCCCGGGCAGGGTTCTGAAGGGGATAAGGTTTTTATCTTTAAGATGTCCGAGAAAGGTCCCGGGTCGGGAGTGGACCTTGTAAAGCGAATGCAACCTGGCGGGGATCTCCAAGATTCCTGGATTATGTTTGATCACGTCAAGCGCACAAAGGGTTGGACAACCATGGCATGTCATGTCTATGACTCTCAGTATTGCCGGGTCATGACTATCGCCATTTGTGATATGCAGTCAGAAGACGTGAGGGCCCAGACCGTGATGTGGCAATTCCTGAACGGAATAATGGCAAAATATGGCTATGACAAAGTCAACTTCAAGGGCTTCATGGCGGACAGCGCCCAGGCCAACTGGAACTGTGTGCGGAAGATCTATGGAAGTGGCGACGCGACGGTTCCAATGCCAGACCGTGAGCGTACGTGCCAGTTTCATTGGGCAACCTCACTTAGGAAGCACACTGAGGCTCACATCATCGGATCAGATTTGCAGAGGCAGCATTACGTGCTTTGCAAGCAGTATCGTGATGCAAAGAACATGGAAGAAGCCAACATTCGTTTCCACGCGATCCGAGCATGGTGGACCTCCTCAGGCGCTACTACTGCCTCCGGTCTTCGTGACCTCGAACTCTGGCTCGTATTTTGGCACTTTAGATATCGGCAGTGGGGAGGCTTCATGCAATTGGTGAGTACAACATCTCTTTTTTTATCCAGTCACTTAATACACTTATTTGACGTAGAATTGATTGAATCAGCAATTTCTTTGATTGCAGGACCTTACGGACGCCGAGAAGGACGAGATGCCCTCTTGCAACCTCTCGGAGACTGTGCACAATATATGGCTTCAGATGTCGGGCAATCGTGGCGACAACATCTACTTTGCCACGGTGGACGATTATGTCAGGGGCTTCATGCAATGCACTAACTATAGCGCCTACCTGCGAGGTGAGACCCCGGGTAAGGGACCTTGCAAAGCCGAACTCCGTTTACGGCGAGCTCAAAAATCAGGGATTCCCAAGCGCCTTGCCGATGCCACTGAACACTTCCATGACGCTCCACAGTTGCTCTCCCGTGAGCCACATCGCGAAGGCGAGGAGCTCTTTGGGTCCACGAAACGGAAGCTGAATCAACCGATCGGATCCGAATATGACTCCCACAGGCCGGACAAGGTAAATTTTTCTCAACCTCGTCTGAGCACTAGGAATACGCGAGCACGCAAGGAGCCTGATCCTGAACCAGAGGATTCACCTCCACAAAGGGTCCAAGCGGCACCCCCATCGCCAGTCTCAAGCCCGGACGAGAACAGGAGTCGTCATCACGTAACCGCTGTGGAGGAGACGGATGTGGACGAGAGTATGTGGCACCTTGTCAGGCTTCCAAAGGGATCGGCGAAGGCGTGTTTTGCTCAACAGGCGAGGACGAATAAGAAGTGCACGGCGAGGCTCATACGGGGAAAGAAGGCTACAATTGTGCCATGCTACTGGGGCATCTTCACCGACGTCAGGAAGGATCAGCAAAAATGGATGCAGTTCTGCTTCTGTAACGGCGACATCCAGAGATGCGTCATGGGTACTAAGCGGAACTGGGTCTCCAGCATGCCCCCTCCCCCGCTTATCTGGCCTGTCAAGCGTGGCTCTCGCCTTTCAAAGAGGGAGATACTTGACCTCGAGGCAGCCGGTTTCAGACTCCCTCAACGCCAAGAATTACCCGCTCACCAAGTTTTTCACGACGGTGCATCTCTCCCACAGCGGCCACGGTTTGACCTATCGCAGTGGAGTGTACCCCCTGCTCCAGGAATATATCCCACGGTGCGAGGAGGATTCAAGATTCGGCGTTGTAACCGGGTGCCACGAACAGAGCACGAGAACAACTGGGCCTCATCTACTCTACTCACCATTCGAATCCAATCAGTCACACTCATACCTAACCCAGGTTTCGGGTGCATCATCAGCGTTGTCTCTGAGACCGTATCGGAGTCCAACGTCTACAAAATAACAATTGGCCCGGAGCCCGCCTGCACCTGCCCCAACTTCAAGGAAATGTCCATCAAGTCGCTGGGAAAACGACCTCCCTGGGTGCCTTGCAAGCATCTCTATTACATCTTCAATGCTATATGCAACCTTGATATTCACCAGGACTCCTACATCCATGCTCCAAGCCTCAGCTTTAACGAGGTCAAGGCTATTTTTCAGAGTGGCCTTCTTTCGCTTATCAATGTCTAGGTTTGCTTCTGATGTGTCTCTTTCCCCTACCTTCATCCTAGGGCGCTCGGTACGAACTCGGTGACATTTTTATTCTTATTACGTCACAGATTAAAGCGGTGGCAAAACAGCTCGTATTCATGTCGGATATTCAGATCATGTGTTGGCATGAGCATCGTTTAGTATACGGTTCAATCCAGACATTTTTGTATATTTGTATTTATTTCTATAAATATTCTAAGTTTTCCCAGAAATTGATCTACTTTATGCGCCAACGATAGTAAAATTTCATATTATCAATGGTACCCAATCACACCGAAGACATAGAATGCACATGCTCTCACTTCTCTGCTATCTAACTGTTGCATCCATCCAAACGCCGTCGCAATTCTCATCCCGAAAAACGTTGTCGTCATGGCATAATGAAGAATTCTGATATTGGGCCGGGTCCCCCTCATCACGGCCCCTTCCCAAACCCGGCTGACGGTTTTTTTGAGTCCACTTCGTTCCCCTCCCGCGGCAGGGTACCTTGCCTCAAGTCCGTCCCGGAAATCATTTGACGGATCCGGCGCTACGTTCTGGGTCCGAACCAAAACCACGGGTGGCGCCCTTCCACCACTTCAGAGAACTACCCTACGGGTAACAAAATGACATCTCAGTAATTTAAGTCCGGTAAAATTCATGTTGATCTCCCGGATGACACAATATTGCAGGGATCCTACTGCCGGATTTTTTGGCAGGTATATATCCCGTTATATAATCATCCCGTTTGCTCCATTAAGAGAGATATATGTATTGTATTCTAAATGATGATTAGATAATGTTTTGGAGGTCATCGAAATGCACGCTTTCCTCATAACCAGAGTTCAAAAAATCTCGGTTAACTCACCTTAATCCTGCCAGACTGCCGCCGAATTCGTGAGAGTACGATACACCTCAATCGATAAAGCTGTATTCAATTACCAATGTTTCATTGCAAATTCCGGCGCTTTGTGATTGCTTGTGGGATGATCTCTATATATGAGGTTAGTGGAGATCGCATAATCATTCTCAGCTCAAGCCTCATGCCAATGGACCTCGCGATGAAACCAATCTATTTTAGCCTAGGCCGTAAATCGCGAATTATGTTAGACACCAGCTCCATGATGGATCCGCAGATCGGGGATATTGTATTTCGCAAACCCTCCGCCCAGGCCAAGATTGAGTTCTCACTCTACCAGTGCGCTGAGGATTGGTCTCAGAATTTTAAGACGTGGCTTTTGAAAGTGTTTACCTGCAGTGTGGTCTTTGATGATCAATTTCTCCATTCCGTTGACGCTCCAAAGATGATGAGGTGCATCATGCTTTTTGTCTGGGTACCTGGCCAAGGCTTTCAGGAAGCACCTTCCGGAGGAATCATGACACCTCATATTCCTCCGAGTGAGTCCACAACCTTTCATCGACTGAGTCAGGTGGGGTTCTTCCCGGACGGCAACAGCGTGACGTTGTGTTTTGCGCAGCCCTCCCCACCCGACCCAGTCACGTTTCTGAGAGTCGATTTCTGGCGAGACACGTACCGCCAGGAAGCGTATTCGGGGCTGCAGGTTCTTAACGTTGTTGACAACCCTTCCACTCAGTGCCCTACGCTGCGCATGATTTCTCTATGGAAACGAAATGGCGAAAGATGGATTTGTGATAGTTCTGTGATAGGTCCAAGTCTGCAGTCTGTATCGGAGGTGGCGAAGGAAGTTCCCGTTTGACATCTATGTTGACAGCATCGTGATATAGTCGCTGTTTTGTAACAGGGTATAGTCGTTGTACTGCTTTTAACTTGCTCCCTTAATACATATGTAATCACTTTGATATCAGTCTACCTTTGCCAAGCTTACATTTGCACATTGTTTGAACCACTACACTTTAATTCTTGAACCAAATTAACAGCAGACTGTGCATCATCAAGCCCCGTTTCACAAACCAAGTGTCTGTGTATGTTGAGTTCTTTGTCACTAAACTGTCCCACAAACTATTTTCATTTCCTATCTCACTATAATCCAGGTACCACCGGCTCCAGATGATGCAGTAGTCCGGCCGTCGGAGTCCCATGACACTCGGTCGTCCTTCCCTTCACCCTACTACCTTAGTACCGCACCCCTACCATTCTCCTGTATGTGGCTGACGGATTCTTCAGTAAGTTTAGTCTTGCCAACAATATCGAGGGTGCCCACCCGTTCAGGACTAACATTGGAATTGTAGAATTACGTCACGGTAACTTATGGTTTCATAATGAATATAAAAGTTCATAACGCCGGCCGCCCTTTGCACTACGTCCTTGTTACGGATCTTAATTGTACCCAGAATGGAGGTGAAACATCACATTGGATCGAGTAAAATTGAAATGCCAAAATTGAAATATTTTCTCGCCCCCCATGTCATTCTTTATTGTACCCAGGTTGGTTAAGATACATGATAACGACATTTAGATTTCCTAGGCTCGGACGATGCTACGGCTGCAACCACTAATGCAGTTTACACTTAAATATTTTGTTAGCCTTACTACTGCTCAACGGCAATACTATCTTCTCCATCAACAGAAAAGTCTAGCCTCTCCCATCCTTGGTGTTCTTCAAGATTGATTGCAGTATCAGTCGCCGATATGGTTGGCGTTGTTGGTCTCTTTAAATGCTTGGGCAATTGCGATACGTACATCTTTCCGTCCCCAACGGCACCAGCATATGGATTGGCCGCGCATCTCAACGTCCTTGTCACGATCGGTTTCATCATCTTTGGCTTCCAACACGGACTTGCGATCCTTGGAATGTTCCTCGAACCGCGAAGCTGAGAATATGGGCCTGCTCTTGGAGGAATCAAGTTCTCCATGTTTTCCGCTTTGTCGATCACAGCCACTTCCCTTCCAGACTGAATCGAATAGTCACCTAGGTTTGAGAGGATATGAATTACTTCGCACTCTTCCGCACTCGGAACCCAAACTTCACAGTCCTCTTTCACCATCCCCATGCCGCTAATCACTTGCGCACATCTGAGGTACCTCAACATTCTATGGTCGCCCAAGAGCGTCTGTCGGATTTTACAGTCTTTCCGCTGCCAATATTCGGGGGCGGTACCTCGCAATTTCCACGGTTATATGCCACACATGCTCGACAAATTTCCACGGCCATGGGTCCCCGGTGCGTTTTTTGCACACGAAAATATTGGCCCCGGTGCGGTTTTTGTCTGCTCACTTTTGACCCCCGGTGCGATTTTTGGCTGCTCACCGCTCACTGCTCACTGCTCGCCGCTGCCACAGTAGCATCGCTGGGGTTCTAAGATACAAAAATACAATTCTTTAGGCTTGGTTTGATGATTGATTGTTAAAGGCTAAAATGAACATCTTTGTCTTTTCAAATCTTCTTTTTAATGAGACTTTTTAGAATAATATAATGTTTACAGATAGTTCATAAAATTATTTTCATATTCAGCAAAAAGATTTCCACTCAACACAACCAAGGCAGAATTGTAATTCAAGAATCCAACACATCTATTTCCAAAGAATCCCGTTGAGCTTAGTACTTCCAATTTCCAAATAACAAATATGCAACAATTGAAATTCAAAATGATTGGAATAAATTTCAATGATGCGGAAGCAATTGTGAACACATCAAAGTAGGAATGATTGAATGGCGTTGGCAACTATTTTGAGTGGTTTGGCCACTACACCATACAATGAAACTCACAAACCTTCAATAGTTCGATGCACAAAGGAAACTTTTCACTCACTCCATTACTAGTACTAACATAATCATTACGTGGTCTAAAAACATTTACTAAATGATACACGCATGATGCATCCAATGACCATAGAATAATTAGAGGTTTAAAAGGTAGTGAAAGTAGAGGTTGATTCTACTCAAACAACATTTGTCAAGTATTACTTAATACTCAGCAAGTCATGTATACCAAACATCAATCCTTGACTTTCACATTATTAATTGGACACTTTCATCAAGTCTAAAAGTATTCAACTTATATGTTGCCATTACTTCAAAATGGCTAGGCTAAACAAGATTTTATAAATTACATCTTGTCATAATAAGTTACCAAGGTGCAAGTGTTGTACTCTATTGCATGTCAGTTTGCTAGAATAGGAAGTCTAAATTCTTCTTTACTCGGCATCAATTCATAAAGCTACATGTTTGTGCCACTACTTCATACAAAAGCCACACCAAATCATTAACGCCTTCCAAGTTCCGGTCAATAAATACAGTAACCGAAGCTCATTTCCTTGGAGTTTTGAGAGGTAATATGAATTAACAGACATTAGGAGAAATCTGGGGTCTTTAAAAGGCCTTTGGGTTTCTCACATGCTTGAAATTTTGCTGTAGCCCGTGAACTTTATCCTGCTGGCACCAATGGTGCCACGAGGTTGCCAATAGTAAATTCTATAGGTCCACCCAATTGCTGCCAGCGCCCCCATGTGCCAAAGCTGTCAGCACAGCAATCAGTGCTAGCATTAATGAACTGCCAGCACGATGGCTTCTGACACGTCTGTCACCGGGCAAGACATCCACCAATGGAATTACATGGAGATGGATTCGTGGGCAGCACGTTCATCTCCTTCAGGCTATCTTACAAGGCCTTTTGAAAATCCCAGATTTTTTCTAATGAGTGGCTGTAGTGGCTAGAGAGAAGGGATAGCGTAAAAATCCACCTAACATTGCTAAATCACGCATTGGGTGGGCCATGTGGCCGATATATTATAGTATTGAATAGAGTGCCTAGAAGGTAGGAATACCATTGCATCGAGTCAATCTTGCTGACTTAGCTGACTCCATTCAGCCGGCTAGTTTATGCGGCCTCAACAACATTGTCTTGCCTTTCAAAAAGTTACAAAACTACAAGACTTCTTGTATCCCATAGCATGTTCGTTTTGAATGACAGACAAAGTCTTCTCCATCGCTCATCAATTCATCAACCTACCCCTTTGTGTGGGCCACTACCTCTCTCTGTCACTATGTGTCATTCTAGTGTCATGTTCAAACCATGCTTAAATGTTCATATGTGGTGATAGAAAAGGTTGGCTCGTCTCACATAAATTCTCAACAAGTCCCCAGAGTACTAAGTCTGTACTCCAGGCTTCTACTATACTCCAACTACTAGTGTACTCCATTCCATGTCATTTGGTTTGTCAGGTCGTAAGAATTCTTTACCATCACAAATCAATTCACCAACCTACCCCTTTGTGTAGATGAGTACCTCTTTGTACTACATTGTTTACCACCAAAGTCATTTTCAATCTTTACATAAATGTTAATTTGTGGGAAAACAATTATTGTATGGTTGATTTTTGTAAAGTTAGTTAACAATAAGTTATTATAAACAAGAGTAGACTTGTACTTTGGTGGTGCCACTTACCGCTATCAATTACTCAACTATCAGAATAGAAAGAACTTGAGTCTTCATCTGGCATCACTTTACACACCTACCAACATGGGCAGCTACTATTGTCTTCAATCTATACACATATTTCGACGGATAACAAAAGTGAAGGTTCTTTTTGATGTTATAGATTCATTAAGCCACCTCTAAATAGCACCAATTTCTTATCTAATCAATTTAAGTTTATGATGATATTTTGGAGAGAGAAAAAGGTCTATTAGTTCATCAAGCTACTATTGATGCCAATTCCAATTTCCAACTACTAGAATTATAGTACCAATGTAAAAAGACTAGTGTGGTCCAATAGGAATAGTGGAATGAATTTGAAGTAAGTAACAAGGAAATAAAAAAGGAAAGGGTGTCAGTCTATACTAACTTCAAGTTCATTGTTTCTTGACTCACCACTCACTCTACTTTTTCTTCTTTTCCTTACTCAATTTTGCTAAATATTAGTTGCCGACAATATTAATTACATAATGTGATTGAAGATTCTTGTCAAAGTGGAGACATGAGGCATATCTTAGCATATCATATCCAATGATCGTAACAAAGATAGTTTGGATTTTAGAAGATAGGAAAGAACATTGTACAATGAATACTAGAAGGATAGGAGTCAATGAGTTGATTGATGTTTATAATTGTGATATAATCAGCGACAATCGCACTAGTTGATTCTTTCCTACTGTGGTGTGTAAGATGCCTCTACCCTACACCACCCTCACTTAAAAAAATTGTGTAAAATAGGTCCGAGATGACCCTTAACTATCCAAGTGAAGGCATGGTGGTACCCAAAGCGAACAGTTGGTTGGCGGTTCAATTCCCGGCCGTGAAATTGCTCCCATGCCTGATGGGAAACTCTACCATGAGGGGGCAAACCCCCTCATGTGTGTCAAAAAAAAAAATTAAAAAAAAATTAAATTAAGAAAAATAAAAAAATAAAAAAATAGTGTAAAATTGCTTAGGACCATGTTTAAAAGGTTGTGATCTCAAAACCCAACACTTTGTCTCCAATTTGCTAACACATTCATGGTTTTACTCAATGTTTTATGACCATGGAGTAAAACCATGGTACAGTGGTACCTTGGTCATAAAAAATTCACTCCATTGAATTTTTTTTTTTTATGATAATTCAATTTGACCTCATTTTCCTTCTTATCTTCCTTGTATATTGTACATTTGTACATGTCTAATAAATGATCTTAGACATCCAATTGAGCCTCTACATCCATTTGAGCCTCTACATCCATTTATCTGCATAATGTATTGGAGCTGCCCCTGTCAAGGAACTACTATATCCCTAAGGAGTGGAAATGGAGTCTGCCCCTTCCAAGGGATTAATATATCCCTCGTTAGTGAAAATGGAGTCTAAGTTTACAACTAGAAAGACATGGCGTTGATGAAACCTTGGCAAGCAGAAACTGTATGATGAAGTAGACTACTTTCTGAGCAGAAAACTTAGGACTACAAGTTATTCATCAGCAGAATACAAACGACTATGCCAGGTAACAAATTAAACGCCAAATAAAGTTTAAGAACCTCTGAATGCCGTGCCCCATGTGAACTATAACCTAACAACAGTTGATTCATGCCAAAGTTCTTCATTCATTGAACTTAAGCCTGCGACAAGCCATGTGAAAACCTGTGAAAATTCTAAATCGCAAGGAATTCTTAACAAACTCATGGTTCAAAGATTCTCCTATTCAAGTACCAAGTAAAACCTCCAGCAAAAGCATCAAGAGTGATGACATGCTTTTGAAGAGTGATGACATGCTCTGGAGAAGCAGGAAACTGAGGACTACCGAAGCTACCCATCAGGAAAATGCAACTATGAATGCCAACACATGCATTCAACAAGAACACCAAACGAGGATTAGGGACCTCTGAATGCCGCAGTTTCATGTAAATGAATTCTTAAGAGAGCATGGTACAAAAATTCTTCTATCCAAATAATGCCTACGTCTCTGTGAAATCGCCAAAACTACTTACACATCCAGGTATGACACAAGCTCATCGTGCACTGGAACTCACAGAAGGCGACTCAGATGGTGCTAGAATGGATTCAATTGCGTGTTCTGGAGAGAAAGACGGAACGCAGATGGCACTCACTCAACCAGTTGCGCTGAAATGCGAAACGAGATCAAAATTTGGAGGTGACTCCGGCGAAGAGGGCCTTGAAGTCGGTGGTGGGAGTGCCTTCGCCCTCGGGCTTCGACGCCAGGTCGAGCGCCTTGTTCTTCGCCTCCTCGATCAGAAGCGCCTGGATCGCCATCTCGGCGACATCAGCTCTGGAGACAGTCCGGGTCTGCGTCTGCAGAAGCTCGTCGTCTTTCCCGATCAGAAGCTCCCGCACTCCGCCGTCCTTGTCTTGCAAACCGCCTGCGCGGATGATGGTGTACGCCACACCGGAGTCGGCCAAGTACTTCTCCGCCTTCCGCTTCCACACGAGAATGTTGCCGTTGCCGATGGCATTCAGCGGGTTGGACTCGTCCGTCCCGCCCATGGATCCCACCAGCACGACCTGCTTCACGCCGGCAGCTAAGGCGGCGTCGATCTGCGCCTTCTGGCCCTCCCAGTCCACTTCCTCCGGCGAGCCGCCTTCCACGAAGTAAAACTCCGGGCGGCCGCCTTGCGTCGGATCGAAGCCAGGCTTCATCTTCGGCACCGCGCTCGTGAGAATAATCAGCGCGTCGATGCCCTCAAACGCCGGCGCCAGCGTCTCCGGCTTGGAGATATCCCCGACGAAGAGGCCGTCGTCGCCTCCGAGCGCCGCCTTGCCTTCCTCCGTGCGCACCAAGCCGCGCGCCACGAACTGCGAGCTCGCCTTCTTCAGCTTCGCGAACACGATCTTCCCCGTGCGCCCTCCCGCGCCGGTCACCAGCACAGTCATCGGCGTTGCGGCGTCCGCCATCGCTACTGGCATAACGACATTCCTCTCCCTGCACCTCTGCTCATTCCTAAACCGCAAGCTAATCAAACCCGCAGTCCGGGAGATGGACGAGCTGCTCGAGAGTGCGCCACAATCCACCGATTTCGACAAACTCTGGCTCAATTTCGGAGCAGAGAACGACGCGATGCACCTCGTCTGCGAATTGTGAGCTACTTTCGATGCAGTAGCCGGCAAAGAGAGCGACATCACGGAGGAGGAGGTCGCCATCGCCATGGCTGCAAGCTGCTGAGCTCGTCGTCTCTCCGACGTCGTCTCTCTCCTTCACCAGCAGGGCCTAGAATGTTCACCATGCGTACATAATGCTATCCTTCTGAATGGCGGAAGCGCTTAAGTCCTCCCCTGCAACATATATGCTACGATCTACAGAACAGTGAAGATTCTCCTTTCGAAATCTTCGTTTTCTGTGCATCTGGGCATATAGACAGAGTATCCATTTGGAGAGATTTTTACTCACAACATACAGGTGATGAATTTTTGATTGAAGAATGGGAAGGGGTCAGAAAGTAATCAGCAACTTGAGTAATGTTTATATCAATTTATTGATCAGGAATCCGTTTTTTTTCTTTTTTTTTCGCAGGAATGTGGTGGCTTGCATATACACTTTGTTGCACACGCTGTGAGGTTGCTCCTGGCAGGTGTTGTGTTTCCAGGGCATGAAACTTGATGATTATGAGTTGGATGGCCAAAACTGTACCTGAATCTACTAAGAACCTTTTAAGAAATTATTCCTAACATGGAAGATTTACACACTAGGTAGCCTCTGGGAGGAAGTTCATGTTGTCAGGGGATAGGAGGTATGTATGTACTACCGGTACCAACTGCGATGAAAATCTCCTTTTTGTAGGGCTGCAAAACTAGAAAACTAATGTAACTGTGCAGAACCTGGGTTTCTTGATGAAATGGCAGGTGGGCAATTGAGAAGCTTAAAGATCAGTCTCAGGCATGACGTATTTGTGGCGTCCACATCGGTCACAAGCGTCAGGAGTTTTCGGTGGAATGCGATCCTCAGCATGGAGCTTCAAGTCAGGCAAATCAGACTCCAGAACATCTCTGAATGCCTTGGTTGCTTGTGCAATTTGTTCTGACCTGCATCAATATATACATCTAAATTATTAGGTTGCAATTAATAAACCAAAATACCAAGTCACAAGGGTACATTGTCCAATTATGGCTGGAATCAGAAAATGAAGCACCGGTGCAAACCCAAAGGCGATTTACTAAAAAATTCACTAAAACAAATTTGAGGAATAGGAAACGTACTTGATCGTGAGTGGTGGTGACAGTCGAATTATGTTTCCATGTGTAGGTTTGGCGAGAATTCCTCGATCCTTCAAACCGATACAAACGTCATAAGCTGTAGCGTTGCCTAGCCCTTTCTGGTGCAGCACCACAGCATTCAAAAGCCCACGACCACGAACTTCCTTGATTAGCTTGGGATGTGACTTCTGCACAGCTTGTAACTGCTCCCTGAGCTCCGCTCCCATCTCTTCTGCCCTGTTCACAATACATGCATAAGATGCGTTCACATTGGTATGGATATTTGACAGGCAAAAAACAGAATAACTTATCACGCTGAATCACACAAAAAATGGTGTCTGAAACCCCACATTTCAACAATATACATCTGGTCTAATGAAAACGGCAGTAAACGAATCAATTTCTGCATAAATCAGATCTAATAGTATACCAGTAATTACCAAGTCAAACATTGATATTTTTTTATACACGAGATGGATAAAAAATAGTACATGTATACTTTACAGAATTGAATATGACTGGGAATTAGAAGGAATACCTTTTGCAAAGATCTTCTTCTACCACCACTTCCAAGGCAGCTATACCCACAGCACTGGCTAATGGATTTCCTCCAAAAGTACTAGAATGCATCACAGAGAAAATAATCTTAGATCAATGAATCGGTTGTCATCTGACTGTACGTAATAAACCAACCGCCTCAATGATCGAGTGACGCTCCCAATATAAACTACACAGGTGGTAGTAGAAAACAATACCAAACTTCAAAGGGTTATAATCTACCTGCCATGTTCTCCTGGTCTGATGCATAACATGATGTCGGAATCTGCAAGCACCGCACTAACAGGCAACACACCTGCTCCCAACGCCTTTCCTAAGATCTGCAATGCAAAAATGAAAGGTTCTAATGTTTCAAGAATGATAAAATCTGTAAAACATCTGCTTGCGCAACAACAGAGCATACACATGACCACAAAACAAGGCGTTTTGGTTGTTCGCATCATTTGAATGAAAACACCTACCACAACATCAGGTCTCACATCCTCCCAATCGCATGCCAAGAGACGCCCCGTCCTCGCAATCCCTGTTTGAATCTCGTCGGCAATCATCAACACATTATGCTTCGTGCATAATTCTCTGACCTTCTTCAGATACCCATCTGGCGGCAAGACAACCTTCCACATGCCAATTTTACCGAAGTTCAGCTCTAGGGGAAACATTCATTACTGTGCTAAATAGAGCCATCTTCGTGACATCCATAATCAGAAAGTAAACCCTGCAACTAGATAAGGCTACTTATTATGCCAAGTGTAATATAGAATACTTATTTGTTAGTTGGCTATAGAGGGCAGCTGGTATGAAAGCCAACCACTGAACATAATCGTGCTAGCTTCTAAAATGCTAACGAATATAAAGCTATTCGGAAGAAAACCAACCAATCTGTGGAGTTTATATGGCTAAAATAAGCATACCAACAATGAGATAAAACCGGTTATAACAAAGATAATCGTGAAAAAAAGTAATGAACTCAAACATACCCCGGCTTCTCCTTGGATGGGCTCGAACAAGAAAGCAGCTACTTTGTCTCCATTCTCTGCTCGTTCATAACAGTCCCAATCAAAATTCCTAGTTACTGAGGTTTGTTGGTGGATCTAAATCCCACTCAAAATTTGAGCTAAAACTTCAAACAGCAACACAGAGAATGGATGAAATCAATACTTAGTTAAAAAAAAGCTTAGAGGATAAACACTATAAGCTATCCATTCTCACCTTCAAGCAGTTTAGCAAGAGCATTGACATCGCCAAAGTCTACTTTCAATTGACCGGGAAGAGATGGTCCAAAACCACGCGTGGCCTCATTGTCGCAACTCATAGAAATTGCTGCCATTGTTCGACCGTGGAAACATCCACAGCAAGAAATGATCACAGCCTGTACCCATCAAACGTTGCATGTGACTGCGATTCATCTGGACTCTAAAGCAAACCAACTATCATCTGAAAGAAACGATCCAAACAAAATAAAAAGAAAAACTAACTTTTGTTTAGCCAAGAAGCTCCAAAAAAATAAATTTAAAATCTAAACTTTAAAATACTACAATAAAAGCTTACCTCTTTTTTAAAAACCAGTAACTCCATCAATTCAATGAAAATCTAGTCAGCACTAATGGAACCACAGGTATGATGCCAGTCAACCCTAAGGCTAAAGATTTCCTTTCAAGAGAGCATACCTCATCCTTGGCGATGCCTTTCTTTTCATAGCCCCACTTCCTAGCCAATTTCAGTGCAGTTTCTACACCTTCAGCGCCTGTGTTCATAGGAAGCATCATCTCGTAGCCAAACATGGTTGTCAACATCTTTGCAAGTATAGGGAATTTGTCATTATGGAATGCTCGCGAACTAAGTGTCAGACGTTGTGCTTGCTCCATTAAAGCATCCACAATCTTTTGATTCCCATGACCCTATCATTCCAAGCCAGGAAAAAAATAAAATATTAATGAAAACAGTAACTCATTAAGTCATACAAAGCAGCTATTCAGATTTTCCTAAACCAAGAAATATATAGGACTCATATACAATACAAAAGAAGGAACCCGAAACTAAAACCGAAGCACAGCAAGCAAACGGATACCTGATTCACAGCAGAGTAGGCTGAGAGAAAATCCAAGTACTTGCGACCTTCAGGGTCCCACACCTCCACACCCTTTGCCTTTGCAAATACCACCGGTACAGGATGGTAACTGGATGGTCCAAGCATACAGGATACACACCCAAAACCCATTAATGATGATTCAATTTTAATACTTAAGAAAAGAACAACCGAAAGAAGCAAAAAAATCATGAGAGATGCCACTTTCAGCAAAGCAGAGTTTTATGTCTGTATGTAAAAACATGGATATCACAGCAGGAAAGAAGACACGGGTACACATTAAATATGCAAATCGCTATTAAATAATGAGATTCACTCACTTATGTGCACTGAACTTGTGCTCCATCCCAATGAGATCTTCAGTGGAAGGAGGGAGCTGGGAAGACTGTTGAGACACCGCTGCTTGTGAGCTTGTGGAGTGGGCATGACTCTGAATCACTAGGGGTGCTTGACCTTTCAGGCGTTTCGCCAACGACCGCCTGGCAACAGTCTGCATCAGCCGCACCCTCGACGCCATCTTTGCCAATGTAAGTTCACGAAGTCACCAGCTTGATCGTCCGATTGACAAGACCTAAACTTCTCCGATGCTTTCTTACACAAGCTCCAAGACCATTGATGGAGACGCTGAGATTCCTGCTGAGAAAGGAACCATCCATTAAGAGAACAAGAGATTAATCCCTCCATGAAAGTATCATTTCACAACCCTCATTTTCAAGAGGATCGCAAACTCTTTGCAATTTCGATCAATCTCTTCCCATCTCCTCAAATGCTCCCATCCAGTATTGTCAACAAATACTTCGATCCTCCGTGCTCACAATGCGGCACTCATTCCTATTCTGCATGCTCTCTCTTTCTCCAAAAAAACATCCTAGTCCACTATAAAGACGTTTTACACAGATGTAGGAAAACAAATCCTTCGTCCCTATCTGCTAAACTCCAGTCCCTACAACACCACAATCCAGAAATTCCTCTACTCATCTTCTCCGGAATCCCCATCTATTCCATCCTCCACTAACAATCAACAGCGACCATATGCTCAGAAACTACCAACTCATCATCTCTCATCATCTCATATCACAAACAAAACGCATCCACCTCGAAAATTCCCCACATCAACACACAACATGAACATCACATCAAACAGAGACAGCATACAAAGCTTCTCACCTCTCACCAGAGTAACTCTCGATGCCGAATTCTCGAGATACCAGCCTTCCTCACCCAAACGCCATCAGGTGCCACTCCAACCCTAGAAACACAATCCCACAAACACCCCACTGATTAAATTCCCCGCAACACAGCACCACGAACCCAAATTCACTGTTGCATCCAAACACTTCACTCCAAACCCCAAATCCACAAAACCAACGAGATAGCCCAAATTAAGCCCCACATCACTGTGAATCCAATCACGCCACTGCAGACTCTCCCCAACTGCCAGCCCTGATCCACCATCACCATGCAACATCCATGCAACAACCAAAGCTCCTCCTGCACATCTCAAAATTCAACAACATACACATCCACATGCCTCCACTTCGCCTTAAATTCCATCACTCACCAAGTTTTTTCCTCGGAACTGAATCCCAAATCCTGCAAAACATGTGCAATCCCAGCTTCCAACTCCGATTCTCTGCAAAACCCGGCTCGATCTTCAAGTGGCCATGCTCACCTTCAAGCTTCGGATCGCCGCTTCACTTCATCCGGAACAAATCATCTAAATTCACGTCAAACTTACATCATCAAAACAGAGAAAAATAATGAGAACACATCATGTCATATCATAAAATGAGGTTAATAAAGCCGGAAATAGGAAAATGGAAGATCGTGGAGCTCACATGCTCGGTGGAGAGAAGATCTGTGCCGTAGAGAGGAGTGAAAGTATGGACTGTAGAGAATTTTTTGCAAAAATCTGGGACTGTGGGCACATTCTTTTTGGCTGGGAATGCGGAGCTTTTGGGGCCCGCCGGAGGGCGTGACTGGAATCCTTGTCAACTGGGCTTGGTTATGATTTTGGCATGGAGGTTTGGATGGGGTTGCCGAATGGGGAGTGGAGCATGATCTCTCCGGATGGGCATGCCATGTGGTTTCTACAGTGTTTGCAGTAATTTTTCTACACTTGGGAAGGTTTTGATCTGACGAAATTTGTGCTGGTAGGGGGAAGGAAGTGATGTGGGTTGCGTGTCGTGCAAGTTGTGTAAGGATTGGTTTTCTGATGTTGTGTTTTTTGTGAAGAAATTGATGCTGAGTAAGTGCTCCGGAATTCGTTTCAGGCTACCTTTGCCTTGGTGTGGCATTTTAGCTTCCGATGTCACTTAGTCCACGCACTTGGCAAATCTAGGTTCATGTTGTGACAATGCTGATCTAGAAGCTATGATGAGATGTCAACAGATTGTGCGTAACTTATCCCACGATTAGCTTCTGTTTTACGATTAAAAATAAGATAAGGCTAATTTTTTAAAAATAAAATAAAATTGCTCACCAGCAGAACCAAGCTGAGCAAAACGATTTCACGGAAGTATGAATGGCAAACCACAAAGAAATAACCCGACACTAGAGAAACAAGACGAAGTTAATGATAGGAAAGACAAAACTGAATTGACCTCAATGCATACATTTTCGCTTCTCACAGAGAAGGAAGCCGTTTTGAACTGCTAGACTGAAAAGGACGATGTCTAAAGTAGTGAATTGCATCGTTGTACTTGTTCAGATCGACATTGCAAAGGGGATGGATAGGCTCGAGGAGATTGGTGTAAGGACCAAGCACAGCTTTTGGTGGTGGGGGGGCGTTAATGCGGTGGGATGCACTGCTCTGCGCCTGCGTGAGTCCACTGAGGCAGTAACAAGTGTGATAATAATCTGGTGATTTCCCTGGTTTGTCTCGTAGTCCTCCGTCCAGTACCTGCACAGACAAACAATCTTCAATTAACTCACGAAGGGTATCAGCAACATTGGTTACAATATTCATACTCAATGTTACGTTCAGGATATAATAGAATTTTGGTATTCTAGAAGGCACTATGAAGTACCTGGCAGCAGATGAGTATGTAGCCTTGAAGTGCCTGAGTATTATAGAGAGGTCCGTAAAGAATCTGTTCGTTTTCATTCAATAACTGGTCCACAATAGAAGGCTGTGCCTCCCTCGTATCACAAGCCTCATCCGGAGCTTCCTTAGAAGATACTGAGATGTCATCTTCTAATTCCTCGAAAGTAACTGAAATGGGTGCCCTTTTGATATTGTAATCGACCACGGGAAAGAGCTGCTCAGCTGTCACGAGTTCACTTGCAGAACCTGGAAACAATGACTCCCATCAATTCATTAAGGATGCAGGGTACTATAAAATCCCGTTACTTTAACCGCACAGTGTCTCAGGAAAATAAAATTAGGCGTACCCCTTAAAATGCTCTCGTCTGTTGCGTGCGCAGATGAGGCTCCAGTTGCTTCTGTGCCACTCAGTTCTTCTGGACTGGCTGATGTTGTTCCTTCCGCTGACCTTCCGCTACTTGTCGGTGCAGCCTCTCGACCTCCCTCTGTTGTTACATTCGAGGTACTCGTAGAAGAAGACGAGGCCCTCTCGTGCTTCGGAATCTCCTCTGAAAGGGATTCCCTTCCAATATTAGATAATACCTTACCGAAGTTTGGCATAACCAGTGATTCCAACTAATATTGGGAATTCCGAAGACACACAATGGGAACTCATATACAAAAGGAACTAACAGTGCAGGACTGGATCAACAACTACGTGTACCATCAAGAGGACGCTACACAGCTAAGCAGAAGTGTACTTAGCAGTACTATGGGCTTCTACTACCGTAAGACAACATAATACGATTAAGTCGATATAACATTACTCATTGAACAAAACAGTGTTGTAGTAAAGTGCACATAGGATATGATTTACCAGAATTCAATGATGAGTCCACAAACTGGGGCTGTTCTGTGTATAAGGGAGAATTGTATGCCATTTGCTGCCGGTTGAGCTCAGGCATTATTTGCTGTAATATTGTGAATACACCGCCCTGCACATCTCCACCTCATTAGAAACCGCTCTAAGTGGGAGATTTTGGAACCCACGGTGACCGGATTATCAAGCATTGTCCAGTCCAATTGGAAACAATGTATTCGAAATTGAAAAGCCAAAGTAGCTCATAAAATTTATGTGGCTGTGGAATAACTCTTCAGTAAAGGTATAGCTTAAACAATTTCTTCCAACGACAGTAGCTGAAATGACTAGGGAATACCTGCCAGAAGGAATAGCAGCCATCCACTAGCTTATTGGTGCGACCCCGAAATCCTCCTTCCACTTTTCCTTGGCAAAACACTACCCAGTTCTGTTTGACAGG
Source organism: Ceratodon purpureus (assembly GCA_014871385.1). Taxonomy (NCBI): domain Eukaryota; kingdom Viridiplantae; phylum Streptophyta; class Bryopsida; order Pseudoditrichales; family Ditrichaceae; genus Ceratodon; species Ceratodon purpureus. The sequence goes on from CM026427.1 coordinate 15,870,566, forward strand.
CCGACAAAATATTAACACAGTTAGGTCTTAGGCGGAGAGGTCAAAATGAGTATGTAGAGCTTAAAACATATGCACCTCAATACAAGAATAGCATTGTGATCTTCACGTAGGATCCTGCCAGATACCACCATTATTAATACGTATGTTTCCTACCAAAGTAAAAGAGGACAAATATTTTCATAAATCATTATCTGCAACAGAAAAACTTACCACTAGGTTGGGAAGGTTAATCACATCGACCTTGTTGATAAGTGCAAGAGCAGCCAGACCACAGAACGTGTACCTGAGAGACGCCATACACAACGAGATAATTAACACCTGATAATGAAACCGACAGTTAAGTTTGATGATGAGAATAGCACATAGAGTAGTCGAAATGATAGGCCACAGAAGACCAGTAACTGGAAAAAAAAATTCAAGCTGCCCCACTCTCAAATTCACTGAAACATACCCTCCATGCGCTTCTGCACCAGGTTCACCACCAATGCCTCCCTCGTACGTTTGACACCTACATCCGCAAAGGCTCATTTAGTGGAGGCAAAAGGAAACCTAGAATGTTGAAATTTTAAGCAATCCAAATTCTAGAGCTAATTACATGCCATTAAGTCACCATCAACTTCAGAAATTCACAGCAAACCTCAAAATATAATCCGCTACGTTGTTAACAATTTCTGGTACCATGATGTCCAGTATGTGCGCCACCTGCGGAATAATCCAAAGGAACAATCCATTTAGGGAATTGGTTCTTCAGGAAAAAATAATCTCTGAATCTAAAAAATACACATCATACATGTGGTTGTAACTTTGGTCATAAAATTACAAGTCTTCCAATAAAGTCTCAAGTTCTCCACGGACGTCTGTCGATGAAAACTTTACTGGAGAATAACAGTATCAACTAAATCTCAAAGCAATTAGCATCAGTTATGAAATGATGTGCTTATGTAACAATGCAAGGTAAGCTGGAAACTAAATTATCTAGTGGAACTTACAGAAATTGCAGTATAACAACCACGGACGTCAACCTCTCCTCCCTCGTGCATTGTGAATCCCCCATCAGGTTGTTTCATGCGAAGCAAAAAACTTAACACCTTATCCCTGCTACCTGTAGATTCCTGTTAAGATGATATCCCCTGATATGTTGAACGCCCTAACTTTCTTGCAACTTAACGTAATTCTGAATATATTAGAGAATAAACAGATCACAGATGTGGACTTCTTCAGAAACAATCAGAATTTGATTTTGAGGTAGCGTGAACCGAATATTTGTACCTATTAATGGATGCCAGGGCCTTCGCACCACCAATAGTTACAAGAGAATTCACAGCGGCATACGTGGTTGCCAAATGGGCCATCTGCAATGATACAAAACAATCCATAATAAATATACACAACCAAGAGGAAAATTACGTACTAGGCTTCTCTCCAACAATGTACATTGTTCAGATCTAACCTAAAAGAAAGTCATCTACTCAATTAACAGATAGAGATACCGCCAACCATGAATCTATGACAAATTCACACTGACGAGACCATTACTTCAGTGTCGAAAACCAATGTTCAACAACACACCTGTCCTGGTCCACCACCGTAACCACCGTCCGGATCCTACAAACAAATTAAAACAAACTCTTTAATGTGAGCAGAGGTTGCAAACATTCAGCTCATCGCCTGTTAAAACGGAAATTTTAGGATCCTTAAACCCTAAAGCCCGGTGACAGGATAAACCATGAAAATCACACCTGACATCTTGACAGAAAGTCGATCGTTCGGAGGTCCATTCCAAACCGAAAGGGTTTGTTGAGCATCGCAAGGGAGTGCAAAATCCAATAGCATAGCCATGGCCGACTGGATCAATCCACGATCCCAATTCAGCATATGATTCAGCATAAAAGTGAAAATCAGAAGCTCTCAAATATTAATAAACCGCTAAAGCTCACACTGCCAACCAAAAACTATAAGCTGGTCCATGTACCTGCAAATAATGCCTGAAACATTCTAAGCCGCTACAGAAAAACAATACTATCACAAGCATTACATGAAAATATAACAGACTACAAAACATCCACATAATATATGAAATTTGTCAGCGCTAAAACTTCAAAAATTAGATCCAATAAACACACACACACACGAATTCCACAATAACTGATGACTAAGAAACAAATGCAATTAATTATTTAATTAGTTAGTTAAACAGCGACCACTATTAAGTGCAGAAACATACCTGGAATCGAGAACACTGTAGGATGCGCTTAAACCCTGGAAAGCTCTCTTCAGGTACCTACCATGCTCTTCCCTCCAAAGCTCCAGCCTGCCGATCCAGAGCAACAAACCAACCCAATTCAGAAACCCTAAAAATCCCAATCCCAAAAACTTCAAAACCCGAGAACTTCAAATCCAAAATCCTCCAAATCAGAAAATTCCACAGATTCAGACACCCGATTACAACCAAAGAGACCCAGAAACTCCAACCCAATTCACGAAACCCTAAAACGCACTTCTCACAAAATCCTCAAACTGCAGAGAATCCAACGAAGAGAAGAGAGAAGGGATAGCATCCAGTACAGCAAGGAGGTGTTGTGGTTGGAGGCGGACGCAAACGCGGACAGCAGCTGCGACACGGTGTGCTCGAGCTCCTGCTGCTGGCGCTCCGTCTCCGCCACTGCAGGGCCCGATGAGGCTGCCGCTTCGGGCGCCATCGCTGCACTCCGTTGAGCTCAAATCCTTGCAAGTACAGATGCCGATGATGATGCAAGTGAGGTCGCTTCAATTGGGCTCCAATTCCTCAACTTCTACAGCAATGAGCTCAAATCCTCCCAAATGCAGATGATGCAGATGATGCAGGTGGATAGTTCTCTTCAATTGGGCTCCGATTCCTCAGCAGCTTCTGATCATGAGCCTGCTTTCGATGCAAATGGTGATGCAAACATGTTTTTATATAATTTGATATGAGAGTGATGGCAAGGGCATGTGGAGAGAGCTTGAGCATGTGTTTGTGAGGATGGAGTTTGGTATGAACTCAACTTTCTTTTATGCAACTAAGTTGTGTAAGGAATATGCAATTGCATGTGTGTATATATACCGTGTATTTATTCATGTGGAGAATAGGTGTCATATGATAGCAGGTTGGCCCAAAAAAAATAGTAAAAAAAAAATTTAGAAAATTATGAAGATTATAAAAACGAATATAGAATGAATTATTTTTTGTAATGTTTTGGTGAATCTAAGGTATTTGAGATATTTTTAGTTATTTTTTGGTAAAAGTGAAATTTAAGAAATTTAATTTTGGAGAGACAAATTTTATGTTTTGAAAAATGTATGTATTTGTGTGAGAGGTGGTGGATTTGCTATGGTGTTGCGTTTATGATGGAAGGATTTAGGTGTTGGACATGGAGAAGATGTTTCTTATAGTGTATTATTTGAGGAAAATGTAATATTGGGTCCATATAGAACTTTAACCGGTTTTATAGAAGTTGTAAAAAATGTTGAATCAATTGTTTATAATTTGTTTGCAGGATAAACAAACCTTGGATTGACCTTAATATATGAACTTGGTTTAGATTTTATATGACCCTTGTATTTTAATTTGATATAGAATGTTGTATTTAATTTGACTTTATTTTATTCGTACATAGGCTTATGCAAACTTAATACAAACTAAATAAATACTATAGTAAACGATCTTTACTTATGTAAATTAATTATGAGTGAATTTCATACAAAGGCTCAAAGATTCAAATATTGTAAAAAAATATAAAGTGTTCTTGAACTTCAAGAAACTTGAAAATTATGATACAAATAACTTAATATATAAAACTTAGAAAAAATCCAGAAAAAAAAATATTGCAACTTTTGTTAAATATGCAAATTACTCATGAATGTAAGGCCTCAACAATTAAGTGATGATTGGAAAATTAAGTCAATTCCTTTAAGCTAATGAAAACTGCAAAAGGGATTTTTAAATTAAAGGTAGGAGGATGGTCTTTGTGCTAAGAAATGATAAATTACTCTTTCGAAGAAGAAGGGCTTTGTAATAAAGAAGTTGAAGATATGTACTTATAGCTAGAGAAAGGATGTATTTTGATTAAATTGTGCAATATGGTATAAATGATTATTTGTGATAATAAAACTTTGAAATGGTTCAATTATAGATTATCCTACAATTAAAAAAAAATGTTTAAAAAAAATAAATTGTGAACTATATACAAAATGAGGAACTGTTGTATTTGATGATTTTCTATTATCTTTTTTCAAAACTATGTTAGAATTACATCTTTAGTTGTTTATCTAATGGAACACATGAACTTGAAATGCTATGGAAAGTGATTGTTTCCTATACATTTTTCATAGAAAAAAAAGTTCCTTTTTTTTATAAACAAAATGCAAACATTAGTGATCCAAACATGTGAATGAACATCAGAATGGAGCAAAGAGCAGTGGAGCATTTATTCTTTTGTGACATACTAAGCTAATGCGACATTACTTAAAAGCTATTACAAACTACATTGGAATGTAAACAACGGAAACCACCATGATCATATATGCACAAACAACATAGACAGAAGCTATTACAAACTACATTGGAATGTAAAGAACGGAAAGTCACAGTATGTTGTAGTCATACCACTAATATAGCTTTGAGTACACCCTACAAATACACAACACACTTCTATAATCACAAGATTTTTACATGAATTTTCCTGTATGAGTCTCAATTTTCCCACGGATCTCCAAAACTTAACATTCGTACAGATCACTTGCCTCAAAAGGAACAATTCATAAATGACAAACCGTATGAGAAACCCACTTTAAAATCCCTGTAAATGTTCTTTCAAAAATGCAGATGATCACAACATATCCGACCATACATCAGACTGCGAAACTATCCACTTCAAGCTAAACACTAGTCCACCTCAAGGCTGCAACGTTCAATAATATGATAGGACACACAAACTTGATAAACAACACTGTAACTATTAGCAAGGATGTGTCTAGAGCATCTGAACTGATGCTGTAACTGCTTCTCCAATAACAGCAGCCACATTCAAAGAATACAGTCTACTCCTGAAGAGAACATATTGCCATTCAAAGAGGACCGGACAAATCTTGCCATGCTATGAAACGTAGTGAGAAGTGACATCAAACTGCGACAACCAGCTGCCAATGCCCAAGGCTCCGTGCAAACACAAGTGTACACATAAGTGTTGGTTCTCTAGGGTACGTTACCTCCTGCACCATATACTTTGGTTCTCGTGGTGAATGGGACGAGCAACCCTTCCCTCTAACCCATCCTCTAAAGAATGATGATCAGTTCCATCTTCAAAGCCACAACAATCCAAAGGCTGGAACATATCCAGCTGCTTCAGTGTTGATTCATTGAGAATCTCTGATGCCTGAATACCAAACTGGAGCTAGCCTCCAAAACTGAGCGATGTGCTGCGTACCTTTCAGGGAGTCATCTTCACTTTCACATTATACTCTGCAAAGACAGGTGACGGTGCAATGTCAGTACCCATTCACTACAATTCAACCTCTACTCCAGCACCAACATCGTCTGCAGAAGCCAGGATTTAATTGCGTTGAACATTAGAGCTGACAGTGCTCACCTTTGGGCTGTTTTCTCAAGCATGGTCCTCGGTAGCTTGTTTGCCACTCTGTACCCACTCGTCGTAGAGTCCAGTGTCCCACTGCAAGAGACTCCAAGGTGGTGTTCATTCGCAACTCATGATCATTGTCGATCATCGTCCTCAGGATCTCTTGAATTTGAAGTTCTAGGTACTGCCATAAATTCTTGTCGGTGATATACTTCGTGTAATGCCATTCGCGGTCGTACCTTTGATACTCTTCATCCGTATTACACTCGTAAATACACTCCACATGCTTCAAGGTTGTGTTCAATTGCAAGGCGGAGGCCAGATCCCTCAAAACGACGACGAGGTTATTCAAAAGCACATCTACCCCTCGGCCATGGACTTCGTTTGCGATGGATAGACGTAGTGTAGAGAGGGTGGTATTAGGTTGACGACCATAGCGATCGGGAACGAACGGAACAAGAAGCTCTCTCAGTTCTGCAACTTCGCAGGGACAGCTCAACTCCTCCAGAGTCTGATTCACCTCGAGCGCTTTGCAGAACTCCGTCCATGACGGCTTGCCGTCCTTTAAACATGACCAAAATTTCGAGAAACGAAGGTCTAGCTTCTTTAGGGTTGTGTTGCGGCACACCAAATTTACTATGGCGTCCAGGCAGTACCCATCTGCATATTGTAAATCGAGCGCCAGCTCTTTGAGATGTGCATTGGCTTCGCTGGGTGAACTACTCGTAAATGGCCTCAACAGAATCTCCAGAGATTCTCGGTTCTGTTCGAGTTCATAGATTGGAATTCGTATGCGGAGCGTAAACGATTTCAAAACAGTGTTCCGCGAGAAGCACACAGCTACAGCCTTTGCAAGGCGCACGAAATTCATACCATTTGTACTCACCCTGAACGTTTCCAGACGAGGATTCTCACAGACTAGCGCCTGCAAATAAGAACCACCAAGGCTCTCGTATGGCGGGGAAGCCGACCGACATGAATCAGAAAATCGCACTTCTGTCAATGTGGGACAAGCGACTAGTATGCGAATGGCATCAAAGATACCGTCCAGTGCTTCTATAAAATAGATGGGACTCTTGTCTAAGATCTGACACTCCGACTCGATTGCTAGATTGCGTCTCCTTACCAACAAGAATTTGAAATGTGGCGGTCCACGATAGGATTTTTCAAGGGGCTCAGGTAAAGTATCAATCTCACAGGAGTAAAAGCATGGCACCGAGTTGTGCTCACCGACGTTGACAAAAGCTCCAAGATCTCCAAGAGCGCTTAAACCCCACAGATATTTACAGTCCATCGTCGAATCCCTCCAGGACTCCAACACCTTGTTACAACAGCTACCGGCAGCAACCCTACGTGGAGAGCAAATCGCAAGCACCCAAGGTAGCAACCCACGGCGAGCAAGGCACCATGGATCATTGGCGTTAGGGTGTTGATTGCGCCGGAGCTTCGTTTACCGCCGACCACTGGTGGCACCGAAGCGAAAACCTCGGAAGCAAGCAGCCATGTGACGAAATGAAATTACGAGAGAATGGGCACATCTAGATTGGACTGAGATGGATTAAGTTGGTCACTTCATGTCACTGGCTGAGTGAGCCTTGCTAGTCCTGCGTTGCGTCGCCACCGTGTTGCTCCATCATGTCCATGACTTGTTCCTGCTGCTAAGTTAATATGCTTTCAAATGAGACGTCATCGATGCAAAGACTTGTTGGCATGTATGTTGGGATGTTTGCAACGGAGAGGCACATCCTGAGTGTTGAAATCTCATTCTGCGAATGGATCACAATGGACGGGTTGGCTGATTGGACTTGGATGGTTATTGCAATGGTAGAGAATGCGAACATGGGATGCAGCCGGACTTTTTGTTTCTTGAAAGGAGGGTAGAGGACTCACTTACCTAGAACCGTAGTAGGTTTGCTCAAAAATAATTCTGAACTTAGAAATTCTAAAGCTAGTAAATTAGGAGAATAAATAAACAAATTTTTAAATAATAGATTTTTTTATTTTATTTTGTTATTTCATAGCTATTTGAGGTTATTTTGGTAGATATTGATTTATAAACGAAAAGTCTAGAAATTCTATTCTTAAGGAACAGACCCTATTTTAGAAGAAAAATAAATGCACGTGGATTAGGTGGTGAACTGGCTATGTGTTCTCATAGCATGAAGAGGCAAGAGTATCTTAGAAAGCTAATTTATTCTATTTTGGTGAAGCCTTATGAATTTGGTCTAATTTGTTCTTTTTTTGGTGAAGCCTCATGAAGAGGCAAGAATATCTTTAAGAAGCTAACTCATCATCCGACGGTGGCTGCTCCATACATTAATCCATGATTCTCCACGCTGCAATTGAAGTGGAGAAAAAGGTAGATGGTGCTAAATCAACACGTCTCCTTAATCTGTAAATGTGGTCTGAGCATTAAAACTATGCATTGCAAGACTCAGAATCAACCTCATAGTGTTCGCAAGTTTAATACACTCGCAGTTGTATGTAGGAAACAAACTGGTTGAATTTGTATGCCACGATGGCCAGTTCTCACCTTAGTCTTGACTGTCAATAGTAGCATTAGGGCATGTATATGGGGGGATTTTGTTGATTCACTTTGAACATTTTTCATCAATTGAGGTGGTTTGAAATACTCATGTGAACACTGCCTATCAAATTGACTTTTTCTTAGAATCATGTGAAATTTTTACAATTATTTATGCTTGATTCAAGTTGTTCAAACCCTTTAAGTGCACGGTTTAAGCACCATACAACGACATCACATGTTATGTATGACTCCATCTCGTAAATGAAGTAACATACACCTAACTGTGCAGGAATAACAAAGTGGAGAGGAGCTCCTAGGAGCTCCGCGATTTCAGGTTTCATGACCTAGCCGCCCCCCACCATGGCGAGCCGCCGCCCCCCCGCCCTCTCTCCGACGCTGCTGCGCCCTCCTTCGCCATCGCCTCTGCTCTCCCTCACAGAGCCCAAGCCTGCTGCGGGACCTCCTACGCCCCTGAAACGCCACCAATTCGACCCCGCCCCGGACTGTGTTTTTCGGCACTCCAACGTCCCTCTCCTTCGCCAGGAGGCTCTGCCTACGTCAACATGGCCCTCTCGCAAGCTGCTCACCAAGGCCGCCCATCCCCAAAGCCCCCTCCCCAGCCGGCTCACTCCTCACGTCTCCATCAACGCTGGAGTCCTCTCGCCAACTCCCCTATGCCCCTCCCCTAGCCAGTTGCCTCTCCCACCCCCACCTGCCTCCCCCATGCCCCACACCACCCACCAATCCCCCGCAGGCCTCCCCGACGCTCCAATTCTCGCTCCATGCCCTGTCCCCCTACACACACCGCCCCCCTCTACACACTCTCACCTCCCCCAATCCTTCACACCACACCCCCCTCCCTTCCAACACCAGCCCCCACCCCACCATAAGCACAGATTCTCCACACACCAACATCACACGCATACATATCAAAAAATTTCCATCTCCTCTTCTAACACAGCAAATTTATTCACACATCACATTTCATTACAAAGAGCCATTCAGGCTCTGCATTTCCGCCACACCCTAGTCCTACTCCTTCTCCTCTTCCCCTACCTCTTCTTCATACCCTACCCCCTCCCCTACTCTCCCTCCCCTACCACCCATGGACCCCCGGCTTCAGCTCCACCCGCCTTATCGCCCCTTCTCACCCCTGCTCTGTCGTCCACGCCCCACACCAAGCCGGCAGTCCTTACGCTCTGCTCCCACCCGACGCTTCTTCCCGATGCCCCTGTGCTGCTCCTCCCCTGCATCTTCTCTCTCCTCGCTCCCCCCCAACCCCACGCCCTTGCCACTCCCCCCACTTTTCACACTAACTCCTCCCACCGAAATCCCCCCTCTGGCCATGACACCGTCCTCCCTCCACACCCCCTGCACAACTCCCGCTCCCCTCCCCTGATTGACTCCCCCCCCCCCCCCCACGGTCTTCTGCAGCGCATTTTTCGCGCCTTCCCCCTTACCCCCTCCCCAGCTCCCCCACATAAAGGCGATTTCTCCTCGCCTACTGCACACACCTTACCACCTGGCTCCCCTCGCCTCCCCACAATCCCCCCCCAATCCCTACACAATCCCCCACTCCAAGTGACCCCTCCCCTCCACCGCCCCACACTCCCCCTACCTTTCCACCAAAAGACCCTGCCCCCGCCTTCATCTCCTACCCCTGCGACCCCACTGCTACTCCAAAAACCCCGTCCCTCTCCCCGCTCCATATAACACCAGCCCTGCCCCCGTACTCCACATCTCCGATCCTCCGCACTTCCTCACTTCCGCACCCCTGCACTTCCCCACCTCCTTTGCCTCCCTGCTCTCCTACCTCCGCACCTCCCAACATGGGGAAAGAACGTTCTAGCTCTCTCTCCAAGCCGGCGGCCTCCTCCCACACGCAGACCAAGCGGACTGCTTCCACAGGGACAGTTCGCAAGAAACTCCTGATCAAGATTAATGGCCGAGCTGCCAGCGTCCCGCCCTCGACCAGCCCGGCCACTTCCCCGATTGGAGTTCGGGATTACCCGCCAGGCTGCCGACCCCTCCCTCGACGTACCACGCCAGCCCCGTCTGCAGAGCCGACTTCCTCCACCAAACGCAGCCGAACGCAACGCCGACTCCTCGACAATGAAGACACCAGTGATCACTCTGCCTCACCACCACGCCATACCCGCAGCTCTTCCTCTCGGGATTCTGTGCCGAGCAACAGTAGCCACATTCCCCCGGCCGTCCAACCTTCCGCTCCGCCAATCGAGTCTCTGCTCCTGCCCACACCGGCATCTGCCCCCGCTCCCCCGCAGCTCCCCGACCCGCTCCCACCTGGCCCAGGCATTTCTCCCCTCCCCTCTACTCCATTATCTTCCGCAGCTTGCCTTCCTCAATTGTGGCTTTCCTACAGCGTTCATGAGCATATTAACAGTCAGCAGGGCCTTCCTGAGTGGCGTGACTCTGCTCACGAAGCCCTCAGCAACATGTCTGACTCCGAAGTGCTAGAATTCCATACATGTCGCCATGCATTTCCCCATGTCCCTCAACAACTCTACCCTTCTAGTAGACCTGATGGCATCCCTGGGCAATATTTACATCTCACTCAAATCCCTCTCGATACAGAAATAGTGCCCTCTACAGGACTCTCTCACAGCTACCAGATCATTATACGGTTTGACTCGAATTATCACCACATGACCGAGACCCAAGTACAGGAAGCTGCCATCGCAAGATTTGCCCACATGAACATACCTCTTGCCAACAGGTTCCGAGAACCCGTGTCTGCCATTGTCAATCGTCGGACACATGGGTGGTTGGGCTTCCTCCGTGTGGACCTCCGCAATCCAGAGGTTGATGGCCTTGCCCTACTCCGTGGACACCGCATTTTTGCCATGCAGATGCAGACCTTCGAAGTCGTCATTGGCAAGGTCGAAAAGGGTTACAAATTCTTATCCACCGCAGATAACCGTCGCCTTCAGATTGCAGCCCCCGCCCTGAGCTCCTACAACTCCCGCCGACTCCTGGCTGACCTAATCGCACATTGCTACACCAACTCACGTTACGCAGAGGTCGTTGGCGCAGCAAAGAAGTTTACCACAACAACCACGGCCGACATCACCGTCACAAGCAAGCAATCCAAGCAATTTTTTCTCAACTCCCCCCCTCTCCTACTCAACGCCCCAGTACAAGTCACAGAGCTTACCTCAATCGCTGCTTTCCCCCACCCCAACTCGGCCGACGCCCTCAGCACCACCATTCTGGTAAGAGGTCTCAATATCCAATACTCACAACTTCAATGTTCTGCTGCACTTCACAAACTCCTTGGAACACCGAACATCATCTCCATCTCGTATAACAGGGCCCAAGACGACTCCCTTGGGCGACATGACGGAGCTGCCACCATCCGATGCCTCAATAGCGCCGTTTACACGGCGTGGTGCTCCAGGCGCGCGGTACCTCTCCTCGGGAAGCTTGTTGACTTCACCCCGCACCATAGGAGCCTGGCAGGATCCGCCCCTGCCATTCACACACGACTCCACGACAATCGGCCAACCCGCGAGGTCATCCACGAGGCCATAACGGCTCTCAAAAATGAGACCCCGCAAGGGCCTACACTCTCCCAGCTCCGCGACTCTCTACAGGCTGGTGTGGATAGTCTCCAGACCCGACTCACCTCCCTTCGCTCCGAGATCACAGACCACACCACCCACACTGTTCAAGCCGCAGCTGCCTCTCAATCGGCGCAGCACGCTCATCTCCTGCAACAACTGCAACTGCTCACAACGGCGTCAAGCGACTACTCAAAACATATGAGTGGCATATCGATTGCCCTTCTTGCAGGGCCACTTCACCAGCCAAACACCCCCGGATCTCCCTTTAATCCCCCTCAATGATCTACGCCCCTCTCAAACCTTGCTACGGTCTACCGCCCGCACTCTGTACTGCAGTTACACTGCCTATTTCTAATAAACAAACAAACTTCTCCTTGACTCTCTCCTCTTCGCTCCCCCCTCTCTCCGAGTATACTGTCTCTTCGCAAACATCTGGCCGGCACCTCCCCCACCCAATTCCCTCTCCTCTTCTCTCTCCCCTAGGGTAGAAGTATGCTAGACGAATGTACTTTTTGAGTCACAGTACAATATACATTGAAGGCATGAATTTGTACTTGCAATTACTTGTACTCAGAAGCTTTTTCCTTGGTTTTTGTTTTGTTTATCCAAATACTACATATGTAGAGACTTCCTTTGCATTATTGAATCAATTAGAAAAGCAAGTTAAGTGTGTTCAATTTGTACTATTGTGCACTAGTACAAAAAAGTCACACAGTACTTGTATATGAGAAAAGTACAAAATTCTTCATCATCAAAGGCTCTAATTCTATTTTCGTTTTTCGCAAAGGAGATAAGAAGGAATAGCCTATTGGAATCTATCCCTGATTTTACAAGTACATAGTTAATTTGGTCTGTACATGGAAGTAAGTGCTGGTTTCAATTGCAACGGAATACAAAGTAGAAAATTAAGATTTTTTGTAATCGGAGGCATGATTTCCGACGGCGGCACACGTTTTTACAATGGCCTTCTCTCAAATAAAGAGAATTGTCATTTTTCCGTTACTTGACCCTCGACGTGTTCCTGCGTGCTACTTGTACAAAATGTACGCATGAGTATATGATGTACATGGTATCTGTCATAACTACTGCCTCGTTGTTTTCAACAGATCCTGTTTTCCCGGGCCGCCATGCCATGAAGGCGCCGCCACCTCTTGATTTGTCCACGTCATCGTCTCTCTCGTTGGTTCCTCTGATCGCCCATGCAGCACACTGTTGCGTCTTCGCTGTAGCATGCTGTTGCTTGCGAATTGAAGATTATGCTTGGTGCTGTAGTTTAGCTTGTATGCTGTGGGATAACTCTTGTTCACGAGTTCAAGGGCGGTTTAGGGTTTCCTCTGTGAATAATGTCAAAGTCCACGCAGCGGCAAGTTGTTCTTATTCAGAAACTGATAACATCATACTTTACTACAGATGTGATCACTGAGTTCGGTTCTTCTTGCTGCCATTCATTCTGTGAGGTTTCTGATTCGGGTTATGTTGAAGAAACACCAGTGTCAAAGCAAGGGAATCGTGACTTCTATCTAGGCAAGTGCAACAACGTAGATGAGTCTCCTAGGCGGTCTTTATTCATGAGTCCAGTTTCGTTATGTTATTCTGGAAGTAGCTTTGACAACACACCTTCTCTTTCTGAGGGAAGGCTTTCAGTAGGGTCTCCTACTGCTTCTTCCGAATCTGTTGCGTTCAAGAAGTGAGAAGATTGATATTCTACGGTGAGTTTTGGTTGCAGTCTCATGAAAGAGTAACTCTGTCTTTTTCTTCTATAAGCTTATCGTGCTTCCTGAACTCGTCGACCATGAATTCTCATTCAGTTTTTGATAACTAATGTGTGTTTCTTGTTTTCTACGTCTATTATTTTCCTAGGTTCCAGCGATGGGTAACACTGCTAAGAGGCAACGCTTGCGACAGGGTATCAGTCGCCCAGGTCCAGCAGCGAGGCTTGCTGAAGCTCGCTTGCAGGAGGAGTTACGGGCAGTAGTTACAGAGAGGGCGAGAGAACGGAAGGCCCTTCAGAGAGCACGAGATAGACAAAGACACGAGGAAACATTGGTGTTAGCTTCTGTGCTGCCGGATCATGAAGTTGAAGATGCTCTAACTGCGCGGGAGTTGAACCGAATCTCCCTTCGCATAGCACAGTACATAGTCGAAGAGTTGAGAAGTTGTCCCGGTCCATCTAGTAGGAGAGATGTTATGGAGAGGGTCATGCGTCATAACACTATTTCCCCTTTGCTACCTGTTTACTATGCTCGGCCACAGGAAGCAAAGGTTATTCATTCTTTCATTGAGAACTTCAAGAACGAGTTACAGTTAGTGAAGCAGGCTAACTCTAACGAGTTGTTGGCAAGGAAGAGTGCCTTGTTAGATGCCGCAGTTAGCCAGGGGATCGAAGGAGTGAGACCGTTGTCACGTGTTTTGGTTACGACACAGAAGAGCATCAATATTGCGTTGAACAGAAGGGTTTACGCCGCCGATAGTCAAGACACGGTTTGCAGTCTTCGCTTAAATCGGAAGAAGAGCGCAGGGCTATCTGAGTATGTCAAACAGTGCATTCATGCATGGTGGAATGGTCAAACAAAAGTATCACCGAACAAGAAGGACATCGTCAAGCACAGAGTAGGTCGAAAAGACTAGGCCGAGCCTCATCCAACACATTACTTGTGCGAGCCTCAGGTGAGTTGTAACTTATTGATATGAGTTCGTGTAATATGATGAGTGGAAATACTTAGTCTTCACACTTTCGGTATCTCATAGGACAAAAAAGATATCTAAGGGTTCTGGAGAAGTCGACAATAGTTACTTTGTCGTTTTTGTACAGCGTGTTTTGCCTAGGTTGCATTCCATGGTACATAATTTGCATCAAAACATTGCAAGAATCATTACTATACATAGTCAGTTTTGGGTGTGTACTCTTTGTAATGTAAACTTTTAGCAGGGTCCTGTTGGAGTGAAGTATAAACTGTACTGGTTGTGTGATTTGGAGTCAACAGATGATATAGTACTTCTGAGGACTACAGATTAGAAGTGGAGAAGTGGTACCATGCGTACTTTACGTTCATAGTACGTCTTAGACGTGTGTTGTGATGTACTTTTTGACTTGGGACTTCCACTAGTTGCGATGTAGTGGTATAAATGTCCATAAGATGGTTCTTCATTGTACTTATTGTACGAGGAGAATTTCCCTTTGGTACACAGTTTACTTGTTTCTATTTTTTCAGCTACTTTTGAACACTTATCAATAACTCAGAGTACAGTTCAATACTTGGAGTCATGTTGATACGTTGCGTTGCGATGTATTGTACATTCCTAGTATACAATTTATACTTACGTAATTGTCAGAAGTACTGAGGAGTACCCATTGTGATTTATTGTGAACTTTTTTGTAGAGTAAGGGTGTCAGTTTTCTACAATTAGTACATATTGTTGTATGTTTTGTACAATGAGGGTCCTAAATTGTACCTGATGTATACTTGTGCGTGATTGGCAGACCTTGTTCTTCTTGCGCTTCGAAGAGGTCCACCCAGAATGTACTGTGCGGCAGAGGGCTTTTGAGAGGTTGAAGCCGTGGTGGGTGCGAAAACTGAAGGAGAGGAATACCTGTTGTTGCATATACCATGTGGAGATGGACATGATGAAGGTTGGATTGTGCAACCTCAAAGACAAAGTCAGGGGGCTCCATGTGCATACAACCTGTGATTGTGCGTGTATAGTGTGCACAGGCAGTAAGGAAGGGACTTGTTGTGCACATGAGAATACTTTCAAACGAATAACTCTGATGTGGGAATCATGTGTTTGTGCAAAAGGAGAATTTGATGTGTGGCACAGACTTGAATGTCTCATGGGCAACTGTTCTAATTGTGGTTTCCAGCTCTTTCCTATTTGTCCAAATGAGATGTCTGGTTCTAACACCTTTCTTGTTAGATGGAAATGTTTCGAGTACTACCAGGTGGGAGTGGATGCTCACTCTGGAAAAGTGAAGAAACGGCTTCGGGAGGCTTTCAGAGAAACAGCTGCTCACGAATTCCTATCTTATATGGAGAAAACAGTGACCACCTTTATCACGCACAACTTCAAGGCGCGATGGCAAGATGAGCAATGCCAATTGATGATGAAGAACGTTCCGGAGGGAGTGGTTGTGTCACATATTGACTATGCAGAGAACTACACTTTTGCCATCCAAAACGAGGTCCAGAGCTTGTACTACTTCAGTACTAGTGTGACCATCCTGGTGCACATTACGATGTGGAAAGAAGGAGAGCAGACCATGAAGCAGACTCACTTCTACATATCTGATGATAAGGCTCACGATTCAGCTTTTGTTCAACATTGTCTGACGTTGCATTGGGATTGGCTGGGTGATTCAGGGTTGACACCGGAGGAACATTGGGTCTACAGTGATGGGTGCAGTTCCCAATTTAAGTGCGCAACAACGATGTACTTTGTTGCACGCTACCCTGCGCTCACTGGGGGCTGCAAGATGCGGTGGAACTACTTCGAGTCGGCTCATGGAAAAGGAGAATGGGATGGGGCTGGTGCTGTGGTGAAGAGGGCGCTGGCTGCTGAGCAGATCCAGAATCCACTCAGGCCCTTACAGAATGCCGCTCAAGTGGTGGCGTTCCTGGAGGAAAAATACACAGAGCGT
Organism: Ceratodon purpureus; assembly: GCA_014871385.1. Lineage (NCBI taxonomy): Eukaryota > Viridiplantae > Streptophyta > Bryopsida > Pseudoditrichales > Ditrichaceae > Ceratodon > Ceratodon purpureus. Next base: position 15,886,907 of record CM026427.1, read on the forward strand.
GTTGCCAGCTCATATGCTCATGCTAGAACTTCCCCTCTTTCACGTGTATTTTGGTTGATAGGAAATACAGAGGTGGATCATACTGATAAGAGTATCAAGTGTAACACTTTGCCGGGCTCAAAGAGTCTATATTCTATTATGGGCTTTTCTATGTCTGATCCTACTATGCTTAGAACTCGGGAGTTGTCATGCTTCTGTGTCCCGTGTATTGATGGTGATTGGACTGAGTGTGAGAACCTGTCGCATGTGCAGGAGTGGACTGTACAGAGGCTCTGTCCGATGAGTGCAGGGGCCGTAGCACAGCAAATTGAAGAAGTTGACGACGAGGCTAACTGGGTGTATGACGGCATTTCAGAGGAGGTCGGTGATTTGGTGGACATCGGCGACAATTTCATGATTCCAGCAGAAGAAGAGAATGAAGACGGGGTGGAATTCTACATTCTCCAGTGTGAAGCAAAGAAGTTTGTGTTAGCAGAGCCCATGACTTGCCCTTGGGGGGGGTATTTAGGGCTGGAGACGTTGTGATCAGAGCAAAGTATTACAAGAAGTATGGACGTGGTGAGAAGACATATGTACTCTGTGACAAAGCAGTTGATGCACATGTTGATGCCCATCTGGTTAGAGCTTGTAAATTCCCTATGGTTCTAGCTCCTCACAGGGTTAAAGGTACTCCTGTATACACGATGTCCAGTGAAACGCAGAGGATATGTGAAGATGCCTTGCGAGAGTGGTGGGCGTTCAATGAAGATTAAGTACAAGTTGGCCCACTCTGTACACTGATTTCAGGATTGTTTCTCATTCGACGTTGGATTAAGAAGTAATGGTCCCGTGATGATATAAGTCAAACAAATGCTTGGGTATTTGTCTGACTCAAAGTGAGCTCCAGAGATATCCCGCTATCCAAAAGCTCCCCCTTTTTTTGCTTCAGTCATCTATTGTCTGGCATAGTAGTCTGTGATTAAGAGAACCTGCAATCCCTTTCTTTTTTTTATTCTTTATAACCTTCTTTTTATAATTTCATTTTGTACCTTCTAATGTCACTCTCTTTTGCGTCTCTGTCTCTTCACTGTAGTATCACCCATCCATATTTCTTTTTTCATTTCGAGTCAGGCTGGACGATCATGGTTCTACATTTTGCTGGATATTAGGTACTCTAGTTTTTTTCCTTTTTGTTTTGGGCCTTCTACAGGGAGCACTGGATAGCGGTATCTCAAGAGCTCATATCTGAGGATAGCTACTCAGACTACTCAAATAGTAGCATTGAAACATAGAACTAAGACTACTCAAACAGTGCCATCGAAACATTCATTCTAAGAATTTACAAGTGAGTTTATAAACTCAACTTCAGGCTTCCAGGTCCAGAGTTTGAATGGTTGTATATTTATCCGAGTTGTTCTATGTTTGCTACACAATAGTTGAAGTTCCAAGAGTCAAAAAAATCCTTGCCTATGGCCAACTTGTACATGCCTCGAGCTCCCAAAAATGTACAAAGAGTATGTTCTGAATAGACACGGTACTATAAACAGTACATGGGCTGAACCATTCTTCAAAATCTTTGCATTTCGCCTATTTGTACATGTAGTATATGAAAAATGTACAAATAGTATGTTGTAAATTTATATACGATAGTACAAACAGTACATGGGCTGAAATATTGTTCAGAATAGCACAACACAGATGTGAAGTCATCTTCTCCTAGGTGCTTTCCTGGTTGACCTTCGGATGGCAAGTGGTGAAGCATTGTCTCTACACATTTTACTCTTACACTTACAAGAAAACCGAGGTAGGTCCGGATCATCATTGTTAAAATTAGTGCCATAGTCCCAAGTTAGTTCCTCTCCAGGCCTTATGATACGATTTGCAAAAAATGCTACATGATAGAAGCGGCGATCCACACTCTCTATCGAGACAGGTACATCCACTAGGTTAGAATCTTCACACCTGTATTGACAAAGGCCCACTGTCAGGCCAGACTCAAATCGTGAGAAGAAAGACCGCAAATGTTATAGAATATGGTCGCAAGTTCTAACCTGTGGTTCAAAAACCTGGCCACATTTCCAAACCGAGAAGAGTCCAAGCATAGTGCACTGTGGTCGTCCAGTTTCCGCTCAGTGGCCCAGTCAGCATCAAGTTGCAAGCTATAGGACTGACCCCCAACTACCTCCAAGTTCCTAACCATTTGCTCAGCATTTGTTAAAATCTCTCCCGTCAACTCAAAAACAAACGCACCTCTAGGAATTAGCTCAGTCGTCCGAATCCCCCACCCCGTATGGGCTGTAGGAAGAACCTCTACTTGATACTTCATCCCCTGCTGGACAACACGATTGCCACAATCACGATGACACCTACACTTGACATTGCACTCCTTAACAAAAAGACGACCTACATGACCCCGGCACACTGAATCTCCATTAAAACAGCGTGCACCCTTCTTACAGTAATGTGCATCTTCTTCCTTGCGTGGCTCCAGGTACGCGTCCTCCAATTGGCCTCCTTCACTATATGCAACGCCTCCCCGTGGACTAGATTGGCATGCACAAGTACCATTCGCCCCCAAGCATTCCGGGGAACATATACAGAAGTCCCCGGGGCGGAGGCTTTGAAGGGTGGTAGGCACGACTGCTTGGTCAAAGACCACACTCGTATTCATATATTGAAAGTATGTCATAGCAATTTCAGACTGACCGACAAGGACAGGAATCCTCTCTCGCCCCTTAGACAGGTCTGCTGCATCATACCAAGCTTCAGCCTGGTTGAATCACATCCCAACAGACCACCTTCCCCTCGTCATTCTCTTAAAAATAGAAAAGATAGGTTCTAGGACTTCAGGGGAAAACTACGAAAAGTACAAATGCAAAGGAAAAAAAAATGGGCCGCAAATAGCACAACCGCATGGGGAAAAAAATAGACAAGCTTTGAACCTTCCCTGTTAGGAAGACCTCAGTGATGAGGTAAGATACATTAATATACCTGCAAATCCATTCTATGCAAGCATTCTACCGCAACTCAATAGATCAAAAAACAAAAAAATTAAACACTACAAGCAATCCTACTGATTGCTGAAGCCTGTATTCTATGTGGCAACACCTCTCCGCCGTTTCTGTGAGGCTGCGCCACCTACCTTGCCGCCCTTAACCTTCTCATTCTTTTTCCCCTTCGCCCTGGTCTTCTCAGCAGACTCCTCTGCTGCTTGCTCTGCCTCCTTGGCGGTGCGTGCCCTGGTCTGCACATTGACTTCAGGGACAGCAGCGGGACTCCCACTCACTCCGGCAATCCCGGCCAGCTCCTTGTATGTGGTCCTGTCGGCTGAGTACAGATTCTCAGGCGCAGTCTGATGTCCCGGCCCAACATCATCCTCCACATTCGGCCCCTTCATCCTCTTTGCTCTTAGCTTGAAAGGAGACCCGGGCGATACTGACTTCGACACCTGGGCTCCTTCTTCCTCTGGTGCTCCCAACAACAAGTCCTCCAGAAGATCCGCTTCATCCACCGCGGCTGCTTCCCCACCGCGGCTGCCTCCCTCCTCTACAAGCAACGTTGCATCTCCCTTCTCCTTTGCTGCCGGCTCCTTCTCCTTTGCTGCCGGCTCCTTCTCCTTTGATGCACCCTCGGCCTTCCTTCTTGGTATCGCCATGAACTTTGCAGCAGCCTCCACCGACACCAGAGTCTCAACAAATCCCCCAGCCGTGATTCCTGCATTCTTCGACACCAGATCTCCCCAAAGCCCTCTTCCCTTGCGCCCTGGCAGGCATTGTGACCCCGGCTTGGGGGGCGATATTTCCTTCCTCTCAGGCTTCTCCGGCGTGTCCTTCCCCTTCACCCCTTGCGGTCCCTTCTCTTTTACCTGCGGTTCCTTCTGTGCATGCGGTCCCTTCTCCACTGCCCGCGATCCCTTCTCTTCTACCTGCGGTCCCTTCTCCTCTGCCTGCGGTCCCTTCTCCACCCCCTGCGGCCCCTTCTCCACTGCTTGCGGCCCCTTCCCCACTGCTTGCGGCCCCTTCTCTACCCCCTGCGGTCCTTTCTCCACTGCGTTGTCGTGATGTAAATACATATACCATGTAAAAACATCGAGAGATCAACCTTGAAGTCCTAATTCAAAAATTGGATGGAGATAGAAAAGGGTGGGGTCGTGGAGAGATCCACGGTCTTGGTTTGTACTGCATCATGTCACTTAGCTCAGGGGAATAGGGTGGCTGGTTGGCTGCTTATTTCCTGCTATCACTAGCGGTGCCAAGTTGCAGCTGCTCCGACCGAATCAACGGATCCGACGGGATTCGAACCCGGAACCGGCTGGCAGCTTTCCAGGGACTCTGACAACCAACCAAGTCTACAACTTGGCGACAGATATTAGTCCCGGAGTGGTTTTATACCATTGTGGTTAACCGTTTGGCTTTCGACTGACGGAACAGTACTCCTAGGTCTATTCTTTCTCACCTAGGTTATCTTTTGATAAATAAAAAGATGCCTTTGGCTGCTAGTGTTTGTTTTACTATAAAGATAGCCATTATCATTTTATTGGAGTGCTAAAAGTGGAAGCAAGCTTCTCAAGGAAGCTACTAGGTTTAGAATAAAGATAACCAGGTAGCTTTGCTTCTCTTAGTTCACTCTGAGTAGTTTGGGTTTGGATTCAGTGTTTGTGGTGATGGAACCACAAGATCCTGACGATTGGCAGTTGCCCTTATCTCAATTACCGGTTGATCCAAGTCAACCATCTTCTTCAAGGCGGCGTTTGCGAGATGAGGCGGGGCCTTCTGAGCGTTGTGTGCAACCACGAACAGAGCCAGGTATCTCGCAGTTTACACTTCCGGCCTTGCAATTGGATAACAGGGCTTTGGTTATCGTTTTGGAATCTGAGCCTACGCTTTCCGGGAACTATCAAATGGTGTTTGAGGGGTGCTTTGAGAACAACAATGAAGGTCAAATGGTGAGCCGCATTTCTAGTGAAGTTGGCCATCGCTTTTGGCTTCAAGGGCAGCTCAATCTCCTGACCAGGGAACGGAGGGCAAGCTTCATTGCTGCGGTTATTTTGCGTATTTTGGAGTTTTTGAATGTTTGAAGTAGATACTTCCTTTTATTGGGATTTTAGTGCTGATTTTGGCTTGTTTTTAGCCTTAGTTTTGAGTTTTATTTCCACCAATTGATTTTATTTGGAGTTGAATGAAAGCTAGTTGCTTTCTTTACTTCTATCTAGTTGACTTTGAGGTTTGTGGACCCAAAGATGACTTAGATTGGTGATAAGATAGAAATGGGGGGAGCCTATGGCTGGAAAGATGCCCTCATGGGCGAGGCATGGGCTGAGGTGGCCGGGTTTGGAAGGATATGGGGGGGGATTCCTCCTCTCTCCTTGTCGTTGTTTTAGTTTGTGAGGTGTGCTGGAGTGAAGAGAGCCGAGACTTGAATCGGACTTTGTGTATTGTGTAAGGGGAATTTGAATACAAAAATTGGTGGAATTAAAGATGATGAGTATACGCTTCTTTTGGCGTTGATTTCACTTGATTTGGAGCCTTTATGAGTGTTTTGTGAGCGTTTGAGTGAGGAGTGGTCTGCTGTTACCCAAAGCGAGGAACAGAGATTTCGTACCTCTCCTACAGTCGCAACTCTTGTTGAAGCAAAGTGAAATTCAGAGGAAGTGAAGTACTTGTTGTTAGCTTTCCATAGAGATAACACACTTGTAGAGAGCATTCGTGAATCTTGAGTTATGAGCAAATAAGTAGAGTAGTACACACTGCTGCTCAAGATTTTTATAAGAAAGTTTGAGTGCTCATATCTTATGGACAGTAGCTTTGTTTCAAATGAAAATTTGATGCATAATAGCAAACTGTCTTAGCTTTCTATAGAGCTTTTACACTTGCAGAGAGCATTCGTGAATCTTGAGTTATGAGCAAATAAATTGAGTAGTATACACTGCCGCTCAAGATTTTATAGTAAAGTTTGAAGGCTCATATCTTACAGACAGTAGCTGTGTTTCAAATGAAAATTTGATACATTGTAGAAAACTGTCTTAGCTTTCAGAAGAGCTATCACTTATCCAAAGTGGAGCTCTAAAACGTTTTTGGTAACTGTTTTAGTACTACTGGTCCAGAAGAAGTCCGAATTGAAGAATTGAAGATTTGAAGACTTGAAGAATTGAAGAGTCAAGTGAAGATTTACATTGCGAGGACCTATCCTATGTTGTGGGCATGTGGCTTTGTTATTCCTAGCCTGATTTGGAGGCTCGTTGTGAATTTTGTATTGTAAACTTTGTTGCGGGTTTGGCCTGAGGTAACAATCAGCCTTACCTCATTTTGTGTTGTCATTTTTGGCTTTGTAAACCTTGTTGCGGGTTTGGCCTGAGGTAACAATCAGCCTTACCCCATTGATTGTCGTGGGCAACGAAGTGGGGTTAATGGCCCACATGGTTGAATCTTATGTCGTTCTCACAGTGAGACTGGGTTGATGACCAGTAGACTGTGAATTTGAAAGTTTAGGATCCATATTCACGGACGGTTCAGCTCGTGGTCTGCCGTCCGTTCTACCCGTCCCGTATCCCGTGGTTTCTTATCCCTTCCTTGACCCTTGAGCCCCTAGAGCCATAACAGGATAGGCCAACGGGAAGCTGATTGAAGATTCAAGAACTGAAGGGACATTGATCGAGAATCCCTCCTCCCTAAGTCAGTTTCAGCTGCAGCCAGAATCCCTGTGATTTCCCAAAGCAAACTCCTCTCTACTCGACATTTGGTGCTTCCACTGAGAGAGCTTTGGGGCTGCTGATTTGACCAAAGGAGATGGGAGACAGTGGAGGTACTCCTCCTGAAGGGACTCCTGGTGGAGGAACTTGAGCTGGTGGTGGTACTTCTAGAGTTCTTCCTAATATGGAGAACTTCCTTGGTGCTCTTGCATCATTGATGGAGCAGCAGAGAGCACAACCTGCTGGAGGTTATGGTTCTCAAAGGCCTTGAAAGGTGTTGTGGACAAGATTGGAAGATTTGATGGCAAGAATGTCACAAACTTTCTGAAGGTGTATTTATGTGAGATGGAGGTGCATCTGATTCCTGAAGACCGCATGATTCAGGCTTTTGGACTAGCTGTGATTCCCGAGATTCGAGAGCGTGTACGGGAGATCATGCAAGATGAAGCTGTGACCACTTGGGCAGCTTTTGCGGAGAGACTCAGGGATGAGTATTTTGATGAAGACTCTGAAAGGATGACCAAGAGATCCTTTCTTGACTGGGTGGAGCAGCAGCCTGGCAAGACTTTGAGTCCAACAGAGCTCTTGAAGAACTTTGAGAAGAAGTACAACCAGCTTCCGATGGCAGAGAAACACATTTTGGATGCTAGGAAGGCTGAGTTGTTTCTCCAAGCTGCTGATGATGGTCTAGAAGACAGACTTCTACTTCTTTTGGGAGACCGAGCAACGGAGTGCGGTTTTACAAGTGACTGGAGGAGGATTGAAGAGACAGTCACCTTGATTGCCAAGCAACAAAGGGTGAAGGGAAGAAGCTTGGCATTGAGGATGACACATACACCCGCTAAGCCACCTAAGGTGACATCAGCACCTACTTCCTCACCATCCACTTCAAAATCTGCTAAACCGGTAGATGAAGGCACCCTTGAAGAGCTTATCAAGGGATTCAAGGAGCTAAAGGTGGAGATGAGTGAGTTGAGGAAGGCACGGGCTTCAAGTTCCACTCAACCATCTGATAGTGGAAGAAGATTTGTGAAGAGATGTGTCTTCTGTGACAAGGAGATCAAAGAAGATGAGCAACACAGACTTCGTGAGTGTGAGGCAGTTGATGAAGCCATTAACAAAAGAGTTGCCTACTTCAAGGAAGGCAAGCTTCATGATGCTGCCACAGATCTACCTTTGGCTACAAACTATGGCAAAGGTGGAATGAAGAAGCTATTGGAGGATAAGTTGGGTAAATCCAATGCTACATATGCTGAGGATGCAACAGCCTACAATGTGAAGGTGGAATGTTGCCCAAAGGATGCTCCTAAGCCCGTAAAGGTGGAGATGATGAAGAGAGGAGCTCATGCCATCAGGAAGGCAACTGGATGGGTAGATCCAGTAGATGCTTCCAGCATTTTAGCATTTTTGGGAGAAGCTAAAAGCAATGATGAGCAGTTTGAGGCTTCAGTTGAAGAGAAGAGAGGAAGATCTAATGAGGGTGATGAGGTTGAAGGCCCTGCTCAGAAGAAGAGACCTCAAGGTGCCAAAGAGGTTATAGATGAAGAGATGCCTGGTGTTCAGACACGATCCAAGCCTGCTAAAGCCAAATTTGTTCACCCAGAGTATTCACCATTGCCTGAGAAAGTCTGGGGAGAATCTAGTGGCACCAAGAAAGGCAAAGAGAAAGAGGATTCTAAGAAAGGCAAAGAGAAAGAGGATTCTACCAAGGCTAAAGCCAAGGGACCTGCCTATAAGCTCCAGTCTGACATTGAGACTTCTATAGACCTCAAAGGAGTTTTGGAAGAGAGAATCCTGGATGCCAAGATTGAGTTTACACTCAGAGAGGCTCTTGGTATTGCCAAGAAGGATTTTCATGAGCTGATCATTGATATCATCAAGAGAAAGAGGCAAATGACAGCTGAAGCAGTCATGATACATGCCTTGGATACTCACATGACCAAAGATGAAGAGATGGAGATTGGTGAAGTGTTTGCTTTGATGGTTGAGCCAATGGCTGAGAGCCAAGAGGCCTCTATTGATGCAAAGCTTGAAAGTGATCTTGGTATCACTGATGATGAAGCATTTGAGATTTTACAAATGTTTACCAAGGATACTGGCAGTGATGTTGGAGGATCTATTGCCAAGATGAAGAGTCTTGCAATGTGTGATGATGTGGTGGTCAAGAAGCTAGAAGGGGTGGACCATACACATTCAATGGCAACAAACAAGGGTGGATGTGAGATAGAGGTCAATACCTTTGACTGTGCTATTGTTTGCTCTTTGGACAAAGAGTATGGAGAAAGACCAGATTATGTTCAATCATTTTGGGCTAGAGCCACCACGGAGACACGGGTGAAGCTTGGAGGACATGATGACTCATTTTTGGCTCTTGTAGACCATGGTTCAGAGATAAACATTATGTCTCGACATGTCTATGAGAAGGGCAAATGGCCAATTGATACCCAACATGGTTGGGTGATGAGATCAGCTAACTCTGGGCGGACTCAATTGTATGGAGCTTGTCCAGCAGTGTCAGCTAAGATTGGAGATGTAGAAGTGGAGCAGAACTTCTTTGTCTGTAATCATGGTTCTTATCCAGTGATATTGGGCCAACCATACATCACAGCATCAAGGATGGAGACCAAAGTGCTGGATGACGGATCTCATTATGCAAGAATCAGGAGTCTTGATGGGAAGAAGACTGTCCAATTTCTTACAGTAAAGTCTGAGAATGAGAGGCATCGACTTCAGCTCAGAGATGGGCCTGTATCCCCATCTTCACATGACTTTGTGGATTTCTAGAGAGCATCTATGGAGTATGGGGATCCATGGGTGCAGAGGAATCCAGAAGTACAAATTTCCCCGATGTACATACGATTGGTAGTGGATTTTTGAGTGTGACAGAGTGTGGATTTGTGCGTTATACACGCATTGAAGATTTGGACCCTGTACAGAAAAAGATTATCAAGAAAATGGAGGAAAATATGAGAAGTGCAAGCATTCTTTTGGATGGAGAAAGCATTTCTGGAGTTTATGAAGAAAAAGGCATGGCAGATGATGTTTTACAAACCTTGCAAAATCTGCAAGTGGAGGATATTGAAGACAATATTGTGATTGAGGTGCATACACAAGCATTGTATGATGGGATCTTTGAAGCCATAAAAGTATTTGGTGAGTGTGGAAGCTATGGATTGAGACCAGAAGCTGCAGTGTACACAAAGTACAAGACAGTGGCAAAAAAGGTGAAGCCAGTAGCAACACAATTGCCATCTGATACTTATGAGCATATCAAGGAAGCAAAGAAGGAGCCAAGTCTTAGGAGATCTAAGAAGATTGGCCACAAATTTACAGAAGAAACATTAGCAAGTTTGAAGATTGGAGGAGATGGATTTCTGACAGAGTTGGAAAAGAAGAAGTTTCAAGAGATGCTTTCTAAACATGGGAAAGCCTTTGCTTCTTCACCAGATGAGATTGGATGTGTGCATCCAAGTGTAGTAGCACCTATGGTCATATTCACAGTTCCACATGTGCCATGGGATTTGAAGCCCATACCTGTACCACGAGCTTTGCTTCCCAAGTTGGTTGAATTGCTGAAGGAGAAGGTACGCATGGGAATACTTGAGCCTTCAATGGCTCCATACTCTAATCGATGGTTCACCGTGCCCAAAAAGTCTGGAGCATTGAGATTTATTCAAGATATGCAGCCAGCTAACAAAGTAACCATCAGAAACAAAGGATCTGGGCCTATTGTTGATGAAGTAGCAGAAGCATTTGCTGGGCATGCCATTTATTCCATTGGAGATTTATATTCTGGATATGATCAATTCCAACTTGCACTTGAAAGTAGGGATTTGACAACCATGAAGACTCCATTGGGATTGGTTCGAATGTGTACATTGCCTCAAGGTGCTACCAATTCAGTGGCACACATGCAAAATGCTATGAACCAGATTTTGAAGGACTTTGTGCCGGAGAAGACCATACCTTTTGTAGATGACATTCCTATAAAGGGTTGTGAGGAGGGAAAAAGAGACTCAACCGTTCAAGATGATGGATGTAGGTCATTTGTAAATGACCACATCAATGATGTTGATAACATCTTGAGCAGATTGGAGGAAGTGGACTTAACTCTTTCTATTGAAAAGTCCAAGTTTGGAACCAATGAAATTTTGGTCGTTGGACATCAATGTGGATGGTATGGAAGGAAACCTAACCCTGAGAAAGTGGATGCTATTGGGAGGATGAAGGCATGTAGTAGTACCACCGAAGTAAGGAGGTTTCTGGGAGCATGTGTCTTCTATCAAATCTGGATTCCTCACTTTGCTCATATATCAGAGGCTCTTTATAAATTACTGAGAAAGAAGAGCAAGTTTCTTTGGAAGCAAGAGCAAGATTTGGCTATGGAAGAGTTGAAGAAAACCTTGAAATCACCACCAGTCTTGAAGCAAGTGGAGTATGAGAGTGGCAGACCGGTGATTGTGATGGTTGATACAAGTCCAATAGCCATTGGATGGGCTGTTGGCCAGGATGATGAAAGAGGAAATCGATTTGCTATCCGGTTTGGAGCAAGAATACTTACAGAGCGCCAAAGAGCATACCCTCAAGTAAAAAGAGAACTTTGGGGAGCACTTACAGCTTTGAAGGCAGAGAGAAACTACCTAATTGGAGCAGAAGTTGTGTTGGAAACGGATTGCCTACCTTTGCTTGGCATGATTTCCAATTGCAATTCACCAGACATTGCAATGCTTCGATGGATAGCATACATCAAATCATTGAACCCAGTTTTGAAGCATATTACTGGCAAGCTGAATCCTGTAGCAGATATGCTATCAAGAGCCAGGTATTTTGATGAAGAGAAAATGATGGCTCATGGGGAAAGTGAAGATTTCATGGGTGAAAGTTATGTGTTGGCCACAAACACAGACAATGTGGTTGAAGAAGTGTTGCCATTCAGAGATGAGCTTTATGAAGGAAGACTAAGAGATATTGGTCTTTATTTGAGCACTTTGAAGAGGCAAGAAGGATGGGTGGATAAGGCCTTCAAAGACATCAGACATCAAGCCTATGGCTATCTTCTTCGAGATGGATTTTTGTGGAAGAAAGCAAAGAGGGCTGATGAACTACCATTGAGAGTGGTTGATGATTCTGAGACCAAATCCCAAGTACTTAAAGAGTTTCATGATGCTCTTTGGGCTGGTCATAGAGGAGTTTGGGCCACTTATACAAAAATCAAGGAGCGATATTGGTGGAAGGGGTTATACAAAGATGTTGAAGAGTTTGTATCATCATGCCTCACATGCCAGCTTCAATCAAAGATTCGGTACAGGGATGAGTTGCATCCTACTTACCCTCCTTCTATACATTTCCAATGGGTGATTGACTTGGTTATGATGCCACCTGGAGTTTGGGGCATGAGATATCTTGTTCTAGCAAGAGAAGAGCTCTCAAACTTTGTTGAAGGAAGAGCTCTGAGAACTAAGACCACTGAGGCAATTTGCCGATTCATTCTTGAAGATATCTTCAGTCGATATGGAAGTATTGGCCAAATGAGAGCTGACAGAGGAGAGCTAGATGTTGCTGAGGCAAAGAACTTCTTTCAGAGATATGGAGTGAAGTTGAGACTCACAACAGCTTATAATCCTGAGGCCAATGGCAAAAGTGAGAGAGGTCATCCTCCTATCATTCATGCATTGGTTAAGGCTTGTAAAGGGAAGGCAAGTTTATGGCCTAGGCTACTACCATTTGCTTTGTGGGCTGACAGGACCACTCATAGCACAGTTACTGGTTATATGCCTATTGAGCTTATACATGGACACAAGCCCATAATGCCTGGAGAGGAGTCCATCCCAACATGGGTATTCTTGTCTTGGGAAGACAATATTTCAAGAGAAAGGTTGCTGGAGCTTCGTATTCAGCAGCTTGGGAGATTGCCAGAGGATATGGAAGTGGCTTTGGAGAGGCTCAAGGCTGCTAGGCTTGGCAACAAAGAAAGATTTGACAAGACTCACCGATTGAGGATGAAGAAGATTGAGAAGGGTGATTGGGTGTTGGTGTTTGACAGCTCATTAGAGCATCAACATAGTACAGTGAGGAAATTTGCAAGAAGGTGGTTTGGACCTTATGTGGTGGAGATGGTTAATGACAATGCCACATATTTGCTTCGTGAATTGGATGGAACATTGTTCAAAATTCCAATTGCTGGCAAGCGCATCAAAGTATTCCGGAGGAGGGATGGAAGACTTCTTTCTACTGACTTTGAATCCTTTCTAAGTCCACAGACTATGGATGAGGACATTGAAGATGAAGAAGAGGTTCAATCAGAGGACGAAGAGTAGCATTGGCACATGCCGGAGGATGTGCAGGTTTAGAAGGGGTGCATGTCGTGATGTAAATACATATACCATGTAAAAACATCGAGAGATCAACCTTGAAGTCCTAATTCAAAAATTGGATGGAGATAGAAAAGGGTGGGGTCGTGGAGAGATCCACGGTCTTGGTTTGTACTGCATCATGTCACTTAGCTCAGGGGAATAGGGTGGCTGGTTGGCTGCTTATTTCCTGCTATCACTAGCGGTGCCAAGTTGCAGCTGCTCCGACCGAATCAACGGATCCGACGGGATTCGAACCCGGAACCGGCTGGCAGCTTTCCAGGGACTCTGACAACCAACCAAGTCTACAACTTGGCGACAGATATTAGTCCCGGAGTGGTTTTATACCATTGTGGTTAACCGTTTGGCTTTCGACTGACGGAACAGTACTCCTAGGTCTATTCTTTCTCACCTAGGTTATCTTTTGATAAATAAAAAGATGCCTTTGGCTGCTAGTGTTTGTTTTACTATAAAGATAGCCATTATCATTTTATTGGAGTGCTAAAAGTGGAAGCAAGCTTCTCAAGGAAGCTACTAGGTTTAGAATAAAGATAACCAGGTAGCTTTGCTTCTCTTAGTTCACTCTGAGTAGTTTGGGTTTGGATTCAGTGTTTGTGGTGATGGAACCACAAGATCCTGACGATTGGCAGTTGCCCTTATCTCAATTACCGGTTGATCCAAGTCAACCATCTTCTTCAAGGCGGCGTTTGCGAGATGAGGCGGGGCCTTCTGAGCGTTGTGTGCAACCACGAACAGAGCCAGGTATCTCGCAGTTTACACTTCCGGCCTTGCAATTGGATAACAGGGCTTTGGTTATCGTTTTGGAATCTGAGCCTACGCTTTCCGGGAACTATCAAATGGTGTTTGAGGGGTGCTTTGAGAACAACAATGAAGGTCAAATGGTGAGCCACATTTCTAGTGAAGTTGGCCATCGCTTTTGGCTTCAAGGGCAGCTCAATCTCCTGACCAGGGAACGGAGGGCAAGCTTCATTGCTGCGGTTATTTTGCGTATTTTGGAGTTTTTGAATGTTTGAAGTAGATACTTCCTTTTATTGGGATTTTAGTGCTGATTTTGGCTTGTTTTTAGCCTTAGTTTTGAGTTTTATTTCCACCAATTGATTTTATTTGGAGTTGAATGAAAGCTAGTTGCTTTCTTTACTTCTATCTAGTTGACTTTGAGGTTTGTGGACCCAAAGATGACTTAGATTGGTGATAAGATAGAAATGGGGGGAGCCTATGGCTGGAAAGATGCCCTCATGGGCGAGGCATGGGCTGAGGTGGCCGGGTTTGGAAGGATATGGGGGGGGATTCCTCCTCTCTCCTTGTCGTTGTTTTAGTTTGTGAGGTGTGCTGGAGTGAAGAGAGCCGAGACTTGAATCGGACTTTGTGTATTGTGTAAGGGGAATTTGAATACAAAAATTGGTGGAATTAAAGATGATGAGTATACGCTTCTTTTGGCGTTGATTTCACTTGATTTGGAGCCTTTATGAGTGTTTTGTGAGCGTTTGAGTGAGGAGTGGTCTGCTGTTACCCAAAGCGAGGAACAGAGATTTCGTACCTCTCCTACAGTCGCAACTCTTGTTGAAGCAAAGTGAAATTCAGAGGAAGTGAAGTACTTGTTGTTAGCTTTCCATAGAGATAACACACTTGTAGAGAGCATTCGTGAATCTTGAGTTATGAGCAAATAAGTAGAGTAGTACACACTGCTGCTCAAGATTTTTATAAGAAAGTTTGAGTGCTCATATCTTATGGACAGTAGCTTTGTTTCAAATGAAAATTTGATGCATAATAGCAAACTGTCTTAGCTTTCTATAGAGCTTTTACACTTGCAGAGAGCATTCGTGAATCTTGAGTTATGAGCAAATAAATTGAGTAGTATACACTGCCGCTCAAGATTTTATAGTAAAGTTTGAAGGCTCATATCTTACAGACAGTAGCTGTGTTTCAAATGAAAATTTGATACATTGTAGAAAACTGTCTTAGCTTTCAGAAGAGCTATCACTTATCCAAAGTGGAGCTCTAAAACGTTTTTGGTAACTGTTTTAGTACTACTGGTCCAGAAGAAGTCCGAATTGAAGAATTGAAGATTTGAAGACTTGAAGAATTGAAGAGTCAAGTGAAGATTTACATTGCGAGGACCTATCCTATGTTGTGGGCATGTGGCTTTGTTATTCCTAGCCTGATTTGGAGGCTCGTTGTGAATTTTGTATTGTAAACTTTGTTGCAGGTTTGGCCTGAGGTAACAATCAGCCTTACCTCATTTTGTGTTGTCATTTTTGGCTTTGTAAACCTTGTTGCGGGTTTGGCCTGAGGTAACAATCAGCCTTACCCCATTGATTGTCGTGGGCAACGAAGTGGGGTTAATGGCCCACATGGTTGAATCTTATGTCGTTCTCACAGTGAGACTGGGTTGATGACCAGTAGACTGTGAATTTGAAAGTTTAGGATCCATATTCACGGACGGTTCAGCTCGTGGTCTGCCGTCCGTTCTACCCGTCCCGTATCCCGTGGTTTCTTATCCCTTCCTTGACCCTTGAGCCCCTAGAGCCATAACAGGATAGGCCAACGGGAAGCTGATTGAAGATTCAAGAACTGAAGGGACATTGATCGAGAATCCCTCCTCCCTAAGTCAGTTTCAGCTGCAGCCAGAATCCCTGTGATTTCCCAAAGCAAACTCCTCTCTACTCGACAGCGTGCGGTCCCTTCTTCACGACGCCGGCACCTTGATCCGCCTTCTTCCCGCTCCCACTGACACCAACAGCAACAGCCCGATCACCCTGACCCCCTCCTTCTTCCCGGGGACTCATCACCTCTACATAATCCTGCTCTTCCACCTGCTCTTCCATATCCCCTTCAACGTCTGGCTGTTGTGGGCTGCCTTTTCTTTGGGCTGGCTGTGAAGGGCGCACCTCCACACTGATGTCGCCGTCTCCTGCCTCCTCTGTCCCCTCTTCAGACGACTCATCATCAGACGAGCTTCCATCCGAACTCGAACCCTCTTCGGTAGTGCCAGAGCTCGAACGTAGGGGGGACATCTTGACGGTGGGCCCTTCGTCATCTGAAGAATCCTCCCCCGACTCCAGGTCTGGTTCAGACCCCTTCAAGTGAGTGCCCTCCGCGAGAGCCTCCATGACCACCTTCTCCACCGGCTTCTCCAACCTTGGTTCATCTCTTGAGCGTACACTCTCGCCCCTCAAAATCCGGTGCGGCACACCACCAAACTCCTGAGGCACGGCTCCAGAGCATGCTGCCTGACTTGTCTCCCCTTCGAATGTTAGTCCCGCGTTGTTGAAGGCCTTCTTTGGTGATGCAAATCGGAGGCTAGAACCTGCCACGACACAAGAGATTAGAGTCTATACACATAGTACATAATGTAATTTCAGTCGACCCGCACAAATGAACCAGTACTATCACTATGTATTGGATTTGAACTGCTGGACCATTTGTACAGGTCCGCAATTCGGAAAGTACTGTAGGACCAGGACTCAATCTATGTTTACCACGTAGGACTTCTAGTGCCAAGTTAAAAAAAGACAAGAAATACCTGTTGTAGCTTCGTCAAGTACAATGTCGTCTGTGTACAGCACCGTAAGTACATTTCAACCACATGGAGTACATAAGATACTTGCTCTAAGTAGCCGCATGTACCTGAAGATTAGGCCTACTATACAAATATGACATTCCCAGCGCCTAACCAAAGTCACGAAGTACTATGCAGTACACAATAGTCCTCCACATTCAGCGGAACAGACTTTTTGTACACATGTTGCATTTACTGAATTTAGGCCTAATATACAAATATGACATTTCCAGCGCCTAACCAAAATCACCAAGTACTATGCAACACACAATAATCCTCCACATTCTGTGAAGCAACTTCTTGTACACATGTTGCATTTACTGAACTTGACACTAATATACAAACATGACATTTCGAGCGCCTAACAAAAATCACCAAGTACTATGCATTACAGAGTAATCTATGGAATTCATCAAAGCAACTTCTTGTACACATATTGCATTTCAACTGCGACACTAAGATACACGTTCAGTCTCATGCCGTTAGTGAAATTGGACTCCTTATACACTGTGCAAGCTTAACTGAAACTAAGATCACGATCAGATGAGGGACTGCAACCAAAACAAGTACACCGTGTACAACCTTACCTGCCAACACTAAACTGGTTATCCTTACTATAACAAACTTCTAGAACTCAGCAGAAGAGGAACAAAGACATACTACACTGTGAGCTTCGAAGTACATAAGCACTCGAATCCCTACAGAGCACAACAAATACTATTCATTGCAAAGCACATAATAAGAGTCTGAAAATTATGTGCTCTTGAACTTACCATCCGAAGGCACCTTTGCCATTGCCTGGTTTCTTCTGTCTTCCATCAGTCTCCTCCTTTCTTCGGCCAGTCCAAGCATTCGGGCCTTCTCCACCAAATCCGCAGGTGGCTCTCCCCAACCGAAACTTCGGTGCCAATCTGGGTGACACATCTCCCCACACCCTGTGGCCACGCACTTACAGCTTCGAACAAAGACAACTGAAGCACAGAACGGATGATACAAATGTCTACAAGAGGTAACAACCATGTCATTCTGCGGGAATGGGAAGGAACATAAGCAACAAGCTGTAATCCTGATCAACGAGGCCTCATCAGAAGAACCAAACCCGGGCAGAATTGATTCCCCAGCCGCATACACCATTGGACTTGGCGTATAGTTTAGACTACTCCTCCCTTGCTTCAACTGAAACTTCTCGGCTGCAAGGGCATCAAACTGAAGCTGACCCGACTCCAATTCCCTTGTTAACACCTGGATCTCAGCCTCGGCAGCCTCGAGCTCCTTCCTCGCGGCCGCGACCATCTTCTCCTCCTCATCCAGCTGCTCCTGAATTCCCTCCATCTTGATCTTCTCTTTGAATACATCACCCCCTCCCTCTTCAAGTGCTTGGATCAACGCCGTCTTCTGCTCCTCCTGTTTCCTCAGTTGTCCCATGCCCCATTCGGACTGCTTGCTCTTCCAAATGGCTTGGTCAAGTCGTTCTGTTGCCTCCTTCTTCAGCTCCCGCTTAATCTTTTGCTCCAAGAAGATAGCCTGCATTAACCCCTCCACGTCTTGCAGCCGCTCTTCCACTGCCTCCTTCGCCAACCTCCCACTTGGAGCACGCGCCGCCGCATCCTCCTGCAAGCAGACTCCCGAGGCCATGGCGGATTCAAGTCCTCCCCTTGACTCACCCGGTGCCCCACGACCCCTCACCCTCATCGCATCACCTTACTCCACCTTCCCTTCCCAGCCGGGCTCCACCTTGATGCCGCGCCATTCCTTCCCTCTCACGTCCACCTTCTTCTTCCCCTCCTCAGCCGTGGACTCCGCAATACTCTTGCGCAGCTCCTCTAGCTTTCCCCTATCCAGCTTGTATCTACTCCTCTGGCGCTTGTTGGTCTCCTCCCCGAATGCACACCAATTCACTCGACCCCCTCCTTCCTCGTACTCCAGAGCAATCCCTTCGGCAAACCTGATTGTAATCAGGTTCGGATTCTCCTCCTCTTCATGCTGGTATAGAATCGGGTGCAAGTATTTCACCCTGTCCACCACCTCCTGAACTTCGCAGCCCTGCCAATAAAATCCACTGCGGCCTCCATCTCCGTATGGCTTTCCAAATAACCTGCGCACCGTGTCACCTGAAACTGTGCCTCGACGGAAGTGGTGGGGATTGTCTCCCTCGTTGGAGAG
Source organism: Ceratodon purpureus (assembly GCA_014871385.1). NCBI lineage: Eukaryota > Viridiplantae > Streptophyta > Bryopsida > Pseudoditrichales > Ditrichaceae > Ceratodon > Ceratodon purpureus. The sequence goes on from CM026427.1 coordinate 15,905,667, forward strand.
TCCATACTCTCCTGCGAAATCCGCCTTCTTCAACTCCCGCGGGGGCTTCTTCAGCCTCTCAATCTCTTCATCGACGTCCTCAACGCAATTGAAGGCCTTCTCGGAGCGTACATTCCCCTTCCCCTTCTTCTTCGCGGTGGACTTCGACAGTGCCTGCTGTTCTCCATCGTCCTCGTCGCGGCTTTGTGCTCGACCTCGTGTCGCTCCCCCTGTCCTCTTCAATGCCGGTGTTGCAGCCCCTTCTTCCACCTCGCGGCTTGGTGCTGGACCTCGTGTCGCTCCTCCCATCTTCTTCTGCGCCGGCGTTGCAGCTCCTTCTTCCACCTCGTCCCAGCCTCGTTTGTCTCCTCGGTTTGCAGCTGACTTCTTCCGGATCTCCTTGGCCTCAGGCTCCTGCGCAGATGACCCGCGTGCCTTCTTCCGCGGACCCTCCCTCCCAGCGTCGTCTTCATTGGGTTCTGCCCCTCGACCCCTCCTCTCTCGCGCTCCAACACTCCGCCCCCTCCGCGCACTGTCCCTATCTCCGGAGCGTGCACTCCCGCTGCGCTCCATCACTACCCCACAAACCCCTTCTCCTAAACCCCACTGCCACCCCCTAAACCCCTTCTTCTCACAAAACCCTGAGACCCTAAACCCTAAGATCCTCACAATCTCCCTCAACCAACCTACCCTCTCAACATCGCAATTCCCGACCCAGCATCCTCCACAGGCGGAGCTCGCAGCTTCTCCCCCCTCCACAACAACATGAGTCCCGACCCCAGCTCCAAAGGTGCGAGATGAAGATGACCGGTGACCACCGGTCACCCAGCACTTCACACCGCCGGTCACCGGTCAGCAGTACACGCTCCACCTGCGGTAACCGGTGACCGCCGGTCACCAATTCAAGTAATGAACTCCCGCCGTTTTCTAAGCCGTCACCTCTAACTTTTTTAGCCTCCAGCCTGCGTGTCAACATTAATTGACATTTTGCTACTATACTCCCACACTTAATTCTCTCCTATCCTAAACCTCACTAGTTTAAAACCTCACCATTTTCAAAAAAATCCCCAAGAATTTAAAAACGTGCTCTTAGAAATTGTTGTATGTTTAAATGTATATGCAAATGTTTAAATAAATATTCTTTGTTTTCGCAATGACATTATACACTATAGTTTTCTTGTCCAAAAATAACAAAATATTTACTACACTTTATTTTCAATTTCATAAGTATATTGCTACTAGAATGCATGAAAAATGTCTCTAAGAATTATCTCATCTTAGAATTAAATTTGTCTAATACCTTTAAAAAAACAATTTCAAATGAATTTGTTCATTCATCCTTTCAATTTTTTATTTCTCTCCTTTTTTGAGAAAATAAGATTGAGGTATCTAAATTGTTATTTTGGTGCGTACTGCTTTTTAATTAAAATCACTTAAAGTAGCCGTAAATGAAAACCAACTAAAATTCTTTTACTTCAATTTGATTTCACAATTATGCCACACTTCAATACCTTCTCATATTCTCCTTGAAGGAACGTTCTTTTTTTTAAAATTATTTCTTTTCTAGTTTTCCACCTTATTTAATGTTCATCCATTGATGTTTTTTTAAAATTCCTATCATCAAAAAAAAATAAAATAGATTACGATGAAATCAAAAAATCAAAAATGAACTACATATATAAAGTAATTTCTACAATATCTTGTTCTTTCGTCCTTGAAGAAATGCCCTTTTCATTTCTTTCAATTCTTCTATTTCTTTTAATGTTTCACATTTTATTTAAAGGGGGGAAGAAATAATCTTCATCTATTTTATTTTATTTTAATTTTCTCTAACAATCTTGATCTATTTTTTTTTAATTCTTCTTTCTTAATATATCATATCAACTCTTAAGAAGGGGAGCAGAAAATGACGTTCATTGAACATTTATTTTTTAAATTTATTTTCCTGTCAATTAAATATCTTAAAGTAGCCGTACATGTTAAATAAAAATATTAACTATCTCATAGGTTGATTTTTCACGTTAAATTTTTCCATCATGCTAATATCTAACGTCCCATGCCTTATTTTAAGAAAAGATTACATATAAACAAATCTACCTTCATTTTAGAATATTTTGTTTTCAAATTGCTATGTTAAGAATCCACTGGCATCCATAACTCTGATGAATAATGTTTCATTTCTCTATTACATCACACTTCAATAGGGTATTCCTTCATCCTTCAACTAATTTTTTTTTTTTTTTTTTAAATTTAATTAAATTTTTTCTTTTTTTCTTCTTTGACCATCTCTTATTTAATATTTCTTTTCCTTTTTTTTCTTCATAAGATCATTCATCCTTTTTTTTTCCCACCTTCTTTTATTTTAATATTTCATTCCCTTTTTTCTTAGACATCTTTCTGTGTCCTACCTTTATTTATTTTTCTTCCAGATGTCTTACAGTACCGTATTTCATATTTGAATCCTTTTTTTTTACCCTTCCATTTTATTTTATTTTTTCTTCTCTTTTTAAAAATTTTCCCCTTTTTTCTTTTATCACCATATTTCATATTTGTTTCTACTTTATTTATCCTTCTATTATTTTTGTTTTCTTCTTCTAAGTTTTTTCCTTTCAATTTCTTCCTTCTTTAATTTGAATATTTAATATTTAATTTTAGGAGGGGGGGAAGGAAATAATGTCCATATTTCAATTTTTAAATTTTTCTATTATTAAAACAACTTCAAAAAGCTATACACAAAAAAAAATTTAAAACCCAGAAATAAACATGCTATATAGAGTACTTTCTTGCATTCTCCTTTTCCCACCATGCTAATAGCTCAACTTCTCATGTTCTCTTTTATAAAATGATGAATTCTAGAAAAAACTCTCAATTCAACGTATGGAGGTTTTTTTCCAAGATGCTAAATTAGGAACCATATTCAATTCTAAAAAAACAAGTGTATAAATAATCAGCAATCATGGTTTTCAATTTATATTTTTTTATAACAACGTATTGAAAAGAAAATCTTATTAGAGCCATGCTATAATTTAAATTCAATAGCTTGTATAGTATTCTGGAATGCTTCAAACAACCAATCACTTGAGTGAACTAGACTTCATCCCAAGTTCATCTAAAAAAAACCTGAAGTGGAGACAAGTCCATAACTCTGAGGCCTTTAACAAATATACAGTTTTTAGGAGCGGGATGATTCCACATTCGAAGGATGATTGTAATCAAATGACCAATCTCGGAAACCTTGTCTAGAAAGGCTTGGATGCTAAATGCTTCAATGAATCGCAGATCCTGCCGCCGAGGCTGGACATCAACTCCCGCCACTCCATGTATTTGAATTCTGCCACATGTCATGTTGAGATGTGCTGGCCCATATGGATCTAAATCAAAGCGAATCCCTAGTGTCAGAATAGACTATCCTGATTGGCTGATACCAATCGCCTAACCCCGCTTCTTTCAAGGAATTTCAACGGCTCAGATTGACTAAGTTAGAGTACTTATTGTACACTTTAGTACTAAAAGGTCCCAATGGTACAGTGGAGTTTTGCCAAAACTGCACTACCTCTAGTGTACTTCTACCCCCTAGTACTTCCTACCTCTCTTCGCTACTACTATTACCTCCTCCCCCTCCCCCCCCCCCCCCCTCCCCTCTCTCCCCATCTATCCCAGCATGTCCCCTGATCACCTCCCCCCGCTCTCCCCGCCCTCGCCCCCTCTCGGCAGTCTGAAACCCCCCAACTCAGCGGCACCCTCCCCATCCTCTCCCTTCCCCACACCCCTCCCCCCTCGGTCACTGTTGCCCCTCCCCCTACATCCCCCCCACCACTTCCCCTTCTGCACACATCTCCCCCCACGCTTCTCCGAACCCCCCCCCCTCTCCCCCCTGCCTCCCAAACGGGCCAAACCCCACCCACTCCACGCACACAACCACACTCGCAGCTCTCACACAACCAAATTCTCCCACAGCGACCCCACCCAACCACTACCAATCCAATCCGAGCCCCCACGACCCTCTTACCAACGACAAATCTCCCCACCGCTGCCACCAATTCGCCGCTGTTTAGTGCCTCTTTAGATCCACCTCCGCCCACACCAGGCACCTTCGCCGACACGAAACCCCATCCTGCCCCTCTCCATCCTCCATCTGCCTCCCGGTGCTAAAAATTTTCATAATCAAAAAATCCCACAACTCCAATACTGTACTCGGCCTACCGGCCTCATACATGCCTCACACATACATTCCCCATCCATCCACATATTCCTACACTACAAACACTGTACTCGGCCTACCGGCCTCGTACCAAACTAACACATACATCCTCCATCCATCCACATATTCCTACACTACAAACACTGTACTCGGCCTACCGGCCTCGTACATAATCACACCTTACATGACCCCTCTTCCCTACCCTACCCCCTCCACTTTTCAGGCCATCATCACAAGCCATCTCCATCTCCTCCTCTTACGCTGTGGAGACATCGAACAAAACCCCGGCCCTATGCCCGACCTTCTTACAAACCATCCCCCATCCCATAAAAGCCGGTGCCACCTCTACTTCATTCCCTGTACAATCAAATTCCACCCTGAATACCAACAACTTGCTCGCCAATTCGCTCCTTTACTCTATCCAACTCACCCCAACCACAATAACGCTACAACTGACTTCCCACACCTCTCCCGCTACCTCCTCCAACATCAACACCACCCCCCCTCTCGCATCCTATATGCCCTTATTACCACAATTAGTCCCTCTCTCCCTCTCTATGATTCTGACTTTATCCTCACTCCAGACCCTGACTGGACCGCAACTCTTCTCAACCGAATGACTCAATTAAGTAACCCTCCGGAACAACATATCCCCACCCCCCATCCTTACTCTCACTTTCACCACACTCACCCCCAATTCCAAACTCCTCCCACCTCCATCAATAAAGCTCTCTATCATTTTATTAACCACCAACTCGTCCCACCCTCACTCCACGAACTCACCTTGCAATTCCCCTTTTTGCCCCTCGAACTCCTCCAAGAAGCACTCAAATGCAAAAATCCGCTCCCCGCCTACTCCCACCCACCCCCTTTAAACCCTCCGGCCCACCTTACCTCCGCCCCTATCCCTCACACTAGCCTCACAACCCACCTACTCACTTGGAATGCATCTTCTCTCAACACAGCCCTCCCTAACCTCCACACTCTTACCACCATTTCTACTCACCCCCCTGCCATTATCACCATCCAAGAAACAAAACTCACTGCTACTAAATCCACCAATTACATCCAGAACCTATTTCCCCAATACAAACTCATCTTCAATAATACTCACGCCCTCACTCGTTGTGTTCAACAACGAATGCCCTACAAACCAACCCGCCGCGGTCTCCTTACCCTCATCCACCGCAACTACGCCTTCCCTGACAATGTCACTAAAATCCCAACCCCCGCTGCCATATCCCCGTACCTCCAAATCATCCACATCAAAAACCACCCCCTCCAACCTTAGCTACTTTTCAACATCTACATGCCCTCTCACCCCGATGACACTCCACTCCTCCCCCTCATCCAAAACACCATCCGCAACGAAATCACCGCCCATCCCAACCACTCCTACATTCTTTGTGGTGATTTTAACCGCGACATTGCCTTAATTGGCAAACAACATAAAACGCTCATTACACCTCCGCAACCCGAGGACTATGCTTGGCGTGATTTCACTAACTCTATCCATCTCACATACACCCCTGTCGACAGTCCATTCTCCCGTCAAGGAGGCCTTGACTATAACCACACCAGCCTCATTGATGGTTACTATATACACACCCCCCATAACCACTCCTACACCGCTATAGTCCACCACGAACACACACTCAACTCAGACCACTCCCCTGTCACCCTCTCTGTCCCTCCCAACACCCTAATCGCCCGCCCCTGGCCAACCAAAACCGACCCCCCTCCCCGACTCCTCAACCCAATCCCCGCCACCAACCTTGAACAATTCACCACCCTCTTCTACGAAGAAAATGCCCACCACATCAACGATCTCACCACCCTTCTTACCACCGACACTCTCAATCCACAACAATGGCAATCCACTTGCCATGTCCTAGACACAATCACTCACCAACTCTCCGACAAACTTTACCAAACCTGTGCTGCCCCACCCCCCCCCTTGCCTCACCCCCCACACCACCCAACAAGGTGGTTTTCTCCCCCGCAAACTTCAAAAACAATGGAAGAAGCACCTTACCACCTACCACCTTCTTTGCAAAACCATTAACATCGTCAACACGAACCCCACCTGGCACACTCACCCCATCCTTGACAAACTCCGGTCCCACCAGACTCCCACCATCCCCCTCCACCCCAACCCTCCTACTCCCCCGCAAAACTGGCTCCTCACCCTCGCAGCACTTGCCAAAACCGCCAAAGCCCAAGCCCGCAAAATCACTACCGAATACACCCAAACTTGTGTCAAAAAAGCCATCTCTAAATACCGATTACTCTACGAAAAAAGCCCCAAAAAGATCAACAAAAAAGTATTTAAAAACCAAGACTCCCCACCCCTTGACTGCCTCACCGACCGTCACAACAACCTTCTCACAAATCCTGAAGATATAGCCCATGAAATCCATATCCAACAATCCCTCTCCAACTGCCCTACGGTCCCCACATGCTATTTTCAACCCGATCACCCCCTCCACTGCACTTGTGGCGTTCGCCAATACCCCTGGCATGACTTAGATGGCTTCGTCCTCGAAAAACGCGGCACTTCGCTCCAACCCCTCTATGAACTCTTTGACCAAGGTACATATGATCTCTGTCTTAAAAACCTTGCAAAAGACAAAGCCCCTGGTCCTGACAAAATCCCTAACCTCATTCTTAAATCCATGCCCGCTAGCTTCCACAAACTCCTCTTTCTCTTCTTTACACATTGTTATAAACAAAAACAAATCCCAGAACTATGGAAGATCAGCCACACCATCCTCCTTTATAAAAAAGGAGACCCCTCACAATTACCTAACCACCGCCCCATCGCACTCGCTAACACTATCTACAAACTCTTCACTAGCACCCTTACTCTGCTCCTCTCTGCCTATGGCGAAAAACACCAAATCCTACATGATAGCCAAGAAGGCTTCCGTGCAGAACGTAGCACATCCCGCCAACTTCAACTCCTCACTGCCGCTCTGGAAGATGCTCGACTTACCAAGCAAGACATATACCTCCTCTACATAGACTTCAAAAATGCTTTTGGCTCCCTTGACCATCCACGGCTCCTTGCCATCCTCACCGATCTTGGCTACCCCATTGACTCCATCTCTTTAATTGGTAACATTTATGCCAACTCCCATACCATCATTACAGGCGAACTTTTTGGCCACACCAACCCCATTCCTATCCAGCGTGGCACCATTCAAGGTGATACCTTGAGCCCGTATCTCTTCATCGTCTTCCTCGAGCCCATGCTCCGATGGCTCCACTGCGGCCCCCATGGCTACACCTTTGGCACATCCCAACTCACTATCAGCTCTGAAGCATACGCCGACGACCTCGCTGCACTCTCCGACAATCTCACTTCCCTACAAATCCAGCTCACCCGCCTTGACCGCTTCTGTGCCTGGGCAGGTATGGACCTCGGAGTCTCTAAATGTGCTATGATCTATCACCGGTTGCCCGAACAAAACCAAACTCAACCCCACCAAATTCAAACAACACATTCAATCTCATAACATAAACTATCGCTCTCAACCCATCCCAATCCTAAATCAACACGAAACCTATGTTTACCTTCGCATACAACTCGTTCCATCCCTCAAATGGAAACTCCAAACCCACATTGCCATGCAAAAGCTTACCACGCAATGCCAACAACTCGCTCAAAGCCCAGCCTCAATAAAACAACGCATCAGCATGGTGGATACAGTCATACGCGCCGGTCTTTCATATAGCTTCTATGCCGTCCCCTACTCTCTTCCTACCATCAAAAAACTCGACAAAAAAATCATCAGCATCCAAAAACTAATCTGCGGCCTTCCCAAATGCACCTCAAACGCCATTGCACAGCTCCCCCACCACTACTTTGGCTTAAATGCCTTCTCCCTCACCACTGCCTACTTACGTTGTATTGGTGAACAACTCCGTAATGCACTTAATGACCCAGGTCGATTAGGAATCATCTACAGAGGACTCACACAACGCATTCTCTCCATATATGGTGGCGCTAAAGACATCCCCCGCATCAAACCTCAAGACTGCCTCCGCTCCCCCATCACTCGGACTCTATACCTTCTCAAAACCACTGGCCACATCCACCTCAAAAGCACCCTCAAAAATTTTCAACTCCATGCCACCCAACTTGAAACCCACTGGCAGATCCAGGCCCGCCTTGAACTCCCCACCCTTCACCCTACCCTCTCTCTCAAACTCCTACATAAACTCTTACAACACAACATCTCCGAAATTAAACACCTCACTCTTCCCAACGGCACCACCCTCATGTCTCCAGATGACTTCAAACTTTACTATCACACCCCGTCCAAACTTGAAAAGAGTGCTTTAAACATTGCCATACAACTCTTCTGCTACCCTAGCTGCTCCCCCGCCTGCCCACCTCATTGTCCCACCCACCCACCGCCCCGTACGCTCCTCGCCCGCTTCATCACAGATAACAGCACCCTCACACCTCGCCTCCGCCATCCCCCTCACCTTCCCCCGCCTCCCCCACATCCCCCCCTAATCCCCCCCCCCCCTCGTTACATCCCCAAAAATCCCCTACAATTCCCTATTTCTACTATCCTCGCCCACAAAACCATTAAAATCCTTGACCGCTTCCACATAGCTACAACCTACACCTCTTTCCTCTGTCAATGGCTCTCCCCAAACAACCCCTCTTACACCAAATGGATGCCCCAACGGACAATCTTCCCCTATAACCTCCCCAACACCATCTCTCACAACCTCACGCTCCTCACTACCTACTATACGAGCCAACAACATAACCATTACAAAACCATCCTCCAAACACACTTCCCCTCACCCCAGGCTCGGGACCTCCGTTTTATTCCCCCAGCTACTTCCCTCCCTCAAGTTCACATCTCCATACGTGAACGCAACCCCGACAAAGACATCACCACCAACACCCCCACAATCCACATCCTCCAAGACTTAGCACACATTTATAACAACGATGGCAGACATCTCTCTACTCTTCCTGTCTCACGACTACAATGGCTCTGGCAACAATACCACAATCCCAACCTAGTCCCCCCCCTACAATCCTTTGAAACCGAAATTGCTTGGCTTCTACTACGATATAAACCTCTCTCTTCATCCAACAAACCCCATACACCCTACCACCACACCCTTCCCGCTACCATACTACACTCCCTTAGTACTACTTATAACATCACCCACTCATACTTCTCATCCCCCCTCACGTGCTCCCCCTCCCTCACTCACTTCTATTCTCCATATCCCCGGGATAGCATCTTTGGTGCCCGAGGCACCGCTTTTCAACATAAATGGCATGGCATTGGATATGCTCACCCCCCTACAGAAGAACTTGCCCACCAAGCACTCCATTGGGCCAGACTAGCTGCACAGGCTGACCCCCTCTCCGTCACCATCCTCACCTTCCCTGACCTTAACTGGTTCCACAACATTACTCCCCATCTTGGCCCCTTCCCCGACACCCATGTCATTACTCACTTTGCTGCCGATACTATTACTTATGATGAACCTACACTCCCCACCTCACATAAACCTTCCCCAGAACCCCTCGCCATTCGCATACTCTGTGTACACCATCAACATCACCCCTCCTACCTCCCTACTTCAAACACCCCTCTCCAACACACCATCGATAACCTCGGCATCCCCCACGCCTTCACCCAACCTGCTCCGCCCACCCCTCCCCGCACCTCCGTTAACAAAAACCTCAAATGGACCAAACTCCTCTATCCTCCCGCTTACTCCCCCCCACTCTCTCCCCCACCTCCCTTCCCCAACTTCTCCTCCACCCCGCAACTCCGCTACCCACCTCAATACAACTATTACACCGATGGCTCATTTATCCCCCCCAGAAAACACCCTGATGGCTTCTGGATCCGCGAAAAAGCTGGTTACGGTATATATCATGCCACCAACACTGCCATCCGTATATCCAAACGCCTTCCGGGCTTACAAACTAGTTTTCGAGCAGAACTTATGGCCATCCACCAAACTCTCAAAATCCTCATTACAACCACCCCCCAGGAACCAGCCCATATATTCACAGGTTGCCTCAACTGCCTATACCTTATAAACACCCAAATCCAACATCCCACTCTTCATAGAAACCACCCTGACCAAACCATCCTCATTTCCATGGTTGATATGCTCCTCCTTCGCACCCACCCAACATCACTCCACAAAGTTAAAGCACATATTAACATCTCTGGCAACGAATATGCAGATAAACTCGCCAAACGTGGCACCAAAAAACTCTATAAATTTGCCTCCAAACCTCACCATTTTGCCTATACTACCCCATTCTATTTTCAGAAAGACTCTTGGCCAGGCCCGGGCCATCGACCCGATAAAGGCCATGTCCGTTGTCTTTCCACCTATCTTACCAAACAAGACCAAAACACAACCCTCGCAACTTTAGCACACCGCTTCCCCAATATTTATAAATGGACCATGAACCCTTCCCTCGACAATATCCTCTCCAATGACTTCTGGACCAACCCCGCCATCACTGACTCCCACAAAACCACCATCCTCAAATTCCGCACTGGTCAATACATGGGTAATGCCCGTAAACAACTCTTCTTTGGTCTCAATTGATTCCCCTCCATAACCTGCCCCCTCTATCATTCCCCAGACGCCGACACCTGGCTCCATGTGCTCCTCAAATGCACTCATCACCATATACATGCCCTCCGAATCAAGCGCCACAACAAAGCAGTCTGGGCACTCCGCAACCTCCTTCTCTCCAATAAAGCCTCCCGCTCTTATACTCTCATGAATGCTGGCACATTCAACAACTCTAAACCAGACAATACAGTCCCCCCTTGGCTTCTACCCTGCACTTGCCTCACCAGTCGCTGCTCCTGCAATGCCCAACTTATACCAGACTTACTTTATATTAAAGGCCTTCCATACCAACACAACCCCCCCTCTCAACCTTCGCCTACTTTAGCAATACAATTCATCGAATTCACATACACCAACGACCGCTTCTCACAACAATCCATCACTAACAAAATTCACAAATACCAACCCCTCATCAATGACATCATCTCCCGAGGATGGATAGTTGAGCCCCTCCTTGTCATTACCGCGGGGGCCCGCGGTACCACGCATGCCCCTTCTATGGCTTCACTTCACACCAAACTCAACATCCCAGAACTTCCCATTTCCCGCACATTCAAAGACATTAATACTATCGCTATACACCATGCCGCCTCTATCATGCTTCACAAACGTAGACTGGAAAATAACCAACCCATCCCCACGGACTAGTATTGTTTTTATGTTTACTTTATAGTTTTAGTTCTTAGTTTTTCTTGTTACTACGAGTTACTTATTGGTTACCGTAGTGTCTATTCCCGAAAGGGGTGAGTAGTTTGGTATTAGTGGCCCTTTTTCTGGTGGGCATTGGTTCATTAACCATACGAACAGACACTGTATTCACGCCGGCCCTATTTGGGGTCCGGAGTTTTTATCTATCTATCTATGACTCCATCCACTGCAATTCTGTGAAGGGTCGCGCACCACTGCAGAACGCTATGTCCATCTCAGTACATGTTTATAAATGTAAAAGGAAATGACCAGAACAGATTTGATTGGTGTTCTCCCACATCGCGGGCCATCTTCCGTCGCAGATTGTATACAGCACCAGAAGGAGTTCCAGCGCTTCTTAAAGATGAGTCGGGTGCACACTGAGCACATTCGAGAATCACCTCATCTGGAGGCATAAATCTGATCACAAATAACCACACTCTTTAGAATAACTAGCAGATTTGTGGAACATCCAATTCCACCTCAAGTCGTGAGAAAAATTGGAACGCCAGTGGCCTCGGAATACTCCGGCCATTCCTGTACTTGGATACATTTCTAATTATCTTCGAACGAGTAAGCATAACAGCAGAACCAAGTATGCATGGGAGGCTAAGCCACTTCAGCACAGGCGAGAATTAAGATGATGCAAAGCTTCTGGTTGTAGTCGTAAATTAAAAACTAATCAGAGCTTTCAACAGAACCAAATACGAAACCCGAAAACGATTTCAGTACGGCTTGATTGCAATGCGGCCAGCTTCTGCTTAGAAATCCACATCAAGGCTTGCCAAGTGAGACGAATTTCTCAACGTTTAAGATCTTTCAGAAACAAAAAAAATCGCCATACCTCAAACAGTCAGATATAAAAACAATCCAAAATTTAATTACATTCCGACCAACAAATAGCCGAAAGGGTTACACTATCCCGTCACTAGAAGGAGGGGTCGGACCTCCGACCTTGTCGCCAAGGCAACAAATGAGATAATGCTCGATATATACTTCGAAACAAAACTGCACAACAATCATAATCAGCAAGGATGTATCTAGAGCATCTAATTTGGTGCTACATACATACTTTCAAGATAACAACACTGTAACTACTAGCAAAGATATGTCTGGAGCATTTGAACTGATCATGCTGTAACTGCTTCTCTGCTAACAGCAGCTACATTCTAAGAACAAGGTCTACTCCTGCAACGATCAACCAGAAACACATTTCTGCTGAACAGAGAACATTTCGCCATTCAAAGAGAACCAGACAAATATTGCCTTGCTGTGAAAAGTAGTGAGAAGTGATATCAAACTTCGAAGAGCAGCTGCCAATGTCCAAGGCTCGATGCAAACACAACTGTACATATGCCCTGGAGCCTGCACATACATAAGTGTTGGTTCTCTAGTGTACGTTACCTCCTGCACCACATACTTTGGTTCTCCTGGTGAGTGGGACTAGCAACCCTTCCCCCTAACCGATCCTCTGAAGAATGATGATCAGTTTCATCTTCAAAACGAACCTCAAAGCCACAACAATCCGGAGGCCGGAACATATCCACCTGCTTCAGTGTCGTTCCATCGAGAATCTGTGATGCCTGACTTCCAGACTTAAGCCAGGCTCTAAAACCAAGGGTTGAGCTCCTTGCCTTTCACGGAGTTATCTTCACTTTCACATTATACTCTGCAAGACAAGTGACGATGCAATATCAGTACCCATTCACTACAATTCAACCTCTACTCCAGCACCAACATTGTCCGCAGAAGACATGATCAGATTGCATTGTTTAGAGCTAACAGTGCTCACCTTTCTGCCCTCTCAGGCATGGCCCTCGGTAGCATGTTTGCCACTCTGTACCCACTCGTAGTAGAGACCAGTGTCCCACTGCAAGAGACTCCAAGCTGGTGTTCTCTCGCAACTCATTGTCGATCATCATCCTCAGGATCTCTTGAATTCGAGATTTTTCCTGCCATAAATTCTTGTCTGTGATATACTTCACGCCGTCCTGTTGGTAATTCCCATACTCAACCGACTTGAATTCAAATTGCACGTGCTTGAAGGTTGTGTTCGATTGCAATGCAAAGGCCAGATCCCTCAAAACGACAACGAGTATCTTATTCATTTGTACTTCTAACCATCGGCCATGGACTTCTTTTGAGACAGATAGACGTAGTGTAGAGAGGGTGGTATTCGGTTGACGACCATAGCGATCTGGAACGACCGGAACAAGAAGCTCTCTCAGTTCTGCAATTTCGCAGGGACAGCTCAACTCCTCCAGAGTCTGATTCACCTCGAGCGCTCTGTAGAACTCTCTCCATGACGACTTGCCGTCCTCCAAACCTGACCAAAATCTCGAGAAACGAAGGTCTAGCTTCTTTAGGGTTGTGTTGCGGCACACCAAATTCGCTATGGCGTCCACGCAGTACCCATCTAGATATTGAAAATACAGCGCTAGCTCTTTAAGATTTGCATTGGCTTCGCTGGGTGAACTACTCGTGAATGGACTCAACAGCATCTCCAGAGATTCCTGGTTCAGTTTGTATTCAGTGGGTGGAATCGAGAGCGTAAACGATTTCAGAACAGTGTTCCGCGATAGGCAGACAGCTATGGCCTTTGCAAAGGCTACAAAATTCGGACGACCTGCAGTCACCCACAACGTTTCCAATCGAGGATTCTCACAGACTAGCGTCTGCATGTGCTTGCAATATAGTGCATAATGCAGTGTTCGGAAGAATATGAATTGGAAACAGGTGAGACTAGGACTAGATCTGAGAAGAGTAAAGACTTCAGACAGGAGATCCTCAGACCAAGGTGTCACGTTATTCTCCTCCCAGGAAGCCGCATCTGGGTGCAGTCGCGCTTCTGTCAATGTGGGACAAGCGACTAGTACTCGAATGGCTTTCAAGAAATTTACCGCTCCTACGAAGAAGAATGGACTCTTGTTTAAGTTGTGATACTCTGACTCGATTGCTAGGCTGCCTCTCCTTGCCAACGAGACGGTGAACGAGGGCCATTCACGAGAGGTTCCATAGAAACGGGTACTAATCTCACCGGAGTAAAAGCACGGCACTGAGTTGTGCTCACTGACGTTGATAAAAGCTCCAAGATCTCCAAGAGCCCCTGCGTCAGATTTTGTGACTAAAACAACATGTAACATTGAACAACACAATAAACACTCTGGCTTCACGTAATCTTCTTCTTATTCAAATGCTTGGTAATACAAATGCTCAGTCTAACTAACTCACTCAAGCTAACATACACGCTAAAACTGCTACACACACAGACTAAACTACAGAGCAAAACAGACAGCGCTAATACTCGAAACTCGGAGAGGACAAGGCACGAAACCCTAAGCAGGTATCATCGTACATTCATTACATCTATTGGGATGAAAAACATCCTGATCCAAAACTCCCACTCAATAGATGGAATGAAATGTTGATATCATAAATAGTCTCCCACTTCAACGTTGAGTGACATCTGTTATCGACAGTTGCTGACGAAGAGTTTTGAACTGTTCAACAGGAAGCGCCTTAGTGAATATATCGGCCAAATTTTGTGCAGATGGACAGGACTTCAAGAGCACAATATTCCCCAACTCAAGCTGCTCTCAAATGTAATGAAACCTCAAGTCAACATGTTTGTTTTTGCCTGGATCATCAAGATTCTTGGCAAGCCGTAATGCCGCTTGCTTATCGCAGTAAATCACTGTAGGTGCAGATTGCAAATGGCCAATGCTTGCCAACAGTCGTCTAAGCCATATGACGACTTTGGTAACATCAAAAATTGCAATGTACTCTGCATAACATGTACTAGTTGCAACGAGCGCTTGCTTGTGAGATCCCCAAGCAATAGGTCCGTTATTTAAAAGTATCACCCATCCAGATCGTGACTTTCGATCCACCTTGTCATTCGCGAAATCTGCATCGCCATATGCTGTTAAAATGCAATTCGAATTGGCCCCTCCATAAGTAATACCAAAGCCAATTGTTCCACGAAGATACTTAAAAACTTTCCTCGCTGCTTTGCAATGCTCAGCAGCGGGATTAGCTTCAAATCTGCCGACATTACATGTCGCAAAAGAAATATCTGGTCGAGTAGATTGTGCTGCAAATCCCAGACTTCCATGAGTCGCCTTATACGGGAAGGCATGTTCAAAATGATCATCAGTGATTGTAGATTTATCTTGAAGATAAACAGTTGAATCTGCTGGTATGGCACAGGGTGCGGAATCAAAAAGCCCATACGTTTTCAGTTTCCCTTCAATGTAAAGTGCCTGGTGCAGAGATATCATACGAGCCTGCCTGTCTCTAATTATGTGAATCCCAACATAGACAGAAGGATCATCAGTCTTCACTTCGAAAACCTCGTGCATATCCATGAGCACCGAATTGATGCGGTTGATGGACTTCGAAGCGCAGATCCCATCATCGACAAAGATTGCCGTTAACAAATGAGGTTCGATATTTGAAAAGTAAACACAAGGATCATCGGGACTCGCCATAAGGGAATTGTCTTTAAGAAATTTGTCAAAAACTTTATTCCAGACCCTGCTTGCCTGTCGAAGTCCATAGAGGGAGCGAAATAAACGGCATACCAGTATTACCAGATGAGGCTGATTTTGATCCTCAAATCCTTCCGGTTGCTGCATATATATTTCTTCAGATAATGAGCCATTGAGAAACGCAGTTTTAATATCGAACTGGATAAGCTCATAGTCTTCAAACGCAGAAAGGGCTAGAATGGTACGAATACTGTCATACCGCACCACTGGACTGAATGTGTTTGAAAAATCAACGCCAGGTTTTTGTGAGCACCCTTTGGCCACAAGTCGTGCTTTAAAACGGGCCAGTGAACCATCAGGATGAGTTTTATATGCATAAACCCATTTGTTGCGGATAGCTTTGCGCCCTTTCGGTAATGGTTGTAATGCCCACGTTCGATTGTCTGCAAGAGACTTAAGTTCTTCTTGCATCGCCAAATTCCATTGCTGAGCATGTTGAGAGGAAATTGCTTCAGAATAACTCTTAGGAATGGAAGGTAAATCAAAAACCTGTGCAGTATAGGCGTATTGTGTTGGAGAAAAATGATCAGGTGGCCGTCGGTTGCGTAGAGGGCGAGCTGGAGCAGCAGGTGTATTCAAAACGTCAAAATGATGTGAAGCTTGAGGTTCGACTTGTACTGGTAAGGGAACCGGAACGTGGGCAGCTGGTTCTCGTAAAGGAATTCGGGGAACCTGTGGATGCTGAAGGGGTACTGAGACGTGAGATCCATCGAAGAAAATCATAGATTTCTCCAAGGCTTCGGTAGAAGTAGATGAGGTAACCCCAGACTCGTCACAGATGATGTCCCTTGAAATAACTACCCGTCACTTGGATAAATCCCACACTCTGTAAGCCTTCGAAGTTGAACTGTAACCTAGAAATATTCTACTTCGTGATTTCGGTTGCAACTTGGTTCTAAGAGAATCCGCTGTGTGGATAAAAACAGGGCAACCGAAAGTCCTCATGTGAGAAACCGAGGGTCTGATACCTGTAAAAACTTCATAAGGAGTACGTCCATGTAGCAACCTTGAACCAGTGCGGTTCAATGTGTAGATAGCATAATGCACAGCTTCTGCCCAAAATTTCTGAGAAACCTGTGAATGATGGATGCAACTGCGAACCATCTCCATTATAGTTCTATTATCCCTTTCTGCAACGCTATTTTGTTCTGGGTTGGCAGGTGCTGTGAATTCGTGTTTGATATCCTGGTCAAGTAGATATTCCGTAAAGGCCTTGCTCACATATTCACCTCCATTGTCGGTTCTGAAGATGCTAATCTTGCGCTCTGTGACTCGGCAAATTTCATTGAGGACTTGTTTGAAACAAGATAGAGCCTCCAATTTGTATTTGATAGTGAAAACAAATCTGTAGGTTGAAAAGTCATCTTTAAACAGAATGTAATAAAGTGATCCTCCGTAGGAAACCTCGTTTGGTCCACATATGTCGCTGTGTACCAATTCACCAACATATGAAGCTCGTTCTCTCTCTGTGTGAATTGGAAAAGGTACCTTCAATATCTTGCCGAGAGCACATCCTGTGCAGGGCCGGTTTGGAGCTTTTGTTATTGGACCTGAAATATGGAGACCCTGGACCGTTTCTTGAGAAGCCATACGCCGTATCATGTCGTAGTGCAAGTGTCCAAAGCGTTGATGCCAGGTTTCTAAAGATACTGGTGAATGCTTTGTAGCAATATCCCGAAACGGTAGTGCGAGAAAAGCTTGTTGAGTGTATCCTCTGGGAATCACTTCAAAGTCGAGTAAATAGATACAATCGACCATTTTCCCGACCATGATAATCTGATTTCTGGAAGTGAGCTTACATCCTTGATCATCACCGTGAAAGGAAAACTTGTATAATTGAGATGCTCGGGTCGTGGAAAATAAGTTTTGTCGCAAACCTAGTACATACAGAACATCTCGAAGAAACGCCAGCTGAGGGGGCTAGTTTGGTAGCTGAAGTTTGATACGAATATCTCCTACTCCTGTAGCGTAATGGATCTGCCCTCCAATTGCTTTGATTGAAAGATTCTGATCTTGAGGTAAGTTTTCTATCGTGGAAAACCAATCGAGTCTGTCTGTCATGTGGCGAGTAGCTCCTGTATCGGCGATCCAGAAATTTGAATAAGCCACTCGTGTCGAGTTACAATCTGCCATGAAAGATAATTCGTAATGTGGACTATCTTGTTGAAACTCGTCGGTCAAGTGTTCTGTCTGCTCAGCTTGAAAGTCTGTGGGATGTGGAGTGAAATCAAGTGAATACCCGTTATCCGGTGAAGAAGGTTCACGTGGCGACGTTGGATCCAGCATGTCATAAGAAGACATGTAGTCTTCTTCACCATTAGAACCTGTGTCTGCAAGGTTTGCACGAGCCAAGGGCCGTGGAGGATAACGTGAACGTCGATAAGGACATTCATTAAACCAGTGTCCAAAATCTCCACAATTATTGCATGGAGTAATTTTCTTAAGCTCCAGAATCTCTATAGCTCTTTGCTTGCATTGATCGAAGTTAAGAACTCCCTTGTTGAGATGCGAAAATCCAGAAGTCGAGATGGAGTGCTGGGAGTGTTGACACGTAGGTCCACTGCATCGGTGATACTGCGTAACTGATTGTGAAGGTGATCTGAATGGTGAGTGAGGATGAGCGTAACTTCCAGTATTCCCACTGTTCTGCTTGGGCAAAGTGTGAATCTTCTGAGTGTAATTATTGATTGGTATTCGACTGCTCCCACTGCCAGCAGCATAATTGCCGTTGTTTTCATTATAACTCCCACTACTAAAGACAGAACTCCCACTATTCGGAGTATGAGTGCCAGATGAAGTTACCGAATGCACAGAATTATTTGGCCGAGAATATTTATTAGAATGTAAACGGTTCTGGCGCTGAGCATAAAATGCCATGGTATTATTCTGAGGCTCATATGTTGAAGAGTGACGAGATCGTTTGTTTGCTCTCAACAGAATCTTGGTAAGATTCTCCAATGTTCGATCCTGCTGCGGCCCTAAATCCGAAGATACCAGAAAATTTCCAAGAGTAGAAGGAAGATTCTGTAGAAGCTTCGCAATCATAGCATCATCGCTAAGAGGTTGGTCCATATCAAGAAGTTCCTGTGCAATCTCTTCAATGTCCGCTAAAAAATCGGGAATGGAACGACCGTCCAGGGAGAGAGCATAAAATCGTGTATGAAGCTCGTGAACATCTCCAGAATTCTTCGACTCATGTAATTCACAAATCCGAGTCCAACACTGATGAGCAGTCTTGGCAATTATGAGCGGTTTGTGAAACCTGAGTTCTATAGAACACATGATGATTCCTTGGGCGATAGTATCCCGTTCCTGCCAGTCATTCTCCTAATCTTGATTTACACAATCTTCTAAAAGCTCGGTTCCTTCTACAATGCGCAGTAATCGCTTCGCCTTGAAGAGATTGCGAATTTGAAAACGCCAGGCAGAAAAATCACGACCATTGAACTTTTCAATGCTGATGAGGTCTCGATCTGTAGCCATGTTTGAAATCAAGAAATGCTTAGAAAGAAAAATATGTGAAAGAATGAATACAGACTTGAAGAATGTAACCGTCTACAAACTATTGAGAATTTCGATGAGAGACAAAGTGGACTAGAAAAAGGAGATTTCTATGGCATTCTGGCGTCCATAATCCAATAATTTGAGCATGATGCCAAGGAGCTACTAACAAATCAAACTGCGGAAGTAAGTGACGGTAGGGAGTAAAAGTTCTAAAGGCAGAGCGTATTAAGGAACAGAGTGTTCGATAATCTTCACAAGTTGAAATGTGAGTACGATGACCAAGCTGTCGAGCTAGTCGACAACCAGGACATGCAGGTTGTCTAGGAAAAAGAAGTGTGAACATCGGAGAGATAGAAACATCACAGTTAGCTCAACTTAACAAAATCAAGAAGGTGAAGAAAATCAAGAAGTGTACAAAGGAGAAGAAAATCCAGAGAGAAGAATTAAAAGATCGGTGACTAAGAACAAGAGAAACGTATCTGTGACAAGAGAAAAGTAGAAGGAAACTAATGGAAAAATTTGAAAGAGTCGCTCAGCAAGAAAGTGGGCCCATAACCTTTTGTGACTAAAACAACATGTAACATTGAACAACACAATAAACACTCTGGCTTCACGTAACCTTCTTCTTATTCAAATGCTTGGTAATACAAATGCTCACTCTAACTAACTCACTCAAGCTAACATACACGCTAAAACTGCTACACACACAGACTAAACTACAGAGCAAAACAGACAGCGCTAATACTCGAAACTCGGAGAGGACAAGGCACGAAACCCTAAGCAGGTATCATCGTACATTCATTACATCTATTGGGATGAAAAACATCCTGATCCAAAAATCAGACTCCTCCAGAGCATAGTCCATCATCGAATCCCACCAGGACTCCAACACCCTGTTACAACAGCTACCGGCAGCAACCCTACGTGGAGAGCAAATCGCAAGCACCCAAGCTAGCAACACACGGCGAGCAACGCACCATGGATCATTGGCGTTAGAGTGTTAACTGCGGAGCTTTGTCTTCCACCGAAGCAGCATTGGGTACTGTGCTGTGCCGACATTTGAGTGTCACTGGTGGCACCAAAGCGAAAACCTCGGAAGCAAGCCGCAGGAAGAAGCAAAGATGTGAGTGAATTGGTAGATCGAGTTTTTATGATCTCATGATCAGTGTTTTTTTGCGTGCCTGGTATCAGCCAGATTGCGAGGGATCACCCAATCTATATGTCTTGAACCGGAGTTTCAACATTCTCCTTCCTAAATAATTTCCTTGCGACCGAAATTTCACTCGCGACATGAGTCGACCTACATTCGAATCGTCTAGCAATTTTGTGTCATCACTCGAAAGATGGATTAGAAGACCATCACTCGATTGTGGGTACGTCACATTGACTGCTTAAATGCTACTGGGAAGGATATTGTCCCCCCCCCCCCCCCCCCCCCCCCCCCCCCCCCCAGCTACCAATCTTCTCGACATTGTCCATGGGGACACCTGCGGTATTGGGAACCCCCGCACCTCCACCCGGTGGAGGAGAGGAGGGCCCGTGATCCGCAGCTGCGGGGAGGCTTCCTCCTCCCCTTTGGACGGGGTGAAGGTGGGGCCTCTCCCCCCTTTTCCCTCAAGGGAGGGCCCATGGGATTCCCACACCCATCCCTTTCTCTCCAACCCCCTCCATCCAACATCCCCGCCCCTCCCTTTATCCAATGGCCCCCTCCAAGCATTCCCTCCATCCAACTAAAGGCAAAAATCAAACGACCATTTATAAAACTTAATCCAACTCTCCTTTGTAGTCTAGCGGTACTAAACCCATAATATTTTCAATTGTGAAGGGCTTTTCAAAATTTAAGTGTAGTCATTGTTTTCTAAAACCCCCTCTCACTTTTCAAGCGTAAATTTAATACTATTTCACATTTTTGTGCAAATTAGTATTTATTTACATTCTTGGACAATGGAAGTTGAACCATTGAGCATGCATGATTTTGTAGCTCACACTTCCACCTTGAATGCTTGCGTGGCTTTTGCCATGGATCTTGGATTAATCCCGTTGAACCGGGAATGTGATGGTTGTGGGAATCCCATGGGCCGGGTGCGGGATCCCAAACGTCTTGAGGGTTTTAGGTGGCGATGTGGGCGTCGGGCATGTAGACGAACCGTGTCTGCCCGGGCCGGCACGTGGTTCGAGAAGTCGAAGTTGACTTTACAGCAGAGTTTGACCTTGATGTATTGTTGGAGCAATAGGGAGATGCAGGTCAACGCTCGAGTTCATGCGAATGTTGTTTCGACTCACACTTCAGTGGATTGGTACAACTATTGCCGAGAGATATGTTTTCTGGCAATGACAAGTGAGGCTGAGGAGAGAATTGGCGGGGTAGGAAAGTTTGTCGAGGTACATGAGAGTAAATTTGGAAAGCGGAAGTATCACCGTGGCCGTAGAGTGGAGGGGCAGTGGGTTTTTGGTGGTGTAGAGCGCGGTTCGAAGAAGGTGTTTTTAGCTTCGGTTGCAGATCGGACGGCACTTACGCTAGAGGAGATCATTGTTCGGTATGTAGAGCCGGGAACTACTATACTGAGTGACTGTTGGCGAGGGTATCGCACGGATGGTCTATCGCGTCTTGGATATTTTCACCAGACGGTGAATCATACTTTGCATTTTCGAGATCCGGTGACGGGTGTTCATACGAACACCATTGAGGGGACTTGGAGTGCGGTGAAGAGGTTTTTGCCGCGATATGGTACGGTAAAGAGCCATTATGATGGCTACTTTGCCGAATTCATATGGCGGCAAAAATTTGTGCATGCTCCAGGCACGGCGTTCTACATTTTTGTAGAACATGTATTGCAATTCCATCGAGAAATTGATGCGCCTATTTAGATTGCGATTATATCTTAGTTATATTATATTTTAGTTCTATTATATTCTAGTTCTATTAGATTCTAGTTCTATTAGATTCTAGTTCTATTAGATTCTAGTTCTATTAGATTATAGTTTTATTAGATTTCACTTCTATTATTACATTATTTATTTTAGTTATTTTAGTTATATTAGTTGTATTAGTTATATTGGTTATATTAGTTATATTACTTGTATTAGTTATATTGGTTATCATTTTTATGGTTTATATATTATATACATTTAGTATATATATGTGGTATATATTTTTTATTCGTCATATATATTTACTCTGTCATTTATTATGTCCATATGTCATTTATAATGTCCATATGTCATTTATTATGACCTTTAACTAGAAATTTTAGGTTCCAAATTGGTAACTGGCAGCTTAAAATTAGGGATTTTTTTATATTTTAATCCTTGAAATATTTTCATAACCAAACTACCACTCAAATTCCAAAGAGAACCAAGTCAAAAAATAAACCAAATATAAAAGGGCAGCCTGCAAAAAATACAAAGACAAGCTTCAAATTTTTGAATTATTTCTTTCAGAATTCGTCAAAATTTGAGATTTTGAAATTTTACAAAAATAATTTCGCCCAAAAAAGAAATTTGTATAAAGACACCTAACCACCGTTTAGATTTTTCTAATACCAAGTGTACGTAATGTCATACATGTTTTACGATATCAATGTTTTTAGACCCTCTTCTAGAAAATAATTTTTATGAAGGTCCTAAAAAAGGTATAAGTCTCTAAAAAATTGCATGGAGGTACCCAACTTGATTACCTATATGGAAAAAAATATAAGCAAAATGTTTGGGATAATGAACATGAAGTCCCCATTTTCACCATTTACCCAATGTTGTTTGGTTTATACCAGAAAAAAAAAAAATCTGCAACTTTAAACATTATAATTTCACAAATGGTAAACATGCAACGGTTGAAATTTGGATCCGTACTTCTAAAGAGGATAAAGTACAAGATCTTACGGTGTATATATATGTATCTAGATATCTAGACGAATTTTTTTTTTGAACAAGATAACTTATTTAATGAAACAACTAATTTTATTTTTGATGAAGCTAACGTAATCTAAAGATGATATGAATTTTAAAAGTGTTTCTTCTGGATCAATAGAATTATTCAAATCAATAAAAAGAATCAATAAAAAGAACACAAGTTATTGCAATCTTAATAAAAAAGTCATTGAATTAAAGGATTAAAGTATATACAACTGAAAACAGTTTTAAATGTGAATCATTCTAATAATTTACTAATATCATATTAATAATTTACAAAAATCATAACAATAATTTAAAATCGAAGTATGTCTTAAGTTTTTTAAATATGTTTCAACATTTTAAATTTATAATGATCATTAAGAATTATAATTTCTCTACTATTTCAATGACTAAGAATTTTTTTAAAAATTTCAATGAATAAGGAGAGGGGGGCTCGAGGAGGGTCTGGATGGGGGCTGGAGAGGGGTCTGCAAGGGGAATGCTTGGGGGGGGGGGGGGGGGGGGGGGGGGGGGGGCCTTGGATAAAGAGAGGGGCGGGGATGTTGGATGGAGGGGGTTGGAGAGAAAGGGATGGGTGTGGGAATCCCATGGGCCCTCCCTTGAGGGAAAAGGGGGGAGAGGCCCCACCCTCACCCCGTCCAAAGGGGAGGAGGAAGCCTCCCCGCAGCTGCGGATCACGGGCCCCCCTCTCCTCCACCGGGTGGAGGTGCGGGGGTTCCCGATACCGCAATCTACCCTTGTCCATGTGTTGCCTGCATACACAAGAATTAAATCGTCTAACTCCAACTTGTGATTACCATGTGAGATTCTGCATCACTTAATTGCATCAGAGAGGGAACTCGTGAGAAAGCCAGCATAACTATGGGACTCAATACGAGCGTATTCAATTTGCGAAGAAAAGTCCGGGGTAAACAGAAAGCAATAGTGTTTGCAATGGCGACGAAGTTTGTGGAACAGCAGCTGGATGCATAGCAAGCGTTTCTTCACAAGGATGGTGATCAGGTGGCATCGGCAAATGCTTGATAGAAAGCCGCGGTTCTGATGCTGAACGAGAATAGATTAGGACTGGAGTTGAGAAGAGATTAGACCTCTAATTTGAAATCTCCACACCAACGATTTGCTTGGGAACAGGCAACCTTTATAATCTAGACGTATTCTATTCTCAATTGATAAAAGGGAAGTTGGATAAATAATTCTGTTTAGGGCTCATCGTCTTCACTCGCTCGATAAACTCTCTTTCTCTCCTTCCACTTTCTAGTCGTTTTCTGCAGTCGTTGCAATAATGCCAGCAAGAGCAAGCTTGCTGGTACATCAGGCAAGCATGCGAGATCTGCTGATGAGCTTGATAAGGGAAGTGTTGTACAATCATGGTTTTGATTGAATAGACTCGAGGCATTTGTGAAAACAGTATGTGTAGTGTGATTTGGCTCCGACCGGATTTGCTCAACTGCGTCTTCTTTTCAACACAACGTTGAAGATGAGCGAGTTTAGGAGCAACCGGTTGACATGCTAATATCAGAGTGAAAGAGTGACAACAAGTTGAGCTCACTTTTGAGAAAAATTCTAGTGTCATGGAGAGACAGTGCTTCACACCTTTCATGGTCGAATCTGCTAAGGACTGCTACCCAGTTACCGTTGCTATTGGCAGCGACCCTACTCATGATCAAATCGCATGCGTTCCACGACAACAACGTCTCAAGGCGGGCCAGGCGCCATGGTTGATTAAAGCCCTAGCAGGTTGTGGACTGTGGGAGCTACCACCGCTAGAGGAACTCATGGAATCAATCAGCATTATGAAGTTGCGGACTGGTGCCAGAGTCACGAGTGTAGCAACAGACAAAGTTAGGAGAGTGACGACGATGCAAAGTTTTATGGTGGAAAAAAATTTGGACCATTTCTCGATTTGTGCGTGTCATCCTTGCGCAGGGGCCATGCTAATCTTCTCTGTATCGTTCCAATTTTATCAGATGTCTCCGAAGAGACATCAGTTTCAGCTGCAAACACAAGTAAAAACCGAAATAGAACCAGTCTGTCAATCCGTATGGGTAATTGGGCAAAAGGACCTCGCACATGGGGAAGCAGTCATTCAACAAGGTTCATAGAGGCGTTGGACTTGTCCAAGTGACAAAGTTGGCGCAACGATGAAGAGGACTACAAGGACCTTGCCCTTTCTTCAAATGCGCCACAAGTCTGGCGTCGGCTGCGAAGATTTTTTTAACGCGTCGATGTTTTCTCCCGGGCGCCATCCACACCAGGGTACGTGAGCAGAGGAGATCCAGTTTATGGTGAAGATTCTGCTGGAGAACTCCAACTAGGGTGATGCTGTCGATCTCAAAGCCTGGTTGTGCGGTGATACGTGCAACACTATGACGCGAATGGTCACTAGCAAGAGGTACGCCAGAGGCAGGAATTAGCATTATTACAGATGCTTCACTCAATAGTTTGTAAAGTCCCGTGTACCAATATATCTACTCCGAGACCATTCACATTCGAATGTTAAAGCCGTCCATGGATCTTGTCTAAATGCAAATCTACATTCACTTGTAACATACTTAGATTTTACTCATAATTTTCTTCCGGAATCGTGAATATGTTCTCACTTCTAACTGTTCAACACTATGGCAGATTCTATGATAACAGCGACAATGAAAACAATCGAGACACAGAGAACATGATTTCCAGTCTCTTTGAACTCTTTGGTGCTGTGGTGATAAGTGACTTCGTACCCTATTTGAGATTTGTCACCAGATTGCAAGGACATGCACCCAAGTTTGCGGAGGTCCGTGACGTTTGAGTAAAACTTTCTGAGAGAATTTTGACCCTGATAATCACAGAAAACGGAATAAACAAAGGAGAAACGATCTTAACTATGTCCTGGATTTGGAAGATGTGATTCTGGAGACGCCTTTGGACGATGGAATGGTTCTTCCTGACAAAGATATCCTAATGATTATTACAGGACCAGTTCAGCGCCTAAGAATGCACATTTTTGTGTAAACTGATTGAACTTGTAATGTATAGATGATGCAGCTGAATCTGGACTGGCCAACATAAGCAATCACGACTAATTCATGTGACATGTGCTGCAGAAAATGATAAATGCTGGAACAGAGACGAGTGCCACCTTGGCCGAACTCATCACACGACCACATCTGATCAGGAGAGCACAAGATGAGGTTGATGATGTGGTTCGTAAAATGATTCCATAAAGCAACCCCTACATTTAGTTGCCAAGCCCAGATTTGAGCAAGGTTGGAGTATCTTACTTTCCGATTGATGTCTACGGAAGAGGAGGTGGTTGACTCTGCCTGAGTGAATTAACACGCAGCCTAATAGTTCAAGGTGATTGAAAAGAGCTCGTTTCTAAATCTCCGGAAAATAACATCAATGAATCCGAACATGCCATGAAAGAATGTCAGAATGGAGCGAAGAGCAGTTGACCATCAATTCTCTTGAGACGTACCAAGCTACTGCAACATTTGTCGCATCAAATCCTCGGGCCTCCCTGGTGGGAAAACGAGGCTAGGTCAAGGAAGTGAATTCTAGCACTAGGGCACTTCAAAGTTGAAAGAAGTCCGCAAAACATCGTCAGTAATTTTTGGAGAGCTTGCAAAGAATCAAGCAACCACCATCATAAATGTACAAACAACATGAACGAAAACAATTTTAAACTAGATCGTACTGAAAAACAACTCAGCGTCACAGCATGCATGTTTTACATTTCAGTCCTACCACAAAAGCTTTCCGTTTGGCCTACACATAAACAGCTCATGTCTATAATAACTCTTCTGGAAATTGATAACAACATATCCATACACCAGGCTGCGGAACTATTCACTTCAACCTAACCTCAAGTCCACCTTAAGGTTGCAACGTTCAATAACATGAATCTTCTACATACATACTTGATAACCACACTGTAACTACTAGCAATGATATGACTGGAGCATTTGAACTCATGCTGTAACTGCCGCCTCCGCTGACAGCAGCTACATCTAAGAACATTGCCATCCTATGAAACGTAGTGAGAAGTGATATCAAACTTCGAAGAGCAGCTGCCAATGCCCAAGCCTCCGGAGTGCAAACACAAGTGTACATATGCCCTGGAGCCTGTACATTCATAGGTGTTGGTTCTCTAGTGTACGTTGCCTCCTGCACCACATACTTTGATTCTCCTGGTGAGTGGGACTAGCAACCCATCCCCCTGACCGATCCTGATAAGAATGATGATCAGTTTCATCTGCAGAACAAACCTCAAAGCCAAAACAATCCGGAGCTGACCAAAAAATATCCATCTGCTTCAGTGATGCTCCATCCGAGCGCCGAATTGTACACGCTGTTTGCAGTTATACCCCAGCTTGAAGTCTTCTGCAACCAAGCGCCATGTGATCACCTTTCAGTGAGTCATCTTCACTTTCACATCATACTCTGCAAGACAGGTGACGGTGCAATGTCAATACCCAGTCACTACGGCTAAACCTCTACTCCATGACCAATATCGTCTGCAGAAGCCATGATTTGATTGTATTGTATAGAGCTGACAGTGTTCACCGTTGGTCTGCTCTCTCAGGCATGGCCCTCGGTAGCTCATTTGCCACTCTGTACCCACTCGTAGTAGAGTCCAGTGTTCCACTGCAAAAGACTCCAAGCTGGTGTTCATTCGCAACTCATTGTCGATCATCGTCCTCAGGATCTCTTGAATCTGAAATACTTCCTGCCAAAAGTTCTTGTCGGTGATATACTTCACGTCGTCCGGTGGGTAATTCACATAATGATCCCACCCGTATATACATTGCACGTGCTTCAAGGTAGTGTTCGATTGCAATGCGGAGGCCAGAGCCCTTAACTCTCTCCATGAGTGCTTCAAACCTGAGCTTAACTTCCGGAAACGAAGGTCTAGTTTCTTTAGGGTTGTGTTGCGGCACACCAAATTCGCTATGGCGTCCACCCAGTACGCATCTGGATTTTGTAAGTAGAGCGCCAGCTCTTTGAGATGCACATTGGCTTCGCTAGGTGAACTACTCGTGAATGGCCGAAACAGAATCTCCAGAGATTCTTGGTTCATACCGTATTTATAGGTTGAAATGCGGAGCGTGAACGATTTCAAAACAGTGTTCCGCGATAGGCAGACAGCTATGGCCTCTACAAGGACCACGAAACCCGAACCACTTGCACTCACTGTCAACGTTTCTAATCGAGGATTCTCACAGACTAGCGACTGGAAATGCTTGCAATGTAGAGTTGCATTATGCAGTGTGGGGGAGATTATAAATTGGAAACAGGAGAGACTAGGACTAGATCTGAGAAGAGTAAAGACTTCAGAAAAGAGATCCTCTGACATAGGTGGCACCGTGTCTAGCCACCGATAATATGCAAAAGAAAATTGCGCGTCTGTCAATGTGTGACAAGAGACTAATATTCGAATGGCTTCCAAGATATTTACCGCTCCTATGTGGAAGATGGGACTCTTGTCCAAGTTGTGACACTTCGACTCGATTGCTAGCTTGTTTCTCCTTACCACCGAGACATTGAAATAGAGCGGTTTAAGGGGGTGTATAGAGGCAATGGGAATAATCTCACAGGAGTAAAAGCATGGCACCGAGTTGTGCTCACAGACGTTGACAAAAGCTCCAAGATCTCCAAGAGTCCTTGCGACGTCAGACTCCTCCGGAGCACAGTCCATGGTCGAATCCCTCCAGGACTCCAACACCTTGTTACACCAGCTACCGGCAGCAACCCTACGTGGAGAGCAAATCGCAATTCAGCACCCAAGGAATCAACCGACGGCGAGCAAGGCACCATGGATCATTGGCGTTAGGGTGTTGAATGCGGAGGTTTGCTTACCCTCAAAGCGACACTAGGTACTGTACTACTCTGCCGACATTCGACTGTCATGGTTGCACGAAAGCGAAAACCTCGGAAGGAAGCCGGAGGAAGTTGCGGCATGTGACGAAATTAGGAGAGAATCGACAGATCGGACTCCGATGATAATGGAATAGGGTAGGGAGCCCTATTATTGCGCGGTCTGCTATCACTGCGCATAGGTGCCCCATTGTTGCGCCCTAATCAACTTTAAACCCTGAAAATTGATCCAATTGTACCACATCTGTACATTATCCGCCTAATATCTATAAACTACAAAGATAAGTCGCTTTATGGGAGAACCTCGAGACTGTGTTCATCGAGGGTTTTCTGCGTTTTCTCTCTCCTCCGCCATCGCCAGAGCTCGCGGATGTGCGTCTGAGAGCATTGGTGTGTGATTACGACGTGCAGGTCATCGGAACAGTAACCGAGTCACCAGCTAATGTGCGGAGGGAGAGGCGTTGCACACATGTTATATTGGTAGAATATCATGTGCAGACACTGTGTCTGTACCCAATTTTCTGTCTGCGAGCATATGATGTTGCTTCAGACTCACTTTTCTGTCTGCATGCCCAGATGACGGTGAAGGCTTGGGCCCAGACTTGACTGGTGGTTTGGTTTGGATTGCAGAGTTTGGATTACAAAATGGCAGAGTTTTTTGGGAGTTGCAGGAAGTTTATTAGGGCAAGGTTCTTGTGTGTTAGTTGTTTAGAGTTTGGTTTGAAGAGGATGTATTAAAATGGGTCATGTGCGTTGTCTAAGTCCTGGCGGGGCGTTTAGTCGGAGCCTGGCTCTTGCTTGTTCAGGCTGGTGTTATGGCCAGAGTTTGAGTCGTCTTCTATTAGAGGATTTCGATCGCTAGTTTTGGATGTTGCTATGGTGGAGGCGATTTGTATGCTCGGTGCAATGCTCATCGTGAACGATTCGTCTGTCGTGAAGTTTGCGGATTCTTGTTCTGGGCAGGTGGATAGGTATTAGATTGTGTAGATCTCGATCAGGCCTCGGTGGGAGTTTTGGCTTTGTCGGGGTTGTGATAGTCGTTGCTTCCGACTCTTTGTAAGGAGGCATTGTTAGGGAGTTTTTGATTTTTGTTTTTTCCGGTCAGGATGGCTGGATTTTTTGCTACCGACTATTTCACAAGGCAAGCGGAGATGATGCAAAGTGCATTGTCTGATGAAGATATCGCCCATCAATTGAAACTTAACAAGTTGGAAAAAAGCTGGAAAAAAGCTCAGTTGAAATTGAACAAGTTGGAGAAATTGAACATTTGGAGTTGAAGAGTCAGAATTGAAGAGTCAGCTTGTTATAGTCCAAAGTGCACAATGATGGGGTGTCAAGCGCAATAAGGTGCGCAATAATAGGGTCCAGAGTAATTTTAACCACCAAAATACATGAGTGTGTTGTATTTTACTTTTTGCAGAAATGTAGTTCCAAGATCAAATTTTGTAATGTGCAGTGTGAAATTAACTCACTTGGCTTTATGGGTTTTTAATTTCAGCATTGTATGTGGCCTGATACTCCTAATGTAGACTGACAAATCTTAAACGCGCAATGATGGGGCTCCCTACCCTAAGTAGGTCACTTCATGTGGGTGAGTGAGCCTTGCAAGTCCCGGCTTGCGTCGTCACCATCTTGCTTGATGTCCATGACTTGTTCGTGGTAATAAATCATGCTTTCAAATGAGACGTCATCGATGCAAAGACATGTTGGCATGTTTGCAAGGGAGAGGCGCATCCTGAGTGTTCAAATCCCATTCTGCGAATGAATCACGGACTCGGATGGTTATTGCAATTATGGTAGAGAATGCGAAAATGGGATGTAGCCAGTTTTATTGGATTTTGACAGGAGGGTTGAGGACCCACTATTGTAGAACCAGTCAGTTCGCTCAAAAGTAATTCTTAATTTAGAGGTTATAAAAAGTTAGAAAATTAGGAGAATAAATAAACCAATTTATAAGTAGGAAAAATAAATTCATCTTCTTATTTCTTAGCCATTTGATGTCATTTTGAGTGGTATTTTGTTACAAAAGAAAAGTCTAGAAATTCTTGTTTTAAGAGGCGAACCTTTTTTTAACCCCCAAAGTCGAATGAACCCTACCAGGGTTGATTTGAATTTGTTCACGCTTTGGTCAAGCTCTTAGTTACTAAATATAGAATTTAAGAAGTTTAAAATTGTTGCACATAGAAGAGGTTTTCCAAACCTTTCCAACAAGACCATTTATGCTTCAAAATTTGTCGTACTTTAGGAGATATTTGTAGTCAAAGTATAAAATGACTATTAGGGTGTGGTCGAACCTGCCCAGAAGTGTAGTATATACTCATTTATCTTCAAAATTTGCCTAAAATTGATTAGATCACGGAAACTTCAAAAATTCATCAAAATTTGAGAGGTTACTTTTTTGAAGTTTTGTTATTTAAACATGTAAATACAGTTCTAAGGCATGATTTTAATGTTCGGATTTACAATCCAATAGTTGTCTATATGCCTTTTTTACTGTTAATGAGTCATGACCAGTGGCCTTTGAATTTCAATTTTAGAATACCTCCATGAGAAAATTGAAGCATTTCTTTACGTTTTATAGGTCGTATGATGGTAAAAAGTGCATGAATATATTCTTTAGCCATATAGGAACAAGAATTTGAAGAGTCTCAAGTCAAATTTACTTTTGAAGTTGATTATTTTGGCCCAGGAAACACTTCAAATCCATTTTGCAACAAGAGAAATAAACTTTTTTTTCAACTTTGAACATTATGATTTTACAAACCGTCAGACTCAGCCCGAGGGGCTGGGTTTTTTTTGAGAGAATCTTGCTCATAACTTACACTCTATTATACCAAATTGGATTTTTAGAATGTCAAACTGATCACCTTAAAGAGATCTATACTTTTTTAGAATAGAGCTCAAGCAAATTAAAAATAGAGTAATGCTTAAAATGGAGTTTAAAAGAGATTTTGGGAGTGGTATGAGGAAAGCATATGACATTTAAAGGTAAATCTAAGATTTGAAGTACATGTACATGTACAAGTAAAGTACTAGATCCTACGGTTATTTCCTTCAAAATACATGAAACATGAAAACTTACACCTTATATTGAAAGAGACCAATTTTGAGGCCTTATGACTTTAGGGATTAAGAAAAGTAAGTGTTTGTGCGCTAGGTGATAAACATGCTATGGTAGGGCAATAGCATAAAGAAGGAAGAATATTCCAAGAAGCTAAATTTTTCTTTTTTTTGGTAAAGCCTCATGAATATGGCCTTAGTCCTTGGAGTTTATGTTGTCGGTGGAAACCATTTCAACATATCATTTTACATATTTAAGTTTTTTTTTTCCCCCTCAAAATGACGCAAGAGTATGTTGCATGGCTTTTTAGGTGCCTAAAAAGACAAATTAAGTTTTTAGTTTTAGTTTTTGGAAATCGAAGATTTAGATTTTAGTAATTATTTTACTGAACCAATTTATATAATTAAGGATTATAATTTTTACTTTAAAAAAAGTTATATATTTGTTTTAATCATCATTAATATATAGAAGGCTTTTGGACATAATCTAATGGTGCTTTCTTTAAAGACTCTTTGTCGTAAATACAAAGGCAAA
Organism: Ceratodon purpureus; assembly: GCA_014871385.1. Classification (NCBI taxonomy): domain Eukaryota; kingdom Viridiplantae; phylum Streptophyta; class Bryopsida; order Pseudoditrichales; family Ditrichaceae; genus Ceratodon; species Ceratodon purpureus. The sequence continues at coordinate 15,938,602 of CM026427.1, forward strand.
GTTTATTGACTAGGCAGAGAAGATATAGAGGCTATAGAATCAAAAAACAGAATGAACCAATCATCCATTTCAGTAGTATAGAGATTTGAAATCTGAGACAATAATTTGGCCCTGACTAAGGCATTTTCATTTATGTATAGGATATAATGTAAGTTGTTGTGGTATGATTAAAATGTAATACATGCATGTTTTGACATTGGATTGTTTTCATTGCAACCCACTATGTTATTTGTCCATTTACGATGCTATTTATTCAATCAAGTTATGTAGATTCTATTTCATTTCTAAAGTTCATTGGTATATATGTGTAGAGCAAAAGTCGTCAAAATTGACTCCTTCCTAGTTTAGGCCTAATAAATCTCAATCGAAGTATTTTTAGTAAATCCAATAATAGGATCTTAAAATTAAATTGATTTTTACTAAAATTGGATAATTAATTGTTCTACATTTGTATGATTATACTAACTGAAGTATGATGAGGGTTTTTTTTTGAACATTTTTGGAATTTTTCTTTGTCAAACTTAGAATCCAACCCATGTAAAACTCATGTATACTACAACTTAGATAAGTTGTTAGTTTGAACATAACACTGATTAAGAATACATCTCAATCAAAAACTCAAAAATATCTTCAAAATCAAAGTATTTGGATACTCAATTTTGAAGAGAAAACAAGTTATTCAATGAAAAATTCCTAAAAAATATAAATTTACCAAAATACTCACACCATTAATTCATCATAAAATCTTTCCTTTCAAAAACATTTTTTCCAAAATATCACTTTTTACTACTTCATCTAAGCTGTACCCATAACCCGAATATCAAAATTGGATTTTTTACAAAACTTTGCGGGTTCAAAGAAACATCTATGCATAATAGCAAGGTCTATTAGAGTTCGCACAACATGTAGAAAGGGTTAGCTCACTCAGCAGTACCAAGCCACTTCATCCCCCACATTCACTCAAACGAGTCCATCAGGGTTCGAATCTACACCAGATTAATGAGACAAACGCTCACCTCCAACCAACAATGAGCTTGTGGCTTGGTGTCCAAAATCACAATCAAATGAATCTTGAGAAGATAATCACTACTATAACTTGTTACTTGTTACTGGTTACTGGTTACTAGTTATTTTGTGACTAAAGTGTCTACTCTCGAAAGGGGGGAGTAGATCTTTACTTCCGTACCTTTGTCATGTGGGCATTGGATTGGGGGTGGATCGAACAGACACTTAATTCACTTCGGTCTCCTCCAGAGACCGTAGTTTCTCTCTCTCTAGAAAGGGTTTTCCACCTCTCATGGTTCCACTCAACTCAGTGAAGTTGGTCACGAAAGACTGCAGCAGACATGACATTGTCTGGTATGACGAGTTCCACTGGTATGAAAAACACCGTAACTGTGGAGAAAGCCCACCTTGTTAATAGCATAATTAGGGTGATGATATGTCTCGCATTTAACTTCACTCCAATTTAGTTGAAGTAGAATCTGCAAAAGGTACCTTGTTGTTCCAATCCTGCCATCTCGCAGGGGCATTTATGAGCTAATTTAGAACTACGTCTATGTGCTATTCTATTAGTGCCTCCCCCCAAAACTTATTCTTGACAGAAGAGCCTGGCAAGGTTTTCGACTGGTTCTTGATCGAAGCCCTGAGAAGAACTGGCACACTCGCTTGGCTTTCTCAAAGGTCATGAACTCATCCTCCGACGGTGGCTGCTGCGTACATTAATCCAATGCATGATTCTCCACGCTGCAATTGAAGTGGAGAATACAACGACATCGCATGTTATGTATGACTCTATCCACTGCAATTCTGTGAAGGGTCGCGCACCACTGCAGAACGCTATGTCCATCTCAGTACATGTTTATAAATGTAAAAGGTAATAACCAGAACAGATTTGATTGGTATTCTCCCACATTCGGTGGCCATCTTCCGTCGCAGATTGTACACAGCAGCAGAAGGAGTTCCAGCGCTTCTTTAAGATGAGTCGGGTGCACACTGAGCACATTCGAGAATCACCTCATCTGGAGGCATAAATCTCATCCCAAATAACCACACTCTTTAGAACAACTAGCAGATTTGTGAAACATCCAATTCCACCTCAAGTCGTGAGAAAAATTGGAACGGCAGTGGCCTCGGAATACTCCAGCCATTCCTGTACTTGGATACATTTCTAATTATCTTCGAACGAGTAAGCATAATGTTCAGCAGAACCAAGTATGCATGGGAGGCTAAGCCACTTCAGCACAGGCGAGAATTAAGATGATGCAAAGCTTCTGGACGTAGTCGTAAATTGAAAACTAACCAGAACATTCAAGAGACCCAAATACGAAACCCAAAAACTATTTCGAAACGGCTTGATTGCAATGCCACAAGCTTCTTCTTGGAAATCCACATCAAGGCTTGCCAGGTTGAAGTACTTTCAAAAACAAAAAACCACCATACCTCAAACAGTCAGAATAAAAACACGCGTAAAATTTATTTACATTCCGATCAACAGATAGCCGAAAGGGTTACACTTTCCCGTCACTAGAAGGAGGGGTCGGACCTCCGGCCTTGTACAACACATACTTTGATTCTCGTAGTGAGTGGGACGAGCAACCCATCCCTCTGACCGATCCTGATAAGAATGATGATCAGTTTCATCTGCAAAACAAACCTCAAAGCCTCAACAACCCGGAGGCCAGAATATATCCATCTGCTTGAGCGTTGCTCCATCCGAGCGCCGAATTGTACACGCTGTTTGCAGTTATACCCCAGCTTGAAGTCTTCTGCATCCTGGAAGCGCCATGTGATGACCTTTCACGGAGTCATCTTCACTTTCACATTATACTCTGCAAGACAGGTGACGGTGCAATGTCAGTACCCATTCACTACGGCTAAACCTCTACTACATGACCAATATCGTCTGCAGAAGCCATCATTTGATTGTATTGTATAGAGCTGACAGTGCTCACCGTTGGTCTGCTCTCTCAGGCATGGCCCTCGGTAGCTCATTTGCCACTCTGTACCCACTCGTAGTAGAGTCCAGTGTTCCACTGCAAAAGACTCCAAGCTGGTGTTCATTCGCAACTCATTGTCGATCATCGTCCTCAGGATCTCTTGAATCTGAAATACTTCCTGCCAAAAGTTCTTGTCGGTGATATACTTCACGTCGTCCGGTGGGTAATTCACATAATGATCCCACCCGTATATACATTGCACGTGCTTCAAGGTAGTGTTCGATTGCAATGCGGAGGCCAGAGCCCTTAACTCTCTCCATGAGTGCTTCAAACCTGAGCTTAACTTCCGGAAACGAAGGTCTAGTTTCTTTAGGGTTGTGTTGCGGCACACCAGATTCGCTATGGCGTCCACCCAGTACCCATCTGGATTTTGTAAGTAGAGCGCGAGCTCTTTGAGATGTACATTGGCATCGCTAGGTGAACTACTCGTGAATGGCCGAAACAGAATCTCCAGAGATTCTTGGTTCAGACCGTATTTATAGGTTGAAATGCGGAGCGTGAACGATTTCAAAACAGTGTTCCGCGATAGGCAGACAGCTATGGCCTCTGCAAGGACCACGAAACCCGAACCACTTGCACTCACCGTCAACGTTTCTAATCGAGGATTCTCACAGACTAGCGACTGCAAATGCTTGCAGTTTATGCTTTCATATGTAAGGGAGCTACTGAAGTGGAAACATGAAAGACTTGGAGTACTTCTGAGGAGAGTGAAGACTTCAGACATAAGATCCTCAGACCAAGGTAGCACGCTATTCCTCGTCCAGTAATCCTCCCAGTAAGCCATATTTGAATAAGAAAAATGCACTTCTGTCAATGTGGGACAAGCGACTAGTAATCGAATGGCTTTCAAGAAATTTACCGCTTTTACGTTGAAGGTTTCATACCCCCACTCGTTGCCTCTCCTTGACAACGAGACAGTGAAACTAGGCTGCCCACAAGCGGCAGACTGACTAATGTTACAGGAGTAAAAGCATGGCACCGAGTCGTGCCCACGGACGTCGACAAAAGCTCCAAGATATCGAAGAGCCCATGCGTTAGACTCGTCCGGAGCACAGTCCATCGTCGATCCCTCCAGGACTCCCACACCCTCTTACAGCAGCTACCGGCAGCAACCCTACGTGGAGAGCAAATCGCAATTCAGCACCCAAGGTAGCAACCCACGGCGAGCAAGGCACCATGGATCATTGGCGTTAGGGTGTTGACTGCGGAGCTTCGTTTACCGCCGACCACTGGTGGCACTGAAGCGAAAACCTTGGAAGCAAGCCGCAGGAAATAGCCTGGACATGTGACGAATTCACGGGTAAATCGGCAGATTGGACGATGTAGAATTCCCCTGTACCAGTGGAAGGAGACATGTCTTCACCAAATCGCTCACCGAACGCAAACACAGAGACGACGACTTGCTCGAAAGTAAGCTTCCCACAGAGTCTCCCAGCATGAGACTATTCTTTTGGAAGTTCTCACTCTTTTCCATGGAGTTTTGCGTAAGTTCGTGGTGGCTCACCCATTCGACGACTGTGTTCATTTTCCTTTGCGGATTTCCTCTTTGATAACGTCTTGAGATCCTTGTTTCGGGATCTGGAGGCGATGTTAATCGGATTCGGTTCTTTGGATGAGTTCAGGTTCATGGTTTCTGGTTCTTGTTTTTAGGGTTTCCTGTGCATTCGCTGTCTTGGATTCTCTATTTTATGTGTTGGGAGGTGAAGTCGTTGGGGATTCTGCCCATGAATGATTGAGGTGGAGACTGTGTGTAAGGTAGAGATGGGTATTCATGTCAGTTTAAGCCATTCTCCATATTTGGGATTGAGAAAACTATGGGGATAAAATTTATACAAATAGAAGCTAGGTCGAAAATCACAAATCTGATTTTTTTATATTTTTTTCCAAAATTTATCAAATTTTCATGAATATTTGAAGTGCAACATTGTAGACCACTATTTCCGTGAGTAGGTATATGCAATACAAAGATTCTTGCATGGAGAACATGATAGGTTGTTATACAATCTGCTGAGTGTGGTAGTCAGGTGTTGTCTGCTTAGATATTGGTGCACTAATAGGCCACGGAATTAGAACCCTCACGGGAATACCCATCTCTACCTTAGTGCGTTTAAGGGGATGTGGATGTGGGGTTTAGTAGAAGAACTGAACGTGGTGTCTGAGTTGTCAGTATGTTCGTTTATGTTGTGTATGTTTGAGATATAGTTTTGTTTTTCTCTTCGTTTTGCTGTACTTGTAGGGCACATACTGGAGTTGGCGTAGCTTGACATTGTGTGCTACTATAATTTTGTGGGATCTTTGAATTGGAGAGTTGTGTTGCGATCAGATAGTATGTCGATGTAAATTCTCCATTGGAAGTTCTGATTGGGATTTAGAATGGGTTCATTTGGAGTCGGGGATAAGGGTAGATTATGAGCTTCGGCACTTAGTATTTACTTAGAGAGGATTATTTTATTCGATTTCTACTAAATTGATATCGCCTAATATAAGCAAATTGATCCTTTCTTTTCATGTTACTGTCTCTTCCGTAACTCTGTTGTAACATTGAGGTTAGCCCTTAAAATGACGTATGTTTTCCTAATACCACATTCAAAATCTCTTTTAAATTCCATTTTAAGCACAATTCTATTTTCAATTTCTTTTGGCTCTATTATAAAAAAGTGTAGATCTCTTCAAGGTGCTCGGTTTGGCATTCTGAAAACCCGATTTGGTGTAATGGAGTGTAAGTTACGAGCAAGATTCTCTCAAAAGAAAACCAAGCCACAGAGGCTGGGGTTGACCTTTAAGGGTTAAAGAATTAATTTGTCATATGAAGAATATGATTCTCACTGTGTTGGGACGGCCAACAAATAAGGAGAATGACAATGAGAGACGCCGAAATGGTGCAGTCGTAAACTACACTGCCTACGCTGTAAGTTGCATACTGATTACGTAATCAATTTTCATTCTGCTATTGTTGTTTCTGTAACTATGAAGCTCCTATAGACTACCTAGTGCTCTTTGAATTTGTTCAATAATTTTTAATGATCATTCGCTTTCTTTATTCTCGAGTTGAGGATCCAAGAATCATTCTTGGAACAACGTCATCATCCTCAAGTCGAAGTAATATTCTTGCTATAAGACTTTATCGTGATCTTACTTCCTTCCGGTTCTTTCTGTAGAAATTTACACAAGCAATTATTAGTCGGTTCCAAACCATCAACCCCAACAAAGACAGAAAAAGTGTAGTGACTCATTTGGATTTAAAGAGTGATATACTGATGATAACCTTAGAGGATTAGCACTTCGCTATGTGGCAGGAGTTCATCGAGAAGCACCATAGCGGTGAGCTTATCAACTATGACACGGGTAAGATGTACAGAGAGAAGAATGGGTTGAATTAAGCTCAAAATTCTATCTTGACCGTGAGTTCTTCAAGCAATTTGGACACTTCGCGGATGCAGATTTCAAGGTGTATGTGCAGCACCTTCTAGGCCGCACACCAGAATGGAAGGAGCCGTTTCCGAAGGTGACAATCTTCAAGACTATGAACGTCCATCCTTCTCACCATATTGGATACAAATGGGTAGAGCTAAGGAAGCGGAAGAGGATTATAGTAGAGGAGATTGTGGACATCAAGAAGGACCTCCAGATGTTGCTGTCCACCGATGGATCGATTGACAGAGAGTGGTGGAAGAAATGGAAGAAGGAACAGAGAATTTCAAGTGGAACTTACAATTCACTGTTATATCTGCCGGGAAGAGAGTACTTCTCGAAGAGGTTAACGAATGAGGGAAAACGCAAGCACACTCGGGATTATGTGGAGAAATTTTCTTATGTTTTCCCATTTTTTGAATTGTTTCTTTGTTTGAAATGAGATGTCCGAGCTAGATCGGCGAAGGCTAGACTGAGGACTGAGAACGGAGTGTCTCTTGTGCTTGGATCGAATTGGAGGTATAATAGCTCCAAATCTCTAGGGCTTGCTCTGATGGACCTCCGAAACGGTCCAGTTGGAGGAGATGGTGATGGCAATGGACAAAGAGCAGAATTGTCCTCCCACATTGACAGGATGTCAAAGAAAATGACAAAACCTTTATTCTCTAATCCATCGGTATCGCTATGGATTTGTTCATCAGAGGTAGCCGCCAAAATTGCAGAGCAGGTGGTAAAGCAATTGTTGCCTGAGTCTAACACCATCCAATCCATCTATATCACGTCGAAGAATGAGCGTCTATACAACGCAAAAACATGAATTCCCCCTTTATCGGTCTACCTTCTATTTCTGCTCAAGATAGAAGACAGCCGCGCTGATTCCCTCCAACAGAATGTAAGACCACGCTTTAATGTTCCTAGTGACGTTCTATACTACTCTGAATATGGTAGGTACAATGAGGCAAAATACCGATTGTATTCGTCTGAGTTACGCATAGAATTTTATTTTGAACTCCTCAGACTATTTAACACGAGTGAAGAAAATATACTTGGCATCCACACCGGCACAAAGTATATGCTAGCATCAAGGGTAAGCAAGGTCTTCCTCAGCATCCTTCAGTTTTAATTCTTCTACAATATTTTTTTCTTCTAGACTTTCATGTAATTCAATTTGACAATATTATTTGTTATGTGTTTGATTTGCTTTTCTTCCTAGTCTTTTGTAATAGGTACTGTCTATAGAGATCAGTTCTACTGGATTTATTCTCGACTCGAAGATGTTTGAAAGTACCACCTTAGTGTATGTTCATTGATTCTTTCAATAAGTCTTCAGTGTAATATTTTGTTGATTTTATATTCTTTGTAAATAGGTATACTTTGATTTGAGGACTTTAAAAGTTGTCTTCACTGTAGGAGCCTTTACACATTATCCTCGGGTCAATGATGCGGTTTTCTAATAGACATGACTTTGTTCTTTCTTTGCAGGCTTTGGACGTCAGTTTCTACGGCGTGGTGTGTAAATTGCAGGAGGCTTCATATGAGAGGATGAAGCTTCTCTCTAAGTTCATTAACATGAACAATTTCTTGCATGTGGCTTGTCCTTATGAACCGCGGATTGCATCGAGTAGTGTGTCTTTACCAACTATTCGGATTGTTCCACGTCTTGTGCGTGCGTGTCGCAAATCATCTCGGTTTACAGCTCCCATTGTCTCTACTTCTCCTAGTCTTATAGAGGAGATAGAGAACCCTAGGAACTCGGATGAATTGGAGGGCGAACTTGTAAGAGACCCAACAGTATGGATTTAGCGAAAACTTCGATCAGTATGAGTCTCAACTTCACCCTGCGGGAGGGGACTCTCCCACCACTGATTTGTCAGGCAGTGAGTCAGAAGACAATGCGCAAGTCAATGTGGATTCTCTACCTCTAGAGATCAAAGGAGTTCTGAATGAGTTTGTTGTAGATTCCGATAAGGAGGCTGCTGATGAAGGGAATCCAATTATAGAATCACATACTCCAATGCATGATGAAAATATTATCACCCTTAATGATTCCTCTGACTCTGATAACGAAGACGGCAATGGTAGTATCAAAACTCAAAGGCCACTTTAGCAAGATGTAGAGGAGCATGCTCCTCTTTCTACTTCTACTTGTGATGTTCGTAGAATGGCAGCTGATGTACCAATAGAGGATATCCAAGGAAACCAATTCTACAACGCTACTGGGAAATCTCTTCCTTTGGATGTTGTGGTTCCAAAAGGTGAGGGAAAGTGGTAGGCTATTCGAGAGATGCGGAAGAAGAAGAAGGCAGAGGAGAAATGAGCCTCTCAGCTCAGGCTGGAGAAACTTCAACAGGAGGTGATTGAACTTAGAAGATTGCAAATGCAACGTTTACTTATTAGAGGTGCATCTTCACCACTTCCTTCTTCCAATGACCCTGTTCCTAGTCCTGAACTGTCTACAGAGAAAGGAGAAAACCTTTCATTAAAGTTTGCAATTCCTCAACAAAACTCCAAGGCGTCAACACCTTCTTTGGCAAAGGAGCAACTTCCCTTAGTGGCAAAGGGCATACATGATTCTGTTGATTGCCACACAAGATCAACAGAGGACTCGTTGCGATTTTCAATCGAGCGTCATTTGGCGAGAAGTCCAACTTCACTACAAGACGCTAGATTTAGAATAACGGGTGGGAATTCAGCTACTTTAGAAGAGAGTGTCCCAGGCTTTGCTTCAGATCCTGTCTGTGATGGTGTCGTTAGCTCAGATGTCCCTACAGAAGAGGTGTCTAGAGCCTTGAGGTTGAGCTCCCAATCCGACAAGAGGGAACACTTCAAGAAATCTCTCTCAATCAAGTACTCCCAAACTCCGACACACCTTGAGTGTGAGTTTCCGGACTAAGAATATTTGAACGTGTCATGTCCCAACCTGTTTCATCATTTGTAGATTCTTATACAAATGGTGTGGATTGACAAGATTGAATCTGGGCTGTCTCATTTTGAAGTGGCGGTGGTCACCGCGAAGTGCTGAGGGATTTTGTAGATATAACAACCATTTTGGTTTAGGTCATGGAAAGAATACAATTGCTTGTCTTGCACTTGTAAAGTAATTTTTCACACGGTCATTATAAATATAAGATTTGAATTCCATTAACGATTCATTTTGTCTTCTCAGCCCAATATTTTTAACATTGTTTGTCGACCTACTCTCCTAATATCATCACCTACCGCTGGAATTCTAGAGTCTCATTGTGCAATTCGTTTCAAACACTCTGACAAACCGATAATTTCGCGTGTTTCATAGAGATCTCCATTTCTACAGGTATCTTCAACGGTTTTTTTTATCTTGTTTAGTAGATAGGCATGGATAATTCAAGAGGGCCCATCATCCCGTTAGAAGTGGCTCTTTGGTCGATGTCCGCTTTAAAATGGCTCAATATAGTTATGGATTTGAATGGTGTCTAATGCCAATGTGGTGAAAGATCAGCAGCTATTCAACATGGCCGGACATACCTTCCTGATCAACATATTTATTCGTCAAAGTATCCAACTCTAATAGGAACCAAGGGATATATTGTCGGCACGTATACGTGACTTTCTGGATTGTATTAGTGAGTTTCCTCGTATAGTCATTTTGAGCTCAATGAAATGGAGCACTATATATATGAATCTTGATAGCAAATTACCTCCTTGCCCCCTTTGCCATCCTTGGCCAAGACCATTGCAAAACCATAGACATTGGAGAAGGTATGTCTCTTTTTAGTGGAAATGAAAACAAACTAATTTACCTAAAAATTATGCCTCAACAACTATTCTCAAATAGAGCTTAATCGTGGCCATTTAATCATAATAACATTGTTCTCATTGACAACTCTCCTAAAACGAGTATTTGTAATGAGAGCGGGAACACTTTATTCTTAGAGTCGTGGTCTCGTGATTGACTAGACTTCAAATACCTTATAGACACACTTGCGCCATGGTTGAAGAACTTGAATTTACTTTGCTTGACAGGTGGGCTTACAAAATATGTGAATCAAAACCGAATCGGATTGTCAACTCTGTCCTCGGATGATCCACTGTAATTGCACATGATGAGAGGAATGGCTTTATCTACCAAGAACGTTGGGATGTACTATGATATAATAGGAGTCCCTGGTTTGAATGGTCGTTAGAATAGATAATGTATATTCTTTTTTAATTTAAATGAATGCAAGGTCTAGTTTCTTTTCTAGACAAGTTCAACAACAAAATCAAACTGTTGTCTAAAGACTAAAATGCTTTCCAACAATTTTGTGTATATTTTCAATATATTTTTAAGAGTGATTGTGTTTATCTTGTCTTTACTTTTTTCTTGTTTTATTCATTTTATTCTTGTTTTTTTTTTCCATCCATAAGTGGATCTCTAATTTCTTTACGTATGTAACTGGTTTATCTTGGGCTCCTTCGTATTGATTCTCTGGAATACTCTTAAGGTATTCCATATTGGCAGGTATACTAGTGCTTATGAAATGTATGGAATTTTTTTTAACTGTGTTGAATCATTTCCTAGTTTGCAGGGGCTACTACGGAGGTATATCCCTCCTCATACGAAGAGACTGAATGGTTTAAACTCATTTATAATAGCTTACTATTAGGGAACTTGAACTTTACAAGCACAGCCTATGGTCAGGCCCAATACTCAAAGCCATATGTCATGTTCTAGGCCTTGATGCGGCTTCTGCTCCTATTGATTTCTCCAAAGGCAATGTGGAGGATGGGATTGTGAATAGCCATTCTATGAGAGAGTAGTTGACGACAGAAATGGCTACGACATCCGTACTCCAGAGTTACTTTGTACAATAGCCGAGTTCTTCTCAAATTCAAAGAATTTGAACCTATAGTGGGGGGAAGCACAATAAAGTGGACCACAAAAGTGCTTAGCTCATTGCCAATTTCAGCCTGTTGTGTAAACACACTAGAAAGTGGCATCTAAAACTTCTTGATGGGAAATTAAGTTTGAGATACGGAAAGTAGACTTGATGTACTACAACTTCCGAAATTTGCGTTCGTAGTTGTTGAGTTGAGACACCTCTATGAACACCACAAAGTTGAACAAAGTGAATGCAGTCATTTGGAAAAGTGACCGTATTACATTGTAGTTTTGACAGAAATCACTTTTGACTTTGTCGGGCCCTTCATTTGTACATTGCGCTTGTAGAAATGATCCAGGTGGCCGTGTTTGCAATCCTAGATTGGCAAAAAGTATCTCCGGGACATTTTAAAAACACTGTTTTCGGTGAAACTTTTTGTGAGGTTTTTTCACCGAACATTGTTTTTTAAATTGGAAAAAACATCCTCTAAAGACAATAGAGGGCCCCAAATGAAGAAATCAAGACTTTGGAAAAGTTCATTTTCATGATTTAGAACTAGGGGTCAAATTAAGTTTCAATTGAAGATGTTTTTTTCATGGAGATGTGTGTAAGATACCTTATGACACCTTAAAAAGTGACTAAAATGCTCAAAAACTACACCAAAATGCTCAAAATCAGCTTTGAGCTATAAAAAACAGCACACTTCATATTCACTTCCTAGTGATCACATATTGCACTTAGTGGTCCACTTTATTGTGCTTCCCCCCTAGTGGTTCTATAGACAAGACAATTAATTATTGAAGAAATATGAGAATCAAAGTTCAACTCTCCGTTCAATGTTTATTGTGCTTACAGATGTTTTGAATTTTCTCTGTTTATGTTAAAGTTCAATTAAATGTCGCTATAGCAAGCATCCGTAGAGAGTAGAAGCACATTTAGAGTAAAACGGCAGGTGTCTATAGATAGACAAGCTTATTCTTTGGAGCACCCATAAGTTCAAGCTTTGGAATGTATGCAATGCACATTTCTGAAGTCACTTGTAAGAGATTCTTTAATCAATTTACAGTTCAATAAACTTTGCATTGCTTACAAGTCCAAGTACTTCAATGCTTCAATTCCAATTGTACTGTATTTACTAACATTCTCTTCCGGCCCTTTGATGTGATAAAGTATTTTGAAACTTTATATAAATAGAAAGTCGTATTTCTAAAAAACATCCTCCTAATTTTCACAATTAAGTATGTTACCATTGCTTACCAATCAAAGTATTCTCATGCTTCTCATCGATTCATACTATTATCATTTACATATCTTACCAATTCTTCAAGCTACTTAACTGATTTAGTTGACTGGAAATAGATAAATATCATTTTCAAAACCCCTAAAATGTCAAACTTTTGAATGCAGCTAATGCACAGTTTTTGGTCTCTTCTGATACTTGTATCAGAGTCTCCTTTCAAAATTGAATAAATTTTCCACTAAGGTAGCTTGTCATATAATCAACCACTTAAGCAATCTAAACTATACTTAGCAGTGGGGGGGAAGCACAATAAAGTGGACCACAAAGTGCAATTTGTGACCAAATTTCAGTGAATTTAAAGTGCCCTCTTTGGTGACTTTGGGAACCTCGGGGCAGTTGAACTACCGCACGGTAGAGAAGGGAACGTGGTGACACCTGTTGAGAGGCTTTGGGGTTGACACAGGAGCCGAGTGAAGCCTCTTCATTGCGCCAATTCCCGCAAAGGCTTGCTGTGAATGCTCCGCCTCCGTTTTGCCTCTCCATCTGAAGCGTTGCCATTTTCGAGGAGACGGAATTGATACTGCAGTTGCGCGGCCACCGCCAATTGATGCGTTTGGGTCTACGGTAGAGGCTGTAAGGTAGGGTGCATTCACTTGCAACTGGAATTTCCAATGTGCTGCGCACTTCACTTTGAACTCACTTTGCGATCGATTGTGATTACAGGCACCGTGAGTGTAGTGTCCAGAGAGGAGACGGAACCCTGAATGACGATTACGCTGATTCTTTGATCTGCACTCTCTCGGTTCCATAGCTGCTGTTGTTGCGATTTGTTGCATTGGTTTGGCGTCTTCGTGATTTCGGGAGTTCAGGGTGGTTGCATAGAAGCTACGACTTTGCTACCGAGAGGAGTACAGCGATTTCGAACCCTGTCAATTTCGGAGTAGGGACATTCCAATATCGCCGGACATTGCAATCAGAGTTGATCCCGTTGTTTTGCATTACGGAATACCGGAATTCGATTGAGCGTGACCTGTTAATAAGTAGAAGACGGCGTCGCTAAAATCTGGGGTCCCTGCGATTAGGGTTTCTAGGTGCGAGGGTGTCGGTCCTGACGACAATTTCTGGTTTTACGGTCATCTTGATGGCATCAGAGCTGTGTGACCAGGTTTCTGCCGTGCCGAATGCGGAGGTCCTGCCGAAGGTGGAGGTCCTGCCGAAGGTGGAGGTCGAGCTGAACAGGAAGGGTGTGGAACGGATTAAGTTTGCGAAAGCACTACATGATCGTAGCAAGTGGACTGTGCAGGACTTCGCGGAGAGGCTAAATTTGGACGACGCCGGGATTTGCGGGAAGACGGAGTGCGGTACGGGGCACATCACCGAGGCACATTTGTCGCGCGTGTTTCCAACCAAGGGAGGCAGCGGTTTGAGAGTTGTGCCGAATGATTTTATTTCAGAGGAGGAGTGTGCGAAGGTTTATAATCTCTACGTGGTGGTGTACAATCACCCCCCTCCTAACAAGGAGTATGCGAGGTATTTCCTGAGGAGCTGGTTGGCGGAGAGGGAGGGGAAGGCGAAGATCAATTGGGCCAGATTCGCCTTCGACATCTGTCGCAAACAATATGCATCGTGGGAGAGGGATGGGAGGGTGGAGGAGGCGTGTCGGATAAAATGGGACCAGCTGCGAGGTCTGCAGACTGCGGGAGAGGGGACCTCATTCGGCCAACGTCGGCAATTCGGAGCAGCCTGTGATGCTGTGCGATTCTCGCAAGAACAAACGTCTGGAGTGGTGGAGCTCCTGAAGGTCGCCGAGGCTGACAATAACGCCATTGCACCAAAACTGTGAGCATACGTAAACTCTGATTTTGTAAACTGAATTCAATGTGTTTAGGGTTTAGGGTCCTGTCCACCGCCATGTAGGTGAACGCGTCTTGTCATGCACTTGTCCTTCTCTTTGTCTCACTTTCAACGCCTCCAAACCCCCCAACAATCTTCCGGTGCAACAACCATCTCATCACCATCACCAAACCATCGTTCTCAAAGGAAGCCTGCGTTGGATCCGCGTTGCCCCAGATCGCCCGCTTCTCGCTACATCAGGTATGATCATCATATGTTTGCACTCATCACTGAATTTGAAGTTCAGAGCTTGCTGGGTGGTCGGTCAGCTAGCGATAGCTTATGATGGCTATGGTGTCTTCTTCAGTACTATTATGATGGCTATGATCATCTTCAGGTTTTGTTTGGCCTTTGACATCGAAGACATGAGTGTCAATCCACGCAGGCATGTGTCATGATGCGGCATATGATGGCTTGAAGTGAGAAGATGTGAAAGAGTAGAGGTCTGTGAAGGGTATAAGCGTTCTGGAGTGGAGCTATGGATTCCGAAGACGAGGAGGCGATGGTGAAGCAGGCTGGCAGGCGTACCTTCGCTGCTCTCCGTCCGGTGTGCATGAAGCTGCTGCAGACCGTCACCACGCAGCCAGATGCGTGTGCCGAGCTGCTGATCGCCTTGCAGGGGGTTGTGAGGACGGAGCCTGGTGCGGGCCTTCAAGCATGCTTAGAGTAAGCAATCGCCGTTCACTCGCATCGAAAAATTCCTACCGTGCTGTTTTGGATTTTTGCTTGTTCCGGTTTTGCTTGTTCTTCACAGTTCATGCAATGTGGGAATTCGAGCGTCGACATGTATTGGTGAATTGGGGAGGGTTTATGTCTGTGGAGTAGTTCAATTGGAGCTGGGCTTAAGATGAGATTTCTTTTGTCTTCGTGACGAGCTTTATCGGTGTCGCTATTTGACAATCACGACGGCAGCGGTTGGATTGCTACATGGCTGTCTTGTGATGTGATTTCCTGTGTTGTTTTCGGCTACAGCTATTTGTTATTTCCTCTTGTGATGCTTCTGGATGCGGCAGTCGCATGCCGAGAGAGGAAAGGTGTCGAAGGACACAGGCGGTTGAATGTGGGCGACAAGGTGGCAGAGGGTGTGCTGGTGTGCTTCAGGGCAGTTCTGGAGAAGTGCCCCTGTCAATCTGTATCTCAGGTGCCGCTCTTACAAATTGTTCATTGACTAGTTTATGTCGATTTTGCGCACTTTGTTGTATCATTGTTATTCGTGTCTTTGACAGGTCTTTCTCTTCTTCTTGCAGATGACCACTTTGATTGGTAAGCTGACGAAAGCTGCCTTGCTCTCGCCAGTAGAGGCCTCGGAGGAGTTCCGACATGGGATAGTTATGTGCATACGGTCTGTTTTTCAGGCTTTGCAACCATGCAAGTCGGTATCATGCGGTTGTAAATATGTTCTCCCACCGCCGTTGAGCATATTGCATCGAGATCCTGGAGAGCTCTACGAAGGGTACACTCACACCGCAATGGAAATTGATGAAGATGTGATTGATGAAGAGTTTACAACAATCGATTATGCGACTCCAGAGCCATGCCCATTAGGGTTTCTGCACTCACTGGACATGGGCCCTGCAATTGGGCATCTTCTGTCTTTGCTTCTGCAGGTTTGTTGCGCTCTCACTGAAGAGTCTCAAAATTTTGTTTGGAGGTCCCGGTATTGAGTTCACCTAGTGTAAGTTGTTGCGCTACCTCCTCGTGTAATGGTGAATTTTGTGCTTTCTCTATTCTTGATAAATATTTTGTTGGGGGTCTACTGTATTTTAGATTGCACACTGAGAGGCGGCAGTACGCGGTGTTGGAAGTGGCAAACTGTGAGAAGATACTTTATCAACACTCCGTGTTATTCTTCTGAAGCTGGTCTTGTCTCTGCTGATTTTCCAACTTCATGATGATACTTTTATTTTAACGCATTGTCGTGCCTCTTCTTTCTGAAAAGTTTAGTTAGGATTGTCTGAAGGGCTTCTTCTTAGTGAGTGAATTGACTCTCTTGCAGGTTGGTAATGCAGATGCGCTGGCATTTTTCTTTCCTGGGGTGGTGAGTGTCCTCACGAAAGCTATACGCAGCTCCACGGTGACAAGCAAGCGGTCTGTGATAACAGCAACTTACAAATCGGTAGGGGCAGCAGGAAGCACTGGGGCTTCAGAAGAAAGTCTAAGAGGATTAACGGAATTGCTAGTCCTAGTAATAGCAGACTCTCGGTTCTGGGCCTGCTTGTCGGAGATGGATTCTACGTCCAGTGACACGGGCTCCAACATGGATCAAGTGGGGGCAGGTCTTGAAAAACTTCAGATTGTGCTTCTCAAAGAGGATACAAAAAGTGCTGAAGAGTCTCTCCAAGTGTCTGCGGATTCCGAGGAGAGTAGTTTGTCAGTTGGTTTAAGTTCCTCCCATAACAGAGCAGCAGTGAATGCGGGGGCACCAACACCAGGCTCTCCACTGCGGGTGGAGCGTGATCGTAAATGGTTAGAATCGACCGTCACGCGTTTGGAAAATATGCTTTCTATTAATCTGCCATCGGTGAGTAGCCCTCATTAGTCATATTTTTTACACTGTGTTATTTAGGTTGACCACTGCTACGTGTATCTACAAATATAGGTCATCCTTTCCGTGGCCTTATTTGAAGAGCTGCAGTAAACAGAGATTGCAATTGTGGATGAAAATATTTTCAAGTCACTAAACATGGTGATGTTGGTTGCTGAATAAATAGCTCTGTGGGCATCCCTCTGCGGCGGTGAGGTTGGCAGTTGTGGAATCTGCTGCTCTGCTTCTCTTTTCCTGTGGTGGCACGCTTGAGAGTTGCCTGCGTTGTTTCTGGTAAGAGTGATCATTTTTCTTCATAATACGAACCTTCTTCCAAAATCAGATGTACATATTGTAGTCAAGGTTGGAAGTTAAACACCACATTCTCTTAATTGCAATAAGGACACCGTTTTTTATGAGGGGGGCTTTTGTTGCCATCACCATGGTACGCCTTTGCCTCAGTTTAGACACCTTTATCTAGTTCCTAGTGGGCCTGAATGGATCCTTCCATCTGGTCTTCTGATATATGTTTATGAAGTGCAACAGTTTGGAATTTCATTGGATGAGCACTATTACATGCTGCAGGAGTGCTTATTGGCGTTAGCTTGTGACGAATGGCAATATGTTGCATTTTAAACAGAGTTTGTGATGCAGGTTCATGATTGATAAACTATAAGGAGAGAGCCTAAATCACCGAAGTGTACACAAGGGAGGAAGGAGGAACTGACTGAAGTCCACTATTCATCAATTGTTTGCACTGGTGGATTGCGAAATAACTGAAGATGATGTCGAGATTTGGTTTCGGGACTCCACAGAAGTCTCCAAAACCAAAAGAACCTGAACCAGAGCCTGAGAAGGCAGTTGTTATCCAAACCAAGCGATCAGAGTATGATACCAAGAGTGTTGCGGGTAGTCCGGCTCGTCGTCTTCGACTTGTGTATTGTGATGATAGAGGGAAATTCAAGATGGAACCAGAGGCGGTGGCGGCCTTACATATGGTGAAAGGTCCTCTTGGCGTGGTAGCTGTTTGTGGGCGTGCGCGGCAGGGGAAGAGTTTTATCTTAAACCAGGTTTGTTCAGCATAGTAACTTCAATATCAATTCAAGGGGTTTTGGCAGGAAGACCCCAGTCGGTCATGGAGCAAACGATAATGGTTCATGACTGGCGTTGGTTATGCTCTTAAGCATCACTTTCATTTCGCTATCAGAGCATTGGACAGTCTTGAAACACATTATCGAGTAATCATAATACGTGGAAACTGCATAATATTAATACTGCTTGTTGAAAATGAAACTGTTATAATCTCCATGTAAACTTCTTTCTCGTTTATAATTGTTGGAGTCTGGTTTCTTCGGAGTTCCCTAGTCCGGTTTTTTTGAATTAATATAATCACATGATTATAGAAATTATGACTCACTCTGGAAGGACTAATTATTTAAGTTTGCTCTGTTTTCCTTCTATACAGCTGCTTGGCCGGAGTAGTGGTTTTACTGTTGCTCCCACACATAGACCTTGCACGAAAGGCTTGTGGATGTGGAGTTCCCCTGTGAAGAGGACAGCTCCTGATGGCAGTGAAAACAGTTTCTTACTTCTAAACAGTGAAGGGATAGATGCCTATGATCAAACTGTAAGTTCTTCATTTTTTCCTTGGATTTGGAGGCAATTTTGTTCTTGCCTGGACTAGATCCTGCTGTTTAGAGGTGGATTTCACTTGGGTGCCTTACCTTTGGAGAGTATTTCTACACAATCCTTCTCTCTTTCAGTGTGCGAAATCTATTTTTGTTTTCAGAGTGTTTCTTACCTTTGAGTATCTGCAAACTTGACAGGGGACATACAGCACGCAGATCTTCTCCTTGGCAGTCTTACTGTGAACTATGTTTGTTTACAATCAGGTAAGTCTTCAGTAAAACAGGCAATATGCTTAAATGTGTACTTACTTATTCAGTTATTCTAATGATGTTCCTGCGTGTGCACATGGAATTTTCATACTTGAACCGGACAAGCTCCAGTAATATCAGGAACTGTGTTTTTTGTAAGAATCATTGCTATTTTGAGCATTGAGGTAACCTGGGTGTATTATTTGGGCTTGAACAGATGGGTGGCATTGATGAAGCAGCTGTGGACAAATTATCTCTCGTGACAGATAATTTCAAACACATTCAAGTCCGAGCATCGTCATCTTTCAAAGGAGCTTCGGCTTCTGAGCTTGGACAATTCTCCCCACTTTTCCTGTGGTTGCTCCGGGTGAGTTTCGTGCCTTTCTACTTTTACAGCCTGTTCTTGGGCTTGTTATAGGCTTGGAGTTGGTAGCTTAGCCAGGGTAAGGAGAGGCACTGAACGTAAATACGCATTGGAGAACAGAGAGTTGCAATCTTTTTCATGCGCAATCTTTTTCATGATTTCATAATTTCATGACCGTTCCTGGCGCTCAAAATCATTAGTTTTCCCTGCAAGAACGTGTTGCGTTTTTCTACTTTCGAACACCAACTAGTTATAAACCATTTACGGGGTTTGTTGCAGGATTTCTATTTGGATTTGACTGAAGATGGCCGTCGTATCACTCCAAGGGACTATTTGGAGTCAGCTTTGCAGCCTATTCCTGGCACTGGGAAAGCCATCGCTTCAAAGAACGAGGTTCCTTCAGCACACTTATAGTTATTGGTTTCCTTCCTGACTTTAGCCAGCCCGGATCTGCATGGCTGTTTTCCGTGATAGATCTGTGATGCTTGGAAATACACTCCAAGTGATTCTTGTCCCCCCATCCCTTTAATTAATCTAAGTCACTTGTTTTTTGAAATCTCCAGATTCGAAACTCCATTCGGGCTTTGTTTCCTGAGCGTGATTGTTTCACGCTTGTTCGGCCTCTGAACGACGAGAAACAGCTGCAGAAACTTTACCAAATCAACGTGAGTCCGGCTGTACCTCAGTCGTGACTTCTACAAGTTTTAATGTGATTTAATAAGATTGAAGTTGATTTCTCAAACAGCGTTTTGATTTGTAGCTTATTTTTCTACTCTCATGCTATTGATGTAATAGCTGCCTCTCGTATGTTGATCGTCTGTTGATCGTTTTTCAGATGGACAAAGTGCGACCAGAGTTTAGATCAGGACTTGATGCTTTGACGAAGTATATATTCGAGAGGACGAGACCAAAACAGCTGGGATCACTTCTGATGAATGGGCCCATGTTTGCTGGGTTAACTCAATCCTTTCTAGATGCCATCAATGCCGGTGCCGTTCCCACCATATCAACTTCTTGGCAGGTTAGTTTTTTGGAGCTGAGAAACCTCTCTGCGACCAATGTACTTTATGATTGCAGTGTAGATCCTGCTTCCTTTTTTTTACGTGTGCTTTCGACTGCTGCTCCATTTTACCATATTATCACGATGATTCTTAATTGGCATGACCGGGACCACAAAGAGTTATGATTAATTAGGGTCGATTTATCTGTTTCTTTTCCCTAAGTACTGACTTTCAAGTGCCCGAGCAGAACGTGGAAGAGAACGAGTGCCGACGGGCTCATGACATGGCAATTGAGAAGTACAACCAAGCCTTCAAGAAGGATGTTATTTCTGATGAGGTGAGTCGTCAGTATCTTGTTCAATTTGGATGAAGATATTTACGGCACTCAGATGTTTGTTCGGCCTTCACTTCATGCTAGACACATGCATGCTAAGAAATGGAGAACTTTGCGAGAACAGAGTCGTTACAGATAATGTGAAATTCAAGTGCTGACCAGCTTGAGAATGTTGTTGTCCCCTGAATGCAGGTTGCTCTGCAAGAAGCCCAAGAAGAAGCTGTGCAGGCAGGGTTTTCTGTTTATAATTCTGAGGCTGTTGGAACTGGACCTGTTCGAAGAAACTACGAGAAGCTACTGCATGCCAATTTCAAGCGACAGTTTGAGGTATCTCTTATAGCTGTGAAGAATGATTCTTTGAACTTCGGTGTTGATTTCTGGTGCCATTTCAAGGATTTTAGTTGTTGAGATATGTAATTGCATAAGTTCGTTTGATGTTTACAGTGCCTCTTTTCTTTTTTTGACACAACTACAGGAGTTCAAGCGAAAATCGTCCATGGAAGCAGAGCTGAGATGTTTAAGAGCAGTGGGCACGATGGAAGAGAAGTTGAGAAATGCTTGTAATGCTCCGGAGGCAACCTACGAGTCCGTTATTAAGGTATGTACTCGTTTCCTTTCTTTGGTTTTTGTATTTGTAGTTTCTTCTGTGTTCATTACGGGCTCATTTGTCATATCAGAAGTAATTACCATTTTGTTTCGAAGGGTATTGACAGAAGCTTCTCTTTTTGCAGGCCTTGGACGGTTTGGTAGCTGAATACGAGGCTCAAGCAACTGGTCCTGTGAAATATCAGAAGCTCGTCCAGTTTCTGCAAAAAAGGTATTTTCAAAGTTCTTTTCAACGAAGAAATTCTGCATTTATACGTAGACTTGCTATGTAAGTAAGGCCACAGAATTCTCTTACGTATGGAAAGGAGTGCATTCGATTTGATAGTACTAGGGTGAAACTTGCGTGGTTTTGTAATAATTACTTTTGAATTGCAGTTTTGCTGGACCCGTACAAGATCTTGTAAAACGAGCAAGTGACAAAGCAGCAGCAGAGTATTCAAGCCTCGTATTGAAAGGACGTTCTCTGGGAGAGCGTTTGGCTTTCTCATCTAAGCAGACCGAAGCTGCTCAACGCGATGCACAAGACTGGAAGAAGCGCTATGAAAATATCATGAATGATTACAACAGAGCTTCCGAGAATGCAGCTTCTGAATATGCAAATGTACAGAAGAAAGTGACTGCTTTAGAAGAGAAGAACTCAACTCTTTCTGCTCAAGTCGAGGGTGCCAGGAAAGAGTCCTATGACTGGAAGAGCAAGTATGAGCAGTATCATTTCGCACAGAGAGCTGAGACCGAGAGACTGAACGCTGAGATTGCATCTTTCCAGGTATTACACAATCCAGATTTTATTATGCATTTGCTATTGAAGTCACGTACCTGAATCAGATTTTGGAAGATTGAAGTACTCTTAATTGTTGTGTTTTGAACTGTTTTATTCTTGAAGTGTGCTTACGCAGTACCTCTCAGAAATTGCTTCCCATATCAGTATATTCTGCATCTAGATTTACGTTTTGGCATGCGAAATGACTCTTTCCTTGTTATTAACTGCGAACAATGCTTGCAGAATCGGTCTAATTCTGCAGGGGCAAGGTTGTCAGCAGTGAAAGAGCAATCAGAGTCAGCTAGAGCAGAGGCTGCAGAATGGCAGAGAAAGTACGAATCGCCAACTGCTGATACTAAGGTTGCTGTTGGGAAGGCAACGTCGCAAAAGGAGCGAGCACTGAAGCAAGCGCAGGCACGTGAGGATTCTATGCGAGCAGAATATGCCCAGAGAATCTCTGAAAAGGTGCTCTTCTTTGCTCATCATATTCTACTCTTCTATAGAAGAAAGATTGAAACATAAGCCATCGAAATGGTGATATTAGAAACGACTTCCTTGGATTAGGCCTGGAAATGCGTCTGTGTAGTAAATATCTATTGGAAGAGTATTTGGATATGAGAGTGAGGTGTACTGTTCTCCTAAGTTTTCCTGCTGTGTGAGTTACTTTTTGACATCAGCATTGTAGAGTCTTTCCACCTGTGACTTAAGGAGTTCATTACGATATGATACTTTTAGACTCTCTTAATATATTTGTGATGGCTTTTGAGCGCTTAGTGCTTGTGTGTTTTTGTCCGTGGCTGTTGTATATCAATTCGGTGTTTATTTTGCATTGTTTTTCCAGACTTTTCTCATTATATTAGAACATGAATTCTTGTTACAGGAGCAAGAGACAAAAGATTTGACGGCGAAATTAGAGGCGTCGGAGCGACGCATTGCTGGGCTGTCTACTCGCCTTAATGTAATGTACCCGCATCTTTTGTCTTCATTTCTAAGTTGAAGCATACCGTAAAATAAACTGAAATTCGAGGTCTTGGCACTAAGGAAATTTGGGGAATTTTTGTTCACGAGTTGTGTTTAATTGTGCAGAATCTTGAATTCAAAACATCAGGCCAATCTGAAGAATCTGAGAGGTTACGGTCAGAGCTAAAACATGTACAACAAGAATTAGAAGGCACTAAGTCACAGTCTATCACTCCGAGGAGAGACTTAGAGAAGGCCGAAGAAGACAAGTCACATGCAGAACAGCGGATGAATGAATGTATCAGGAGGATGGAAGAGGCAGAACACATGAGGAAAATAGCTGAACGGGATTCAAAGCGTTTGGAGGGAATGCACCCCGTCTTGTCGTGTGGACAGAAGTCAACGGTGTGGATACTATCTGATGATTACCTGTGGTGTGCAGATCTGTGCTCGAGCATCGGCAGCGTGAGGCACAGCAGAAGTGCAAGGGATTGGACGGGGCACTGGCGGAGAGGCAGAAATCAGTGCGAGAGGAAGAGCTCAGCTGCGCGAACATACGGCGACGGCGTGAGAGCTTGGTGGCACACTTCAACGAAGTAAGAACGGAAATCGGTTCAGAGGGTAGCGAGATCCAGAGAGTGGGGGAGACCGAAATGGAGGAAGAGAAGGAGCTCCGGATACTTGATAAGGACCTCGAGTTTGGAGAACACATTCTCAGCAGGGAGAGTGCAAGGACGGAAGAGCTCCGGAAGGAGCAGCAGGGGCTGGAGGAGGACTTGAAAAAGATTGAGAGAGAGATAACCCTACGTCAGATGGGCGCAGTACGAGCGGAGCTCTGGGTGGCAAAGTTAACTGATCAAGTGCAGCTCATGGCCGAAGGTTCAGGGATGGGAACGACACCGCTGCCTATTCGCAATCCTAGACAACCAGAGCTGGGCAGGACGATGGTTGTTTATCTTGAGAACTGCCCTGTTTGTGGCTACAACTTCAAGTGCCTTAATGCTTCCATAGCTGACTGCGGGTGCGTGTACCATCATTTCTGCTTGGCAGCGTGGTTAAGTGACGGGAGGAGGCAGTGTGCATATCGAGGATGCGAGAAGGAATTCTGCGCCGATTGGATGGCGAGTTTCGGAGCGAATCAAGTCCGCATACCTCCATTGCGGCAGCCCAAACAGGAGGGTCTCCTGGTTACATTCAACAGGGTTGAATCTGGGAATGTCGGTGCAGCCGGGTCTACAAACTGTAAGTACCGAAGTTCAGTGTAGAAGGATTGCATTGGAGTGTACCCCTTCTGCATGTGCAAGTGGTTAAGTGCTGTACACTTGATTTCCGCTTTTCGTAGCTCTAAGTTGAGGTGGTCAGTGGAAATGTTGATATTCACACTTAGGGTAGTACGGGGCAGAGTTGGAGGTATAGTGGAGTCATTCGCTTCGACCCTGCAAGAGTGATCACCTTGAGACATGCGGCGTTTCACGTGAGGAGCAGTGTGGGGGCCCTGAATCACTTTAGGATTACTGTCGAAGGGCCTTCGCAGTGCCATGTCCGTGCCTGGCACAAAGCAGCCGCTTCGCTTTCCGTTTCCACTTCACTTATTCACTTTCTGCGCAGCGGGGTTTGAATGTGGCACATCCCCGGAGTACGTACAGTCACTTCCACTGTCGAAGTGCTGCCATGGGACCGATTCAGTTGCAGCGTCCTCTGATTGCTTCCTCTCACTTTAAGGGGTCCGGAGAAGTTCCTCGACTGTGCCCTGGCACTTACCCTTCGGTTTGCCAGTTGGACTTCCACTTTACGACGTCCTATATTCAATGTTTTCTTGGGGGAGCCGGGTGGCCCACTTTGTAATCCCTGTACTTCCACTGTATTGCCCACGGAGAGTAGCTCTTTATGCGACAGTGTCACTGTGTACTTCAGTGTCACTTAGGTCAGTGGCGGTGCGGTGGCCTGCTTGGCCCCAGCCAGTGCATTGTCTCCACTGGAGTGCCCACGGGGACACTCGGCCACTTCTGATCAGCTGGAGAAGTGCCGCGCCACTGGCATGCCACTTTAGATTCGGTGTAGTGTTCACTTCCACTTTAGTTTCACTTGGGTCTTGTGAATTCACTGGAAGTACACTGTAACTCGAAATCAGGTATTGCACAGTGACACTGTCGGACTTGATGTTTTCGAGGGATCACCTTTAACATTGCTTCAGCATGTTTGGTACAATGCATTGACATCCGTATGTAAGTTTTTCAAGCGATTTACTTTAACATTGCTGCAGCATGTTTGATTCAATGCATGGACATGTATGTAAGTTTCGCGTGATTGAAGTTTAGGAGCTGATGCACCGAACATGTTCACTTTTGCTGGTGCAGTTCAGGTGCCGTCTGTGTCGGGAACACCGGTCTCTCAGCGACACGAAGGACCAGGGACGCCATCGTCGGGACAGTTGGGCACTCCCGCCTCTGGAAGCTGGAGGACACCGACAGGGAGTGTGAGCAGGATAAACGTGCTCGGGAAGTCTGTGCAACTAGAGGACGTGCCCAGCCGAGGCATTGTGAGGACTCCGAAATCCGGGTCCCGGTCAAACCTAGGATCAGGAACAGGCCGGACTTCCGATGAGAGTATAGTTTTTGGGGAAGACGATGTTTGCCTCAGTCAGGCGCCACCGGCTTCGTTTCTGGCGCTAGAAGGGACCCGCGGTAATGTGGGGGAAACCATCATCCCGGAGACACTCGCAGTGACTGACGGGGGAGTACAGGGATATATGCAAGAGCCAACGCCGAAGTCCGGCATTCCTAACATGCCTCTGAGTGACGACGAGGATGTGGAAGTTGCAGAAGTAGCAAAAGAGAGTACCGTGCCGGACAGGGCCATGAGTGAGGAAACTGAACGGGAAACGTCGCCTGCTAGCAAAGGAGTCGTGGAGTGGGCGTTGCCAGCATCAGAGTTTCAATCACTTGAAGCGGACACGGTAAGTGCTGACATCCAGGCAGAACCGGGCTCCTCCCCAAAGGTTGACAAGAAAAATTCGCAGGGAACACGTCCACAGAGCACACGCCGACAGGCGGCCCTGCACAATAAACTCTGCCCGTCCCCGGTTGTCACTCCTGGGAGTGCAAGTGATGCAGGTAAAGAGCCAGCGACAAAGAAGGCAACTCTGGGGCGAGGTCGATCCATCCAAGGCGGTGCAAGGGGAGAGAAAGGGACAAACATGAAGCCACTTGCACAAATTGGATTACAGGAGAAATTCAGAGCTCCGGCCGTGGTCAGTGATGCCGGGAAGGGTCGAGGCCGTGGAGGCAAGGTAGGAAAGAGGAAGCGTGACTGAGGTACACAGCAGGAGAGGTCCATCCTAGTGATGTAGTAGTCACTTGAGCTGGTGAATTTTGTCCACCCCATTTTCAGAGTGTACCGCACCGTGCGATGCAGGGGAGACGCAGAGAAGGCAGGTGCGTACGCTTGGTTCGGATTTACGGTATTGGGCAACTCACTCCGTTCTAGCTGTATGTAAGAGCGGCTCAGTACATAGGAATTTTACCGGCCATATGAATATGATCATAGCCATCTTGGTAGGGAGCTCTCTGAAATTTTCATGATAATACAGGCATCGAGATCAGGGCATGCTAAAGAGCACAGTAGCACTGTGTATTTTTGTTGCCTTGTAAGAAAGTTTAAGATATCTATTCGAGGATTCATTGTACTTTTTGTGAACTGTGCAAGCCCTGCTAGCTACGGCTTTCTTCATTGGGAGTATCTGTATTGTGATCGCAAGGGTGGATCGTTGTGATTATGTTGGAGGTTTTGGATTATGTTGTGTGGGAGTGAGTTGTCTTGGGAATTGCGCCGGGGGAGGGTTTTCTTTCTTCGTTTGGGGTTAGTTTTGGTGTGTGGATCGGATGAGTGGGGGGAGGTGAGAGTGTCGGTGTGGGGTTGAATTGGGGGGCTGAGTGGGGGGAGTTTAGATGGGGATGGGTTCTGGGGGTTGGTTTGGAGGGTGGATTTTAGGGTATGGTGAGTGGGGATTTGTGTGTTGGTGAGTTTAGGTTGTGGAGAGGAGGAAGGGGGATGTGGTTTACTGGTTTTGTGAGAATGGTTTTGATGGCTGCGGCATTGTCAGAGTGCTTGGAGTTCGAAATCCGCCATGAATATCAATCTGCTCGGGAGATGTTGGGGACAAGGCACAGCTTGCACCGTCCTGATGGAAGCCAGAATCGGCACATTACCTTGGAGGGCGGTAGATTTTCAGGCAGTGAGACATGCTCGGAGGTCGGCCATGCCTGTGTGGGATGTTGTGGGTCGAGGGCAAGTGGCAGGTATTCTGACAGCGAGACATGCTCTGAAGCTGGGCATGCTTGCGTGGGGTGTTGTGGGTCGAAGGAGGACGCCATAGCCGCCTCTGTGACGAGCCGCAGCCGAACTGTGAAGAGTGAGACAGGATCTAGCTCAGATATAATTCAGCTTCCACATGGGAAAGGTGCTGCCGATCAACTTACAGGTTTGTCACCTTCAACAAGTCATGCGCTTCAAGACATAGAGAATAAGGGGGAGCCCGGTGTCAATATGTATACTCCAACTCATGGCCTGAGGGTGAACACTTCCACGCAGAGAGAAGATGTAGGTCTGAGCTGCACCTCCATGTGCAGTAGCTCTGAGCGTGTGGTGCCAGCAGAGCAATTACAGCAACTGGAACGAGTGGATTCTGATGTGGATGCGTTTTTTTCATTTCCCAGTTCACCTTCTGCAAAAATTCTGGAAGAAAGAGGGTCAGGACACATTATTGAGGAAATGAAATCGGCGAAGTTGATGGAGGATATGGGAATGCGGCGGATTTTAGATGACGAGCTAACTGAGGACGAGGAAGAATTTGAGGGACCAAGGAGCCAGGCTGAGAGTCCCCGTGGTGGGAATGCATTGTCAAAAGGAGCATTCGGGTCTCCATTTCCAGTGCTCGGTGCCAGTGGACGCAAAACACGACCTGTCGTTGACAAGAAGTTGAAGCTCTTCTCCCTGGATAGAGCAAATACTGCTGCTCTTGCGAAAAAACATGGAACCAATTCGGATGGAGTGCTCACCAGTAGCTCAGACTAAATCATTTGGACACCTCATCTAGCAGTCTGCAGTCTCGGCAACGGGATGCTGCACATGACTGGGATGATTACAGCTCCGACTTATTTGAAATCCAGGACATGCAACCCATGACCCTGAAAGCGTTTTCAGGTGTTAACCTCTCTTGCCTGCCGCTCAAGAAAAGCTTTGGCTGCAGTCACGAAGCATGTGACGGGTTTTCAGAAGTAGAGTCTGCTTCATCGTACAATTCAAGTGAGTTTGCATCTTCTCGCAGCTTCTCCATACCGTTGTAGGTTGTACAGGCCGACCGGAACATGTGCCTGTCTTGCCATTTGAAATGCTAGTCGTCTGGATGCTAAATGTTCATACTCATGCGTCAAAAGATGTAATTTAAAACAAGAATATTGAACAATACTGGGCCTTCAGTTACTTGACTTCTGTATGAGCTTTAAGCTACAATTTGGGGATTATATGGCGGAGACATGGTTTTGCAAGTATTGTGTGAGGTTTTCATTTTCTACATTTTACTATTTGATCCCTCCACCTATTCAGTCCTTAGTCTAGTTGTAAATGATTCTATACGGAGACTCCAAAGTGATCTGACCTGATAACTTTAACTGACTTAGTACTTAGTGTCCCTCTTTAACAACTATTGCTTGAATGATCGAGTGATACTCAATGTACTGTAATGAAGAAAGCGGAGCCTACTAGAGCCTCTGATAACCATAAAAGCATGCGAGCTGTATGCTTGCGGTCGAGAGTTTCCACTGAATTCGAAACATAGTACATGATTCGGTACATTCTATGTTTCAGATTCGAATTAGATGGATATTCCATTCAAGATCGGTGTCAGCCTTGTGATGTTTTAGAGTACTCAATCCACTTTGTCGTGGCTGTCTCCGTTGGCCAGCATATCGTTACTTGGGGACATGCTCTCCTACTAACAATTGCAAATGTATGTAAAAGACAGGCCGAGGTAGGGAGCGTTAGAAGTGGTGACGATCTGATCAGCAAGAGACATACGCATACTTTAGTGTGCGGTGTTCTCAGGCAGTCTGTCGCAACGACGGCCGTCCTGTTGATAAAATGTGAGCTAAACTTCCCTAGATACTGATTTAGTAAATAACAACTCATGAAGGAAAGCAATTCATGCTTCTCGCCTTTAAGCCAACTTAGTAACTTCCCGTCTTAGTACAAGTGCATGTCCGAAACTTACATACGAGTTATCAGACTCATGCGTTCGTCCTACTTGCTCAACTACTGTGGTTTTTTTGGTTTAGCTGCCTTAGAAAGCCTTCTGCACCTTTAGGAGCTCTTATTCGGTTCGTCTTACTCTATCCTTCATGTAAACCTTTGGGTTAGGCATAGCACTAGATAACGAAGACTCTAAATTTTCTTGAAGGATATGGACGCAATTACACAGTTTATCCAGTTTATCTAACATTCCGTAATAGACGTAAGTATGAACTCCATCGCTTTCGACGTTTTGCAATGTCTGGTTTAAAAGAACGAATGTACAGATGGTGGAGATGGTGATTTGGATTGTTTCAGGTCTGCCCTCTAATTAATTTACTTCAGTTAGTGCATTGTAAGAGTCTAGTATAAGTATCATATGATAAATGTTCAGTCTCTTGTTGAGTGTCTCTTCTGGTTTGATGCCTCACTATCTCGATATACATGATAAAAGCCTTTTGGGAGTTCCAGTTAAGCCGAAACCAGTTCAGTGCTTCCACATTGGATTCAAGAAATTTTGTATGTGTCATGCAGTACTAATTACAATTAAGATTGATTGTTCTGTATGTACTTGTTGTTTCTACTTGCACGCATTAAAGGGTGGTGATCTACTGCTATCCAGATGCTCTAAAATATCAAGTTCGTGGAGCGAATGCTGTGCGAGGAGCGGACAACCGAGCGAAGATTCTGAGAGAGCAAGCCACAAAGAAGGCAAAGTCTGAGCCAGTAAGACTGCTCCCTCCGGGACCAGCCAAGCAGACGAGTCACCAGGGCAAAGGCAATATTTCTGTCATGGTGCTCAGCCTACTCCGAAGAAAACAACCGGACGTCAAATCAACATCTCGGAAAAGCAGCACTGTGCCAAAAACAAAACCAGCCATTGTTGGAGGCCTCCTTTGTCCTCTCAATGGTAAGAATATCAAACCCCCAAGTAAGTCTGATGTAGTTTCTGTTAAGGTCTCATCGTTTGATCTGAACGGAAAGTCCATCAAAGCGCTTAGCATACGGGATGTGCTTGAAAGGCAAGAGAAGCAAGATCAACGGCATTTAAACGGCTATTAGTTGCAAGAGTAGTGCCAAATTAAGGACCTTCTTAGAACTGTGGAAATCTTAAAACAATTAACGGAAATTAAATGAGAAAGTAGCGTCAGTTATGAAATCAGATTAGATTGCAATCACACAGGGATTACAGAAGGGAGGACATCCATCAGACACAGATCTCCTCCTTGTAGAGACTCCCAATAGCCATGCGACATATTCTCCTGATAATAGTTTAAAAATAATCTTGTGTACATAGCTAGATACTGAATACCACCTCTTTGAATGGACTGACTGATTTGCCCCATCGCTTTGTTCTCCTTAAGCTAATATGTTGGTATTCGGGAATCAGAATTATGTCTATAGGCAGAACCAGTAAAAAATGACTGTGGACTTAGACGAATTTGAAACATACACATGGATATTATGACTAACCTTTCCTTTGTGATGATGGCATTGTCTTCAAGTCCTATAAAATCCGACCCAAGCATGTGCGAATAGATCTTCATAGAATAATATTAAATGTTTAATCCACTCTCCAGATTGACTATCTGCTTTTAATCAGTTTGTATGAGCCATCACTTTTGTCACATGAGGTAAGCTTAGCCTTGAGGCCGTTGTTACTTCACCTTGCTGGAGGATAGAAAAGAGAGAATGAAGCATGCCTTTCTCCTCCACTGTATGTGTTATAGAGCATGTGTAGCAAAGTGCTCTGTTGTGGTCTTGATCTTAGACCCAGGTGTGAGTTCTAGAATGGTGGGAATGTTTGCATTATCTACCTCGGTATGGCTGCCCTCCAACAGTATTTGAGAACAACAGTACAAAGAAAAATCCAAAAACAAATCCGTCTCAGCATGTCATTCAATGGCTGGGAATAGTTGGAACTACAGCTTGGCTTGACATTGTCATACAATTACACATCACCATGACAGGGGGAGGGGCAGTAGAAACTTGAAAGCGGAGTGAAAGGGGAAGTGACACGAGTCTGGGGAAGTGCAAAGTAAAGTATAATTACATTACTTCACTGACTCTTACAAGACTGTAGCGATTTGGTTTTGGACATCAACCCGGCTTCAGCTGACACTGCGGACTCAACAAACAAAAAAACGTAAAGGATGCCATGTACTGGCTCCGGCCCTAGCAAAAAAACTGTACCTTGCATGTGTATTCAAAGTCTGATCATTCTACAGTCCTGCATTCCTCAATCTATATTCACTGAAATCACACCTGAAGGAACAGAATCAGCTCAGCGTTTGCAAGTCAACGGTTGTCCACCTCCACAAATTTAAGGAGAGGGGCCTAATTGTTTTCCAAAAAAACACGCTGTCTGTACAGATATCAGCTGTACATGAACTCGCTCCCTCTCTCGACTTGGGACAACGAATTCGTGCGTAACTTAGCCTGACTATCTGGCCATCAGCTGCCAAAACAAGTACAATCTGAAGAACGGTGAGCACACATACGTAAGTTCCGTCCTATGTCTACGAACTCCTCAGTGCAGGCTCGCAAGGAAACCACCAAGGGCTTGAAGTTGAGCTAGGGATGTCTCGAGCACTTCCACCTTCTCCGTCATCATCTCCTCGGCGGCAGCAAGTTCCCCTGATGTTGTCGACACTCGTTCCTTCTGACGCTCCAACTTCGATTTCCAGGACTGGAGCTCTGTGGACGCCTCGCGAACGGTGTCCATCAGGGAGTTGACAAGCTGTTCACACATCCTCGCACCTCCTTTCTGCCCTGCTCCAGCACCTTTGCTGATCGGATCAAGTAGGTCAAGCTTGTTCGCGTTCATAACTTCGCGTGCACGTCGGAATTGCGCTGTGTACCTGTCATGACTACGTTTCTTCTCCGTCACTTTCCGTTCCAATACACTTAGCCGCTGTCGTTGTTCAGTCAGACACTTTCGGAGCCTGTCGACCGATTTCAAGAGATCGCACTTGACCATGGTCAGACGCTCCCGTTCGTTCTCGATGGTGTTGTTGAAGGTAGGCCGGAGCAGCGCCAATGCGGACATCTGAGCCGCGTCCAGAGTCCCTGAGTGGGGGACATGCTGGTCGTCGACGTTTTGTCCCGCAGGGCAAGGTACTCCCGGTGCCTTGTTCTTTTCAGTGCTTTCCGACTTCATGGTTTCCGCGCCTACGAGGGCAAGTTCCACCTCGGGTGCATCGTCGTCGGCGAGGTTCTCAAAGTCCTGTGACTCCGTCTTCTCCGAGCGAGACACCCCCCTCCCTGTGGAACTCCCTCCCTCTGCGTTCAGGTGGCGTGCGAGGGCTGTCGCTAGAGGAGACTTCATCTGCGTGAAGAAAAGAAACACTCAGTGGGTGCAATCGTTCCTTCGGATTCCATTCTGAAAAATTCGTGACTGTCATACTGACACTGGTTTTGTAGAACAAACGATTAACAGGTGAAAGAGAAGTAACGGAAAATAACAGGGGAGCCAGAGACGTCCACCATAGCTCATCGGCCATTGCCGCCATAGCCACATTGCCATGGCCAACAGAGGAATTCAATGCGAGCATGGAATAGCCACGTAGTGAAATTTACATATTTAGAAATTGGGAGTGAAGACAAACATACCGGCAGGTGCGCACGGGGCATGACTACAGACAATGCGCGGAGAGGATCGGAGAGAGCTTTGTACTCGGGTAGGATTCTGGGGATGGTGGATTTGGACTGGTGTGGGTGTGTTGCGCGGAAAGCGAAGTCCGCCCAATTCACCTCCACACCCAATGCCTCCACCACCAAACCTCGGGCGAAGTGGAAGGGCAGCAAGCCGGACATAGGCCATGGTAGTTGGAGGACTCGCGAGAACAGCTGACGGACATACACCTCGTACGCAGGGAGCCCCTGGTCGTAGAAGATATATCCACGCGCAGTTTTCGGGCCAAAGAAATCCGCCAGAGCGCTGTGGCTGGGCATGTATTCGGTGGGAGTTACTGAAGGAATGGCGCCCCGGTTATGTAGTCGCATGAAGAGGACATACCACGACACGGTAGATTCTTCGACGACCGCCATTCTGCAGGGGACAACGGAGAAATAGAGGTGTCAGTACTTCACAGAGAGAGAGAAGGGTTGAGGAGAGGCACAACTAGGTCGGAGGGAGGGGCAGGAGAGGCAGCTCCCTCCCGGTGGAGCAAGAGCGCTCGGACTTGAATCTCATACACATGTGGAGCACAAGTGCAGTAAGAGCCTGCAGTCCAAAAAAATTGGACTCGCGAAACGACAGATTACAAACAGCAAAGGGTGTGCGAAGCGAACAGAAGTGCCGTCAATTGTACAGGAGCAGCTTAAACGCAAATGGAAAGAGTCGGAGATCCGGGATTCTGTACGAAACCCGTAATGAAGTACCTCGAAAGTGTTCGTAGATGAATGGCAAGAGGAAGACGAGAAAACGAACTGCGCGACCAGAATGGGAGACAAGAGGAGACGTACAGTACAGATTGAGAACTCGGGAGCGGCGACAAGGGGGACAGGAGAATACAAAGTGCGCGACCAGGGTGGGCGAGAGAAGGAGACGGAGAATACAGACGGAGCTCTCGGGACCGGCGACAAGAGGAGAAGGAGAACACACACTCAGCTATCGGAATGGGCGAGAAGATAGTGCGAACCTCTGATTCCAATGTAATGGTTTCATGGAAGAAGGAAGTCGCGCAGATCAGTAGGGCATGCAGCCACGTTCCTCCTTGAAATGAGATGTTCGGAAAGTTCAGGAAGTGGCTCCAGATTGATTGACAAAAGTGACTACGCTGTCACAGCACTCCTTCCGACTTGTCACACCCATGACGGCGCTCAGGTCGTGGACGTCCGGTTCACATTATACTTGGAGCACTGCAGGAGGTCATATCACATGTCATGGTACGTAAGTAGAAAGTGAATTAGTCATAATATTAGTGCAAACTAACCTTTACTAAACTATGGATTAGTGAGTTACTAACTAACTACTGTACATACGTAGTGACTACATGTCAGAAGCAGTTCAGTAACTACTATACATACGTAGTGAGTACTGAATTCTGGTATCCATTTGCTCGCAGAAATATTTATCTACACGTTCTTCCAATCTCTGAGTGAAGTGACAACCCACTAATATGCCGTCCTTCTTCAGGGATGCTATAAATCAGATGCGACAATTGGCAATTCACGAAACCTACAGAACATCCCTTTGGAAAATTGCTTAAACAGATACTATCCGCAGTGAAGCAGTATACTTCAAGTGCAAGTGATTGAGCACAGAGACCAGTAGCATTCACGACGTTATTTGCGCACAATATAGCATGAACTCCGTAGCCTGCAATGAGGAGATATATAGTACAAAGATTCAAAACCATGAAGCAAAGAACCAGATATGCCCATACTTACATGCAGCAGTAGTCAATTACGATTCAAGATCTACTCTACTTCTGCTTAGTGTTGGAAAGAAACTCTCACACCGCTCAAGATGGAATATGAATGCGCTAATTGTTCAATGGAGTGGTGAGCTGCTAACCAGACGAAGGCATACAGCTTGAATTCGGTCAATACTACAGGTTGGAGGCTCAACTTGGTCCCCACACAAGCAGTCAAGATTTCAACCCGACCGGACTAAAATATAATCTATACCACACACAAAAAGAAGAAGTCGCATTGAAAAAGAAAAAAACATTCCTGATAAGTGAGATTGGTGCCAATACTTGTACAGTGGCGGAAGATGGTGTGAGTGTCCGGAAACGGTGAAGTAGGCAACCACAATGAATTCGAACGTGGTGATCCGGGGACACCGTGATGAAGGCCATGAGAATGAATTCCGAACACTGCTAGTATGCGGCACTCTGTTTGCTTGACAGCATGGATACTTCGCTAGCCTCCCTTCCATGCATAATTCTGCCTGCAACGACAAGACCAGAAACAGCGACAACGCAGAGCTTAGTGTTGCTGAAACTCCCGGACTCGTCGTGAAATACAGATCAACATTCTGCACGTTGTAAAAGTAGTTCATTGAAATCAAACCCTGATTTTAGGTCAAAATCCAGCAGTACACGAATTCAAACCTTAATTTTAAATGAAGTACTCGAAAGAAGTCACATTCATTAGAGTACGAGGAAGGCAGCAGAATTGAAATTAGCGGGTACAAATTCCAGCCCAGCCCAACATAATCCCACCCTAAACTCCCCCCCCCCCCCCCCCCCCTCTCGAGGTTCGAACAGCCCTTCGCATATTGGATTCACTTCCATTCCACTGTTAAGCATTGTCGAACACCTTGCAGTTACCTAGGACCCTGGCGAAACTCAACTCTTCCACTTTTCACTTCACACTGAGCTGCAGTTTCCCTTCTCCACTTCCTGACCACTGCGTATGGACTGTACTTCCACTTCCTCTGTACGGACTCACTTATCCAGGGACGAGGTTACTTTCCGAACAGCACTTCTCATATTGGATTCACATCCTCTTCTACTGTTAAGCACTGTCGAACACCTTGCAGTTACCTAGGACCCTGGTGAAACGCAAGTCTTCCACTTTTCACTTCACACTGAGCTGCAGTTTCCCTTCTCCACTTCCTGACCATTGCCTATGGACTGTACTTCCGCTTTCTCTCTACAGACTCACTTATCGAGGGACGAGGTTACTTCCCGAACACTTTGCCACTGTGGTTCATTTTTCCACTGCACTGATGCGGTTTGTGTCTATGCAAGTGTACTGGAAAGGGGGGTCGATGTCCATCAGGGATATGCAAGCTAAGAAAAGTAAACGCCCACTCTCTTACAGTCATCTGCCCGGATCAAGCGTGCCCCAAGTCAAGTCCTGTATTTTACAAGTGCAAAGCAAAGCAAAGCGATTTGAAGATGCGACAGCAAAGAGGAGTAGGCACTTTCCTTCACCCGCACACTTCTGCAAGTGTCCGTCAACGCACACAGTAATGTGCAACTGAAAGAAGCACTGCTAAAGTGTACTAAACTGAAAGCGCAGAAACCCTAAACCATGACAATGCTTACCTCAAGTGATTCCGTGATGCTTTCGGTTCCCACCCCCCTTGAAAGCACTTGCACCATGGCCGGTACGTCGTTACAGTGTCTACAGGCGACCTGAACGTGTACTACACCACTCCGGACGCGGAAAAAAAAGTGCCGCATCCTGAGGTCCACAGTGTGCCCACTTCCCGAGCACCTTCGTGTTGTAGGGGCACGGCATTCCTGTCTCCAAGAACATGGTATTCAACTTATTTGATGGAATAAAAGACAAAAGCGAAGTAGCGAGTGACGATGCGCAGGCCCCAAAGAAAGGCAGAGAACTCCATCATAAAACTCACCCTGGAGTACTGTTATGAAGCGGTTCGCGGGTCTCCACGATCCTAGAACTGTTCTCTTCTCACTGAACATCAAAAGCAAATAAAAAATTTAACGTACAGCTGTTATCATTTCGAAATTATGCATTCACTTGAACAACATCCATCACCCGAACTAAAACATTTCCATCCAAGCCTCTGTAGATATCATACAGACATTCTGAAGACTAGAAACAGACATATGTGGAGATCCGACATCGGTTAATTATAATTATGGAGCACGGAAGTCCAAAGGAGAGCAAACCTGTAAGAAGTTTCATTCGTGACTGTCACTCGATTCTCACAATTGAGACAGTTGCACCTACAACCCGACAGCCATAGCCTTTCGAAGGCTCCAATTGGATTTTTCCAGAGCGTGCCAGAATAGTATCTTCTCTTCTCTTTCTTTGTCCTTGTCCCCCTCCATATCCACCACCTCCATGCCCGACACCACCATGTCCAACCCGACGTCCACCTCCACCGCCTGCATGACCTGCAAATACTTCTTCAGGAGTATGAAGTAACTAAACAATCTACTTATGACTTTTGATGATGTCTACCCAGGCAACAAACGTCTCTCTAAGCAAGAAAACCACATCACATACCCATACATGCAATATTGTTTGCCAGAGGGTTCAAAGAAACGTGACTCACCAAGTCCAGATCCTCTTTGTTAACTATCTCAATATTTGCAATTTGCCCCTCATATCGCCGTCTCAGGGAAGAATCAACTTCTAACTCCGTGTTTTCCTGCAAGTGTAAACCATTATGAGTATCAGACAAATAAGTCCGGATGAACTAAATTAAAGAGGGTAATGAGATATGTGTATGCTTTCAACACTTCCTACTGTAACTTTCAATAGTTTGAACTGAATCCCAAGAACGAGTACGCTATTCTCACACATCAACTGCATGTAGAACTCGAAAGACACCTAGGTGTCTCTTCGGGCAGGAAGCATAAAATTTGCGAAACAAGGTAGACCGCCCAGCACTAAAAAATACCTTCGTTCCCAGGTAGAAGTAAGGGGCAAACCTGACTTGTGCCTTGAAGGTAGATCCATCCTGAATACATGTTCAACTTCATGAGCACCAGAGTATGTTCGCTGGAATGATGGCCACTCTAAACATTCTATCACACTCCCGTTCTGATGACAACATCCCACAAGTGGACGAGGAATGACTAGACGATGACATACAGCTAGAGTCCTGGGAGAAAAAGAAGCACTTGCACTTCAAGGCATTGCGCACTAAAACGAGAGCTCTTTAGCATAAGAAGTGCAGCATACCTGGCACATGAAGTAGAGATTGACACAGCTATATGTGGTATTATCATTATTGGGATCATCCATCGCCGACTGCGCCAAATTCAAGAAAAAAAACGCAATACATCAAGACTCACAAATCCTCACCCGCAAACTCCACACGTTTCATGATAGGGCAAGGCTAAACAAAATGTAAACTAGAGAAAAAATACACATTCTGCAAATCACTTAAACAAAAGAACCAAAGTGTTCCAATCTGCCCAGAGACATAGAGCCAGAGTACAGAACCCATGGTTACTGGAAAAAAGAGGACAAACTGTGAAACAACACAGTGTATCTAACCATCTTAGAATGATTGACGGCCACCTACAAATTGAGGATCCCATTCTAGCCTGCAGATGCAAATGTGCAGCAAGAGGCACCGATTAACAGATTGAATTAAGGAGAATAACATACCGAGACCATGTTGAGAAGCCATCCGAGACGAGGCTCGCCTTCGGTGAAAATCTGATACCTGAAGCTTGCCTGAAGCGCGTCCTCGGAGGTCCGCCATACCTTAGTCCTGCCGACCCTTCGGACGCTATCACCCCCGTCCTTGTGACTCTCCGCATGTCCTCCTTCCTTCCCAAACTTGCCCCTCCCTCTCCCTCTCCCGCCCCCAAACCTGCCCCGGCTGCCTTCCCCCCTGCCCCTAATGGGCCCTCGCCCTCGCCCTCTCATGGCTCCCCTGCCTGGCTCCTTATGTGATCACAACCATACTGCACGAGCTCGCTCCAACTCTCCACCTGTTCGCTACACTTATTCCACCCGCTCGGGTATAATCCTAGCATTAGAATGCCCTCTTCTCTATCCACTGTCCACCCTTCCTCGCCTTCCCAATGGCGACATTGCTCCAGCTTACTCCTAACAATTGCCCATCCTCAAAGCTCCAGAGCCAAATTTCCCTGCCAACACATCCATCGTACTTCAATCCTTTCAACTTGAGGTCATCTACTTAGACGATATTCTCTTCAATGCGCTCAATTCCCGAAATATCTCCCCATCAGTAGCATGTGGAAAAACTCACCCTCACCATTTGATTCAAAACCTAATTTACATCATTTACTCATAATTCTACCCTCGTCCGCAAACCCACAGCTGCATTCACGTCCACCAAACCCCGGATCACAAACGCTAACCCATCCTCAAAAAGCTCATAAACCTAAACGATCCCAAAACGAGAAACTCAGCCGGTTCTGTAGTCCACCGTAGCACACCCAACATGCCATCACATGAAGTAAACTTTCCCACTGAAGAGCTAGATGCTCTGTCAACCTTCAGCAGAAGAGAAAGACTCCCACATCATAGAAGAGGGCATCAAGCATACAAAACAGTCGCAAGAGCTCTCCATCTCGAACCCAGTCTGCAAGAGAAGAAGATGAGAATGTACCTCGCGAATCCGCCCACATCCCACTTCGCTTGCTCTGTGACATCACCAGCGCGCTCAAGCGACGATCGCCATGGAAATCAGCTTGTCTAGTGCTGCACCCAGTTTTCTGATCCACCTTCCAACTTCGCGGTCTCGCTCTCCAACAAAGGGCGGGAAATGGAAGATCTAGTCTTCCTGTAGATGGCCCTCGAGCCAAAAAACAAAGCATATGCACATTAGGCCATAACTTTTTAAGTAAACCTCCCACGTGTAGAGGATGACACTACACTCAGATGTCATGAGATTTCACCCGATGTTGACAATGGCTACGCAACAGAGTGCAGCCTTGTCAGTGCACATAACCATGTGTGTCACTCTTCAAGCAGTAAACGCATTTGCTATTCATTCCCTAAACCGGAAAGCACCTAAACCGGAAGACACCTAAACTGGTCGACCATTTTGACAATTCAGAAAAACATATCGACAGATAAGAGGAAACGGCATAGCGGTGCTACAGATTAGAATTCAATGACACTGTCGTCTGCGTTTTCTACTTCTAACGCTGTGGTGCGTCCATACATTAATATGATATATTACCTTACTGGTTAGCAATTGTTTTGTATACTGAGTCATTGAAATGTGCTGTATGCATAACATCGACGTAATACAGAACTGTAACAATTCATCTGAACGAGGCCCCTCAGCAAGTAGCCAAAATCATCAAGCATATAAAATAATCTTGATCGAGGTCTGGTCCACTTCCTCTGTTGTTCTGAATACCAAGTGTGCAAAACAGAAAATGTTGGTATCTAATGCACAAGAAGCCTGTGTTTTCTAAATGTGCCTACCCCCGACGTAATTCCGGCCTTCGTAACT
Source organism: Ceratodon purpureus (assembly GCA_014871385.1). Taxonomy (NCBI): domain Eukaryota; kingdom Viridiplantae; phylum Streptophyta; class Bryopsida; order Pseudoditrichales; family Ditrichaceae; genus Ceratodon; species Ceratodon purpureus. The sequence goes on from CM026427.1 coordinate 15,978,576, forward strand.
TCGCACAGCGTCTGGCAACGACACTCCTTTGCGATACAAAAAAATAAACCATGGCAAACACAGATCTAAGTGTGAAATTTCTGTCAACGCAAGTGGACACTCCACGCAGCCTGGCCACAATTTGCCCACGCAAGACAAGAGTGTTAGCCAATCTGTATTCTACATACATTCACATGGTCCTCCTATGCTTACCATCGGAATTGCACTGCGGCAATGATATGAGGATATGTGTCTCCCGAGTACTTTCTCTGAATGTATGTAGAAATTAACTAAGGGTTGTGGAAATCGCAAACAAATACTAACAGTGACTATGAGATGGGAAGGAAAATGGAAAGACAACAACAATTAAAACACCGCAGAATGGGCTGTATACATACCTTCAGAGGCGCTTGGAGCGTTGATTTGGCGTAACCCACACAGTCTCCAGCAGCTCCTGCCCATCTCCTGGGATCACGTTCACTTCCACCATCCAGCCGCTCATGAGGAAGGCAAGCAGGGAGTGCAGCTCAGAGTTCAAGAGCTCACCCAAGGGCTGGGTCCGAAGCCTCCTCGGCAGGGGGGTTGTGAAGGACCACGATTTTCCTAAGACCCCAACGGCGGTATCAAACTCCGCCAGTCTATTGTCCCGGCGGTGAAGCAGCCAGTGTCTCCCGGCAACAGGTAGATGGAATTTGCGCAGGGATGGAGCAGCGCGCAGTGCATTGTACTCCACACGGGACCTGATCGCGGCGTTCCACTCCTTGGACAGGCTCGCAAGTTTGGGCATGAGTTCCAGCATTTCCTTCCTATCGACCTTCAGCCGATCGACAGCAACCCAGGGATCTGCGGGAGCACAAGCGAACTCGACAACGTGATCAATTAAGACATGGCACGCCACCAGGTCGAAGCACCCTCGCTTGTTCCTCGCACAATCAAGCATCCAGCGAAGGTCAGCCATCTACGCGGAAACTGTAAGCAGGTCCGAGGAGAAACGGAGGCGTGGCAGAAGAGAGCGGGAGATGTGAAGGGCGAGGGAGGTGGAACTGGAACAGTGCAGGAGCGCAGAGGCAAACACAAGGAGGAAGAGGTTGCAATGGAGGTCACGTACCTTGCTCGTCGAAGGAGAACCAACTTGAGGATGGAGAAGACGGCTGCTTTGGTTCCTGTCACCCGTCGAAATCCTGCCTGACAACCCACCATGATCCTACGTAGTAATGATCCCGATCGTGGGCAGGTCCATTCAAGTCACTTCTTCGTAGGAGAATGGTGATTATGGAGAGCATTGGGATAATCATACCTGGACGACCCTCCCTGGTCATGATGGAGAAGAGCAGACTAGACAGCATGAGGTCACCTGTCCCGCGAGTTGACAGTCACCTGTCCTCGTGAGCCGCCATAGTCCTGGCCAGATGGAACAGAATTTCAGTTCTATTAGTGAAATGCTCATGAGATGGTCTGACTGAATCAAACGAGCTTCCTACATGGACTAACAAACTGGGATTGAAATAGATTGAACGACTACATGCAATGTGGTGCTCCAAAATTAGAGCACCAAGAGTGGCAGAGGCATTTTAACCTCTGTTTACCTCAAGAGCTTGTGCTGTCACAGATTGCCCAATCTTTAAATGATTATTGGGATCACTCACAAACTCATCAGCCACCTGAAGCGGACAAAGCAACCTCTATCTGCAATGTTTGCTATAAAACCCTGCAAAAAAATAAGAGCAATCACAGATTTAGCATCATGTTCTGAGACCCAAAAGCGTAGAAGAGAATGATAGGTCGGAAAGTATTGCATTCATACACGCTTAAGCAGTGGGACAAACCAGACTGAAATAGGAAAAAACCGAGAAAGGAACTGTTAGAGAGAACTGGAAAGAAAAATTATCCTTGACCTCAGCTGCTAGAAGAAAAATTCATAACGAAAAGGTACATGGAAACACAGAAAGTGCAATCCTCTTCCAGCCCCTGGCAAATAAGGGAAGGACGGAGGTTTCATACTGAAATAAAGGAGTGAGGCAGTAATTGTGATCTGTCTGATGGAAGGGATGAAGCACCCTACAACATGGAATGCTTCGCTGAAACAATCAACTCCTGCTTATCTATGACTTCTGAAGAACCAAAACGAGCACGGTTACCAAGAATTCAACCGACCAAAATATACATGTCAACTATGTGCAGAATGGCGAAGGATCACTGTTAGTTACAGGCACGAAGAGCCTACGCTGCGGTGCATAAATGGGGCTACAGTAAACAGCAAAGAATACTCTGCAACAGTTTCCCAGATCAAGACATTCCCTAAAAAAAACACCCGAAGGAACGTAACCGAAGATAAATGGAATTCGAACGACCAAAGCTAAAGACCTGAACTTCATACCCAAAATGAGAAGCTGGTGAAATTGTACACCTACTTTCCTGACAGCCTTCAGGTGGTCAATGTGATGTTCCAGAACACGGAGGAGTCGTCAAATTCTCCATTCCACGATGATCAACTATCGATAAATTACAAAATGCACAGGTATCTGTAGTTCATCCAAACCGATATTTAAGGTTGCAAAATCAGAGAGCAGAGTTTGCTCGTACCCAAGTTATCAGACAGGTGAGGAAATGTCACGTATCCTTTGACTGATCCCTTTGCTGTAGAAATGTCGAGTATAACGACAGTGTCACTAACATAATATTGCACGAAGGGCAATGAGAAGTCTACTAAGTGCAACTAATTAGCATAGATAAAAAAAAAAAAAAATTATTCAGCATGCTGCACTCTCTCCACATGTTATGACTGCAACTATAGAATGACGTGAAGGAAAAGACAATCAACAACAGCCTGAACAGAATCTAATAAATATTGTTTAGCCCCGCATGTCAAGAACATTTGTAATGATAAATACCATGTTAGCAGCGACCAAACCGGGATTAGCCTTCAAACCAACTGCGCCTCGTTTCTTATCCACTGAGATAACCACACGTTGCACAACTTGCCCTTTACGTAACTTAGCAGACTCTTTTCCTGGTACACGCACAAGCCCAAGCCAGCTTCACTCACAAAAGGGGCATGCTGATTGCAAGATATTTGTTTAATCAAGCAACAGTTGCAATAAATCTCATTTCCTTTCAGGAGATTGACGTTATGATAAATCATGAAATATTGAAAATGCCTCAGAAGAAACAGCTGTGCTTCTACAACTCATATTGAATCTATAAACAAGTAAGCTAAGTAATTGATTGAAAAATAAATGCAAAGGAACTGCCTTCACAGACTCAATTAATGTTCCAAAACATTCAGCACATACCGTCCATATAGTTGCTTCGTAACATGAAACCCGATATGGCAGGAATTCCGAACAAGCACATAGCCGTGGTCTTCAACCCTTACGATTTTAGCAACGCCCTCGCAATCAGATGGAATATGACACCACTGACCTTGAGACATGGCTGATACACCAGCTTGGCACAACACGGACAAAAGCTGGGCGTCAACAACCTGAGGTAACACAGCAAATTGTGAGAAATTGTCAAGAAATGCACAATCACCTAATTCACGATCATCCCTAATTCGTAACTTGGCAAACGATCCTACATTGTTCAATATAGTGATTTGAGAAAATGAATCAACCAACCTTCCCAAGACAAATGAAACAGCGAAAAAACTCTGCCAATGTTGAAGAAGAATCATTCACGGTGTCCGCCTGGGCGGGTGTGGCCCCATGACATGCCACAAAATCCATCACTCTCTGGCTTGCTACTTCCTCTACCTCATAGTCCGAAGCCTGCAACGAAACTGGTTCACCGTCATTCGAAAGGCCTGCTGGGACGTTTATGTAGTCGACGGTGTCTTCAGGCTCTGTTGCTTGAGGAAAGACAGACAGATGCTCGTTTTGTGGAAGAATCATGTGCTGTGACACCAATGGCTGGTGCACGGCTGTGGAACCAACTAAGAGAAGGCGCTGTGCCTGAGCCTGCAGAAACTTCACGAACATGAGTTCTTTTACTTGCATTCAGATATCATCAAAGAGAGGAAATGGCGAACATGGCAGGTTAGGTCAAGATATGACTTTCACTCTGAAACAGGGTCCAAATCTCAACCCGGCGCACTTTTTCATAAATAATTCCTATATCTCTAATCCAGGATGGATACGAACAGGCTGACTACAAATAAAGGTGGTCTGTAACGACATATAATTACCGTTAACGTTAAATCGCCAACGACCATTGAAAATAGAAGCCTAGGTTACTGCATCGACATAATCCTTGCCTTCTTCAAGTCAGTGAGTACTCAACTTGTAACTGCAAACAACAGTCCCCTAGAATAAGAAGAGACAAGCTCTTACAATGAATTGTAACGGTACTGTGGGGGATGGTGATGGTGGCGTACCTGGGCAGGTTCAGGAATGTTGTTGTTTCCTCGAGTTTGGCGATGGCTGCTGCTGCTTCGGGTGACATGGGGCCGAGGACGGAGCCTGCCGCGGTGACCAAACAGGAAAGAACCGCAGTCTGTGCAGTCGTAGGCCACATTGTGGGATGGTGAAACAGTGATGACAGGGCCCGCCAACAAGCACGTGCAGGTGCTGTTGTTGTTGTTGCTGCTAGAGCTAGAGCTCCTGCTTCCTTGGCCGCTTCCTCGCAGCGTAGCAGCCGCAGCCATTTCGGTAAAATTCGCAAAATTGCAAATGGCTTAAAGCCATCCCAAGGTTCTTAAATGAAATCCATCACTCTCAGAAGGATCATGAAAGCCACAATCTTCTGGCTTCGGAACGCTTCAGAGAGACAAATGCAAAATTGAAGTAGTGTGCAAGAATGGACGGCCTTGACAGAAAAGACCAAAATGAGGAAATAATGACAGGTAGGGTGATTGACTACGGAGGAGGCTATGGTGAACGAAGGGTAGCTATGATCACACACAGCGCATAAGCTAAGTGAGTGCAAATCAATCAACCAAGAACAGCTACCATGACTTTTGTTTCCGCCTACGAAGCTCCCACTGTCGCCATAAGAATTTCTACCGAAACTCCTACGCTTCGGGTTTCCGAACACAGCTCTCGCTCCGAACAAGCAAGCTCTGACACGACATGCTCCTCAGAAACCGAACACAAGAAAATTCAAACCGAACGAAAGCACTAAACCCGTAAACACCAGAGTCACATTGTCAGACTCAGAAACAGTTGCCAATCCCTCCAGTCCAACTCCGACTTCTCCAAGAGCCTCGACTCCTCAAAAGCTGCCTGCCCCCTCAATCTCAAACAAAACTCCAGTCTTAGACATCGCTACCAACTTGCAAGCAGATGAGAGAAGGCTCATCACTCACTCTAGTCTCACACCACCAACCTCCCCCAACAGTTACCGTCATGCGAGAAGCCTCCGACTACACCCACTCCCTGAAAGGAATTGAAAATGCACACGCTCAAGGACTCATAAGCCGGTACAAGATCACGACACAGCAAACGAAATAAAAAAACAGTTCCAAAAGACGTACAACGAACAGGAATATGTCTGAAGGTCAGCCACCATAACCATGATCCTTATGAAGTCAATCACATATACACGGCATCAAACATCGAGCATTAGCCTGCACTGCCAGCCTGCCTGCAACCTTGTCAATGCTCGCAATATTTATTCACAAAATCCTGCCACAAAGCACGGATACGATTTGCGAGGTCTTTGCATCCCGTAAATTTTCACCGTCACAAGTAATTTTCAACATATTACTAGGTGATGACAATCACATCAACTTCGTTGAGTCGGATATATAAAGCCCACGGTCGCAGTCCATGATTTACCTTATATTGTCCATCTGGAACCCGCACTATATCCTTCATGCTAACGACATTCATGTGACGGTCCTGCGTACTGACTTTATAATCGAAGACGTTTCTGCGGATGTCCCCTGCCTTCACCGTACCTAATTGCGTCCTTTCAGGATTGCCCTTCAGAAATGTGCAAGATAGGTGATAAAGGAGTGCTTCGCTTCGTTCGCGACACGAAACACTCTGAAAATAACTGCAACCTCTAGGTGAATTTCCCAGCGAGACTCTGATGGAACAAAAGTCGACAAAACCGAAAGAGATAAAAACGAAACTCTCCGAATGTCTCATACCAGGAAAGAATCCTTCTCCACTCGGACGATGATACCAACGGATTCCGCTTGCTGCTCATGCCACTAGCCCCTCCGTGATAGCCAGGTATGACCTTAATATTGTCGCCCGTTTTGGAAATCTTCTGAAGTTGTTTCTGAATTTCTGGAGTTCCTCCACTTAAGGTTCAATACCGTTCGCATCCACAGCCTTCAAAGAGAGGGTTCTTTACGAGTGACCGCCCTCGAACATCATGCCTCCAGATTGATGGAAGAGCTCCCCTTTCGAGTTGAAAGGCCTAACTCGCACCGTGACATAGATCTTCTGCTCTCCGCTCCCAATCTTCGCGAACCGCGTCCCTCCGCCTCTCCCGGTGGCCGCCGCCATGCCTTAAAGGAAGCCAAAACCCGGCAACGTGTCCTCTCCTTCAGCCCTGCGACCACCCCTTGCCTTAACTCCTGCACGCACAGAGGGCGCAGGCCTCGTTTGTCTACCACGGGAGCGCATCCACTCCACTTTAACACTGTGACCTCTCCTGTTGAACCGACCAAGAACCGCCCATTCCAAAGTAACCTCTACTTGAACCACCGAACATAACAATTCTCTTCCTGTCGCCAAAACCTGTCGACTGTCCTCCAACCGTCCAGAAATCGAACAATCCCTTTCCCCCCGCACTGCAACTCGATTCTCATCGTGCACGATTCAATGCAGAGCCGCTGAAGCTCGCATCAATACTCCGCCGACGGGCTGCAGAAAACCTCCTCCTCCTCGTCCAATTCTCATGCCTGGCAGGCCATATCAGTAACAGAGTACGACGGTGACCCTTCTTGTAGGAGCCAGGAACACGGTGACTCAGCCTCGAGACTTGGACATTGGCTTCATGTTCGCCTTCTACGACATGACCCGTAATTTACATAATCCACGACGTCAGTGAGCATTATATGTTTGACGCTCCTCAACATTGGAGAGAATTCCTTCCCTTGTCTCCGCTGTCATCTTGAACCTGGGATTCCGCTTGCTGCTCTTGTACTGTGTCAACTCCACCCTGCATTGGACGACAAGATGAGAGTAATTCCACGCCTTAGGCTCGTCCTGTAAGAGCTCATATCTATAGGAGGCCGCGTCTCTGCCAACACTTGGAATTCGGCGGTAGTATGTTCCACTTATGAGCATTGTATCTGTAGGCCATGTACAGCCCCATCCATCAGTAAACGTGACCCTGTTCCTGTGCACAGGCATGTCACAGAGAACCAAGAAAAAACAGTCTCCGTTTTCAGGTTTGTCGGTGTAGACAACGTAGGTATCCCCTGTCTCCACTCGCTCTGCTTCGGTGTCGAGGTCGGCGTCTTCGTCGCTGTCGTCGCCGAGGCCGTCTCCGAAATGGGCCACCCGCTCTACTGCCTGCAGTCTGACCCCGGACCCGAATTCATTCTCAGGATTTGCTTCGTTCTCATGTAGAGTGACGACGGGGTTGGCCCACTGTGAGGTCTCCAGTGATTGCTCATTCGCTCTTTGGAGCCTTGTCGCGGTCCCCGTGCTCTGCAGAATCGGAATGAGCTCAAAATCATATAAACTACAAAGTAAATGAAAAGTGTAAACTCACGCAAAGTTAGACATTTGAAGGCCTGACAGTTGAGGGTTCCCAGTCTTCCAGAAAAGAAAACAACGTCTCAGCAAAACCAGTGACATGAAGGTTACTTTGCTGCTTCAGATGGACCAAGTGTGTCTAGAGCACGTACTTTTAATATTTTGATTCTAGAAATTGAGAAATACGAGACTCTCTCACATGACCATGGCTATGTTGAGATGGCCCTCTGAACCTAACATCGAGCAGAAAACGGTGAACTCACTACAACTCGTCAACGCACACTCTAGTCCCTTGCTGAATTGTCCAACAATAACAAACCACGTAGCTCAATCAATCCGCAGACATATGAAGGAAGAACTCACTGGGATTGGTGTCAGAGGTTTCAGCACTTTTAGGTCCCAGTGCCTCACATGTCCCTGCCGCGCACAGAGCATAGGGTTGTCATCCATACACTCTGCACAGAAGCATGCTAGTTCCCTAACATGCAGGTACGTCACATTTGTAGGGGACACGGAGGACACGGAATGAACTGATCTACTGCCGGGTATGGCTTCACAATCCAGATCACGGGACCTATCCACGGACTCGGGTTCTATGAGGTGGAAGTATCTGATCAGACTTCTCCGGGCTCGCCCATACGCCCGATGCTCTTCCAGCTCTTTGCGTTTACAGAAGCCAACAACGTCCGCTGCCTTCTGAAGCTTGGTGCGGGATTCGAAATTCATCTCCTCACTTCGAATTGCACACTTGAGCATAGCCCCCGCCCCGTCATGCAGCCCCTTGCCGTGACCGCTCCCAAAGTAAGACCAAATCATTCGGCATCCATTGGGTAACTCTGGGCTCACCGTGGTGGAAGGGTACCTGCGCATGCGATTTTGTGAGACGTTTTCTAAAATATTACCAAAGACATTGCAGCAACACTAATCTCAGAAAATACATAGAAGAACAGGATGGTTGTCTCTTGAGAAATACCTGGAGACATGGTACCAGCACCTTCTAGACTTGAACTGAGCTGCACAACCGTCCGACCAAACAATATGCTCGTTCGGTCGGATGCCTCTCTCGGTCATATGTCTCCAATGTAACGCAAAGCAGTGTTGCACAAAGAGAGTATCGTGCTCGGGTGCGTCACTAATATAATAGTGGTACTCTGTTAGCAGCTTCGGTGCACCACATCCTCGGTCTGCAAGAAACAACGGATTCCAACGATAACATATATGCACAAGAATGGTGATTTGATGCTGCAACCAGTGCATCGACTGGAGCTCATGGTACGGCTGAAACGTATAGTTCTCCGCAAAATCCACTGCAGACAAGATCGAATCAGGTGGGAAGGAATCTATAGACTCCTTATACATCTCTGCCTGCCACTTCGAAACGTAGTTGTGCAGAATGAAGGGCCGCAGCTTCTTCTCCAAATACTGCAGAAATACTGGCGCTGCAGTGGTCTGATACATCATTCGAAGCACCTTGTTTTCTTTTCCCGCTCGCGTTGTACCATGTACCACCATTTCGAAGTTGTGCCATTGGACCTTCAAACTGAGAGCATGGTCTAATTCCCTCGGACACAGCAGCAGCATGTCTACACCGCAGAGGTCGCACTCTCCTTTTATGCATTTCTCCGCATGCCAACCATCCTCCTGTATTGGACAGAGGACGCTATGCCACATATCAGTCAATCCTGTGAAGTGGCTCAGCTCTGCATGGCATGCGCTTGGCCGAGCAGCTATCTCTCCTACAATACTGGGCGGACATTTACAAACATCACATGTGCAGTCACAGTGCCTTCCATGAATGCCCTTGGATGCGGTTCTCATATTATTCCAGCCGGTTCGTAATTCCGCCATCTCGCAATGGTACCTGCATGCGCAGGTGTTCCGCTCCAGCAACCTTCTTACGTAGTATGGTTTCAGAAGCTCGAAGGCCCGCAGCCCCACGTGGCTCTGGGCGTTACTTTCTCTGAATCGCGTATGGAACTCCAACTGCCAGCAAAGGTCATGACCCACAATAAATCAGTTCTCCTGGATTCTGCCCATCCATCAACCTCTTCGGACCATGACATCCACGTAAATATCCCCGAAACATAGCTTGGTACAAGATCTCAGACAGTCACCCTCAACCTATGTCATCGCGAACCATTAAGTAGGCAGCAACTGCCTAGTTTCTCTGCAGAAATCACCGCCAGTGGCAACCCAGATACCCGGTACGTAGCGGTGCAAATCATGACAATGCATTTATGACCTGGACATGAAGTATCCCTTTAAATGCGATATCTACAGTTTCGCCATGGTTTGTTTCGAGATTTTGACTGGAGATCTGCCCTTTCAAACAAGCAATTTAAATGATGTGAAGAAGATGGTGTTGGATGGTATTCGCCCCTCCTTACCAGATGGATGTCCTTCCTTGTTGAAGCATCTGATCGACAGATGCTGGAGCCCAGACGCAGCTAAACGGCCACGTCTTAGTGAAATTTCCGAAGAATTAGGCTACAGGAAATGTTTATTTCTATCACCAAGTAAGTCTCTTTGTTACTTTTCGTGTTTTCGGGTCATTGCTGAACCTGGCCCGTGCTTTCCTACGGTTGTTTTTTGAAGCCGCATTTTTTACCCTTTCCTACTTCCAAGTTTAATTGAGACTGAATCCTTTCATGGCTTATCTGTCTTGATTAGTGGATGCCATGACACTTTATATCGACCTAATGTAGCAATTAGTACTGCAGTTGCAGCCAAAGTTTGTACTCGTAATAGTATATCATGCTCGATGACAAGCAATTTCAAAGCTAGTTTTGATGGATTCTAAACTACCATGTATGTTACGTCCACGGAATTGACTCGCTGATCCACTAGGAAAGTAGTCAGAAGAGATCGGCCCAGGTTTACATTACCTGTGACACTTGGAGATAGTGAGTTGCATGAGTCTCGCACTCCTTAACTCCAATCCTACGTCTCTTAACGTCTTTTTTGTTAGGAGAAACAGTAGTCTCCGTCTCCCACTAGGTACAAATCGCTCCTGTCTCCTCTGTTGTCAGGGCGTCGCTCCGTCGTTTTCTGTTCCCCCCGGCCCATAAATTTTCCCCTGTTTCGTCCACCTCAGCACGCCTTTCGTATGCTTTGCGAACAGAATACCGGGACGCTCCTAATGCCTTGCATATCAATCGCTGTGAATCGGCTTTGGACACCGCGGCCGTGAGCACAATGTTTCTCACCTTTGATTTGTCCGGTATACTTCCTGATCTTATGGTCTGAAGTGCCCCTCTCAAACTCTGGACCGTTGTTGTAGGCACGGAGCGCAACTTCAGAAAAGCAGCGTACAATTCCGGGTCAAGCGCGCGGATGCGTTCATCCTGAAAATACCGGTGCCAAACCATTCTCTTTTCCTCCTCAGAGAAACCGGAGTCCAACATCCGCATGAGATCATTGACCCCCTTTGAAGCTGCCCAAGAGCACTTACGATTGCGTGGCGTCATTCTCTCGCCCTCGACTTCGTCGCCAGCAGCCCATTCAGACTCAGTGGCCTCAGTGTTGACGACGTTCTCCTCTAAAGACTCTGTGACGCTTGGAACTCTCCCACCAGTCTCCACGTCGTTGCGTGGTGCCACATCATCCACACTCTCGGACTCCACGTGAGTCGACTCCTCGTGAACCTGTGTACCGGAAGGTCCACCGCCATCTGCCTCGTCTCCGATAGCTCCAACCCCACCCCGAGCTGTCCGAGTTCTCCAGAGCCGATGGTGCTCTTTCTTCTGTGCAGCCCTGCGAATAAACACCATCACCGGAATGATAGCTTCTACCAGAATTAACACGCTCTTTCCTGATTGTAGATGTCTCTGCCAATAAAGCAACGTCGACAGACTACGATGCCCTCTTGTTTCCGTCCTAACTTTGAGCACCCCTTAAGATTGAAATACAACACAGAAGTCTGACATGTAACAGAAGCTGCACCTGTGCTCTCGAGCTCGTTCTTGCTCAGCCTCCTCCAGTATCTCTAACTCTCGACGGTGCAAATACTCCAGCCTCATCTCCCGTCGTTGCCCTGCTCCCAATTTTGCATGCTTGTTTCTTTTGTTACCCATCTCCTTAGCCACGCACAGCCACCATACGAGCAATTTGTAAGTGCTGAAGGCAATTACCTCGTTCCCCGATGAGGCATCAATAGCACGATGATTTAAGGTACACAAAGAACACCAAGAAGTGAATCCATCTCAGCGTAGCACTTGCGGTTCCATCCGCAATCTCCTCTAGCACGCACCGTGAATACTCCAGCGCCACCCGTACAAATCCAAAACCCTAGCAAAAACCAGAAATACGAACCTTAAACCACCATGCAGCACCTCCCGCACAGTTGTTGACCCTTCCTTGAGGTCCGCATGAAGCGTAGCGCCTCCCCCGTCACTGCTTCTCTGCCCCCGTACTCCCAATCTCAGAACTCTGTCCCCGCAAGATGTCCCGAACCTGCTCTAAGTGCACCCTTGCTGCAGTGCTTGCTTTTGTCGTCTCAACGCTGTCGGTACAACATCATTGCATCTTCTTCCCAAGCTTGCCTTCCCCACAATCGAGTCCAATCACATGCATTACGCGAAATTGTTAGTGCTCGAAATTGCACAACCCTAATTACACAGGAACCCTAATTTGCATCCGGAATTCCACACAACATCCTACCATGCATTCGAAGTACCGCGGGCTCCCCCAAGTCCAATGTTCCTGGAACCGGCATATTTCCGGAATTATTCGATCAAGTGAATTCACAGTAACTCGGGCTCTCCAGCAGGAGTTTGCCTAGTCTCTCAATCCAGAAACCCATGGAACCCGTCGCCATTTCAAATGTAATCAAAAAATTCCCGGCGACTGCACCCAATGAGTGACGACCGTACCACGTCTGACATGGGCACTTCATTTCTCGCACGAACGAGGCCATCCCAATGCAGCACTCACTGATGACGTTCCCATAGAACCGCTGAACTACCGAGTATGGCGTGGCACTCTCCTGGGGCACTTCCATTCCAGTTCCACTTTCCCCACACTGAATTTCAAGTGGAAGCCCATTTTTAAAATTAATCTTTTTGAAAATTTTTTTTTCCCAAAAAACGAATATCATGCCAATGTTAGAGAAAAAACTTTCAGATGCCACAATATTATCCAAAAAGACACCAAAAAGTTCTCTCAAAAGTAGAGCTCCAAAAACGTCTCGGATATACTTTTCGTCCATCCAATCTTCCGAATGAAGTGAGCGGTGCCCATTTCCACGACCACAATTCACGAACGGAGTACACCATCTGCTCGAAAGTGTTTTCTGACCAACTTTGCACTCTTTTCTGGCCACTTTTTCAAATGACTGCATTCACTTTGTCGCACTTTGAGGTACTCGTACGGCAACGTAAACACCTTACCTTCTTATGCAAATTTCCAAGACTCAAGATGACCGAGTCTATTTTCTATATCCCATCCCACTTTCAACATATCAACAATTTATATGGCACTTTTCTTAGAGTTTACGACAATGGCTGAAATTGGCAATGAGCTAACCACTTTTGTGGTCCACTTTATTGTGCTTCCCCCCAGTGGTAAATCCAAAAGAAAACTATTACCGTGTTCGAAATAGGATTTCATAGGGATTTCAAAACATTGCAACATATAATTTGTACTCCTCAATTTTATACAAAATCCCAAAGTGCAAAGTAACTTGTCATCCATACTTGATATACTACTCTTCCATGATCAAACTGTGGTGGTCCCATGTTGGTAAAATGGCACCTCCATGCATGGTTTGGAAAGCTCTAGATCAATTCTCGGACGAGGATTATAGAGTAATGCAGATTTAACTGATGACGGATGGTGAATGCGGAGGAGTATGTGAGATGTCGAGGGAGCTAGTGAATTCGAGCACTGGAGCACTTCAGAAGTGATTCACAAGTACGCGAAACATTGTCAATGATTCATGGAGAGCTTGCATAGAATCAAACATCCACCATCATATATGCACAAACAACAGGAACAAAATTCTATATCAAAATAGAGTGCAATGAAAACAACTCAACGTCACAGCATGCATGTGTTACATTTCACCCATACCATAAGAGCTCTGACTTCAGCCTACACATAAACACATTTCTATGATTTACTTTGAAAAAAGCACATGATAACAACATTTCCCACCATACAGCAGCTGCGGAAATATGCACTTCGAGCTAACCACTAGTCCACCTCAAGGCTGCAACGAACAACATTTGAGATGATGATCGATACATACTTCGAAACAAAACTGTAAATAATTTAGCACTTGAGGATGTGTCTAGAGCATCTGAACTGATGCTGTAACTGCTTCTCTACTGACAGCAGCTACATTCCAAGAACAAGGTTTACTCAGAGAAGGTATCGCCATTCAAAGAGGACCACACAAATCTTGCGATGCTATGAAACGTAGTGAGAAGTCAATGGCCAAGGCTTGGTGCATATACAAGTATCCTTGGTGCCTGTACACAAGTGCTGGTAATTCCTGTATACGTTACCTCCTGCACCCAAACTTTGATTCTCGTGGTGAGACCAAAGTTGAGTAATCCATCCCTCTAACGGGTCCATTAAAGGCTGTTTCATCATTTACATCTACAAGACAAACTTCGAGCCACAACAATCCGGAGGCCAGAACATATCATCTGCTTCACTGTTGTTTCATCGAGAAGATGTCATGCGTGAATACCAAACTGAAGCTAGCCTCTAATACCGAGCGCAGTGCTGCGTATCTTTCACCGGGTCAGCTTCACTTTCACATTATAATCTGCAAGGCAAGTGACTGTCCAATGTCAGTACTCATTCGCAACAATTCAACCTCTACTTCACTACTAACAACGTCTGCAGAAGCCATCGTTTGATTGCACTGTAAGGAGATAACAGTGCTGACCTCCGGTCTGCTCTCTAAGGCATGGTCCTCGGTAGCTTGTTTGCCACTCTGTACCCACTCGTAGGAGAGTCCAGTGTCCCACTACTAAAGACTCCAAGCTGGTATTCACTCTCAGCTCATTGTCGATCATCGTCCTCAGGATCTCTTGAATCTGAATTTCTGCCTGGCATAAGTTCTTGTCGGTGATATACTTCACGTCGTCCATGTAAGTCCCATTCCCATCACACTCATAAATACATTGCACATGCTTCAAGGAAGTGTTCGATTGTAATGCGGAGGCCAGATCCCTCAGAACTACCTCCGGATCATTCACGATTGCGATAGATAGACGTAGTGTAGAGATGGTGGAATTCGGTTGACGACCATAGCGATCTGGAACGAACGGAACAAGAAGCTCTCTCAGTGCTGCAACTTCGCAGGGACACCTCAGCTCCTCCAGAGTCTGATTCACCTCGAGCGCTCTGCAGAACTCTCTCCATAACGAGTTGCCGTCCTCCAAACCTGACCTAAAGTTCGAGAAACGAAGGTCTAGCTTCTTTAGGGCTGTGTTGCGGCACACCAAATTCGCTATGGCGTCCACGCTGTGCCCATCTGGATATTGTAAGTGGAGCGCTAGCTCGTTGAGTTTCGCATTGGCTTCGCTGGGTGAAGTACTCGTTAATGGCCTCAACAAAATCTCCAGAGATTCTCGGTTCAGTTGGGCGAAATTGGTTGGATCCCGGAGCATAAACGAGTTCAAAACAGTGTTCCGCGATAGGCAGACAGCAATGGCCTCTGCAAAGACCACGAGATTCAGACCACCTGCAAGTACCGTCAAAGTTTCCAAACGAGGATTCTCACAAACTAGCGTCTGCAAATGCTTGCAATACAGGCTTGCATCTGAAAGGGAGTTAATGAAGTGGAAACAGGAAAGACTAGGACTAGATCTGAAAAGAGTGAAGACTTCAGACATGAGATCCTCAGACATGAAGTCCTGAGACCTAGGTGGGATCCCGTCTGGCCGCCAGCACGCCCCATAATCCAGAATAGAAAATTGCGCGTCTGTCAAGGTGCGACAGGAGACTAATATTCGAATGGCTTTCAAGAGATTTACCGCTCCTTTGATATTTGCCGCTCCTATGTGGAAGATGGGACTCTTGTCCAAGTTCTGACACTCCGACTCGATTGCTAGGCTGCCTCTCCTTGCCAACGAGACGGTGAACGAGGGCCGTTCACGAGAGGTTTCAAAGGCAGGGGTAGCAAACTCACAGGAGTAAAAGCATGGAACCGAGCTGTGCTCACTACAATTGACAAAAGCACCAAGATCACGAAGAGCCCTTGCATCAGACTCCTCCAGAGCACAGTCCATCGTCGAATCCCTCCAGGACTCCCACACCCTGTACAGCAGCTACCGGCAGCAACCCTACGTTGAGAGCAAAACACAAGCACCGAAGGTAGCAACCCACGGCAAGCAAGGCACCATGGATCATTAAACTTAGGGTGCTGCGGAGCTTTGTTTACCGCCGAAGCAACACTGGATTTTGTTCTGTGCCGACATTTGAGTGTCGCTAGTGGCACCAAAGCGAGCCGCACGAAATGACGAGTGAATTGGTAGATTGGACTTGGATGATCAAGAGGCATGATGGAATGAGTCCGTCATTCCATGTTGGTGAATGAGCCTTGCGTCGCACCTTCTGTCCATGACTTGTTCCTGCTACTAATGCTTTCAAATGAGACGTGATCGATGCAAAGACATACCGCCTGTTGGCATCTTGCGACAGAGAGGCACATCCTTAGTGTCCAAATTTTATACTGCGAATAGATCACAATGGTGGGATTCGACACACGGTTGATAGCTGTACACGTCTTGGCAGAATTAACTTACTGTCTTTGTTCGGTAGCCTGTCATGCCTTCCGCAATCAGCAGAAGGAATTGTTGAAATCATCGCACGAAATAAATTCAATCATCACATACATGTGAACGAAAGACAGAGCGAGAGTTCATCAGAATATATTTAATGAGAATTCAGAAGCTTGCTTTAATAGATTGGAAAATTGTCATCCTCGTATGACCTCTCAACTCCCACAATGCAGGTCACTCACAAAGGATAACTCGACATTGGCAGGTCAGTTAAGAACAATTTATGCCTCAACTGGTTAAGATCACCGATGGAAAACCCATCTCGCACAGCTAATTAAAGTCCGCATTCCCGCACAGCCCAAGAAAAAACAACAAACGCGCAAAGAAACCCACAGACGCAAAACCAAGTATCACACAATGTAACACACTTACAACTACAACATCAGGAAACCCAACAACACAATCCCTCACGCACTACATATAGTACGAGGAGCAAAGGAAAACTCACATAACTCATGCATCGGAAACGCCAGGAATTGCTGGTTTTATAACAAAGAGAGAAGAGACAAAGCCTTCAAATCCTATATCCGCCGACAAGAATGAATGATTTCAAACACCGTCGATGAACTCGAAACTATTTAGAACACAACACTAGAAATTTCTCTCCCGGAGTATAATTACACTCAACTTTCAGAAATAATTCGGACAATTCCGAAGGTGCACGGAAGTACTATTCAATTGTTTCGACAGGTCTGAGTAGACAATGACCTCATGTTGATGAAATGGCACCTCCAAGCAAGGTTGGAAAGCTGATGAAAGGGCTCTTCGTGCAGTGATGAAATGGCAAGTGATTCGTGGAATCATAGTAATCAAGCTTGCATAGAATCAAGTAACCACCATCATATATGCACAAACAACATGCACAAAATGTCATATCAAACTGGACTGTGATGAAAACAACTCAACGTCACAGCATGCTTGTGTTACATTTCAATCATACAACAAGAGCTCTGAGTTCAGCCTACACATAAACACCACATTTCTATGATTTACTTTGAAAAATGCACATGATAACAACATTTCCCACCATACAGCAGGCTGCGGAAATATGCACTTCAAGCTAACCACTAGTCCACCTCAAGTCTGCAACGTTCAACATTTGAGATGATGCTCGAGACATACTTCGAAACCAAACTGAAAATATTAGCAAGGGTGTGTCTAGAGCATCTGAACTGATGCTTTAACTGCTTCTCTGCTAACAGCAATTACATTCTAAGAACAAGGTCTACTCCTGAAGAGAAAATATTGCTATATAAAGAAGACCGTGCAATTCTTGCGTTGCTATGAAACGCAGTGAGAAATCAAATCACTCTGCGACGAGCACCTGCCAATGGCCAAGGCTTGGTGCATATACAAGTACCCCTGGTGCCTGTAAATGTGTGCTGGTTCTAGTGTTCGTTACCTCCTGCACCACATACTTTGATTCTCGTGGTGAGACCAAAGTTGAGTAATCCATCCCTCTAACCGGTCCATTGAAGGTTGTTTCATCATTTACATCTGCAAGACAAACATCAAGCCACAACAATCCGGAGGCCAGAACATATCCATCTGCTTCACTGTTGTTTCATCGAGAATCTCTGCTGCCTGAATACCAAACTGAAGCAAGGCTCCAAAACTGAGCGCTGTGCTGCGTACCTTTCACCGGGTCAGCTTCACTTTCACATTATACTCTGCAAGGCAAGTGACTGTCCAATGTCAGTACTCATTCGCAACAATTCAACCTCTGCTTCACTACTAACAACGTCTGCAGAAGCCATCGTTTGATTGCACTGTAAGGAGCTAACAGTGCTCACCTCCGGTCTGCGCTCTTAGGCATGGCCCTCGGTAGCTTGTTTGCTACTCTGTACCCACTCGTAGTAGAGTCCAGTGTCCCACTACTAAAGACTCCAAGCTGGTATTCACTCTCAGCTCATTGTCGATCATCGTCCTCAGGATCTCTTGAATCTGAAGTTCTGCCTGGCATAAGTTCTTGTCGGTGATATATTTCACGCCGTCCATGTAAGTTCCATTCCCATCACACTCATAAATACATTGCACATGCTTCAAGGAGGTGTTCGATTGCATTGCGGAGGCCAGCGCTCTGCCAAATCTTCGAACATGACCTAAACTTCGAGAAACGAAGGTAAACGAGTTCAAAACAGTGTTCCGCGATAGGCAGGCAGCTATGGCCTCAGCAAGGACCAGGAGTCTCAGACCACCTGCACGTACCGTCAACGATTCCAATCGAGGATTCTCACAGACTAGCGTCTGCAAATGCTTGCAATATAGGCTTGCATCTGTTACGGAGTTAATGAAGTGGAAACAGGAAAGACTAGGACTAGATCTGAGAAGAGTGAAGACTTCAGACATGAGATCCTCAAACCTAGTTGGCACCCAGTCTGGCCGCCAGCACGCCCCATAATCCAGAATAGAAAATTGCGCGTCTGTCAAGGTGCGACAAGCGAGTAATATTCGAATGGCTTCGAAGAGATTTACCGCTCCTATGTGGAAGGTGGGACTCTTGTCCAAGTTGTGACACTCCGACTGGATTGCTAGGCTGCCTCTCCTTTGCAACGAGACGGTGTACGAGGGTCGTTCTTGAGTGATTCTAAAGGCAGGGGAGTTAATCTCACAGGAGTAAAAGCATGGAACCGAGCTGTGCTCACTGTTGACAAAAGCACCAAGATCACGAAGGGCCCTTGCATCAGACTCCTCCAGAGCACAGTCCATCGTCGAATCCCTCCAGGACTCTGGAAACACTCTGTTACTGCAGCTACTGGCAGCAACGCTACGTTGAGAGCAAATCACAAGCACCCTAGGTAGCCACCCACGGCAAGCAAGGCACCATCGATCATTGGCATTAGGGTGTTGACTGCGGAGGTTTGTTACCGCCGAAGCAACACTTGGTACTGTACTGTGCCGACATTTGACTGTTACTAGTGGCACGAAGTTGCAGACATGTGACGAAATCCGAGTGAATTGGTGGGTTGGATTCAGATGATCAAGAGGCATGATACGATAAGTCCGTCAATCCATGTTGGGGAATGAGTCTCGCAAGTCTAACCTTGCGTCGCCACCATCAAGTTGTCTGATGTCCATGACTTGTTCCTGCTACTAATGCTTTCAAATAAGACGTGATCGATGCAAAGACATCCCGCATGTTAGCATCTTGCAACGGAGAGGCACATCCTGAGTGTGAAAAATCTTTTCTGCTAATAGATCACTATGGAGGGATTCGGCACACGGTTGATAGCTGTTCACGTCTTGGCAGAATTAACTAACTGCCTTTGTTCGGTTGCCTGTCTTTGTTCAGTAGTCTGTCATGCCTTCGGCACTCAGCACGAGGCATTGTTGAAATCATAGCACGAAACACCTTGAAGAACCACATGTAAGTTTGTGAACGAAAGACAGAGCGAGACAACATCAGAATGTCTTTAATGAGTATTCAGAAGCTTGCTTCATTTGAATCGCAAAGTAATTATCCTCATATGAAATCACCGATGGAAAACCCATCTAGCACATCTACTTCAAGTCCCCATTCCCGCACAGCCCAAGAGCACCAACAAACGCGTAAAGCGAACCACAGACGCAAAGCCAAGTAACACACTCACAACTACAAAATCCGGGAACCCCAAGACACAGAAGACTATGAACAGGATCCCTACACACAACATGTAGTACGAGGCGCAAAGGAAAACCCACACAACTCATGCTTCAGAAATGCCAGGAATTGCTGGTTTTATAACAAAAAGAGAATGGACAAAGCCTCCAAATCCTATATCCGCCGACAAGAATGAATGGTTTCAATCACCGTCGATGAACTCCGACACTATTTACAACACAGCACTAAAAATTTCTCTACCGGAGTATAGTTACACTCAACTTTCAGAAATAATTCGGACATTTCCGAAACTGCACGAACCTATTCAATTGTTTCGACAGGTCTGAAAAGACAATGACCCCATGTTGGTGAAATGGCACCTCCATCAATGGTTTGGAAAGCTCTTGATCAATTCTCGGGTACCAGATTCACAGAAGAGGATTATGGAGTTTGCAGATGGAGGATGGTGAATGCGGAGGAGAATGTGAGTTCATCTCTCGAGGTCGAGGGCGTCGACCATGGTTTGCATTTCCATGGAGGTATGGGATGTGCCGCAAGTGGGGGAGTTGCCGTGCTCCAGGTCGACATCATCAACGATCTTAAACCTCTCGGGGTCCGAGTTTTCAACGACATCCAGGTGCTGGTATGTCATGCGCCGCTTCTCCAGAGCGGAGAGGAGGTAGAACAGCGCCCCGGTGAAGACCATGATCGCTGCGAGGTGCCAGCTGAACTGCAGATTGGCGAGCGCCTTGGCCTGGTGGGTGGCTGCGTCGGTCGCGCATCGGACCGTCTCGCTGAACTCCGTCTTCACCACTGCGCAGCCCTTGGGGAGGAGCGAGGGCGTCCAGAGGACCATGCCCATTTGGATGAACCACGTGCCCTGGAAGAGGATTGCGACGCTGCGCATGATGGTGATGACTGGCAAGTTGCGGATGGCGATCTCCGCGACGAGGCATAGGATGGAGACTGCGATGGGGAGCTGGAGGAGCCAGTGGTAGTGGCCTTCAAGCCCCATGTGGTCGGCCGAGTGGAAGTGGAAGAGGAGAAGCTCCTGGCTGAGCGCTATCGCAGCCAAGCCGTGCAGCCATCCTTGCGGAACGTGGAGCTGGGTCACGTCCACCATGAGCGCGAGCGCTGCGTAGATGAGCATGAAGAGCGAGATTGTGGAGTGCTCGAAGTTGTTGAGATGGTAGGCCGGGATGGACCAGTCGTCGGCCCATGGCTGGTGCGCGGCAGGGCAGATGAAAAGCTCGGCTGCGATGGAGAGACACGACCCAAGCATGATGAAGTAGAGCTCCGCGTGACGGAGCCGGTGGCTGAGGCCGCGAGGAGGAAACCATGTCCGCGTCTTGAAATGCCACGGCGAGCGCACATGGGCTGCCACGGCGTTGTAGAGGTGCCATAGCCCGAGCAAGAGGAAGCCCGCTCCCGGCAAGATGTGTCCCACGAACGTCCCCATCGCCGGTGAATCCGAAACTTATCTCCCGAGGCTTCGACCTCTGCTTGTCTTACAATTCTGCTTCCAGACCACTGCAGAGATAGCCTGCACACCATCGAGGGAAACAAACTTGTTAGCTGGAATGCACAAGCATCGCATCAAAATTCCACAGGTGAAAATTCTTCCAGAGTTGCTCATTCTTTCATGTCTGCGATTTGTGAGTCGATGGGAGCTGCGTGCTTGTCAAGATTGGGAAGGTAAGAATTACCCCCTTTCCAAGACTACTCATGTGCACCAAAATAATAGGAAATAATAGAAGCTGAGTCTCTTAGAACTGCTAAACTCTCATCTCTTTCTAGAAGGTGGATTTGCTACGAGGTATACAATGGAAGTAAAGGTCACTGTGCTTCTAGAATGCAGGGTGTAGTACTACCGAATGAGTTACATGATTCGGCATTCTGCATCCAGGAATACGAGGTTGCTGTAAATTTCTAATGCTACTGTATGAATTTCGAGATGGAGAAGTCAAGGAGAAATTCCTTCTGAATGAGTTCAACCGCGTGAGGACATGATTCTCGAACACATAGTGCAATTTGATATCTAATTGTACACGTAGATTCAATCGTGCAAGGGTGCAGATTGTGACTATCCACATGAACTTGACATCATTGACAGTCCAACTCTAATGCGCCTCTCGAACTGAATGTTGTCTGATTAGTACGTGAATTCCATCTCGTGCAAGACAGGGGCATACAGGAATTGAGCATGAATTGCAAAGAGGCGGCTACATTAATCGAATATAGAGAAACACAACGTCCATGGACCTCTCAACATCCGGCTTCATTCAAAACTCGACAACAAATACCGGCTGGCTGACGACTCGTTTACCTGTCGTCACAAAGACCCGAAAGAAGCACAGAATTCCACTCCAAACTTTAGAACACAGCCCAGCAATTTTCCATAACTGCAGACGGTCCGAAGCTCTTATACAGCCCCACACTCCACCCTGCCTCGTAGAAGACGGAAAAATTCTTTACTCTACTTCCTTCGTCAGCAAGGCAGCCGTCATGAATCCTCCAGCCCACCACCCGACACAAGCTTTTTAATTGCGTCTGCGAACAGATGACCCAACAGACCTGCACACTACTACGTCTCACTACTAGCCAACGCCAATTGTGCGTCCCTGTAGATCACTAGACTCGGATAAACTCTTGCCCCATTTAACCACCCCCACGCCCTTTTCTGGAACGAGTTCGAAATCCTCCAAGCAACATTTATATAGTGCAGCTCTGGACAGAGCTGATGAAACTTCACGTCCTCCTCATAAAAGGTTCCCAGTGACGCATTCAACTCCTTGACATGCACGACCCGCAGCTTCCACCGAAGCATGCTTAATGCTTCCAATGAAGGAGATTTTGGCCCGGATATGCAGGATATGCAGAAAGTCCCAGAACATGGATTCTCCAAAGCGCTTTACACAGTGGCGATCGATTGCGGCACTGCGATGCTGGAGATTCAACCGGTTCGGTGATGGCGTCAGACCGGCCATGACTGTCTCTAGAATTTTCCTTTTTTCTCACATCCTTTTTCGATGTCCAGTGGGGCCTCCCTGATCCTCGACATGCAACTGTGTTGCAAGCCACTTACAGCAGCTTGCTTGTTGCTTGAACACAGCTGGTGATCGAGAACCGGCAGTTTCATGGTCTGTGAAAATCCACCACCACCAGTTACGCTACAAAAATAATTCTAAAAAACTCATCTCCTGGCTCCAAGCTCATCCCGGAAAGTAGGTGCGAGCTGACGTCTGACTTTCACTCTCCGGTGTCGTAAGCCTGAAGCTGCGCTCCGGCACTCATCATCATCAGGTGAGTTTCGCACCATAGCTCCTGCGCCTCCGGAACTTGGTTTATTTTATGCGCTCGAGTACAACGTGCCGCCCAAATCACCAACTCATCGCCAGCCTCATCATATCCATGTCTCCCACATGCTCCTCATCTATGCAATAAAATAATCCAGTCCTGTGTCCACTCCAGGGAGTGAATTGGTCTGAAATGACGCAATACAGACACACATTCCCCGAGGTCATGAAGCGGATTCCGCCGTGCTATCCATGCGTACTGATCGACTGGGCCCAGGATCATCACCATCCTTGAAGAATAGAATATGTTGGTCCTTATTATTCTGCTTCGTTGACACGAGCAAAGCCTTGCAGGACGACTCACATGAGGTACATGCTTCCGGAGTTCTACTCTTGTTGTGATTCAAGTTATTTCTCTTGAGGTGGGAAAATTACAAAGTTTCATAAATGGCCTTCATGGAAATCACAACAAGTGGTTGGCTCAGCAATGTTGTGAGGATTTCTTCACCGTCTTCGGATTTCCTTGAAAGAATGCCTTTCAGAAGGTGATCAAAGAGGTCTTTTAATCTAAAAGTTAGTAAGCCTTTTTTTTGTGAATTTAATACAAGTGACACTAGGTTAGTGAAATTGGCCAGGACACATGGACAGGAACTGCAGCTCTGAGTCGTATGTTTTTGGTATTTTATTTATTTATTTTTTAATTATTATTTGGGCTAGATTGATTTAATAGTATATTTTCAAATCTTTTTTCCCATTTCATTTTTAGAATAATGAACTATTTATCAGTTAGCTTGTTTTTCCAGTCAGTGACTTAGAGAAGTTGTGCACTGAATTTCTGGAATACTGAAATCGCAGCTAGACTTTTAAAGAAAGGAGGTAACTGTGGTCCCAGTATTTTTTAATTTTTTTTTGGAACGTGGTCCCAGTATTTTGAGAGGTGTGGTCCTAGATGCAAAAGTACTACCTGGAGTACAGCACTGGTACAGGGCTGCTTTGCAATATGGACCCAATTGGGCCAAAGGGTTGACAGGAAAACCAGCAGGGACAGGATCCAACCTCCCTCATGAGTCATGGCAATTTGAGAACTTTCTAACGAAAGTGGACTTGGTGTGCTGAGGGTGTAACTTCAAAGCTTCCCATTGTCCTATATTATGAATGAAAAAAGACCCTTACATTCTGTTAACCACTTGGAACACACAACCATGTCATCCATTCAAGCAGGGCTGATTTTCACGAAATTCTCACCCGCCTACTTCCAAGACCCTTGAAGTGAAAGGCAAAAAAATTTGCAAGCCCATTTCAAAACCTATGGAAAAGGTTGAAAAGGTTGAGAAAATCTCAACTTATCCAAGAAATCTTTCATGAATGAAAAAATATCCATCCTACAAGAAGAATTATAATAATTTATTCTATCTTCATTCAAATTCGTCCACGAAGAGATACAGAAAAATAATAACTATGCATATCAATGTCCTTTGCTTGACCAGCAAGTTCGTATGATACACTGGTTGGTTAACAATAGTATATGGACACAAACACACAACTGGGCTACAAATATTAAAATTCTCTTGTTTCAATTTTTTTACTAAAATATAAACACTCAATTTCCATTTCACATTAGAATACAAGCAACCCAAAGGTCAGAAGCATGAGCCACAAATATTCACTTGAAGTTGCTCTCCACAGAATGCCGTCCACCAGGAAAAAATGGCTGATGTTGGGAATAAAAAAAGGGTGAGTACAAATCATAAACCAGAAGGTAATGATGGCACTCAGCAAGCACAAGAAGGCAAGAACAGCTTGGATTCTAACAAATAAGAGGACAGAATTCTATTAAACAATCCAGAACGAGAGTAAAATTTTCAATTAAAATGCCATAGTGAATCAAGAGGCTGTTGGAACAGAGAATAATGAGAAAACATAACCCAAAATGACAATCATAATTCGATACATCCTAGTTGGGCATATCAAGCTAAGACACAAAACATGATACGATGATACACTTGTAACGATCATACTGAAGTCTTCAAGATGAAGACAATCTTGCTTTCATTTATGCCTTTAGCGACAGAGCCAATAAACTGACCTAGAGAATGATTTCCATAAAATCTGCAGAGAGGAGGCTCAACTTCTGCCACCGTCAATGTGCTAACTTAATGTAGTCTAACTCAATGCTATCGAAAACCTGCTACTGAATTGGAGTTATGTGATTGCTTGCATTCAATCCACCTGGACAGAATGTAGTCTATTAGGAGAAGATGGCTGCTGTTGGGTGTAAAAAGGGCGAGTACGAACCATAAACCAGAAGGTCATGATGGCGCTCAGAAAGCACAAGAAGGCGAGAACAAGAAGAGATGGCCCAAAGCACTGGGTACCCAAGCATGTGTTCTCTGCAACGTGGGTCAGTGCCTGGCTTCTGTAGACTGCAGCCTCTTTGTCGTACAAAACACCAACTACCTTGGTAGACAGCAAATACGCACCAATTGGGGCAGCGCAACTGCATAGTTCACATGCAAGATAAACTGTAAGCTTGAATGTGACTACGGTAGTCAGTGTGACATAAAGACAGAAAATAGAATGGTAAAGATGATAATTGGAATTCAACTCACGAGTTAATCTTGTACAAAGATGCGAAATGCTGAAGACCAAACACTTCAGCCAGAATAGGAGGTTGAATGCTCCAATGCGAGCCATAAGCCATGCCCACCATACAAGATCCAACATATAAAAACGGCACCCCTGCATATCGAAGCGTGGCGTCAAACACAGGTTTTAACAAGGTGGATAAATTTAAGACTGACCTAAGAGCAGGTTGGTAACCACCTGACAGCTGCATAAACTCGGATAATATTTTTGCATTCACGGGGAAATGTTGTACTGTAAAATCTCCACTTCACGTGACCAGAGAAAAAGTTACGAGATTCAGAAATGGTGTAAGTTGATTCAAACTCACAGCCTGTTGAGAGAAGAAGGCAGCAAGAGCTCATCAAGAGTTGCGCCAAAAGCAAACAAAGCGGCCTTGGATATCCCCTTTTTAACAGATAATCTGACCCGTACCTGCATCACAGATAGAAACGAATATGCATCTGTTATAACATTGCTTCAAATCTGCAGCTGACTAAGATACACCACAAAATGCATTTTTTTACAACTTATCATCACTAGAAGTCAATGACTGAATTACAAACAGACAACAAGATTGACCTCTATAATGTCCTTAAAAGTATTGGCTAGCCATCAGCGTACCCTCCCAGCAAGCGGCCAAAGCAGCTCCAAACGCTTATGAGCCCCACGTAAACATCCACTTGACCATCTCCTAATGCCTGTCCAATCTGTTACAAACAAAAAAAATGGGTTGGCACTGGTGATTTTTTTCCAATTGGCACAAGAATTCCTCTAGATTGCAGATGAAATCAATAAGAACCAGAGGAGCACCGGACATCACAATCTAGACTTTTCAAGAACTTGGGCAGAGAATAACCTGGGCAAAGTTGTTGATGATCGCTAGGCCAGTGCCACCACCAACCATGACAACTATGGTTATCAACCTGCAGAACCCATGCAGGACACGTGTCAACAAACTTCTACATTCGAAGGTCGAAGCGTGAGCTAGGTTCAATTGCATTTCATTTTAGTAATCAAATGTTGAACTTCTGCTAAGACGATCAGAAATGTTCTGGATTCAGAGCTATCACCAGAAATCAATGCCAAGCAGGCTTGACAGCAAAGAGGGTTCGGGGGGCTTTTCCGTGCTGAAAGTTTCAGGTTTTCCCCCTCCAAAGACCACAATGTCGTCGTCACTTTCCACATCAGATGAACTCTTTAATCCTGCAGACTCTTCACCCTCGTGGATGTCTTCCAGTTCAGGTCGGAAGGGCTTCTTCTTGTACCGAGATCGTCGTCTTGAGTACTCCTTGAGTCTGATTCCTTCGTCAACATCATCAGTGTCGTCCCAGCCAATGTACGAGGAGATAAAATCCACAGGTCGTCGTATAAGCTGTCAACATAAATATGTGAACCGTAATTTAGACGATATCTCAAATATAAACAACTATAATATAAACTGGCAGCAATCAGTCTGAAATAGAATAGTCTTCACCACTGCAGTTATTGCACACGCAAATCAGACGATGCAAAAAAACAGACACTCGATCCAGAAGAGGAAAAGAAGACTCACCGGAAGAGTGAACATAATTGATGCGAGGACAATCATGATCGTCAAGAAGAACGCAAGTACAGGTCTTCCTGAATGGAAGAAAGCCTGCCAATGCAGATTTTTCATGTCAGTAATTTGAAGAATTTGCCCTTACAAACCTCAATATATGCATCGAAGGCTGACCCGCTGGGATCACACTTTCATGAACCAAAAACTCATAATTAACACACAATTGGTGTCTTTATTATGTACACCACGGTCAAGAAAGAGCTTAGGGTAGTAAAGAAAGAATTTTACCCTGATGGTTATTACAACCATGAGAAAGATTCCAAGAGTAATCAGCACCCCCTGTACTCAAAAAAGAATCAACATTTTAATACATTTTAATGCACTGGTCTTAAACTCTAAATGGCACCTTGGTCCCAAAAACATTTCAGGATCCAAAACACTTCAACTGATCAAAGCAGAGTACTCACATAGGTCAAACGAAACCGTTGCCTAATATCTTCATCATCTTCGTCTTGGTTCTCGGGAGGAAAAGGTCTCGTTAAAAACGCGAGAGCAAAGCCAGCAATTGATGGCGCAAGAGCAACCAAGAGGATAAATTGGTCCACATCCGGCTCAATAAAGACCTCGTAAATCTGAATATGATAAGATAGGTTACATAATAATTTATGAAAAAGATTCAATGTATGTGCTGAGTACCATACACCAGTTCAAACATTATTATTTGCTAGAATCCACGTATTAAAGCCTCAGTACTGACGCTTTCATTGAAAACATTTGCGCTAATGAGCAACAGAAAAAAAAATAGAAGATTAACTGCACAAAAGCCTTGAACATGTAAAGCAATGAAGCAGCTCCTTTCAGAAGAGACCTACCAGGACAAACATGGCACCACTCAGCCCTACTTGAGCTTTTAGCACACCCATTGCTGTCCCCCGATGGTCCCCAAAGCTTTCTAAGCTGTACAAGTAAACTTCCTATTAGATCGCCTCACAAGAGAGTAGACAAAAAGCTGCACCTTCTCAAACCGAAGCATAAACCATTAACATGAAGTCGTAATGAAAATTAAGAGGTAGCTATTCTCTCTGCTGCAACAGAAAGAGTAACCATATCTTTAATTTCCACTATCTCCAATATCTAAATTGCTTTGGTTGAACTTGATTGCTTTTTGTCAAAGGTAGAAGATTCTTTTGTGTACTACGTAAACTGTAAGAAACTTTGAAACCAGTACTGCACCGTCTCTACCTCGAAGATTGTGTTACTGATTTTAACAGGGCCAAGTGATATACGTCTAAAAACATGAGAGATTTGCTTACGTTGTTATGATGCAACCAGTATCTATATAGGCGTCCCCACCCACACCAAGAGTGAAATACATACACAGCTACCTTTCCGAATCAACATGCAACATTGCTTGATTAGTTTCTGAGCAGCAAAATTAAATTCTTTCAATCACTGTCACATGGTATAAACCAAACATTTGATCGTTAATTCAAAGTCTCTAGAGTCCCAAAAGATTGACATATTTGGCGTCCAAATTGTTGAAAACCCACATTTACAGAAAATACAATGCTCCTTACCAGCTTATAGCATACGAAAGACAAACAAAACAAGGAAGCCAACACTTACAAGCCAAAATGACGGTGACACAGCGCCAATGAGGGTCATCCAAACCTGTACACAAGTTCCTGACCTTTAAACAAATTATCAAATTGAGTATCAAAATGCTGCAAAGTCACCATTCAACATGCTAAGTTAACCAGATCGATCGTGCATCAATATTGACTGTACATACTAAGGCACAAAATTAGAACAATTTAGAACAATTAGATCACTGTGTACTCTAAAAAAAACAAGAATCACAAAACAAGAGCATATTCAGCAGCAAACGACGAACAAAAAAGGAACAACTTCGTGACTGTCATTTGGACGAAGAGGCAATACCATACTATATCCAAACAAGTGAAGAAAGGCGCCGATGCAGATGGTGATCCAAGGTGGGTAAAAATTGTAAAAGAAACCAGAGAGTAGTCCTAGAACGGATCCAAAATCCTTTGCAGCTCCTACATCGTCCGTTTGCTCTTGCGTATAATGGAGCACATTTTTCAGATGCCCACTGTAAACCGCATACGTGTACGTAAGGCCCCCACATGCCTGTTCAAGAAAAAAACGTTGAAGAGGTTACTCCAACAGGTTAAGAACCATGTTGCAAATCTGTTTCTATCTGCCCACATCAACACCCAGGTTCCATGCTGCATATATCTTGTCCTGTAAGCATAATAATTTATCAATGACCTAAGAGGAATTAATTTTCAGGATGATAAAATTATTAACCAAGATTTTTAAACGCCAAGTCACTGCACCAAACCCAACTGAACACACAGAAAAAGCACAGATAAGGCTTACCATAATAATCATATTGGAAGACAGGCCTAGCCATCGATCTACTCGGGGCACACACGTACTTAAATTCGATTCCATGTTGAACTGCATGGCATTCAACTCAATAAATATACTACCAGATTTTGCAAAAGAAGTGCCGTGACACTCAAAAGCCACAAAAAAACAAGTCTATCTGAATCCACCAGAAAACTATGATCACCCCAAAACCCAACCTCAGTATAATCGTCCTCGGAAAGAATGACGTGATTAAATACGATCAGTGAACGCTACAGCAAATTTTTATATGTGAAAGAGGACCACTGTTAATTTCTAATCACAGAGAAGAATGATTACCCCAAAATGATGACCGTGCAAGCAAAGTTGTGCTCCAGGTTCGTTACATGTTCGAGCTCACTGTGGCTACAAAGCTCAAATTCAATCGTTTCTCAACCATTAAATCCTGTCAAACAAGTACTCGCACCTGCAAAGAAATTGACTAGTGTCAGCTACACCCAAACCCTTCAGCTTTAAAACAAATTGGTCTTAAAACCACAATGCCAATCCGAGACATACCACTCTTCAGAACGCAACAAGGAACAAAGCCAAATTGACACAGAACACATTCTAAGATGTCACTGGTGCCTTCTCCAGGTTCTTCTTCTTCTTCCCCTGTCAAACTGTTAACTGCACCAAATAAAATTACACAGAACCTGACCTTCCCAGCTACTCATCGTCCCAGGTAGAACTGTGACCTTGAAATGGAATGGCCTCTAAATGCCCCTCCAAACAGATGTTCAATCCAGCTAGAGTAAGATCCCGCTATTGCACTCTCAGGTAAGGTCCAAATCCATTTGCATCCAGTACAAAAGTTTCTAACAATTTCAGCAGAGTACTACGACAAAGCGAATCCGGCAAATCCCAGCTTCACGACATTCCTTCGCTCGGTTCCAAAGCAGAGGGAGAGAGAGGCTGGCAATTTCATGACTGGGGCATCACTAGTACAGTGCAGACTACAAACCAGTCTGAGTCTCTTCTGGAGGACCCGCAGATCAAAAAGTTTACTATGACAGAGTGACTAAAACTGGAGCGAGCTAGTTTCAATTCCTGAGCGGGAGACATAGGTTATCATGATGCTAGTTCTCTTTCTGAAGAAAGCAAAGATCGAAATGGCACAGATCTTACGAAGCTTAAGTTGAGGCAGCCTGGTCTTCACCGCGTCGAATCTCCCCCCTCTAACCCACCAACACGGAGATCTAACCACCATAGCTGCATAGATCAAAACCAGAGTCTCCAATCCACGAAAACCCCTCAATCACTGTTGCTAAATCCACTTCTACGCTCCCACCATCGCCTTCAAACCTCCAACGAAAACCCAGAAACAACACCGACACAAAAACAATCTCCAGCTCCTGCCAATCACTCTCGCCTCACTCAATAAGTCATGCCCAGATGGAGATGTCCACACCAACCCTAAGGCGAGAGATAACTCTCACCAACCCAAAAACCCGCAACGAACTCCACCTCAGCCATCTCCACACAGGCACAACTGTTGATTGACCATGAA
The DNA here is from genome assembly GCA_014871385.1 of Ceratodon purpureus. Lineage (NCBI taxonomy): Eukaryota > Viridiplantae > Streptophyta > Bryopsida > Pseudoditrichales > Ditrichaceae > Ceratodon > Ceratodon purpureus. Next base: position 16,009,992 of record CM026427.1, read on the forward strand.
CTAGATCTGCCTTCCCTTAACCCATTTCAACCAAAACTAACAAACGAGTTCAAAGCCGCTACAGTGGCATCACCACAAGTCGCCGACACGATGAGCCCTCCCATCACTTTGCCCAACTAGAAAATCCCAGATTCAGCAACTGTAGCTCATGTCATTCAGCAACTGTAGCTGGGCATCCAAAGCTGGTAGCTGTCGCGCCAATGAATCACGCCGAGTTGGCGGTACTCGTGATGAATGCCACAGCTTCTCCGAAGCGGAAACCCCGGCAGTGATCAGTGGCAAAGTTTGCCGGATTGATACACGAGTTGATGTTGCTGATGCTGCTGATGTTGCTGATGATGTGTGTCTGGTTTGTGGATGGTTCGGGTATGATTTGGGTATGGTTTGGTGCATGGGTTGGGTGGATGCGAGCTTCACAGCGAGTTCGGGACCTCCAGGCGCCGGTAGTGGGAGTTGCATGGCCACTTGGCGAGGACATGGCATGGCCATGCCACTTGGCTGCTTGCTTCCTCAACCGGGCGCACAGAAGCACTGACGCACCGTCGAAGTGCGTGGATTCGAGCACATTAGAGGTCTTGAGGAATTGAGGGATGTGACAAATAGATGTGTATAGCTTTGCTTCTGGGGATTTGGAAGTGTGTGCAGTGTGGTTCTCTTTTCTGAGAGGAGAATCTTTGAGGTTTTTGTTGAGTTTCGACGTGAGGTGAAACCACCTTCGGCATTGCTAGCGTCTGTGTGTGGATTGTGTAGTTGTTGTTGAGATTTGACGTCAAGGTACAGGGGAAGAGTTTTACGAGGATTAAGGTGGAGGTGATACTTAGAGTAGAGTCCATTGTTGGGGGTTTAGAAAGTTTAGAGCGATGAGGGCCAAGACATTGCTGTGCAGGTTGAGGAAGCTGCACGCCGTGAGGTTGCATGATGTGGTGCCGCAAACTGGTACTAATTCCGGCTTGGTGGCGAGGTCCATGAGCAGCGTGGTGGCACAGAGGGGGGTCAGCAGAGTTGCAGATTCTGGAGTAGGGTCGGTGCTGTTTGGGGATGTGAGGGCGAATGCTGGTTGCTCCCTTCATGCGAAGGAGAATGTGAGCATGTCGCTTGGTTCGGTGAGGTTCATGGGAGTAGGGAGCTTTAAGGAGGGCAACAGAGCTGGGCAGCATGGTGCCAAGATCCCGCAGGGTAAACCTGATGGATCTCCTGAGAAGGCCGAGGTATGAACTTCTTCCATTTCCTTCCGTGTTCAGATTCTCGTCATCTGAGATTGTTCTAATTGAATGGAAATGGAATTGCCTGTCATTTCATAGTTCATAAGTTTTGGCTGATGGATGTAGGATTTAGATTCTAAGACAATGGTAACGGGTTGTGAATATTTATGAGAATGTATGCTTAGTTTTTATGTCATGGTTTATGAATGTGCTGGAATTTGGTGATGCGGGCGGGCTTGATGTCAACCACGGTGTGGAATGGAGAATTTGTGGAGTAGACTAATGGTTTTGATGCTTGGGTAGAGTAACTATTTTAGGGTTGATAAGAGATGTTGGTGAAGTTGTTGGCCTAGGTTTTGCTGCAATGTCGCGTGATTCACGCTCCTGGCCTTGCATTCAAGCTGCCAATGCTGGAATTGATGAGATGCATGAATGCAATTCTCTGACATGGGAAGCAGTGTGAGAGTGTTGTTGCATGAGTTAGTGGTGAGCTTACTGTTCGTGTTTCTGGTTTCAGGCAGATGCCAGGGAGCAGTTTCTGGAGAAAGCAAAGGCAGAATCTGCATCCAATCAAGCTCAGGAGCCTTTTCGGGACGAGGTGGAGTCTGGGCAATCGTTTGGAGAGGCAACTACTGAGCTGGAATTCGGGGTGAAAGATGGGAAGGACACAAATGAAGCCATCAGTAACGCAAGTGAACAGCTTTTCAAGCAGTCGACAATCAATGGTAAGCAGTTCAGAAACCCTACCATGAGATCACTACACCATGGGTTTACCGAATGTGTTCTTCTGCTCTTGGATTCGTGGTCTCGTCTCATGAACGTGTCCCATTTGTCATGTCCAGCTAAATCCGGTGAGGGGCCAATCAAAGAAGAAGACAAGCGAAAGTACCCAGAGCATCAAAAGGCTGAAGTCTCTAGTGAGGCATCGTCAGAGAAGCAGACTCACTCCTCCCCGGACGACTCTAACAAAGCCGATCTCCAGGGGCAAGAAAATGAGTCGGTTCTCGGAATCGGAGGACATCCAGAAGGAAAAAGTCACACAGACGAAGCCAGTGCTTCCGGAGAAACAGCTCGAGAGAACATCGACAAAACTCGGAGCGAGATGAGGGCAGGAAAGGCACGGTCTCCTCAGGCGGGTGTGATCGTTGGCAATGTTAGCTCTACTGGCGCAAATGCAATTGATAACGATGAGAAGATTCCAGAGCATGCATTTGAGGAGGAAACTGGGGAAGAGACTCTGGACAAGGCTCAGAAGATGTATGAGAAAGCGATATCAGGGTTCGGTACTGGTGGTGATAAGAACTTGAAGGATGATCCCAATGAAACTAGTGATGCTAAGTTTCACAAAAATTAGGTTCACAACGGATGTTGATGATGAGAAGAACGAGCTCATGTTCGAAAGATTTAGCTCTTTGATCAACAATAGCATAGGAAGGGCACAAAACACGGTGGAGACAAAGTCGTGCAGAAGTTTTGATATGGTCGCATCATTGAGAGAATAACTGAATTGTTGCCTGTCTTGGACCTTAATTCCTTGATGAGCGAGGAAGTTGGTTGTTGACAAGGGTAGATGATAACCGCTGATTTGTAACCTGGTTCTTAGGAGTATTTGTACATGATTAAGTCTTTCTTGTGGCACTGATTCAGTTTACATGGACTTAAGATGGTCTTTTCATAAGAAAATACACAATTTGCTGCATGTTAGCTTGTCGCTTCATTACACCAGAAGACTTGTGTGTATATGAGAGACTTAGTGAATAGCTTCGAAGCATAGGCAAATGAGCTGAGAAACTGTCACGACTTTTGACAGAGTGTATTTCTCCGAGTGTGAAACATTCAAATGTTAACACATTCAAATGTTAACTAAGTTCACAGACGGTAACATCAATACATCACAATGTTCAACTCAAGTTCCTGAGTTGCTGTCACCTCTGGATATGGACGAATTGTCCGAGAATCTGACAAGTCAGAATTTGGGGGTTCTAAACGGCGATTATTACTATCACATCTTGAGAAACAATCAACATCACCGAACCCCTAATTTTTCTAGAGAGTTGTATCCAACGTCCTTGCATAATAGAGCAGCAAGGACTTTAAGAAAAGATCAGTTGCAGAAAAGAGCAAGCAACCTTGAGTCTCCCAGCAGAATGAAAACTATATGTAGAGCTGAAATCCACCTCGACCGCCAGCATGAGCGGTAGTTTGGCCGCGCAACTGTGAAGGAAAATAGCAACTGGGCTAAATTCCCAACGCATGTCACATGGGGAAAGAGTCTCAAATCGTTGGACCTGGATTGCACAGTATTACTAAAGAGCATGTTGCGGCTCAAATCAAGCAACAAAAAGGAGGGGAAGCAGAAGAAGCGCTACCACCTGGGACTGGACTACCAACGTCGATTTTCCATCAGCGCTAGAATAAGGAGAGTAAGTGCCATTTCCACCACTACCACCGCTGCTTCCACCGCTACCGCCGCTTCCTCCACTCCCTGACCCGCCATCACCACCGTTGTTGCTACTGGAGGTGCTCTGGTGGCCATAATTCACATTCGTGACGGAGCCGCCGTTGGCGATGCAATCAGGAATGTCGCTGGTATCAAGCTGGTTGTAGGAGAGGTCCAAGTACTTCAGGTCCTTGAGGTTGCATAATTTGCTGGGAATGTCACCCGTGAGGCTGTTGGCCTTGAGGTCCAACGTTTGCAAGTGGCTGTTGCTGGCTATGCCGGACGGAATGTCGTCCTGAAGATCACAGTTGTTGACGGTGATGACCACCAAACTGTCCGGAAACGAGCTCCATTGTGAGGGGATCTTGGAGCTGAACTGGAGGTTACGCAATTTCAGAGTCTGCAAGTCCTTGAGCTTGGACAAGGTGTGTCCCGGCTTGCCAGAGTAGCTCTGGTTGCTGGTCACCTGGTCTGAGCCGGTGGTCGACGGCCCCTCCACATCGAGCACTACCAGTGCCCCGTCTTGGCAGGTGACGCCCTTCCACGTGCAGCAGTCGCCGCCGTTGTCCCAGCTGGAGAAAACTGTGCCGCTCGGGTCACTGAAAGCACTTCTGAAATCTAGCAAGGCTTCCGCCGTATTAGACGAGCATGATGAGTCTGCGCTGCAGCAGGCTACAAATGCAGCTGCGAAAATAGCCATCGCGAGTACGACTTCACGATTGATTCCAGTGCACCTGCCACTCCATGAGTGCAAAACGATTGATCTTTCGCCTGTTGCTGCTGCCATTCTGTCGAATCCTGAGTCTGTCCTGCTTTAGTATGATATTGCCGAGCAAGAAAATCTTCTCATGTTCCTGCAATCATAACCATGCAGAAATGAATCATACAATGATCAGGAAATGCTCCACAGGGCATAACCCAAACAACTCTCAACACCGGTTTCAAGTGGGCGGCTCTGGCACAAAACTTGACTACATCATACTGCGTTGAATCTCAAAGAGCTGAGAAAGCTTGAACCTTTCAGAGACAATGCCAGGGAAAATGCATGTGACGTGAAGAATACTTACACAGTCGATGCAACGAGATATGGCGTCTCTCCCTCAAGGCTCACTAGCCATTGAGCCAACACGGAAGCAAGAACCTCAAAGACCAGCCTCAAACCAATATCGGTATGCAAATGGAGCAGCCGACATTATTTACGATACCCGAAGAATCACATGCATCACTTATATACACGCAGAACTTGCCCACTCACCCACTCCGAAGACTGGTATCACCTTTACCAAAGAATCCACAATATCCAAAACGGCTGATAGATTCCTGTCCCGGCCACCTTCCCCATATAATTACTGCACACAACAAGTACCTCTACCTCACTACAATGACTTAAAATATTAGGTTTATCGGTTGAAGCCCAAACGAAAGGACTCTCAGCCTCACCAGCAGCTTTCAAAGCCAACAAGAGTAAAGTTGTTACTCTCAACTAGTGGACCCACACAGAGCCAGGAGCAAGCTTAGGGCTCCCATGAGCTGCTGCAGAGTCGTCAATCAATCACTGGAAGCAAACGACAAAGCAAACATGAACATGGGGTTTGCGGGAATGTCAGGAGATAATTGAGGTGATGATGATGATGATGAGCTTCCTGTCAGGCAAGATATGTTAGTTCAGTGAGGTTGGCGGAGGTGTCATCTGCCTCTTGACAGAAAAAAAGGAAAATGCGCTCGTACTGACCATGTCTACGACTTTTTCCAACGGCCTGTCGACATGTGCATTCCCTGTACTGACTACGGCGTTTGAGCAGGTATAATCTCCTCATTCAGTACGCCCTTCCGAATCTCTAAAAAACAAACAGCAGCTGAGCTCATCATTTGCAAACAGATTATGGTATATCATTCCAGTTTTACCAATCCACTCTTGGGTAGGTAGGTACTCACCATTTTTGAAGAATGGAAACAACAATGAACTGAAAATCACAAAACAGTGACTACTGTATGAGTGGGAAAGCAATCTACGGTGCAGACGATAGACTAGATCCTGCAGGCGGGAATACTTGCCAAGCGCATGATGAGACCAAAGCAGCCTGACACCACCAACCAGTGGATTTATGTACCGTATTGAACTCGCCCTTGTCCTTGAACGCTCATTGCTGTGGAACTGATCCCTGGATGACATTCAAATCGTAAGTAAGCAAACCGGGCCATAACCGCAATGTCATGTGTCACGCTTAGCTTAACTGCATTCTGAGTCCATACACCGAAATCCTGATGTCACTCGTAATTAGCAAATAAATTTCTACATACTGCTTGCCGCCCTCATGAACACTCTGAACTCTCTGAACTAAGCAGCTGAACTTCCCAAATGTGGGTTAGCTGCAAAGATTACTCAAGAAGGGGCTCAAAGGATCCTAAACCCTGCCATTTTCTTTCTTCTACTCACCTTGCTTGTGATAACATGTACATACATACAATACATTACGCTCTGTATTTAGTAGAACAAAGAGACTGCAATCACATGCATTCAAGACTACCGATGAAGTCGTTGTCTTCCGGTGAACTATGAGCACCAATTTCATGAATCCAATATTTGGGTTTAGAAATTCGGAGAGGTCTGTGGCATGTCGTTCTCAATCACACAATTGATAGCTGCAGTTGCAACACACGGCATGTTGCAGCAATACTACGTCTCTCTCAATCTTAGGCCTGGCTGCCTCAGAGACAAGGCCGGTGTGCGATAACCAGCACACAGACTCTGTTTCAACGTGTACTGGTTACCAACCGGTATCTCTCAAATTAGGTCACCAAATGATGTTTCTTCATGATGAATATCTCTAGGTAGGTCATGATCATCGAATTCGAAGTCGTTAGGACGGCCTACCTCGCAGGATGTGCAGTCTTCGAGTGAGATTGCGGATGTGTGCACAGAAGGTCTCGGATAGGAAGCTTAGTCATGGAAAACTTGATTCTCTGGGATCGGAAAGGACCTGGCTGGAGAGGATGCAAATGGGTCGGGTTTTCAAGCTTCAAAGGAGCGAGTGAACCGGCATTGCTTCAGTAGCGCCCAACATCGAAACGAGTTTCCATTGGAGCTATGGCTATGGCAGCAGCAGGCTGCAATCCCATGAGCATGACTCCCCTCTCCTTGCAGACACACAAGAATCACAGAAGAGCTCCCAACAACCAGCAAAGGGTCAAGAGCGGCTCTTACCAGAGACATGGGCGGCCATTCAGCACTTCCTTTAATGCTCCACATCAGAAGAGAGTAAACGCAAGACGTATATGCATAAGAGCGGTACACGAACGAGATGGAGAGCCAGGGAAATGCAACAAGTGTAAAGATGAGAATGACAACATGGATGCACCAATGTGCGAAGAAAAAACTGAAACGAAAGCCCTTGCATCTCCAGAACAACGAGAACCTGCGAAGGAGGACCAACAGCAGCAGCAATCCTGTGCGGAACGAGCGAAGCCCCCACCACCACGGGGAGGGTTTCTCTACTTCTGCAAATTAGGTTTTTGTAAAGGAACAACGTCAAGCGACACAGAATTGAAGCATGAAGACGTGCAAGATGATTCCACGAATTCGAAGCATGAATACCTGCAACATGAGTCCACAGAATCGAAGCATCAAGATGGGCAACGTGAAAGATTGAAGCAGCAACATGGTCGCGCGCATGCCATCCGCTGTAGGTTGCGAATCTGGTGGGAGTATGCTACCCGGCCACAGAACTTGTTGGCAGCGTTTTTAACTGGATTGTTGTTGTATGCATTTGCGTTGTTCGGATGGCGAGTCATGGTGGTTGCTATGGACGTCACTCTGTTCGTGTTGAAGTGCTCTTTCGTTGCCATAGTTCTACTTTTCATGTACATTCTCTTGATTTGAAACAGTAAAAACACGTGAGATATTGAGGAAACGGAGACGGTAATTGCATGAGAATGCTGCACAATGCTCAGGTACCACCCTAGTTGCTGGCTTCAGGAGAGGATCTGATTACGGTACACATGCTTCCAGTGAAAGGATTACAAATAGAAATGCGAGCTTTGAAACATAATTTACAAAATCTGTATCACATCTTCCTGATTTATGTGCAGTTTGACACCATCTGTATCCGAGTCATGCAACAAAACACCAGATGTGCTACCAACAAAACTGAAACTTACAAAATTTTAGAAAGCTCAATGGATTCTAAATTTTGGAATGTGAATTATATTGACCCCTCAATTACAATACACCTCCCCTGTACTGTAGTTTTTGCAAACCTGAAAGGCATCTTTGAAGACTAAGTGCATACTGCAGAAAATGATCAAGAAAAATTCAATGAATTGATGAGATGTAAAGAAACGTAGGAAGGTACTGATCTCACAGCATTGGAGGAATCATAAAACTGAGGAAGCTAGTCCCAGAACACCAGGTGACAACGATGATCGCTGGACTGGGCTTTAGCTTAGTCCGCAGCTTCTATGATTATTGGGTGACTTTGGATTGCTTCAGAAATCAACAGAGTAGCTGCAAGGACCAGAGCTTTCAAACAAATACATTTATTGATTAGAGTATGATCCAATGTATATAACATACAAATCCTAGTGCATGTAACGTTTCCTGCAAACCTGAACCACGGCAAAGTGGTTGAGATGAGCAACAGTAAATCACTTGTGCACAACTAAGTCGACAGCAAAAGAAAGCTGAAACCCTCACTCAAGGCGCTGTACAGATTGGTTTTTTGAAGAAGAAAGTAGTGGCATTCCGCAATTTTGAAATACAACTAAATTACAGTTGAGTCAGGATATTCTAAAAGTTGAAAACCTCTTGACGAGCTTCTAGTAAGTGAGGACAAGACAGCTGGATGATGAAATGGATAGTGTTTTGAACCTGGTTGTTGCAATTTGGTCTCGATCCCTCCATCTCCAGTGAGGGAGCAATTCATCAGTACCCTGTTCCTTGATTTGCAATTGGAATTACAGATCTATAACTTTTTAAGTATTCTGGATGGTGTTTCGCGAAACCAATCGGCCTGTATCGAGCTGGCGAATTCTTCTCGTAATCGAGAAGGCCCTGAAGTTCATTCTGAAGGAATTCACGAGCAGTGGACGTGATGTCAGGATCAGTGATACATCGCTTGAGTATGTTCTGAGCGGCATGGAATGCATACTTCCAGCAGTTGGCTGTGAAGAGGTTGTAATCAGGTCTATCACTTCCCAAAATTTGGATCAACTCCGAAGCTTTCATGGTGATTCCCAGAAGATTGCACTTGTGACGACAGTATCCGGTGTCAGGGTCATTTTCTAGGATGACCATGTGGATGCCTGCCGGTCTCAGCCTCGTCTTCCCTAACTTCTCTGCCAAGATAAATTTCTCAGATGAAAGGTCCACTATGATGTACTCGTGCTGTCCAAGTCCTGGAATTAGTAGCTTCCCACTTCTTTGAAACCCTCCAATCGATCCCAACGGCCTCTGCATGATCGCCAGAGACGTCACAGTAACATTTGTGTTGCTCATACTCTGCAATTCTGAGCACACATATAAATCCCCGGAGCTTGCAATAATCGATGCCGTGTTACCCATGACGCAAATATTTGCCGAACACCAGTATTGAAATGTTTAAATTCGGCGACAACCAAATTCTTTGCTATCTGCACAACCAATAATGAAGTCGATCCCTTATTTCAGTGGACGAAGAGTCTTTCAGATTTCAGCAAAGACGTTGCAAATGAAGCAGAATCTAAGACCTAAGAACTCTCCGAGTCTGCTCTCTCATTGTCACATTCTCTTAGATTAGAAAACATTGACGAGGTTTGCATTAGCATACCTCGTTATTGCCATGTCTCCACCGAACACTTCCCTTCAGCCTTGAATGAGCAAATCCACTGGTTTCCAAAACTTCTAGAACACGGTGTTTCTCAAGAGTGTGTCAAACTGATAAGCCTCACACGTGATTTCATTGTGATCAAGAGAGTCCGAATGCAAAAACCGCTTGGCCCACCCCTAGTTCCCTGCACATTTTAAAACTAATTTACCAATGAATAAACTTAGACATCAGCTCTCTCTCTCTTTCACACACACACACACACTCTGATCGTAGTGGATGTCCACAATACGCATTATTATTTTAATCGATCTCTGCGGTAAAAGATTGCGAGAGCAGGCAGAATTGAGCATGAACCTGTACACTGTCAAAAACATCGCCACAAATTCAAACGAACAGATCCCACAAGATCTACTGAAACGAGATAAAATGGAGCTCAAACCACATAACTCGTCATGCATCTGACCTACATGAAAACCATAAAACAAATTCCTACATATTCGTGAAATGAAACTGACTTGAACATTACAGCTTCGCAAAATTCCTCTATCACACCATGAGAAGATGCTATTCCTCACCTTGTATCAAAGAAAATATAACGTGAGAGACGCTCCTTGCGAGCAGCATGCAACCATGCCTGCCGGGAGGTTAGAATCCGCAGACACTCAGAAGAAGCGCCTTGTACCAGTTACGACCTCACTTCGCAAAATTCGCTGCGAATCAACTGTACCTCACAAAAAACGGTGCACTCACTAAGCCTCTCAAAAAACCATCATCACAACTGACGAGCTGAGCAATATCACATCAAAGCGGAATACGACTATGAGAGGCAGAAACAGGACTCGCAAGCTTAACAAAGCCAAAAATTCGTCCACGCCTGGTCGGTGAAGAAAACCAACAACTTAAGGCAGAGGAAACTCTATGAAAAATTTCACAAGTTGGGCTCTAGATAGCAGTTCATGGTAACGTGTACTTATGGCATTGTCTCTCCGTTAGTACCCACATCGGAGGTAATCAATCACCATAGGAAGCCGTTTTCCGCAACTTCAACCGAGGAAGGTGTTGTCTGCGATGGGCCACTGTTATCTCGGACCATGTTCTGGATCTCGGCAACTGTCAGTCAAGACATTTGACATAACAAATCCCACACAACCACGCGCATCTCTCCACGTAAATCGTTTCAGAGAATTATCAGAGAGCATCTTCTATATTTCGTACCTGTGACTGCTGTGCTGCCAAGTGTGCCGATCATTCGCATGTAAAATAGTCTAGATGCGAGCTTTGCAAACCTCGGTTTCCACTTCATGATTCCGGAACCAGTTCCAGAACTCCTTTCGGAGCTTCCGTCTTCTTCATTTGATCTTTTCCAGCACTTCCTGCTCCAGAAACCAGCTCTCGAGCAGCTTGTGTTTTGAACCATCGCGTACTGTGTTTTTTGACGTGGATGGCTTGGAGGATTGACACGAGGAGATGCACAGTGTGCGAAAAGCTCTAGGGTTTGCTGGATCGGTGGCTTACACGATTGGCAGGCTGTGGATATCAGTCGGGAAGTGGTCAATCAAAGCATAGTTTAGGAGCGTTTCTCAGCTGTTCGGAAGATCTGAAGGTGTTCGTCGCTGGAGAGCAATGGCACCGATTTCCGGCGACCTTCGATGTGTGATTGCCATGGCTAGTGACGGCGTCTTCGGAGCTTCCCTCCCATGCTCGACATGGGTTTTTCCTGGATCAAGGATTTCGTGACGGGCAATCGAACTGTGGGTTCTCAGCTGGAATTGGCCGAACGATCGCAATTGCTACGGCCATGTATGAAGCCATACAACGTCGCTGGATCCATACTTTTGATGAAGAGTTCATCGACTTGTAATGTTTCAAAACACAGCCTACATGCTGAATCTGGTGCTCAATTGTGTGAGAGTGAGTCGATCAGGGCACATGCTGATCGTCAATTCTAGCTCACAGTTGACAGAAACATATGTCGGACAAGTAGTTTCTGAATTCACTGCATGTGCAGACCGAGGAATTTCAGTGTCGATCATCGTCTCTCTTAATGATATCACACATCTTGTGCCGGAAGAGCAGAGCCTAGAGGGAAGCAAGATCAACAATCAGAGAGATGAGTGATCTGCATACTGCTTCCCACTTGGAGAAATTATCTACCATGACCGGAAGTTAATTCCATGATTGTTTCTCATATCAACCTCGAATTCAATTCTCCTGCTGCAGCATTTCAGAAGGAGGGGTATGCCCAAGAGCTGTTGGATAATCAGCAAACTGGTGAAATTATTTTGAGGGAAAATTTATGAACCTCTGCAGACAACTTATTCGGTGAATAGTCACAGCATAGCAGAGCTGTCGGTGTTGCATTTTGAGTTTGCAGACTTGTGAAGAATTGTCTCCCGAAACATTGTGTGTGCACATTTTTGTGTGCATTAAATTGCAATCTTGCATTCTAATGCACTGTATTCTAACGTGGAGACCAAATGAATTCCAAAACTACATATTGTGTCCCAGGTGTTTTTCTTAGATCATTTATGAAATGAACAAAATATTCTTCCGTAATTACAAGCTGGTCATCGTATCATGCTACACAGGGCGCCCTTTGAAGTGTGTCAGTAAGCATTTCGCCAACATGTTACTCAATAATGAAGACAGCTTCCTGTGCAATGTTGCAAAGAGCTTGGTCTCCCATGGTTGCAATCCTGCATTCTCTCAGGTTCAACCCGCTGCAAATACTTGATGTTGCATGCGCCTCACCACCTGATGCAATGCAACAGGCCAAAGAAGCGCTCTGTGTGCCCCCAAAAACAACCCCTGCATTCTTGTCATGTCTTGTCATGTCAGGGCGGTGCTATTGAGTGTGATGCCACCACTCGGCTGTGCTTTGACAAGTTCAGGCGTCCAGTGTCCCTCTTGCAATCTCATGAGGTAGTCAAACTGTCAAGATCTGTTCACAAGATTTTGACATATTCCATCTGCTACAACGTCTCTCCAGCAAGCTTTTCTTGTACATGACATACCTGTAGGAGCGGCCAACCAACCTCCTATTTGCAATTTGGGTCTATCAGTACTGGGAAAGGTGGACCTGGAAATAGTGTCCTGGGACAATAGCACTTTGTCATGGTGTACCAAATGTGCAGGTGCTCCAAGTTGTAGTGTACTCTTGTACATGGAGATGTGGGCTCTATGTGCAGCGCCTTTTTCTCTACCAAAAGAGAGAATGCCATAAACATGAGTTTATACAAGTGACGTACTTCAGGTCAAAAAGCCGTTGAGATGGGTCATTTCTGTCAGACCATTCATACAGGCATAATAGGTGTTTTCCCTTTGTATATAATTCATGACGGCAGAGTACAAGCTGCAAAATAGGCAGTTGTGACTGGCCACAGAAAGATGCCACCACCTGGCTGCAAATTGAAAGTGGTACTTTCCTATTGTTGACGGCCGTTGCAACATACTTGATGAAAGCCATGGAGCTACCGTACCTATTTGTGTGATTGTCTATGCGCATTGCGGACTGTAGGAGAAAATGTGGCATGATGCTGCGTGTAAGTAATCAAAGCCAACTTTGCAATGATCCTTGTGGTGTAACTTATGACAGATTGATGAAGTATGATTACACTGGTGCATGTTCTAATACTCATGCTGGCTGATTGATGTCAATAAACCTTCCCTCCAGTATGACTCAATAGTTCCTTATACAAGAATCAACGTGGAGCAAATAATGCTATCCTGCGCAGATTCATTAACACACTATGTTACCAAAACAAGGAAAGGCCAAAAACACGAGAGCTTCAGCAGGGGGGAACGAAGGAAACCTGAAGGGACACAGGAGCTTGGTTTCTGAGATCATAACAAAGGCATAACTTGCCTTAATACTCAACACAAATTATGCCTACTTGACAGTAACCAATGTGTGGAGTCCTTTGTAGTAAACCAATATAACAAGGCTTCAGTAGTGAACACTATGGTCTATCCAATTGCCAAGCCTTACTCCACAGGAAGGTACACAAACTAGTTTATTACAGAGTACTGCGCATAGAACGTGATTTCACCATGTTGGCATTCTTCACCAGTGATATGACATTCTTCACAAGGGTGGGATTCTTCGCAGTTAAGTGTACCGAACATTTTATTCCACATTCTATGTCCAGATGTAAGTTATTTCTATCTGTCTGGATATGTGGGCCTCTTTGAAATCCCCAAATCCATTTTGTCAGAACTGAATAATTGCATCATTGGGCTCTTGTTCCAAATTGGCTGCTGTTCTAGAACTGTGAATGACTGATTGAGGCAGTTAATCGACTTATCTCCCAAATTGTTCTTTGACACGAGTGAGATCAAACAAAATTGGCCAGAGCATAATCTAAATACCACTGACACAAAGTTGACATGAGCAAGTTTTTTTTTTTTTTTTTTTTTGAGCAGCCAGGAGAGAAGACCGGAGCCCATATGGGGTTCCATCAGGCAGGTCTTTGTTTTCTGGTGAAATCAAACCGGCAACCCCGGGGAGAGTTGAGAAATATCAGCCATCACTTGGTAGTTTACGGTCATTTCGGACAATGAACAAGTAAGTTTGAAACATGATGTAACTTCCCTTTGACTGATTAAATTTTTGTTAGGTGAATTTCGCAGCGCCAATATTCAAAACACAGTCAGTGTGTTTGTGTAAGAAAAGTTTATCAATGAGTTAGGTTATTCTCTTTGAGTGAGTTACTCTTTACAGGGCACTCATTTTCCACATTCCTTACAAACATGAAGCCATCACTAAAACTTGCAAAAATTTACTAATAATACATAGGCTAATATCAAACATAGTAGGTAGGACCATCTCTTTCCATCATTATAATGGACTTACATTCGATTCCATACAACATGTATTGTACAGTACATCGCTATTGCAATAAGGTAGAGATGGGTATTCCCGTCAGTTTAAGCCATTCAGCATATTTGGGATTGAGAAAACTATGGGTATAAAATTTATACAAATAGAAGTTAGATCGAAAATCACAAATCTGATTTTTTAATATTTTTTTCAAAATTTATCAAATTTTCATGAATATTTGAAGTGCAACATTGTAGACCACTATCTCCGTGAGTTACTATATGCAATACAAAGATTCTTGCATAGAGAACATGATAGGTTGTTATACAATCTGTTGAGTGTGGTAGTCAGGTGTTGTCTGCTCCGATATTGGTGCACTAATAGGCCACGGAATTAGAACCCTCACGGGAATACCCATCTCTACCTTAGTTCTCTTTGTTATGATTCAGTTTGCTTGCCACTTAAATCCCCACTACATGTACATAAGGGTGTGGAATCACAACCTCTAGCTGTGAATAATGGGTGACTGTGCTCTAGTAACTCCCTAACCCTGGCTTGTCCGATGAGTGCCTGATTGTTCTTTTATCCTTGCAATGAATTTTGTTCATTTGCTTCCAAAAAAAAATGATAAATAATGGGTGACTCATAATTAAAAGTTGCCATTGAGAATTGCAAGAATTTCTGAAATTAAATTAGGTCCAACGCAAGGTAAGGAGTTCAAACTTTAGTAGCAATGGCACATCATAGCCTTTTGTGATTAGAAGATTTCCAAAAGGATTCAAATTCTAGACCTACACATCCCAAAACATGACATTGGGCCTCCCTATAATCTCAAATCAGCATCTAAAATCTCAGGCTGGCCTATCATTCACGGGTAGACTCCCGCTCTTAGGATTTATATATTTGATAGTAGCAGTTTAACAACTGCAACTAAGAACTTTTTTTATTCTCTTTTATGTGGATTATTAAATAATGTGATGCTCAATTAACAAAGTTTATATTACATATACTTATGATCTCAAATAATTTAGGCTCTATAGTAATGTATGACTCCGAAGGCTTAACTTTTATTTTATGTTCTCAAATAGTTTCAATCAAAATATAGCCCAATTGATGTTGGTTTCTTAGTTGAAGAAGACTACATTCACAGAAGTATTCTTAAATTTCGTAGATTGCTCATGATAATTTGGTCCATACTAAGCAAAATAAAAAATGTAATAGCTCAAATTATAACTTGTAAAATCAACCTAAAATAACAAAAAATTGAACTACAATAGAGAATTTGCAGCTTTATAAATGAATCGAACTACAATAGACGATTTGCAATTAATAAGTTTTAGAATTTGATTTTTTGAATAAAATTTAAATAAGAGATTCATTTGAATATCCATTGAAAGTCTTATAATTTTTTGTTCATTCCTTCATTTTTATGTAAATTCTCTACATATGTTATTCTTTACGTATGTAAATTCTTAACTATCATTAACATTAAAAATTTAATAAGTTCAAATATTCTAAAGTGTTATATATAAACATCTTATCAATGAACAGATAGCATATGAATTACAATCATTTTAGACCTTATGTATGTCTAATTATAAATTCTGAAATTTTAAGCAAAAGGTCTAATACTTTCCAAAAGAGAATATTAGTCATTAAGCTTTCATTATTTTTATTTTTGAAGTGCTTACCTATGGTGTTAATGTATGGAAATGAAAAAAATTATTGCATTACATTTTAGTCATTTTGCTTCCTTGAAAACCTCTTCCTTTACGTGCTCGATATAAGAAAGAAGTCTTTAAGCATTCCTTCATGTGATAGTAGTAATATAGGTTGTATCTAGTATGGAAATGCAATACAACACCTTCAAAGTTATATATACAGCCCTTTAACCCCTAAAGTTGAAAGGCCTCAAAACTGCCAAAAATACTCAAAATTAGACTCATTCAATACAAAGTGTAAGTTTTTAAGTTTTTATGTGTTTTGGGGAGAACAACCGTAGGATCTAGTACCTTACTTGTACATGTATATGTACCTCAAATATTAGGTTCAAACTCCTTACCGTTTGTCAGATCATAATGTTCTAAGTTGAAAGAAAAGTATATTTCCCTTATTGCGAAATGGATTTCAAGTGTTTCGTGAGCCGAAAAAACCAATTTCAAAAGCAAACTAGATTTGAGGCTCTTCAAATTCTTGTTTCTAGATGATTTAGAAATATGTTTATGCACTTTTTCCTAATTCGACCTACAAAACCTAAAAATATGTTTGATTTTTCAAATCGAGGTATGCTGAAATTCAAATGCAAAGGCCAGCCTATGATAGTAAAAACGGCATACGGAGAAATATTGGATTGCAAGTCCAAGCGGTGAGATTATGCCTTCAAATTTTATTTACATGTACAAAAAACAAAACTTCAAAAAAAAAAACAAAATCTCAAATTTTGGTGAAGTTTCGAAGTTTCTGTGATCAAATTAATTTTGGGCAGATTTTGAGCATATACTGCAATTTCGGGCAGATTTTAGCATGCCCAAATAGTGTTTTCAAATTTTGATTGCGGATATCTCCTAAAGTATGAGGAATTTCGAAGCATGATTGGTCTTGTTAGAAAGATATGAAAACTTCCCATGTTGTGCCAAAGTTACAGCCACATCCGGTAAAATTTGTCTCATAGGGAGCCTGACCGAACCCTAAATCATACCAAAAGTGCTCAGTTGATGCTTTAGGGATTAATTGTATATACACATAGTGCTCGTAAAAATTCATGACCACCGACTTCTTGTTGTTTGGTACACATTTAAGATTGCTTTACATTGACACTAAAGGTCAAGGGAGTGTTGAATTCCAGCAATCAAGTTGGAAAAAGGGGCTTCACACTATGGCCGACCAAAGTTTCAATATGTATATTTCAACGTGATTTTATAACCCAGAATTTGAGACTCTCGCTTTCCTTTGGTCTAAAATTTTGACGGTCGGCCTCTCAACTGAGTCATTGTGTGAAGCAGCAACCCTCGTAATCATGAACATTCTTCCTTCAACCGAACTGCATCAGTGCCCTCAAGTTGCCACAGTGAGCAGTGTCTTTGTCGTCCGCCTTTGTCTGCAGCTCCTATCAGATGAGTCCATTCCAGACTTTAACATTTTCACAATCTGTAGCAGCGTGCCTGCAAGTGTGAGATCAAAGACAAGCTTTCGGTTGTGTCAGCTGAGATTGCGGACCAAACCAGAACCGGTGAACACTCTTTGACGCTTTGTTATGGATTCAGAAATGTAACTTTGGACTTGGTAATGGTAGTACAGGACAGTATGAAGGGTTACGGCAGAAAGCTTTTCAGCAGAAACATTGTCAGTACTGAAATTCATACTTCCTCAATGTAACGGGAAATTTGTGCTATTGTGATGCCCACTAGGGGCTTAAAAAAAGTAAGATATATTTCAGTTCCTCGCAATTGTGTGCGGGTCCTTTCTACCAATCACCTGCCAGCAGCCTAGAAATTCATGTCAAAATGGTCACATGGGATGAGCAATTAAGATTAGAACACCATTTTTAGCTGGAAAGGAGGCTTGATATCACAAATTCAGCCCTGATCTGGGGTTTCCTTATGCCCTAACTCCACCAACTGTTTTTCTTTTTCCACTCGAAAACAGGATGGTGCTTGAACCAAATAAATTGACATGTTTCATATTTAGAGTTTAGGTGAAAAGGGTCCAAGTTAATTGAACCAATTTTAGTTCGGGGAGAAAACTTTGTCAGCCATGGATGGGTATTCCCTAATGCATTCAATTTGGGCAGTATTTTCATGATGTATAATGTAGCACTGTAGTATTCATACAGTGCCTGCAAGGCTGCAAGGCAAGTTCCTCAAGGGCTGAACTGGCTCAAACACAAGTTATTCTTCCTTCCTTGCCCCACTGGAACGAAAGAAAGAATCATCCCCAAACAAAATGCATCATTCCTGTGCTTACTATTGTTGATTT
Organism: Ceratodon purpureus; assembly: GCA_014871385.1. Taxonomy (NCBI): domain Eukaryota; kingdom Viridiplantae; phylum Streptophyta; class Bryopsida; order Pseudoditrichales; family Ditrichaceae; genus Ceratodon; species Ceratodon purpureus. The sequence continues at coordinate 16,028,232 of CM026427.1, forward strand.
TAAATACATGAGTTGTTTATAGTTGAGAATGGTACTATCAGGCGACTCTATGCTGACATGCCAGATCATTCCTACGCAGACGTACTTTCATTCTCTGAGTGCCAGATCAATACTATGAGTGCAAATGTTATTCATCTTTAGAATATTTGGTCACAGGTTGAGTGTTCCAGTCACCATGTTTGTTTGCGATAATCCGAATGTGTGATCTCTTACCGTTCAAGTTTGTGAATAACTTGGTTGCTCTCTGCATTCAGCAACTCAGATATGGAACAAGTTACAACTTGAAACATATTGAAACAATCCTCCAATAATATATTCCTTGTATTTTAGATGTGAGAACCAAATTATACTTCATGTCGATATTATATGATAGATGATTTAACCAAGGCCTCAAAGAACTTTAGTTTTAAGTCTAGATATTCTCTTTTAAAGCAGGTTCTCACAAAATATTCTTAGAAGGAACCATAAAACTTTTCAATGTTATTTCGGGAAAGAATCAATCCTGCTTCGGAATCTCAGAGTTTTTTCACCTTAGGAAAAAGACACCATCCATATGGTTGTCATTCTGAAAGGCTCCAAAACATGCATCCCATTGGGCACTATTGCTACCTGTTCAAGTCACTATAACGCAAGAACTCTAGCGATCGCTCCGCATCTCAATGAGCTCACACACAAAGAATGCTCATGCAAATCATCAGCACCAATGCAGACTCTACACTTTGTCTTCAGCTGGCTCCGGGTTTCCAATAGCTTGTGTACTGAATCATTCTTTATACATTAAATGCCAAGGTCCTACATAGTATTTATGGCATGCCCAATCCGGGTTCATTGTCTTTTTCCCCAATTAGGCATACACTTGCAGATACTGCAGAACGTACTCTATCATGTAATGCATTGTGTATAAAGTTACGGAAGTCCAAAGACTTTTTGTTTGGAATTCTTTCACCTTTTTTTCTTTCTCTTTATTCATTTTGACACACAACTCAAGTCAGCCTTTGGAGAGTTATTCCATCTTGAATAAGGTGCAACTAATTCTACAACTGTATAATAATTCGGTGTCCTTATTATTGGGCTATCAATGTGAATCACATGCTCGTACTTTCTCATGGAATTGTAACGGACACCCTTGGGGTTCCACACAGTAAACCTTTCTCCATAAAGTTATCCTGGTTATCCCACTTTATTTTAATTCCCTCATGAATAATATTCAAGTGATACCAAATTAATGTTTTTAAGTTTTACCAGATTCTAGCTTTTGTTCACTATGTGTTGATGAGACTTCCAGATGTATGGGAGGGTGAGTTTGTTCACCATTATCGTAAAGCTGACATACTTTTTTGGCAATTTAAGGACGGCTCGTCTGGGTACCTCAACAAAACAAGATGACATTATCACATACTGCATGCACCATGCTCGCCGTAACTTTCAATGCTGATCACAAGCTGAGGTCTGCATTACCTTCATGAAGCCCGAAAGCAAAACCCAGACTAGTGCTTAGAGTTATAGAGCCACTTTTATGTACATGCCATTTTTGCTCATACGGGTTTGCGTGCTTAACTATGAAATTGTCATTAAGATCTCGGAAAAAAGGAAGGGTATCCTATGTACGCTCAACATGACATACAGTATGTGGACCTGGTAGTGAATGTGTAATGTACGGTAAGTTATACAGTTTAGTGCAAGGTCCATAACATCTAATAAGTCATGGTAGTGAATAAGTTATGAGTCACTTGCCCTAATTAGCATGGATGTTTCAATGTTGTGGATATATTATGACTGATTCACATTGGAACTGTTTCATTTACATGGGCTTGTGTGTTACTCCCACCAAAATTTAGTGATGATCACAACAATTGATTATAATGTAAAGAGTTAAATATTCAGTTTTAGGATTTCTGTAGCCATTTTGGGTCAAGTTGGTAAGAATCTGACCCTGATGCCTAGAGCTGGAACAGTCATTTGCTGACATCTAGATTGTGGAATGTTGAAAAGATAAAATTATTAATAAACAAATAATGCTGGAGGGCGTCTGTTCTGTTCCATGTCGTAGTCACATGCTATTCTATTGGTAAGATAGCTGTGCAAACTTCATTTTGTGAATATTTCAGTTATTTATGCAGTTTGTGAGTTGCATAAATCAATTCATGATATAGGTAAATTTTTAAAGATAGAAAGCTCAACCAATTTCATTTCATCTTGTGATTGGATTTCATAAATTTAAAGTACATGTGTGGATTTTCAATGATACTTTTATATTACAAAAGACAAGATTTGTCTCTTCATTTAAGTTTTAGAGGGTTCAATTTTTTTGGGTCAAAATCCATCTTTATTTTGGGAAAAAACATTTATTAAGACACTTATAGACAACAATACAAATTTTTAGAATTATTGTAAAAATTCGTTTTTGGAGAAGAACTAATTAGTTTTTGAAATGGCCTTGCATAGTCCTAAAATGGCTAAAATTTTCTAGAGCAAGAAAGTTCAACTATAGACACTTTTCATTCTAAAATGCTTGGCAAATCTTCAAAAACCTTCAATTGAATTGAGATCTTTACTACATAAATTGTTTTTGGTTTGAAATGCAATCCAAAAGTTCCATTGAAATCCAATTGAACAAATTTTGTTCACATAGAGTTCCAAATGAAAAAAATAAAAAATAAAAAATAAAATTGAAATGAAAAAATTCAAAATGTGGTTGCATCGACATTTAGGGATGGACAGATTTTTTTGTATAAGACCATTGGTAAATATCAGCATTTTTCCTCACTTCTATATCTTTAGTGGAATAATGAATGTTAAAACTTTAAGCGTTAAAGTTTTTTTATAATCATATTTTTGTGTCTTACTTAGAGTTTTGATAGGATTTATCATATACTAAATGCAAGATTGATCATTTTTCCAATTAAATAATTGAACAATCGGTAAATAATTTTATTTGTTTTTCAAGCTAGGCTTTTGAGTTCATTAAATATTATTTTAGAATCGATGCTATGTTGTCCTTTTACTTACAAATCATTGTCAATATTTCTCATTAAACATGAAGCTAGAGATTCTATAGTCGTAGAAAGTAGGAATTATTCATTGTAGAAGGTCAAAATTGGATTGACTTGCATATGATAAGTGAGAAAAGACAAAAAAAAAAGAAAAAACAAAGTTTGTTCACAAAATTAGGATGTCACATGAGAACAAACCTATCTATCCATTATATACATGAATACCCAATTTGAATGGATTTAGAATCCCTTGAAACAAAATTGTGAAATGTGAAAATGAGAACAAACATTAAAATGTCTTGTGTAAAATGTGAAGTAAAAATGTTTTGTTAAATATTGTCTATGCACCATTGACCCAAAACGGTTTTAGTGAAGAAAACGGATTCTAGTTTAGAAAATGGATTAAGTGTGGAAAAGGAGAGAATGGCAGAATGGTCTGCGAATGCGCCGGGCTGCCAGCGTGGCCGGTCCACAGAAAGCAGGCAAACCCAGAGGCAAATTTGTAAGCGAGGGCGAGGGCAAGGTCCAGCGGGGCATGGCCAGGTCGGATGAACACGAGGTCCCCGGACCCACGTGGCATCCCCGACCCCGAACTCCTCCCCAAACCCAGCCCACCAAACCACGCCCCCACCCCCCCTACTCAACTAGTCACTTGGTAACTCACCACCTAGTCACTACCAACGCCTCCCCAAACACACACACACGCAGGTACCGCACTCCAGAGTCCCTACAGAGTCAGTACAGAGTCACTACAGACACACTAAGTTACTCTCCCTCCCTCCCTCCCTTCCCTTCATTGAAGTGGTCTGCCGTACCCTGACCGCCGCCCCCTCCCTCCCCCCCCCACTTCTCTGCTCCGTGGTAGTAAGTTACGCATCTGGCATTGGTACTGAAAAGCCTCACTTATTACTACTGCCCCCACTCCCACTCCCACTCCCACTCGGTAGTAAGTTACCGCCCCACTCACTGCGTCTGCGTCGCCTTCTCATTGCATTCTCTCTCTCTTGTACTTGTACAAGTCTGCTGCTGCCACAGACTAGCAAAAACTTCGCAAGCTAAGTTACCACCCTCATGAAACTGCTGCCATCGCAATTGCCGTCGCCATTGCCATTCGCCATCGCCAGGGTGTGTTCCAGGGGTTGTGCTTGGGAGCGTGGTGTTGCCGTTGAGCTCTGGGCCGTGGACCACTGAGGAGCTAGTTGTGTGGACTTGGAGTTTCAGGGTTTTGCAGGAGAGAGGATGCGGGAGGGGAGAATGTAGGTGGTTGCGGTGACTGAGGTTCGGCTGGTTAGCGAGCTCGTGTCGTGGTTCGGAGGATCCTGCGGTTAACCTAAACCTTGGGGGAATTTCGGAGGAAGGGAACAGGAATTGAGGGAGGTTCAATCTGCGGAGGGTTCAATAGCGTAGTTGGAGTAGGAGTTTCGTCATTGAGAGTGTTAGAGGAGACGGCAGCCGGCGGTGACCAGGTTCGGCACGGAGAAGGTGCTTGGGGTGAGTAGCTATATAGAGATCCAAGGGAGGAGGTCTGGCGATACAGAGATGGTGAGGGCTTGATTGCTGCGGGGGTTGTGGTGGCCGTTTTGGAGTTGAGCTCAAGTTTTTAGTCGCTGGTTGTTGGCCAGCGAGATGATCGCGCGTTGTTGTGGAATTTGGGCTGACTTTCTTCTTGTGGTGGTGTTGCGTCTTTGCAGTCGGTAGCGTTGACGGGGTTCTTCGGTATGCGATCGGGTTTGGGTTGCTACTGCTGGGTCTGATTCTGGCGAGCTTCAGATGTTGTTTTTTCATTGCAGAGCTCTTCGAATTACTGAGTGTTTCTTGCAATGTATGTGCCTTGAGCAGTCTTACAATCTCCTTCACGCTAATCTGTTGGAATATTTGATTGCGTTTAGGTTGTTTCTTTGACTGTAATGCTCCGTTTCGGCTGGATTTGTTGTTCTTATGGAGCAGTTGTTCAACGTGCAGAGGATTATTTGTTGCGTTGTCCGTTCTTCCCTAAGATTAGGTCGGTTTCGACGGTACTGCATCAACCGAATTCCCAGCTGCTCGGACTAGTCACCGTTTCTGTTTGTTGGAGTAACTAGGGTGGAAAGCTGCAAGAAAAAGAGAGGGTCCAGTTTCGCCCTGTCGGACTCTGTAGGACAATGTAGGGTAGGCAGTCATGATTGGGGGGACGAGGAGGAGACATGGAGACCGAACGGAGGGAAAGGAAGCTCTGCATACTGGGAGCTGAGCTTTGAGACTAGGGCTGTCGACGACAGCGGAGCAATCAAGAAGGTGATCTTCTATCCGTCCCCTTGATGAAGCCAGGAAAAAAAAAACGAACGTTTGCGGTCTTCATCTTCACTGTGGCTCTAGGAACGGAAGTTTACATAAATATCAGTTTGTTTTACTCCTTAGTGTGCGAGCTCAGTGGATGGTTTGGCATTTTAACTGATTACTGTCGAGATCACAGCTTTCAGGACAATGTGCATCACATGATTGTAATAGTTCTAACACACCGAGATGAAGTTACTGCGGGTCGTTTAGAGAGGTTTCCAGTGTCTTACAGTAGTGCTTTTAAAAGTACATTAATTTTTATAGCAACGATCAGATCAAGCGGAGAAGGCTGTAGATATTCGTTCCAAACAGCTAATGGAGAGAGGCTTTATGGACCTTACCCTTCGCGTGCCTGTACACGTCGCTCTTATGAGTAACTGTTCGACCAACATAATCAGCGGATTATTTGAGTATTTTGACTGATGTTTAGCTTCTCGGTATCGAAATATTGTTCTGCGTTTAGCACTTTTTTGGGGTCTTTAACGGGTAATACCACTGCCGTTAGAACTTCCTTTCTGTATGCATTGGTCATGTTGTAGTTTACCTCGTCCCGAAACCATAAATATGACCTGAAACATTTTTCTGTTCACATCTTCAGCAGGGGATGGGTGAAATTGCCTTGAGCGGGCAGCGGTTCAAACGTATTCCACACCCGTACGCTGGACAGTCAGTAGATCTCGAGCCCCTGGTCAGCATCTTCTCCTTACTGCTGATTACTACCCAGTTGTCTATGCTTTAGTTTTTTTACATGCATTGTGGGAGTTGGTGGGGGTAGTTCTCCCATCCAATCGAAACTGGACTTCCTATCCTTTTTAGTGTCCCTATTGTACACTCTGCAGCGTTTTCCGGGCCAGTCGCAGCAATGTTATTGGCGATTAGAATATTCAACAAATTGTATTGCGGATATGTCAATTTGAGACCTACTCCCTGAACTGCGGAGTGATGACGACGTTGTTCGGGTTAATGCATGTAGTTGAACGGCAATGTGGACTCTTGGCCACATTTGAAGGAGCTACTTCAATGCTACAGGGCAGAGTGGGTGAAGGACGAGTCCAAATATGGTCATTATGACTCTGTGTCAGCGCCGACCTTTGATCACCAGATTTTTGAAGGACCCGACACAGATGCAGAGACAGGTCTGTGTTTGCGGAAAGATCCGAAAGGCTGAATTTTTGAAGTTGATGTTAGAGTGTTAAAAATAATCTACGAATTTTGTCTAGTTGGAAGTTCCAGGAGGGTGGACTACATTGTAGTATTTAATACTAATCCAATAGTTACATGTCTGTTGGGCGTCTTCGGGCTAGGCACGGCTGAATCTCCAGTTTTTGGGATGAAACGACAGCCGTGGCGTCATGTATATCATACAGTACTATGAACGATTTTTCATCTATTTGACGTTCTATTTAAACTTCTGCTAATGTGATGCCTGCTACCAGAGTTTCGACTTTCAAATATTAGGCTGGGGAGAAATGGTGACGCTACTGATGATGAAGACCCTTCAACATCCGGACGTCTTTCAAGACGTTTCTCAGGACGACTTTCGGGTCGTTTCTCTACAAGATACACGGGTGAAACCCCAGAAGGAATTCACACGAAAGTCCCAAAGGTAGTACTCCTAGTTCAGCCTATCACGCATTTTAACATTGCAGGACAGTAATGCCACTCTGATTTGTCTGCGTCTATCAGCAATCTGTGTGTTGATGCTAGTGTGCAAAGTAATGATTCAGTTCTTAGACCAATAAACTTTTTACTGTAGTTGGAAAGTGTATCCTGATTGAAATGCTGGCCATTGTATGCATATTGTTGATTGCACGGCTGTATTGCATGCAGCATTATGGAGGTGCTCCGCTACCTGCTTATGAGCCTGTTTACAATTGGCGAGCAACACGGGCATCTGTGTTTGGACAAAGGATTCCAGAACTTCCGTCAGCAATGTCATCCAGGTCAGATATTAGTTTTTATATTTGATACTAGATTTGTCATTTCTCTCGGATTTAGATAACTCATATTTCAGGCCTGTTACCTTACTTCTGAGTGGCTGCCTGATGTAGAACATTATGTTAATAGACCATTTTTTCATCAAGTGAAAGATAGCTTCAATTTCTCTACCACCAACTTGCATAATAATTGTATCTGTTTTTGGTGTCTGCAGTAGCGGGCTAAGGGTTTCTGTGAAGGTCGTCTCTTTAAATATTCAGGCTGGCCTTGTCGGTAAGTTCGTCATGAAACTACACAACAAACCTACAACATGAATGCTCAGAGTTATACTTAATTTAAATGTACGCTGATTAGCTTATGTAAAAATGGAGGATTATTTAATTCTCAGTATTTGATCTTTTCAAACATCTGAAATAGAAGAAAGTTTTTATGGATGGGCTGGAATGAACCTTCGGTCGTATATTGTTAGTCAGTACGAGGGATAGTAGTCTGTGAATACTTCTATCTTCATTGAACTTTAAGCAATCAGTGGGTTAATCTATCTTTGGTAGTTTGTAGTAGTGTGAGATAGTACAAATAAGTGATACTTTTATGGGTCCTGGAAGGATAACGTAGGTTTCTTGATGTTGTTTCTTTGTCATAGGGTCTGCACGTTAGGTACTGAATATCAAAACTTGGATTTCTTTTCATGCTACAGAGCCTATATATGGTACCCTGTGTCTCTATCACCGAGAGAGGCGGGAAAAGCTATCAGAAGATTTTCACTTTCGATGCTTACCGTCTGAGTTTCAAGATGTAAGACTGAGTCTGAGCACTTCATTTTTCTGTCGTGCTGGGGCGGCTCTTGGTCATTGTATTGGCGCTATTGCATTTTGAGCATGTGGTGTACTGACGTATTAACTCGCAGGAGGCTAGCGGTTATCAAAGAAGAGCTATATTTTCACTAGAAGCAGCGTCGCCTGCAATATGCTTGTTGGTCCAGCTTGAAAAACACGTGACCGAGGAAGGAGGAGTGACGGCTCATGTTTACTCTCGGAAGGAGCCGGTAAGTTTCTTTTTGAATGTTGATACTCTAATAGTTTGGTTTTATGGATGCTGTTTTTGACATACTAGAGAAACTCATGAATGACTTAATCTGAATTACCTTTCATTTCAATAGCTCTACAGAGTGCAAACTCGTGGCAATGAATCCTTTGTTTCTGAAGCTATTAACATGTCCATAATCTACCTCAAGTGTTATTGTGTTTTTGATGTGATTTTAGTAACGTATTGACAATTATATTTGATTGTATTGTGCTTGAAGGTACACTTGACTGAGAGAGAGAAACAGAAGCTACAAGTCTGGGCACGGGTGATGCCGTTTAAAGAGCCTTTTTCGTGGGCAGTAGTTGCTCTATTTGATTCAAACATAACAGGAGGTATAGGAGGTTTCTCATCATCTCCAAGCAGCCCACTTCCTCCAGGACTTTTTGGATCAGCGTTGATGGAAGCATCTTTGGATTCAGATGGACGACTTGTGGCCGATGCGAAGGCAGAAACATCTAGTGTGCCAGTTCTGGTCGATGTCCCTAGCCTGCACCGGGTCAAAGAAAACTACACCGAGGAAATGCTTCAGGTTGGCTGCTCTGTTTAGGCTCTGTAACTACACGAAATATGTGCGTTTTGTGGCACTTCTGAAGTTACTCCATGCAGACTTTGGATCCGAAGAAGCGGATTCGTGAGACTTCTTCAAAGAATATTAGGCTGTTTTCTTTGTTTTTATGCATTCTATGCCTGATACTGTTCATGGTTGCTTTGCAGGATCCAAAGTTTAAAGTGCACAAGCCTGTGAAGGCTTCACTACGCCTTGAGATAGAAAGATTGCCTAATGACGATCATGAGCACGATATGGTATCTGACTTCGGTAGTTTTGGCCATGGCTCCATTGATGGTGATTCCCGCTCGATAGTGGGGCCATCCTTCTCAGGACGTTTCATGGCGGGGCAGGGAATGACGAAAGCTCTGCCAAATGGACGGCAGAAGTGGAGTCCTGGAGAAAAGCATCGTTCTTTGCATTCTGGCAGTCTAGGCAGTATCGAGTTTGGAAGATCCGATGTATGTTTACCTGGCATGCCTAAATTTTCCATTAGTTTCCCTTTTTTCTATAGTTATGCATTGAAGTTTGAATAATGACGCATTCTGCCAATTATTGCATTCTGAAGTTGCTGTTTATTGAATTCAAATTGGCCTGCGTTTCCTTGGCAGTTCCGGGCTGTCGAATTTCGGTTGGGTTCAGAAGCTGAGACTCAATCTCAGCTATTGCACTGCCTGTACATATATCCTCAATCTGTCAACCTAAGTCGAAAACGCAGTCTTTTTGTGCGAGTAGAGCTTCGGAAGGATGATGGTGACATTCGTAAACCACCTCTTGAGGTAAATTTTTCTTAGCTATGCTCTCTGATTAGCTCTTTGCCTGCGGCACTTGTACCCTGGCCTTTTTTCTCTTCATTACACTACAGTGTTGACCGGCGCTTCATAGTAGGTATAATTGATTGGCTTTGGAAACTGCTTTGCACTGACTTTAGAAACATGTCTCTTTTAAGTTCCAGTTGCTCATATTTTGTACTAATTTCAGAAGTGCAATTCTGCTTTCTGAATGCCGGCATAATTTGGTCTGTTGCCTCCCGGAGTAGAGCTGATAGTGCAATTGTTCTCTATCAGGCTCTTTATCCTAGAGATGCGGAGAGCTCTATGCAAAAATACGCACACTCTCAGATTGATGCTAATACTAAGACACCTCACTACCACGACGAATTCAAAATTCAGCTCCCTGCAGTGCTCACTGTGGAGCACCACCTTTTGTTCACGTTTTTCCACGTCGATCTACAGATGAAACTTGAGGCTCCGAAGCCGGTATGTTTTCTCATCATCAGTATCTCTGAGTTCTCTGTTAGCGATTGTTTTCCCTTTCTTTTTAAAAGTATAATGCTGGAGAATTGATCACCTATCTGCTGAAATGATGGATTGTTTTGAACTCTTATCGTTGGTATTTGACAGGTAGTTGTGGGATACTCTGTTCTTCCGCTCATGTTTGCTTGTCAGTAAGTTATCCAACCTCTTAAGCATTTGAAGTGTTCAAAATTAGTTTGTAATTGTTTGCTATGTTCGTATATCTTGTGAACTTCCGGTGAGTAGTATTTTTCGAATTGTTGCAAATGTGATTTAAGCTGTAATTGTGTTGACATGGAATGATGTCTGCAGGGTACAGCGCTTGGATGGGAGCTTGCCCATTGCCAAGGAGCTTTATGCTAATTATTTGCAAGAAAATGTCAAGGTGACCAGGAGGCGACTTTTAATTTAAGTGATTGAATGATTATGCGTGTCTCGATGTCTGGGAACATGTTCTGTTGATCAGTTTCTGCTTCATTTCATTTTATTCTTATTGGTATGGTATTTGCTTCGCACGGGCTTGAGTAAAATTGTGATTATAATTTGCTCTTGAGGTCTAGTTTCTCATTTTCGTACTTTATCTTCTGCAGGAAAGGTTGGAATACCTAGATGATGGCAAAACTGTATTTAAATTAAGGTCGCGGTTGTGCTCATCCCTTTACGCCGTAAATGAAAGGATACGAGATTTCTTTTCAGAATATGATCGTCACATTCTGCGAACGAGTCCGCCATGGGGTACCGAGCTGATGGAGGTTTATTACCAAACTCTAAACTTACCTGCAATAGCCTATTCTGCTACAATAGGCTCTTTCGTTTTTTCTTTCGAGTGACTAGTCTTGCTTCATGTAAACTCTGGACATCTTTTTTTCCATTGCTTAATCGGCTCTTGTCTGCATTTTGTTCCAGTACTCTGGTTTCTTTCTGTCCCATCTCGAACTTTATTCTGCAGAATCTGTCTGGCGAGGTGTTTACAGGTATTCATGCAAACTATCACTTACCAACTTTTTTGGGTACCTTGTAGGCAATCAATGCTTTGAAGACTGTAGAGCCGCTAGCAATGCTCCAATTCCTTCAACCATGTCTGAACATGCTGCTTCGTATGATTGGTGATGGAGGAGAAACATTGCAGGTCTGTGCATCTCCCTGGTGGCATTTTATTACTCATCTCTTTTGGTTCCTGTGGAAAGTTTTATTTCACCTGAGATTTGTGTGAAATAGAGTGGAAGAGTTCCTTATACATTGCAGCTGACAAGAGATGGGCACCTTAGATTGTTTACACTTCATGCTTAAGCCCATGGTTAAATTAGCGTTTTATTCTAACAGTCTGGTGGTCTTCAGCCAGGTTGCTGCCTTTCGTTCAATGGTTAACATTATTACCAGGTAATTGACCTTGTAAAGATTAGTACGTTACCTAAATTATTTTGCATCAATTTTCCAATCCTCTAGTCACTTGAACTTTTGTTGATTAGTTCTTTGTTTCTCTGCAGGGTACAAGCAGAGACATCTGAAGGAGTTGAAAGAAATCGTTATCTTGTGCAGTACGTGGATTACGCGTTTGATGATTTTGGTGGGCGTCATGAGCCTGTGTATCCAGGTCTATGCAGTGTATGGCGCAGTCTTGCTCGTAGTAAGGTGATAATGTACACTGCACCCCTTGTTTTAGCTCAAGTATTTTAAGAGATTTGATTGTATTTCTGAGTTAAACAGCATCTCTTGTAACAACTTCTTGTTTCATGTGGAACCTGTGCAGGCAAAAGGATACCGGGTTGGGCCTGTGTATGATGATGTCCTTTCTATGGCTTGGGTGTTCCTTGAGCTGATTGTGAAGTCCATGGCACTTGAACAATCTCGCATCTATTCTGAGTCCCTTCCACCTGGTATGTCTAGGATTGTCACATCTCCTAATTTATGTTAGTGGGCGTCTCATTTTGTTTGATTGCAAGCTCTTGCTGATTCTGTGAACTGATTGTGAGACCATTCTTTTAAGTGCTTGTTGATTATTTCATTTTGTAATGAACATTATAAGTAATATACATCAGTCTCGAGAGCACAAAGTCATGTTTGTGTAATTGTCACATTTGGTTTGCAAGGTCGTGTCTCACACTATTCATTTGGCATATTCGCAGGGGAAGAGCTGCCGCCGTTGCAGCTTATTGATGAGGTCTTCAAAAGTATTGTACAGCTTTATGATTGTTTGCTTACAGAGGTTCAGGAACGTTGCAAGAAGGGTCTAGTTCTTGCTAAGAAGTTGAACAGCAGTCTTGCATACTTCTGCTATGATCTTCTCTCTGTGATTGAGCCCCGACAAGTTTTTGAGCTGGTATGTCAGATGCAGTTATTTCCTGAATTCCTCTTATAGGTTAAGTTGGCCCTTTGTATCGTAGATAGCTAGTTCTTGTCCAACTTTAGACCTCATTAGTCTATGTTTATTATCTTTCTAATTCTAAGCTTCGTCATCTATAGGTAGCACTATATTTCAACAAGTTTGCTGGGGTTTGTCAATCATTGGTGCACGAATGCAAGCTTAATTTTTTGCGCATAATCTGTGACCATGATCTTTTCGTTGAGATGCCTGGTCGAGATCCTACTGAAAGGTATGTAATTGGAAAATTCGCTCTAAGAAATCTTTAGATTCAAAGACATGGATTTCTCTCGCTCTTCAAGTTCGATCTGTTTCTTCTACTGCATTTGTAAGTTGATCATGCTCCCTCTCTGATCTATGTTTGATTTGCTGGATGATAGAGTGACTTTGCTGAATCGATTGCAGGAACTATTTGGCTTCGCTATTAATGCAGGAGCTCTTTGTTACTTGGGATCATGAAGATATGGCCTTGAAGTCCAAGGTGAGAATGGTGATTAATAACTAACGTTTGGTTCAGTATCGTGGTGACGTACTGCATTTTCTATCAATTCGATGAAACGGTCAGGTATAATGCTTTCCAAGTACCAAATGATAATGCTCACAATGCTGTGGGCCACTTCATAAATGAGGTTCAAATACACTAGCTAACGTTCACTAACTAATTCAATCTGGTTCAATTCTTGTCTCACCCTTGCAGGCAGCTCGAATTCTTGTGCATCTTATGTGTAAGCATGAGTACGATGCACGTTACCAAACAGTGGAGGACAAACTTTACATTGCCCAACGTTACTTTCCACTTGTTGACCTGGTAAACTCAAGTTGAATATAAAGTTTGATTATAGACGGGCTAGTAAATTTTGGAGGATGGAGATTTGTTGAGCTCAAAGGCATAGTCTTTTCTCGTCACTTTTCTAACATGTTTTGGTGACTTGCCTGAAAGTGATGCTCTAACCACTTATGCTTGTGATAGATATTGGATGAGATGCCGGTGTTTTATGGCTTGGGCGTTACCGAGAAGCGTGAAGTATTGGTCTGTGTGCTTCACATTTTACGATATCTGGATGACACATCGCTTGTTAAAGCTTGGCAACATAATGTGGCTAGAACAAGACTTTTTTTTAAGCTTCTTGAGGAGTGTCAAGAATTGCTTGAGGTGAGAATTTAAATCTCTAGGCTTGATTATCTAGAACTTCAGCATCTCATGGAGGATTTTCTATATTGATGATTTCAATGTAACTTCTATTTGTAACTGGAACTTGACTCTTTTCTCTGAGCGTTCTTGGGGGCCTACTTGTTGACGATTAACATAGCATTTTTCTTGAGCAGTATAAGAAGGCCGGTGCAGATGGCTTAATGGGAGCAATGCCAGCAAATGAACAAGGCGAAGGACCGCTTCGATACTCTGAGAAGCTTTCACCCGCAGTTAATCAGTTTTTGATTGAAGCGTCTCGGCAGGATGTCAGAGTATGTTCCCTTGTTCAACAAAGATTTCTCAGTTCTTGATTGGAGAACCTCTTCTTTGATGGTTTTGGTGCTTCTACTACCTGTTCTTTCAAAATTCTGCGCTTGCATGCCCTGTGATGTGTTCCACCTGTTTGCTGAAGTCACTTTTGGTCCCATCAGACCTGTTCTAAATCCAGTGAACTGTCTTGTTTGATTATGCTTTCCCAAGTCAGTATCTCTTCTTCTTCTTCTTCTTCTTCTTCTTCTTTTTTTTTTTTTTTTTTTTTTTTTTTTTCTTTTCTAATAACGCTTTGGTTAATTTTCTCAATGCATGACTTCTTATTGTATGTTTTTGTGTATTTCAGCTCACTAAAATATCTCCAAGTGCTCAGTGGATGCTGCCGCAAATGAGTCCTGAGATCAGTTCATTCTGGAAAAAGGTAAGCCCAATATCGAACAGCTCCACAAGCCCTGGTCAGCCGCACTCATTACGGGAGGCACTGGCACAAGCGCAATCTGCAGGAAGAGGTGGAGGCAGGGCTCTTCGTGAGACCTTGCATCCAATGCTCCGCCAAAAACTGGTGAGTATTCTACTTGACCCGTGGCTTGATGCAACTGTAATGATTTGCCCTTCGTCTAGGCTGTTAGTGGTGTCCATCCTTCCAATGTTCCACTTTTATTTCTTGCCTGCAGGAACTTTGGGAGGAAAATCTTAGCGCCTCTGCGATGCTGCAAATTTTGGAGGTTCTAGAGAAGTTCGTGGATGCAGCATCAATTCAAGCTGTTGCTACAGACTACGCGAGGCTGGATTGTATAACAACCATTTTTATCGGTTTTCTGGGACGGAGCCAGCCTTTGCCATTTTGGAAGGCCTTCTTACCTGTTTTCAGTAACGTATTCAGTCGTCATGGGGCTACCTTAATGAGTAGAGAGAATGACAGGTTCTTGAAGCAAGTCGCATTCCATCTATTACGGCTTGGGGTTTTTCGGAACGAGTCCATACGAAAACGTGCAGTTGTTGGTCTTCAAATTCTTATTCGAGTAAGATCCTTGTTTCCACTTGCTGCACTGGACTTCTTGCTGTGGTTACTTTTTTACCTTCTGTTATGCTGCCGTAGGCAATCAGTTCAGCTTATAGCCATATCGGTTTTGCTACTGTTACACCAGTAAAAGCATCATTGCATTTATCTGTTTTTTAAATGTTTCGTTTTATATGCAGAATGCGTATCACTATTTCCAAGGACTTTCAAGGCTACGGGTGATGCTTACGATCACCCTTTCTGAGCTAATGTCAGATGTTCAAGTAACACAACCCAAAATGGATGGATCCTTGGAAGAGAGCGGTGAATCTCAGCGTCTTCGCAGGTCTCTGCAACAAATTGCACATGAAAGCATTAGCGCAGATCTTTTGCGAGAATGTGTTCTTCCTGAAGATTCTCTCTCTAGGGTGCCGGAAGGTGTCAGTGGCCAGCAATGGAGCTGGACTGGAGTTGCTGAACTGTCCACCAGTCTTCTGAGAGCTGTGGAGGCTGCCGTTGGGCATGCCCTTCTGGTATCCTTTTCACCTTCATTTGCGTATTTCAAAATGTCATAAATTTTCTTACTGTAACGCTACATAGGAGTGCCTGTCTCATGAGTTAAATGCACTTTGCATATTCGTTTTTACATTTCATTCTTTGGTGTCATGCAGGGTCCAGAGATTATAACCAGCGACAAGTATGCTACTGCAGAAGCGTACTATGGTTTGGCTGTAGCATATGCCAACGTGCCTGATCTGCATATTATGTGGCTCCTCTATCTCTGTGAAGTTCATCAAGGCAACCAAGCTTACGCAGAGGCTGCCCAGTGCGCTGTTGCGGTTGCTGGTGTCATAATGCATGTACGTAGTTCTACTGTAACAGTTTGACCAAATGTAAATAATTATTTTGAGTTATCATTTGACTTCGTGATATTCTCCAAGACTCACCGTTAGGTTGAAATACTATCCCTTGAGGATTCCGTATACGTGGTCTTAAGTTGGATTTCGGTTGAATGGGGATCTGATTCCTAGCATCTAGTAAATCACAAACAGTTACGTGAGCTTGTTTTGTGATTGTTTCAGCTGATTCTCTAATGTATCTCTCGGATGGCGGCTTGCAGGCTATAGTAGGAAAAGGTGATCATGTGTGGGGAAAAGAGCATGTTGGGGCATTACGAAATATTTGCCCAATGCTTACGGGTGCTCGATTTGGGGATGCTGCGACTGCTGAAATTGAAGGCTATGGGTCATCGAAGTTGACTGTTGAGTCAGCAGTCAAGTATCTCCAGCTCGCCAATAAACTTTTCGTTCAGGCAGAGCTCTTTCATTTCTGTGCTGGTACTTGTCTGGACCCCTTCTCGGCTTTTGCATTTCCTCTGCTTTCGGCTTTACAGAATTTCTAGCTCCCCACTGAAAGAAAATGCGGCAATGCTATCTAGTTTATTGTAAATGTTGTTTCTACTGATAATTTAGAATGATTTACATATACGTCTGTTATAATTGCCTTTTGTTTTCAGTACATTTAGCATTATGAAAACGTAAATTTTGGACCTGAAACACATGTTTAAATCCTCCATCACTGGGACAATTTTGCTTGAGATTTTGACGATGAACTCCGTAATCCCAGGTATATTGGAGCTGATAATCCCTGTCCATAAATCAAGGCGTGCATATGGACAGCTTTCAAAATGCCATACTTCATTGACCAGCATTTATGAAGCCATACTGGAGCAAGAGTCGAGCCCTATCCCTTTTACAGGTGCAACCTATTATCGTGTAGGTTTTTATGGCAAAAGCTTTGGTAGTTTAAACTGCAAGGAGTACGTGTACAGGGAGCCGCGGGACGTGCGTTTAGGGGACATTATGAGGAACCTGGGAAATATATATGAGCCTAGAGTTATTAAAGGGAACCAGAATTTGCACATTATCCCTGATTCTCGTCAAGTAAATCCAGAAGATCTCCAAGCTGGAATCTGCTACTTGCAAATTACATCTGTCGAAGCTGTCACAGAGGATGAAGATTTGGAAAGTCGACGTGAGAGACAATCTGGGAAGTCCTCATCAACAGTTAGTGCACGAGTGTATGATCGGTTTTTGTTTGACACTCCCTTTACTAAGAATGGCAGATCACAAGGAGGGTTAGAAGACCAATGGAAAAGACGTACAGTACTATGGACAGAAGGACCTTTTCCAGCTCTTGTGAATCGTTTAATGGTTGTGAAGTCAGAGTCTCGGGAATTTTCGCCTATCGAAAATGCCATAGGAATGATTGAGACTCGTACTTCAGCTCTAGCAGGGGAGCTCGATGACCAACGAGTTCATGAGGGTGATCCTGTCCCCCGGTTGCAGGGTCTACAAAGAATTCTTCAAGGAAGCGTTGCTGTGCAGGTTTTACCTACACCACTCTCTACTGCCATTTCTTCGTCATTCATTGTTTTAGACTACTGGAACATCCTAGTACAGTATCCTTGTTTAAATATTCAATCCATATTCAATCCGCATTTTCGGGTATGATGGTATGTACTAAGTATTATTCTGGTGTAAGTGTGGTGCATATTTACAGCAATGTAAACATTTAGTATGTTTGGAATATGCTTTTCGCTTAAATGCAGAACTGACGATCCTGATCTAACTTCTCGGACAGGTAAATAGTGGAGTGCTAGGCGTTTGCACCGCATTCCTGTCTGGAGAACCTTCAACTCGTTTACGTTCCCAGGAACTTCAGCAACTGATAGCTGCACTTCTGGAGTTCATGGCGGTGTGTAAGAAAGCAATCAGAGTACATGCTCGATTAATAGGAGATGAAGATCAAGACTTTCACTCACAGCTTGTGATTGGATTCCAGTCACTCACAGCCGAACTATCCCACTACATCCCTGCCATTTTGTCAGAACTCTGACTGTCCTAGCGAGCGAAGGTATATATGCTATGTGATTGGCGAATACTTGAGGGTTATGAAATCCATAGTGCACCCTGGCGTCTCTAGAACATCCAGAACTGGGTGTTCCCTGCAGCTGGTTTCAATTGTGGCAAATTAGTTCTTCCGTTTTTTCTGCTAAGTCCACTAACTCTGAAGGGCTGGAGTGATCATGTTACTCATTGTAATCATCCTAGTTGTTTAACCATAGGACACAAAAAGAGAGTGGGGCTGAAATTAGCTGTAGTGAAATGGCAGAGAGTTCTTGAATTGTAGATTGGATAGATCGGTTAATTTCTAAATGAGGACTCTCTGAAGATTCTTTGGTCATATTTGGTCATATACCAGTAGACGCAGTAACAATGCCCTTACAAACCCACCTCATTACTAACAGTTTCTTCCTTTGCTGACAAGACGGTAGTTCTTCGCTGATCTTACTTGTATTCCAAGGAGCAGGTCAGTCTAGCCGGAGATGTGGAGCTATGCTTTAACAGGCATCGATCTCCAGAGTTGGAGGCGTCCCTCTTCGTGAGCATCAAGCTTAAAGTTGTCACGTTTTTCCTTCTATAGTTTCCCACAGGTCTGGTTCTTAATCTCGCTTGTTGTAGCCTTCTGCATTTTCCTTTTGAGGCCTTCAAGCACTAAACTAGTTACTTGCAGTGGTAGATTTCAACCACTCATGGGTTCGAAGATACAGATGTACATTTACCAATTTTAATGAGAGCGTCAGTCTCTTCTGGAAATTGTTATTTACATTCTCTGCCTCTGGTTTTACTGAGGAAGCGTGTGCTGAGGCGTCTCTCTTCAATATCATGTTTTTTGCATCGATAAATATCCAGAGAGTTGTGTACAGAACCACCTCTGCATCTTATCTAAGGGATAATGTCTTGTTTGCATTTATCCCCACATCTGTTGTAGAATCTTCCATCATATGAGAAGTCTTCTCTATACAAATAATATCACTATCATAAGTTTGAAAGGTTCGGGGAAAAAAAAAACCTTTAATTCACTCCAACCTTTTTATCCTTAAATTATTAAAAAGAGTTTTGCTTCAAACTGATCGTACCAAATTACATACATTCCATGATTTTTTTTGAATTTTATTATGACACGAATAGTAATGTGTAGCCTCTAAATTCCATTCATATTGTTGAATACTTCTACAATCATTTGGATTTTTCTTTAAATATATGATATTAAAGGTCAAAATTATATAGAAATAAAAAATAAAACTCTTACTTTTGAAATTAGTTGTATTTACTAAATATCACAATGTATTAATTAGTTGTCAAGATTTACACTATTTTATGTAAACATGAATTATATTAATGTCAGTTAAAATTGCAAAAAGTAATTACTCCAAACAATATGACGTTGAATGGATATCTAGACATTGTTATATCCTTACAATTCTATCCAACTATAATAAAGTTTCAAATGCATTGATTCACTTTTATATTTTCATTGAAATTTGGAACTTAATTCCATCAAAATTACATAGTTCTTATGTGTGATGAAATTGTAAAATCCATTTGAGAGTGTTTCTAGGATATAGGTGATCTTTACAAGTACATGAATTTGGATGTTTGTAGGTTGCATTATACCAATTAGTAATATTTGAATCTTCTTTGCACTATAAAGATTCTTCAAACATTCTAAATTAGAGAAATAAATGTTAGATGTTATGAATATAGATATTCAAGATTTTGATTAAAAAATCTCTAAAAGGACTTGACATCCATATTTTAAGATTTTTGAATACATTATAAATTATAAAGTATAATACTTAATATAGGATGATCCTTAAATGATGACCATGTTTTACATTGGAAACAAAAATTATCATATATAACAAATTACACATAGTCCAATATATGCCTCGGTAGCAAGTTTGTCTACTTCACAAAAAAAACACTAAATAAAAATAAGGTCATCATATAGAAATTTAAGTTTCTATTTTATGTATTATTAATAAAATTCTTCAAAATAAGAGTCATTTTGGATTAAAGTAGATAAACATCCATATAAATAAATTCACAATGTGAGGTTATTTTAACCTTCAAATTTTATTTTAATTTTTTTTTTTTTTTAAAAATCGTTAATTAACAAACAAGCTACATAATTGAGATATGCAACGAGTAATTTGAATGTTAAACTATTAGAATTTCTTTTTAACATTGAACATATGATAAAAAGAAGGTAAATTCTTAAAAGTTCAATCTTGAATTATATATGTATCTAAATTCAAACTTATAAAAAGTTTAGTCTGATGACCTACGTTTAACCCCTAAATTTCCTTGTGTTTTTGAGAGCTTGAATCCTCAAAACTGCCATTTTTTACTACTATGCCCTCCCGACGATATGAAACAATTTATTTATCTTTTTTTGGAAATTCAACCGTAAGATCTTGTACCTAACCCTACTTGGAAGAACTGATTCAAATTTCAACCGTTGGATGTTTTTCATTAGTCAGATCGTAGTGTTCAAAGTTTCAGCAGATATTTTTTTGGGCCTTGGCCGAGAGACTTGATAATTATTACCTCAAACATTTTGGTCACATTTTTTTCCATGTAGCTAACTAGGTTAGGTATGCTCATGCAAAAATTTAGGTCAAAAAAATGCTTTTTAGACCTTCATAAAAATTATTTTCTATAAGAAGGTATAAAATTGACAAAATAGTAAAACATGCATTACAAAAACAATTTGTGAGCTAAAGAAAATTTGAACGGTGAGTAGGTACCTTCACAAATTTGTGATTTTCAAAAGAAAAAAAAATTCAAAAATTCAAAAATCTCAAATTTTGACAAATTTTTAAAGGAAAAATTCAAAAATTACTAAAAACTTTGAAGCTTGTCTTTGTAAGTTTTGGAGGCTGCCCTTGTAAAATTGGTAAACTTTTTGACTTGGGTCACTATGGAATTTGAATAGTGATTTGGTTATGAACATATTTCAATTTTTGTTTTTGTAAAAAGACCTAATTTTAGACTGCCCGTTTTGGATTTGAAACCTAAAATTTCTAGATGAAGGTTCTAAAATTGGAATTTGGCTTCAAATTTTTTACTTCATAGACCTTACCGTAAAGGGAGCATCCAGTAAAAATCTTGAAAAAAAATATTACTTTTAACCCCTCCATCTGGGCTGCCCGAAAGTGCAAAAACCCATTTTGGGTTTTAAGGATAGTTAGGGGTTAATATAATGACCTTAATTTCAAGTAGAATTTCATGCTCCTAGTTTTTAATATTTGGAACACAAAAGTATTTGAAAATGCAAATTTGTTTCAACTTATGTGTTCTAAATATTGAGAACTAGGAGTTTGCAATTTCAACTTTTAAATTATTTGAAGTAAATGATTTGTGGTTTCAAAATCTAATAGATATTATGAAATTAGAGCTTACATGATAAGAGCAACATTAAATATATATATATATATAGAATATTATATACACATCCTTTTCTAGCTCTAACAAATAAAATGTTTTGTTTCATTTTATAAATGGGTATCATTTATTTTGATATAAAATATATATCAACTTTTACTTATGATTCCACTTTTACCTTAAAAAATATAAACTTTTATTATATTTTTACTTTAGCTTCATTATATCTCACCCTCCATGGAAAAACCAAACTGGTTAAAAATAGATTTGGCCTGGTGTGTTGGCAAACCCCTTAGAAATCAATATCAGTTGAAACTCAAAAGGACCTTTTCTTGTACTTTACTCCTTGTCTCTTCACAATTACATTCAAACGCCTTGATTTGTGGTGGGTCACCTAAGAGAAATGTCAGAATGCGCCCATCAGAAAGTGTTGGATCCAACATTACTATTTTCAGGCCAGTTTGGTTTTTCCAGGGAGGGCGAGATATAAGATCTTCATCACATAAAATCATTTTATATTATTGAAAGTATAAAGCTCATGACCATTCTCATTGGTATTATACATTTCAAATAGAATAAATTCATCTCATAAAGTGAAAAAAGTTGATCTTATTACGTGAGTTATTACACAATGGCCGCAATATGGAGTCAACTTCCTTTGGAAATTGTTGAACAAATATTGTCTTTTCTACCGATGCCAGATTTGTGTAGATATTGCACTACGTGCAAAACATCGAATGAACTCATCAACAACCCCGCCTTTAGTATACTACATGTGCGCAATAGAAATAAACATTCACCTTTTATAGCAATACGTTCTATTACCACTTCTAACGGTATTATACTTGGAGAGAAAGAGTATATTGATGGGAGCCAAGTATTGTGTTTCCTTGACATTTACACAAAGAAATGGTACTCGGTAAAATCTCGTGATGCTCTTGAAATGTCTTTTCTATTTGACCCTCAATACTTTGAAATTGTGGCAATGGATGGAGGTCTTGTGCTACCAAGAGAGCTCCTAAACTATGTCAGCATGAAAGTGGTTGTACACAACTATGTGTATGGAATCCTATTAAAAACTTTAAGATCAAATTGCCATGCTTACCGAATCATAGCCCAGCTTGTCATCCCAGTTTACTCATAAATTTTGTTGTTGATGACATTGCCGAGACTTTCAAGGTATTTGTTATAGACCAATATCAATTCAAACATCGTATGGTGAACATATATGATTCCCTTATGAAGGAGTGGAAGACGTCAAGCAAACTTCAAACTAACAATATAAGTATATGTACTATTTTCATGCAAAGTATCGTATTTCAAAATCTTCTATATATTTTATATTTTGATTATTATGTAAATTCTAGTTCACTTTACTGTGAATTATGGAGGTACAACTCTGTTGCAGATACTTGGGAAAGATTGCATTTTGCAGAGGGTTGCTTGGTTGAACGCGATTACATAAGGTATGGATTGAATGAACAATTCATTGTAAGCGGCGAGCGTCTTTTTGTTACGTATTACAAAAAGTCACAAAAAGTATTTGAAGTGCACGAAATTGATATCCAAAGAAGGTCCACAAAGTTATTGTTGACATGGACAAGAGCGCACATTATGACAATTTATGATATAGATGTCGAAGATCATCATTTTGACTTTTATTATAAGATATATACTATTGGTTTCAATAAGTCCCTCATGCTTGTGTCCACATTATCAAATAATATTGTTATTTTTGATGTAGAAACAAAAGAGACCAATTTTGAGTGGCCTCAACTTCCTTTAAGAAAATTAAAGGTAGAAAAGGAGAGGTATTCATTGAAGGGGAAGCAAATGGACTTTCTTCTTCCTGGTACACTTAAGTAACCACTGATTATGTCACTTGATGTAGACTTTATTCTTTATTTAATGAAATATTTATTTTAGAGTCCCTTGAATTTAATATATCTTAATAAAATTTGCTTTATGATTTTTTTATCATGGCTCAACATATATCTTGGAAAAATCCACAAGTGAGGGCATTTATCCAATGAATGCTCTAGAAACTCTTATGTTGATAGGTGACCCAAGAAAGTCACTGTTCTCAAACTTGCAAGTATGATTTGTCTACGCCGCAATTTTTGTATTCATAGTAAGACTATGGTAGCTTGAGATCTATGTAATTACATGATACACTGGCATTGCATTCCGAATGTTTGGACTTGGGCAAGTTAATACTGTTACAGTACCATAGCAGGTTCGTCAAAAAATATTTAAAAAAATAAAAATTGTAAAAATGATGAAGACAAGGCAACATAAATAGAATAAATCAGGTATTGCCATATTTTGAATCTCTAAGCTATTCAAGCCCATTTTTATTGCTTTTTTTTTTGCCAAAAATAAAACTTGAGAAATTCATTTTTTTGAGAGGCAAACCTTGTTTTTTCAAAAATATAAATATCCGTTTGCCAGGTGACGAACATGTTGTGGTGTTATGGTAGTGTTATGGTAGATGACCTAGAAACGAGAATTCTCAAAATTATAATGGTGTAAATTATTTTGTTGAAAAAATTGATCAACTTAGTACAGTAGTTGTCCGCATGACTCAAACACTAGACCGTTGATAGAGATCAGTGAAAAATAATTTGTCGTTCGTCTGCAAATTCTAGTGAATTTATTGTAATATATCACTTCTTCCAAACAAAATTTGTTACACAAACTCATCCAACCTTATGTTCAGTTCGTTAAGAGTCTAGTAAAGCTCAATAATAAGGTAGAGGCTCATATTCCCGACTGAATTTTAGGTTTGCATACTTAGACTTGTGAAAGATTTTTTTAAATATTTTTGGATGCTCCGCAAAGCTATTGCAAAGGCATCCCTCCAAAAAAATAAATTTTTGAGCATTTCTACAATTTTCTATAAATTTTTAGTCTGAAGGCATAGAGTGACCATTAACCATTCACTAGAGTCCTACATTCATGAGAGGTTGGATTCTGAAAATAAAATGCTTTGGCACCAATGAGAACCAATCATAAACTTTCAGTTTTCCCAAGTATGGACGTAATTAGAACCCTCTTGGACACTTTCTCAAGTAAGGTTGGTTGGTTTCTGACACCCCTTCCCCAATCAGTAGGGGTCAGTATTGCAACCTGCTCGTGAATACAACCCTCTACCTTAATCTAGAGAGGTGTGTACATAGTATTATAGTTCAGACAAAGTAAAAACCTTAGATAAATTGTTTATAAATATCTGTATTTAAATCAAAATTGAAAACTACATTCTATGCTTTTGAATATAATGTGATATTCGAAGGGGAGATAATTTTCCAAAAATCAACCATTTTTGAAACACCTTCTGTGTGAAAAATAGCTAAAATCTTCTTTATGACACCCTCTTCCTGTTTTACATATAATAAAAAGAAGTCACAAAATATAAAATATACTTTAGATGGAGGATTCAGAACTACGAGGATTTGAAAAGAAAAAAATCTTAATATACTCATTTGTCATAGACTACTGTTCTAAATTTGATTAAAGATGCATATAGTTTTGATCTAAAAACACTTCCAGAATCCTCTCACCTTTACACTTAATTTTCAACAAAAAATATTGTATTATCTGTTGATTAAGTAACCTTCCTAAAACTTTTGAAACTACATGGTGTATTCATTTCCAAATACAATTTGCGCATGTTATATGCAAAACACTTATCATGCTTTTAAAAATGTATTACACGATGCAAATTTTAGAAACGAGTTCTAAGAAATAATGGAATTAGAAAGCAACTAGGGTTTTATCGTGTAACTTTGCTCCAAATCTAAGCAAATCTAAAAAATCAACAAACATTTATGACATGGATGTACACCTTCTAAACATGAAAGTCTAGAATTAATCATACTTATAATTCCAATTTTAAAATTCATATAATGCCCAAATCAGATGTTCTAGTCTATATTAGAATCTTCTCGCTTTCGCAAACATAATCCAATATACAATGATCTAATCACCAATAATAACTTCACTAAACCAATAAATAAATGGAAAGAAGTTGAATCATCTCATGAACCACTTTATAAATTAACAAACCTCTAAATAAAACTAGTGTAAAAGAAAACTACAACAAAAAAGCAAAAGGGAAACAATCACAAATGTATTAGTTTTTGTCATCTTATGAATACTTTATGAATTAACAAATAATGTAAAAAAGAATTATAAAAGAATTTATAAAAAAAGACTCAAATATTGATTTATCCTTGTCCAGGGTACAAACAACATTCTTACAAATTGAAGCGCCTTTTATTCACTCTCGTATTATTTATACTAGAGTTAAACCAGAAGTTCAGGTATGTAAAGCGAGGACACACTCTGCACCATTTGTAACCTTAATCTGTAAGAGCTATCCACTTCTCTCAGTGCACCATTTGTAACTTTACTTCTTTTAGAGCACCATTTATAACCTTACTTCTCTTAGTGCACCATTTATAACCTTAATCTGTAAGAGCTCTCTACTTTTCTCGGAGCTCTCAGCGAATCACAAGGTTGTCAAGTTCTTTTGACCTCAGAAAATAACAACACCGAAATAACCTTCCCGTTGAGCGCCGATGGGCTCGCAAACTAACAGTTTAAACCGGTAGTCCCCCACACACTCCGAGGTTACCTCACCTGTTTCTACATTCTAAGTCAAAATAACTTGACCACTCCTCTGATTCGCAGAAAGCTCCGAGAGAGGTGGAGAGACCCACAGAATTAGGGTTCCAACTAGTGCAGAGTGTGTCCCCGCTTTACATACCCGGGCTCCCGGTTTAACTATATACATGATCCTTGTCCGTGCACGCACACATGATAACTTTCAAGGTACTCGACAAACAAACACCTAATTCACACCAAAGCTAAGGAATGTCCTTAGTTGGTCCTACACTTGGGCCTCCACTTTGAGACCCAAGTGTAGAGCCAGGCAGCAAGGCAGCAGCAGAAGAGCCCCTCATGCCAAGTGGAGAACAATCCCAACCACTCTCAATCTTTCTTTTGCATCAAAGAAAGTGTTTCAATCCAGGCTCAAGATCATCATCATCATCATCTTCCAACTTTAACTTAACCCAGTTGTGTGTTGTGTGGAGGAGCAGGTGAGTTCACCATCACCATCACTCTCATAGACATGAATTCATGCTAACTTGTACTGAATTCCTCTCTCTCTCTCATGCTAAGTCCTCATCTCATGGATTCTGGTACTTCCATGCCCTCACTTCCGACTCATGGAGTATAAGTTTTCAGTTTTACATCAGTTTTGCATCATGATGTTGTTGCATCAGCTCATATGTTTTTGTTGCATGAGCTTAGATGTTGGTGCATGAGCTCAGATGTGGGCATTTGTGATGGAATTTGAGTTTGAGATGAGTTTGATGAGAGTTTGAGATGAGGTGCAGTGATGGTGTTTTGGTCATGGAGGTGGAGGTTGAGTGAAGGGTAAGGTGATTAGGGTTAGGGTTTCCAGGTTGGTGACGGTTGGGTTGTTGGGGGATTTTTGTCTTTGGATTTGATATGCAGGTGTGGTTTTTGTTTTTGGGTATGTGGGGGTTTTTTGTGGAGATGGAGAATTAGGGCAGAAGTTGGGTTTGGAGGTCAGGTGGGGGTTATCTGGGGGTTTGGGTTTAGAGGGTGATGCGATTTTTTACTTTTTGAAAAGAGAAAATTGTTGCAGATTTTTTATTTTTTTTTGAGGGAGAGATTTGAGACAAGGAGTTTGTGTTGGGGATGGTGTATTCGGGTGTGTTTGATTGATGGTGGAGGTGAGTTTTTGAAGAGGTTGATGTGTAATTCATGGGATTCTATGGATGATGATCAGGTTTGGTGGTAATTGGTGAGATTGTTTTTTGATTGTCGGACAGGGCGCTGCTGCATCAACGTTGCTTCTGCTGTGAGTTGTGCGAGGCCCACTTCCACGATTCTCCAAGTGGCTAGTTTTATTGCACGCGGAAGGGGGGTCTGGAATTTGCGGAATTATGAGGCGGTGAGGGGGATCGTCGGGAGGTTGTCCGCACAGCGGATCATGGCTGGGGAGGGGAATAACGGTGTTTTTAAGGCTGGTTATTCAGGCTCTGCATATGGAGGTCATAACAGATTTCAAGGACGAGGGTTAGTGCATCTGGCTTGGCTTTGTGCCGGTGATTGCAAAGACTGTTTATGTGGTCATGAGTTTGGTTTGTATTGTCTATCATGCAATGCATATATCACAATCTAGTTCCCTCTATTGAACACTTGGAGCTGTGTTCAACTTGAATTTCTAGCGCTTGTGGCTACTTTGAATGTCAGACTTTATGAATTCAATTTAGCTATGGTGATGTGAGATTTGAGAGTTGAGATTCTGTTTCAGAAATTGAATGAACTTTTAAGGAGATGCTTATTTTGGGAAGTACTTTATGGATTCTGCAGAAGGTCGGAATCATATGGAGGAGGGAGATCAGTAAGGGCTCGGTCTAGCCGTGACGACTACCGGTATTGGCTGAATGCTCGTGACAAACCACCTAAAGATCATGGTGCGTTCTATCACTTGTTCTTTTTTCTGCAAATTAATATATTCAATGTCTGCACTGTAGATTACTGTTTATTTATACCTCTGTTGTTGTCGTTGAGGGAGGAGATCTGCTACTCTGCTTATCCTGAACTGTACCATCTTGCATTTTCTGATGGGAGTTCAGCTAGTCATGTCCTTTTGGCTGGGATTACAAAGTTGTGACTACTTTATGTGAACACAAATTGCGCTGTTTTACCTGTTTTTTCCAGAGAGATTTGTACTAGTGTCCTACAATATCTTGGCCGATGTGAATGCATGGACACACTATAACGAATTATACTGGCATATACAACGGTATATCCTTGACTGGGATGAACGCAAGAAAAAAATCCTGCGGGAGCTCGGACTCTGGTCTCCAGATATTATATGTTTACAAGTAAGCTTCTGTCAGACTTTTACGAGGGTGCAATTTGCATTTTGATCAGGTCCTTTTGTGAGGAAGTTTTTAGCATGTGGTTGCAACCGGTGAAGCTGATGTGTACCTGAAATTTAATACTGCGATTGGAGTGCCTCCAAGCAGAATTGATTATTGTTGAGCACGTGTATATTCAAAGAGATCCTTAGGCATTTTCTACAGGTATAAGTTGTTGCAGATATGTAGTCGGTTATGAAATAAAATACCTTCATATTATATGCATGTACTATCCACTTCATGGACGGCTTTCATCTGAAAGTAATTTGTACTTGTTATTCATCAGGAAGTGGATCATTATGAAGATCTCAATGGAGAACTTGAGAAAGAGGGTTACGTTGGCATGTACACGGTATGTGATTTCCCAACTCGTTTCACTTAATCTAACTTGAGTTTAAATAGTAGAAACCATGTGCAGGTTTTTTCTCTAACGGAGTCGTTAGGATACCAAGACGGAAGTCTCTTATTGTGTTCTACAAGGCCTCTCGCTGAGTAGAACATATGTTAAATGAATTGTCTCTCTTCCTATTATAGTAAATGGAATTGGCCAAGCTTACGTGGTCTGCTGCAATGTTTGATGTCTGTTGTTGTTGTAGAGTCGAACTGGCGCAACGCGAGATGGTTGTGCTATGTTCTGGAGGAAAAACAGGTATTTCCGAAGCTCAGGAAATTTTCAATGCGTACTCTGTATGCAGCACTTGTGCACATTTTTTGATTTTTGACAATTTTAAATTCAATTTTTTAAACTTTTTCGGGGTATTGCGTTGCATTTTCTTGCTATGACCGTTTATTGCTGTATATGGTTGAAGGTTTGAGTTACTCGAGGGAGAGGACATAAAGTTCAAAGATCACAATCTAAAGGACAACGTAGCTC
Source organism: Ceratodon purpureus (assembly GCA_014871385.1). Classification (NCBI taxonomy): domain Eukaryota; kingdom Viridiplantae; phylum Streptophyta; class Bryopsida; order Pseudoditrichales; family Ditrichaceae; genus Ceratodon; species Ceratodon purpureus. Next base: position 16,057,360 of record CM026427.1, read on the forward strand.
AGCTTTGCGTTCTTCAGGTACCACCTTAACCCAGATAATCTGAAGATTGGTTTTCTAGCGTTACTCGTTCTGAAAATACACTCCCAATCCCCTTACTTGGTTCTCTTATCACTTTCGAGCCTATTATTTTGTGCAACATCCTCTCTGAATTGCATCTAAAGTGTGTATATCTGAACTTAAATCCTTGTTATTTTTTAAAGACCAAAAGCAAGACACTTGGGCGCAATGACACGGAAGACTCAGAAGCTACGAACGGGACAGAACCGACTACTTCTGGGTACAGCAAATTTAAATTCAATTTTGTTATTTTTTTTAATCCAAGTTGGCAGTTCAAGTCATTGTGAGCTTTTACACGATGCAAATCAAGTTGTTAAGAACTTTGTGGCATAAATTTCAATATTCTGTTCGTACACGGTTGGAGGTTGATTCTCACTTGGCTAGCACTTGTGTTATCTGTAATCTAAGGCCTGATTTCATTGGTTATTGATCCATGGTTCCAGAATAGTTGCCTACTTGATTTATCCACCTAGTCAAGCCTTAGTTTGCGTGTAACCAAGTCAGAAAGTTGCTGGAAATTTGACAGGACTTGGGTTGGTTGGACAGCTCAAGTGGTTCCAAGAACAATCGTGTAGTTGTGGGTAACATTCACGTGCTTTTTAATCCCAAGCGTGGCGATGTGAAGCTGGGACAGGTAGTTACAAAGCTGGAAACTCTAGTTGCTTACTTTCTCATTAGTTCTGGTTCATGCTATTTGTCATTGCTCTTGGTACTTAACCTCAGATAAATTTATTTTCAACGAACATGATGGTAATCTAAATGGAGCCATGTAAATGCTTTTACCTGTTTGCAGTTCTGTGGATGTCTCTTACGGCATTTGCTAATAGATACATGTATCTGTCAGGCTCGAATTCTCATGGAAAAAGCCCATGCTCTCTCTGAAAAATGGGGAAAAGTGCCTGTGGCTATAGCTGGTGATTTCAACAGTACACCAGGGGTATGTGAAGTTTTGATCTTCTTTTTTTTCCTTTAATTTCAGAGTATGGCACCTATGTGTCTTTGTCTGCCAGTAATTTGCTGACAACAATGTGTTATTGCTGTCATTGTGATAACTCGTGATAGTCATTGTGGACTTCAAATATTACGGCCGTTAGTTCAGTTCTGGGTATGTTTGGCTGCATTAATTATGTGAATTTGACAAATATAGTTTTGTGCTTTGACAGAGTGCCTTATATCAGTTCATCTCTTCTTCACAGGTGCGAATCACACATCTCTTTTCGTCTATTCTTCGCCCTGTTTGGGTATTTGTAGAGTGAAAGAAACTGATGACACCATTGAAATACATCCTGACAAGTAGTCTTTGTGGAATGTAGCTCGATTTGGCTGATCATGATCGGCGTAACATATCAGGGCAAGAAGAGGAGGGCTTGAACGGAGGGTTCAAGCGTGAGAGGTGACACTTTTCTCAATCAACTTTTGGTTGTGTTCAAAGAACTATATGTTGGTCCGACTAAACACGCATTGTCGTGCTTGCTGTTGATGCTGACCTCCTACCCTCGCTCTCGTTAACTTCAAACGAGCCTTTTTAAAAAAAAAATTAATAATGGATATTGCATCTAGCTCTTTTCAGTTGGCTAATGGTTGGCATGATATATCACGTCAGAAATGGCACGAATTCTGGATCATCTTATGATGCTGAAGCAGGAGCCGAAGAGGTTTCAGCTTTGAATGCCGAGAGCAGCGTAGTGTTGGAGAGAACAATAGATTCTAGCGAATCCACAGTTGCCACAATTGGAGAGGAAGATTTGGCTACTCATATCGTACACCAAAAAATTACTAGATTAACTGTGGAGAGAGTTTCTATACCAAAGAGGTATGTGGCATCACTTCTGTCGTTACTTTGAGGCTCATCATGTACAATTCTTTTCCTTGAGACGTTCATGTTTTGGTCCTTCAGATGTTGATGTAGTTTGTGGAGCTATATGTTGCACTTGTATTTCGTAATTTTTTTTATTAGTGAATGTTATGAATACTCACTCTATTTTCCATCAGGGTTCGGGGTTGGGATCCGTTTGAGTTGATGGCAGCTACTGGCGAAAGGCATCTTTCTGTAGTTCAGCACAAAATGAATTTGCGAAGTGCTTACTCAGAAATTGAGGTTCGATTCGAGTTCTGAGACTCTGATTCTTGAGTTTGATTGCTGATTAGTAATTGCCTGTCCGGCAATCCCACGACAGCAATATTGTTAAGTCTCTGGTTAATTTTCTTGGCGAGTCCAATGCTATACTCATGTATGATTCATGTAACAAGTCGTAGTAGTGTCAACTCAAATTCTTTTGGTTTATTTCTCTTTGTCTTGCAGGGAAAGCCTGGCAGTAGAGATGAAAGAGGGGAGCCGCTTATAACAACTTTTCATAAGAAGTTTGGCGGCACTGTTGATTACATCTGGTAAGCCCACGTTGCCGTCTGCTTCTTGAGTTAGGTCTTTTGTATGGTTCTCTTGCTTAGTGTGCTATAAATACGAGCAGAAAATTGGCTCAAATTTGTTCAAAGCTATGCTGGTGAATGATGCAGGCATACAGATGATCTTGTTACGGTGAGAGTTCTGGACATTCTTCCGATTTCTGTACTCCAAGACTATAGAGGACGGCCTAAGATTGTACTTAAAGATTGTGAAGGACTTCCCACCAAGGTCTGTCCCGCCTCCACCTCCCTTCTTTCTAAGACTGAAATGATTGTTTTCTCTGAGTCATATTTGGATGTCATTAACAACTGAGCTGCGTGAACTGCATTAGTCAGCTCAGTAGGAATTTACTACATCAAGAAATTCACTGCAATGTATTCCTATATATTCAGCCATCTAGGTAACAACGGACTGTGATTTCTTACAATGGCGAACATATGTGGGTGAATGTTCTGCAGAAATGGGGAAGCGATCACTTGGCTTTGGCGTGTGAATTTTCCTTTGTGCCAAGCAAAGACACATCTAGTCGAAAGGCTGAACAGGAATCTGCATAACTGTAGATCTGTTCTCACAAACTTTTAACCTAGGAAGCTCTCAAATGAGATTGATTTCGCATCCTCCGTTAAGATAATTTCATCCCGGATATCAATGTAAATAGACTAGCTGTCTGGACTCCGGTGATGGGATAGATCTTCATTGATTGCCATTCCGTACCCTCTTCTTATCACATGCAAGATTATGGTACCAAGGACATGGTACCAACTTCAACCTCCTTTTCTCTAGGAATTTTTTCTTAATTTTATTTCAAGAAGGCTCCTTATCGAGAATAGGTAGCCCTAGTACAAATGTTAAGCAACAATGTATATAAATCCTCCATATGCAATTCAATTTGAGCGAACCAAGATTTTACTCACTCTGGTTTCCTGTCTCCAATTCCTCTAATATACCTAGCTCTGCTTTCTCATGGTTGTCAGTGCAAGTCTGCACTAGTCGCTTATGATGGAAACGTAAATTAAGTAACATGCGAAGGCAACCACTTCTATTATCTCTTAAACAAAACCTCTCTGGAGGCAAGGCCTTGTCAATCTACTTATGTCTCTATCAAGCCCTTGTTCCAATAATTTACAAGCGGAATCCTACTATACATTATTGTACACAAAACCCGAACCTCAAAGTGGTTCACCCCAGCCGATTAAATCCGCAAATCTGATTTGGACGATTAATTCACTGCGAAACTAACTCAACAGGAATGTGCTGCCGAGTAGCGACTTCCACAACGGTTTCTGGATTCGAAACCAGCGGCGATGCAGGAAGATTGCCCCGGAGGTAAAACTGCTGCCCTTCAAGATCATGTCCCGGATTGCTCCCCATCTCCAAATCCACATCCTTGCCAATCGTGTCTGTGCTTTGCAGGTTTGGGCGAGGTCGATACGCGCGCACAAATCTGTGGCGAGTGTGGTAAGCACGCTGCTCGTGACGTTGTAAGAAAGGTCGCCATCGCTGCCAATAGAGAGCACAAAAACCAAGTCAGACCCCAAGCATGAAACAATTACCCGACCTAAATAGTGCCAAATTCTCGTCGCCGAATTCGCAAACAAACGGTGCAAGTCATTACGAAATTTAAGTTGCAATATTTTACGAGGCTCACCACTTGATCTCCAAAGTACACTCCAATAAGTTGGCTCATCGACCCCGGCGCTTGGGAGCTTTGTGACTCAACTACAGGGTCAAGTGCTGGCATCAACGGAAGCTCATAAGCAGACGCCGCAACCGTCACTAGACAGAACGCAAGCGTCACTAATACAAAACTCCTCATTACAAGAGACATCTCCATTTCGTCCCCCCCAAAAAATCAACCCAGAGCCAACCAGGTTGGCTCTGCTCGCAAAGTGCGTCGTCTCAGCTGCTCTCCTAAAAACGAATCGGCACACAAAAACCTAGCAAAAAACAATCAAGGTGATCAATCTAGTCTACGACCCATTTGCAAATGAGCACCAAATCACGAATGCAGCAAGCTCTACTTCTATGAATATGTGAGCTCGTGGAGACTAGTTCCAACCTCCAAATAATTGTAATATACTTATTGCCAGAGTGGAGGACCTATTCGTCATGTGACCCCACTGTCCCACTGTCCCCATTGTCCATCCTGTCGTCATGGAACAATCGTGGTAAACAAAAGCAGCACATGCCCCTTGCCAGGAATGGAAAGCAGCTCCCCGAAATCCTGTAAATAATGAATGACGGAAACAACAGTCAACTCGTCGAGATTCGCGGCAATCACTCCACTCTCTATTCTGAGGAATCCGAGGAGGACCACCTCATGACATCCTCACACATGTATGGAGCTCGACCGTATGTCGGAGTCCGGACCGTGCAAAGGAGAGTTTCGGCGACCGAGACGGCGAGACGTAACGATACCTGGCGGCCAAAAGTACGATGACTTACCACATTAGACCGAAATCACTGTGCAATCCAGAAAGATAGCACGTTTTTAGCCAAGTTTGGCATCGTAGATTCTGCCCGGTAGCCCATTATTTTATCCATCAAAGTGCTTGCAAATTGCAATTACCAACGTTTCAGGCTTTCAGCATCGCTGGAGTTTGAACCCACTTGCATCACGGGCTCACGGTGGTCACCATTATTGCGCTCGTGATCCAACATCCATGGCTCAAGTCGTTCGACGCAACCATGTGTGATGAGAAAGACAAATGCCAGTTGTAGAGTAGAATATTTTGTTTGTATGATTATTGCTTTTGAATGATCTTGTCAAAAACCACCTTGACTCTGTCATTGGCGTTGAAAGACGTTGCTGTGAGGCGGCGGTGACTGCAGACTCACAGATGAGACATGATGATCTAGATTCTAATGACTTGGTGCATCCAAGTCTATGCCCTCCAAGTGATGTTCAATGTGCTAACTAGTTTAATGATGAAGTAAGCGAAGCTTTAAACGGAATGGGTTCCTGATTATGTGCCGTTTGGATTGATGAAGCTAGAGTTTAGAGAGAAGGTGAAGACGCTGGGAGATCGGAGAATGGAGTCATGGTTGGATCCAACCTCAACACCATCTTGTTGCCAGCTTAACTTCAATTTACCTCTTCTCTACAATTCTGTTTGCTTACCATGAGCCCTTGGGGAATGATTTATATATTTGATTGAGGTGGTCTTGGCAGTTCCTTGAGTAGTTTGGGTGAGAGGATACATCATTTCTGAGCACTTTGGAATCGATGCTTGTTGGTGGGGCTCTGTGTTGTCGTATCGTGATGATTGCGTTGCTCAAATTTTCTAATTGCACGACGATGGTAAGGAAGGTTTACAAGTGCAATGTTATCCATGATCTTCCTCGTTGTAACGCTTGCGAGAGAAATATGGTCATCGAAGCTCTGTTCTATCCTGTCGACATTAGTGCGTTTTTAGTTGAATCATTCAATTTTTGTTAAGATTTTAAGCATAAGGCTTTACCTTAAACCAGTATGATGGTACTAAGAGAAGCCAGTGGTGAAGTTCGAAGTTACTTACATTAAGAAGTTTATGTTGACGTTACTGACTTGTCTGTGACTCTTCCTTTGGTTTAGTTGCAAGAATTTGTGAGCAATACCTGAAAATTACATCACATAATAGAGGTTAACAATTGGAATGACTGGATCAATTTACCTGTTCTGCGATCGGAATCTACCGAGACTTCTGGGATCCATTTGATCGACTGTAGTGATTTTTTGTTCATCTGTACCAGACATTGAACAATTATTATACTTTACTCCTCGTTATTTTGGATCAGAGAACTTTAGCAAGTGTAGTACGGCATGCTCTCAAGTTTCAGGCTTTCCAATTGCTTGTTTTTTATTTTATTTTTCTGGGCAACATCTTCATACATGTATGTGTTCTCAAGCAAGTTGGGAGTTAGCTTGCAGGTGATTTGTCAGCTAAACTTGGTGGCCTGATCGTGCTTCCAAAAGTAGGAGCATGATTAATAATTAACAAAAGGATTCTTTTTCAAAAATTCTGTCACCTACCTCATTCCCAGTGGCATTGCCCACCCAAGTTAATATTTTCTATGTATTACCCATTTTGATTCTGACTTTGTAGATTGATGTTTGTTTCACAGATTCAATGTCTGGTTTGCAATACGTACCTCCAGATGACTTTTTTGAAGCAAAAGGCTAGTATTAAATGAATAAAAAGTTTCTCCACATTACAAGATTATTTGCCATCCATCAACTAAAAGAGAGTCAGCTGGTGAGCTTGTTGAATCTCTTTGTGCACCATAATTACAGTACTAAAATCTTGGACTTCAACAAACTTGGTAGGATGCATGCATCCCAACAAGCATGTGGACACATAAGTCAATAAGAAATATTATTGACTTTCATTGCTCTATTTTAATAAACTTATATTCCCATGTCACCAAAGTCTTGAAAGGCAACATGCTCCTTACTTCTGCAGAACTGCCATCCTTTATGCATCATTGTGTTCCTGCATGTTCAACTTAGTGTTCGCCATGTTATTTGATAAAGTATGTCAGGACCCAGTCCGAAATGACCTTAAACTACCCCGGGGATAGGCTAGTGGTTGGGCTCCTGGAATCCCTTTTTGGGAAGACCAGGGTTCAAATCCCCATGCCTTCCGGGGCTTTACCACCATTGATCCACCCAATCTTGGTGGGGGGTCTCTTGAATTGTCCTTGGGGTGGAGAACATGTCCGTTCTTCATAATGGTAATTAGTTCTAGCCTAGGTAGGTTAGACCGCGGTTATAGTGTCCACCTTCGAAAGGAGGCATCAAGGTTAGCAAGAACTTCGTAGGTCCTGGTGGCTTACTTAGTATCACTATCCCCAACGGACACTTCATTCACGCGGGCCTCCGGCCCGAGTTACTCTCTCTCTCTCTCTGTCAGGACCCAGGTTCAGTGGTAATGTGCATAAGAGCATCCCCAATCCTGAGCTATCCAGCCACGCTAACGCACAATACAGGGTCTCTACCAAAAATGAGGCCCAATAGTCTCTCCATTGTCCTCGCTATCCTAGCAAGCCACTGCAAACATGCCCCGCTCACGCCAAATTTTCTCAGTATGGAGGGAAATAATTTCAACACTCCAAAACCAGTCAATGGTTGACTCAACCCACGCATAGGCCGGGCACTTGACATCGAGGGTCCACCACTAGACCCACACATACATCGCGAAGCCCGAGGCTGGCGCGGCCTACCCCCAAGCGACACGGAGGACTAGGGCTTAATCCTGGGACCTCTTACCACGGAACCATTGGGGCTTTCACACGCCACAATGGCTTGTGCCACTTAGACGAGCTCGCCAAGCGCCCTAGGAGGGGCCACTTGATGGTGAACGATTGGGGATGCCCTAACTACCATCCATCTTGCAAAATAGATCAGTTTGAAATACTTGGACAAGTTCTTACGACGTCAATTTTTGGTACGGGTTTTTTAATTTTTTTGTAAATGTAGGAAATTGCAAGAGTTTTGGGGGAATATAATTTTTTTTGCACTATACATTAAAAAAATAATTTATGGTGCCCGAAGCGATTTTTACTACTTCTCGAGCAGCTCCAAAATGTTGATGAATCCTTCAACTACCTTTGGGATTTTTATGCAAGTAAATAACATAATTTATTTTGAGATTATCAAAAAAACAAATCTTACATTGTGGAAGATTTTCATTCTATAAGAAGCCGAAGTTTTCTCATTTTTCATGGTCAAGCTGGAAAAAAAAAAAAAAAAAATCTTTATCAAACAAAAAATCTTCTTTTTTTCTAGTTCAAAAATAGACATAAACCTTTGTTTTGACTGCATGGATTTGTATTTTAACAAAATATGGTTTATCAAAAATGCAACTTTTGCAACTCTTTTCACAATGCTACACTTTTTTTTTAATCTAAAAGATGGTGCACAAGTAACTAACATTGTATACATGATATTGATACAAAACCTTTAACTTGTGTAGTGTAAAACATTTATGCAAAAAGAAGTCAAAGTTTGTTGATTGTATTTGAAACGGACAAAAAAAAAACAATGTTTCTTACTACAAACTCTATAATCTTTTAATCCAAGCGATCAATTTTATTAAAAATATTTGTGCATGATCTTCGAAAAGTCTTTAATTAGATCCTACAATTTAACCTTTAACCCCTAAACGGCCATTGTCCTAGAATGGGTGTTTTTGAAATTTGGGCAGGTTCCTAAAAATTCAAATTTACTTGAATTTTTTTGAATTTTTTTGTGGTAAAAGGTCTTTTCAAGAGGTTTATGGGGATATTTTTTTTATTTTTTTTGGATGAAGTGAGAAAAAGTTATACTCCTCTGAGCATAAAACGCCCTTCCACGGGCAGGCTCTCAGCCACTGTGAATGCAGCAATTTCTGCCCAAAACTGCCCAAAACTGCCCAAATCTGCCCAAATCTGCCTAAAGACGAAACTTTGAAATTCCACCAAAAATTGAGATTTTGATATTTTTTAAAAATAAAAATTTCTATTTGTAGATAAGGTAGTAGAGAATATTATCACCGTTCGGATTTTTAATCCAATTTTTTTTCATATGCTATTTTTATTGTCCAAAAACGGCCTTTGTTTGTGATTTTTATTACACCCCCTAGCGGAAAATGATTGTTTTGGCAACCTTCCACAACTTTTTTGAATACAATTTTTTTAACACAATTAGCTAACTCAGTCTTCTTTGACGTGCATCAAAACCCCCAAAATCCATAATGGAAAAAAATGGTTTTTTGGGCCTTCAAAACTCTGCTGATCCCTTTTTGCGCAGGGAAAAAAACTTGTTTTTCAATTTTGAACGTTATGATCTTGCAATTGGTGAGGAATGAGTGTGTAAGATTTGGTGGACATGTAGACATAGAAGTTAGCTACAAGATCTTACGGTTAGATGTACTAATTAAGACCTCAACTTTGCAAAATCCACCTTGCTTTGAAGAGGGGCTGGTTTCAGGCAGTTTTGATGAAAAACACCCTTGGCCGTTTAGGGGTTAAAGGCCAAATCGACCCGTTTTGGAAATAGAAGTAAGTTAAGGGTTGACTTTGTTGATTTCTAATTCAAAAGGGCCATCAAAATACTGAGATTTTAGTTCAAGTTAATGAAAAAATTCTTCAAAAATATAGGTGTAAGATCACCACATTCCAAATCCATTCTATGAATATATATTCAAAAATCAAGAATATTTTCTTCATAACACAATTTAGAAGAATTTTTGAATTTTTTGTTTCAAAATTTATGGAAAATTTTAGTGACAATAATAGTAAATCTAACCATGCGGATTTTGCCTAAAAATATGAAGCTGTAAGTTTTATTTGATCATCAAGATCGAAATATGTATCCATCATCAATTTTATAATAAATCTCTGAAAAAAGTTCAAATCCAATAGACCCTAGCGCCTTTAGATGTTAACCCCTAAACGACCAAGCTGTTTTCTAACCTCCAAAACCAAAAACTGCGATCTTCTACCACCTTGTTGAAATTGAGGTACAAGTAAAGTTTTTACTATTTTTTTGTACTTATAGCCGTAGGATCTTAGACTTATTTGCTATCAGAAATACTATGTAAAATTTCAGCCGTTGGATCTTTACCATTTGTGAGATCGTAACATTCAAAGTTGATGCAAGTTTTTTTTGGGCAGACATAGTCTACTTTGTGCAAAGGGGGACTTGATGATTGTTACCCCAAAAGTTTTGCTCATATTTTTTTCCATGTAGATAGCAAAGTTGAGAACACCCGTGCAAAATTTTAGATACTCATTTGGCTTTTTGATCCTTCATGCAATTTATTTTCTAGAAATAAGTATGAAAACAATGATTAAAAAAAACCCAGATTTTGTCAATTTTATTTGGTTTTTGGAAAAAATGAACGGCGAGAAGGTACCTTTACAAGTTTTTGAATTACAGGAAAAAACAAAATTGAAAAATTCATAAATCTCAAATTTTGGCAAATTTTGAAAGAAAATAATGGAAAATTACAGAAAACTATGAAGCTTAGCCATGTAGTTTTTGGAGGTTGCCCTTGAGAAATTGAGAAATGTTTTTACTTGGGTAAAAAAAAAGTTTTTCTGCCCCCCCGAAGGCTGAAAACTAAAATTTGCATTTAAAACTTCGAAATTTGGAATTTGACTTTGCAATTTTTCCCACATACACCTTGTAGTATAGGGAACATCCTGTAAAAATCTTAAGTAAAAATATCAAGTTTTATCCCTTTATCTAAGCTGCCCGAAATAGCAAAAAGTCATTTTGGTGGCCGTAGTCGTTTAGGGGTTAAAATGCAAAAAAATCTTTAGTTCTCGTTTGTTTACTCTTGCTTAAAAATGACAGTTTTTTGAATGTTTTTGGTGAGAAATAGTCATGGCCGATTAGGGATCAAGGTAATAATTAGAAGAGCTAGTGTATTTTTGCATACTTGACAAGAAATCTGTTTCATGTTCAAGTTCTAACTGTTTCTAGTTGAATGTAACTTACACTACTAATTCAAATATGCAAGGTGAAAAATGTCACTAAAGACTTGAATTAATAAAAATGAAATGCACATCAACCAAATAAAAATTTGGTAATAATGTCGGTAAAATTCACTCAACACTAGAGGAAGGTACCATTGAGTAATCAAAGTGTATAATTCTCAACTATCCAATGGGGACCACTGAACAAAAAATTCTCTTCCTTGAAGCCTGAAGGGACCATAGTAATTGAGTCAAATTTTCTAACAGAATTCAACTAAGTCTCCCCATGTGGTCTCTCAAAATCAATCTACCCCTCAAAAAACGTAGACAAGTTGCGCAAAAATTCTCGTCTTGCCAAAATGAAGTCATGGAAAGATGGGAAACGTGCCGTGTCGGCCGACTAAGTCGATAACATTTAATACTAAACGCACTGTACCCGATCAGAGAAGCCGCGTCATCTCGCCTCTGCAACGCGATCCCCGCCGTTGGCACTTGGAATCCGCCCACCAGCCGATGACCCGGCACTGAGCAGTTGCAGTACAGACACGGATTGCAGATCAGAGCCTGGACAACGCGTTCCAAGTCGGCAGGCAGAGGGGTACAGACCTTGTCTCTCATCTCAAGCTCACCAACTTAGAAATACATACAAGCTTCACAACTCTTTCGAACAATATCGATCATCGACGCTAGCACGCACCATATGGTGATCTAGACATATCTGTAGCGAGTTTTTTGAGTGTTCTAGCGTGGTAGACATCGGCATTGGGAGTAGTTCACCAACTTAGAAATGCATACAAGTTTCAGAGCTGTTTTCTAGCAATATCGATCATCGACGCTAGCAGGCACCATATCGTGATCTAGACAGATTTCAGACGAGGTTGTTGAGTGTTCTAGAGTGGTAGACGTCATCGGCATTGGGAGTAGTTGATTCTGTGTTTTGACGTTGTTGCTAGGTGCAGGTGTGAGGTGGTAGAAGCGATGGCGCAAGGTCGGAGGTCGAGGTGTGAGTGCACGTTGCCCTTCAGTTTGCACTTGACGGTGATGATACTGGGCGTCATTGGGATCATCCTGACAATCGTGGCGACGGTGTTGGTGGCCCAGTTTAGCAGTTTCTACAAGACGAACGGGACACATGGGGCTGCGGTGGGGTCCGTCATCTGGTTGCTGCTCACCACGGTGCTCATCTTCGTGTCCGGGTTGCAGGGGATACTGATGCGCGACAGCAAGAAGTGGCATCTGTGTTTCGTGATCTTGGCGGTGATTATTCTGGTCGACCTTGGGGTGTTGATTGTTGCTTTTATCTTTATCGCGAGCCCCTTCTGGATCATTTACATGATCGCGGTTTTCGTCATGGAGCTCTGGGTCCTTTGTCTGAGGACCTGTTGCAAGCCGAAGGTGGTGGACATGACGGCCACCGAGCTTCCTGTTGCGAACCCTGGAGCAGCCCAGGAGTATTCTGTTGACATGTCGCAGCAAGGATATCCTTCCACTTACCAGAACAATGGGTTCAAGGCACCATATCCTGGCTATTAAGGACTTGGTTATGGTCAGTTCGAGAGGCCATCTTACTTGGGCAAGAGCGCCTGATGTGTGTATAATGTTAGCGTAGAAGGAGTAGTTGGTCCTCTGCAAATCGTGATCTTCTCTCACAAGGACTTAGGGTTGTGTATTTCCTTCCAGATTTTGTATAAGCCCGATTCAATTCTGTAAAAACAATAAAAACAGATCGGTCTGAAGAGAAATTGACATGGTTTTTGTTCTTCTCTTAAATGATGGGTGAAAAGCACATATCTAAAACAATGCATTAGCGAGAATTTGTCTCAAAGAGGTGAATAACACACATCTAGAACGCTGTATTAGAGAGAATGGCGGAGTTGTCTGCAGAATGGCGGTTCTTTAGGGTTTACCGTTTAATTTATGTACTCTCTAAATTAGAGTAACTTGCAAATGACGGACTTGATTCCACCATTCTCCCAAATACAGCGTTCTAAGCACGCACAGTGAATGCCGTCATTTTTATTGCAAATTTTTGTTAGAGAGCTGTAGGGTGGACTAGAATATACAAAAGATCCTGCATCCTAAGAGAACAAGGTTGCAGAAGTTGCAGAAGTACGTTTCCTGCGCAGTGCGCATTTTACATTTGATTCAGAACGCAGCTCTACGGCTAGCATTGGTTCATAATTAGTTGAACCGCCAGAAACACAACCCGCAAGCTGCTCAGATCCACTGCTTCCTTGCGAAGGTGCAAGCTTGACCAAGGTTCGTAGCTTTTACGCTTCTGGCCAGTTTTATTCCACCTCCACGAGCGACTTATGTCGACGTTTACAGGTGGTCTCGAATGGAGAAGAAAGGCAGAGAAAACTTTTGAATCATCATGCGACAACAATGTTGATCTGTAGACTGTGCCTAGAGATTTTTATCCAATATCAATTGTAATCCCAAACAACCATCACCTGTTCTGTGGGAAATTCAGCTTAGGTCAAGGTATCCTCCAAGATGTGTGCATGACAATTTACTGCGGAGTTGCTTCGTTGGACTGTCATTGAATAATGCGTTGGGAATTACGTTTGCATATATTCTAGAAGGTATCTGGATATGCGTCCACATGGGCTCTAGAAGCAATTGATCAGTTCTAACTCTGAGTCTCTGAGTCTCTTACAGTTGTTGTGTGACTGGATTCTAGAAGACTGTTCTGTTACTTGGACTCTAGCAGTTAAGGAGCTCTCTTTTTCTCTTTAGCCTGGTCGAAGCTATCTGTCCAAGTGCGTGTGTAGCTGTAGTCGACCCTGCATGCTTGGTTGATATCGTCCTTCGGAGGCCTACTTAAGCACTCTCTGCGGCACGGAAATCACATTCACAACCCTTCTTGCAGTTGCTACCGTTCTGCCTGCAATGTTGCTTGAATTCCTTCTCTTGTAGGTGCCGTTTTCCAGCCTTGATATTTCCTCGTCCGCTGCTGGCTCGCAGCTGTTTGGCTCGCAGTCTGGCTCTCGCAGCATTGGTTCTTGACATTTAGCTCTTTGGTGGCAGTGAGCTCTGGTGACAGCAGGTTTAGTTCTCAATTATTCAGCTTGTTGGTGGCAGTATGCTCTGTGAGCCCTCAACTTGATCGGTGATTTTTGTTTGAGGGCTCTGGGGTGGTGTAGCTTGATCGGCAATCTGTGTACTTTTACTTGAGGACTCACATGCGCCGTTATGCAGTGCTCTATTCCTTGTCCACAGTGGGCCCTGATTTGTTGCGGCTGGCTCGTTCTCTTGTTCTTATCAGCTTGCTCACTTTGTGCTCTCTCTGTGCTTTTCTGGTACTCACGCACACCCTTGTGCTACTCAACCTCCTACTTCGCTAGCCTTCGCCGGCAGTGTACTCTTTCTGATTTGGTTCAGCCTGCTCCTACCAAGTATTTTGCAACATAGTATATACACGTTGTGGTGTTGTTGCATCGTTGTGAAATGGATTTTGGTCCAACTACTGAGGTTTTGTTTCATATTGTTTATGTGTTCGAGAGTTGGATGCATTATAACAATGGAAGGAGTTTTTTCTAATTTTTGTGATCTACTTTCCTTGAAGATCTTGCTATTTTAAGTGCATGTTTTCACCTTTGACAGGGATAACAATCAGAAGCCACGCTGTAGACACCTTGTGTACGTCCTCTAACTTATTGTTGTATGTTGGGGTGGTATGAGCACAAGTGCGTTCCTAAGATTGAAGCATTGTACTACAACTATGGTAGTCTTATTTTCATACTATTTACTGTATTCAAATTAATGATGAATACTTTAATACTTAGTTTTGAGAAATATTTTTGGTTCAAGAAATAGGCTTACAAACTGTACCTTGAGCTTAGCAGGATTTTTTTTTTTTTTATCTTTGATTTGACTATTTCTCTATATTTTCCATTTGACTTTCTGAGCGCATGATTAAAAGAATCCGTACCCTCCCTCCCTCCTCGTCCTATCATAATTCAATGTATAATATGGGTTTTTGAATTTAATTTTCTATTTCCTATTTAATATTGACATGTTGAATCTTACATGACAATATCATGAGGGTTGATAGGTGAAGAAAATGCCCTGATCTAGGGTGTAAAGATTGAAAAGACTATCTTGCTGATGCCCCTAAAGAGAGATAGACAGTCTTTTCAGTCTTTACACCCCAGATCAACCCATTTTCTTCACATATCAACCATCTTGATATTGTCATGTAAGTAAATAGAAAATTAGATTCAGAAAACCCATATCATTCAAAAAGAGCAGAATGCGAGGAAGCTGAAAGTCAAGATCTCACTGCTGACGAGGTATGGAGCGCTGGTTTATCCTCGGAAACAGCGCCTCAAGCAACATGAACACATAATATGAACGCATAATATTGAGGTGTGAAGACAGCAGCACAACCGCATCTGTGAGAACCAGAGAAACACCGGGAGAGCATACTGCGAGCTAGCTTCGAGATCCAGAGCTCGCTGCCAACGATGTATGGAGAAGTAGAAAAGGCGCTGGATAACAGCACCTGAGAACACTAGAAACTCAAGCAAAGGAACTATGGCGTAGCTGAGAGAGCTCTGGAATGTCCCGACGTGCAAAAGGTGCCTGTGAGTACTGGTTTAGAAACTCAAACATAAGGTGCATAAATAGGCTGCACAGGGTCGATATGATCAGTCGAGCTCAGGGTCGACAGAAGCTGAACAATCACTTGGTCGATAGAATCCACAGGGTCGACTGAAGCAAAACTAACACTTGGTCAATAGATAGATTCTTTTTCCGGCTCGTTGCAGTCCAGCCCACTTTCACTCAGGTATCCGCTTGCTCGAGCTCCTCCGTTTTTGTTTTAGTTCGAAGATTTGGGGAAATTTAATGTCAGTGCATTTGCACTACAGACCACAATGTACACTGCTAGTATCGTCCAACAACAATTCAGGCACTTGAATGTCGAAACGCACAACACTAATAAGCGCCAAACTCGTTTCAGAGTCAAAAAAACTGGGAATGAAAAATTGAGTTCCAAGGTTTCAGATTGTCTATCCTGAGTTTCGTCTTTTGCTTGCGAAAGATTGAGTAAAATAGCCGGTCTACGGATATGTTAAAAGACAACATCCTCACGGACCAGATATAACGACCGAATACTCGAGAAACTACGTGCAGTACACTAAAACTCGATAAAGCATTGTTGTCATTGACACTCTTCCATGCAAAGGAGTTGATCTTCTGCCTCTGAGAGTAGGACAAAAAATGATTATCTACACCAATGATAAAGCAATATCGTACAGAAGTCCAGGGACATATCAGGGCACCAGACCAACATCCTTAAAGTACTCGTGCTCCAGCGCAGTTCGAGCTGTGATTCGTCGACTTGGCTCGAGTATCAGCATTTTCTGTGCGCCACAACGAGATCATTGATCAGTTCTATCAAAGCAAAATACCGGGTTTACAAGCTACTAAAAACATGTTGATTATCACGGTCAGAGTGCTTGCTAGAACAGTCTCCAATTGCTAAATATAAACATCAAAGTCAGGTGTTATTCAAGTATGATGCAAGTATCCTACACTCCAATCTGCTCCTAAAATACTCCGACAAATTATCGTAATGAAACAAGACATCGTCAGAATTGAGAATGCACAATAGTTCACCAACAAACAAGAACCACCTTCAAACCACAAATCCATTCAAAGGAAAGGCAAGCAACAACTTTCATAATAGTAGAGATCCAGGTATGAAACTGACCGCCAATAAATCGATGCCTAATGGCTCGAGACCTGGAACCACTGATCCAACACTCTGCAAAAAACACACATCTGCTCTGTGACTAACATGTCCACTGCTTTAAGAATTCTTGACAAGGAATATATTTTTTGCAATTTCATTACGCTCCAAAACAGATTCGAAGAAAAAGAACCCTAGCTTTCAAGGGAGTTTGAACAAGTAGTGTAGAATGCCTATAGACCTTGGCAGGCCACTTTGGAAAAGCTGATTTAAAATCTGGGAGAGAAGTCACTCCTGGCCACGTTTCTTCAGTTGGAGTACCAAGCAATCTGCATTTGGTAATATAAAATGAAAAGCTTAGTCAGAGTCGAATAGGTCAAGTATGCATGATTAATCACGAGGTGACGCTGAAAGTTCTCTGTCATCATTATAATGAACTGATAAAAAAATCCAGCAGATGGATTTGTTCTGGTAGTAACTTCTGCATGGAGAAGCTAACACGTGACTGACAGTTACGGAGTAACAAAGCTTCAGTAAGCAACCAGCGGCGTGAAGGATACCTGAATATCCTGAACAGCTCGTCAATCTCTGAATCGCCAGGAAACAGGGGCCTTTGGGTCACCATTTCAGCAAAAATGCACCCGACAGACCACACATCCACCGGTGTAGAGTAGTGGCAAGATCCTAGAAGGATCTCTGGTGCCCGGTACCACAATGTCACTACCTGTTCTCCCAATGGTAATAGCAACAATTAGTCTTCACTTAAATTTACCATATTCTGACAGTACATAGAACTAGTAGTGCTCCTTCCAGCCATTAAATGAAGGACAACAACAAGATCATAACACAAGAAGAACAAAAGAATGAAGACCTTAAGCCATGTTTATCTCCAGCAAATGACAAAACATCTTACCTCGTGAGTGAAAGTCCTAACTGGGATGCCAAATGCTCGAGCAAGTCCGAAGTCAGCAAGCTTTAAAGCATTAGTCCGTCGGTCAATCAATAGGTTCTGTGGCTTTAAGTCACGATGAAGCACTCTATGGGAATGACAGTATGCGATTCCCCTCAAGATTTGGTATAGAAAGGTCTGCCATCAAGAAAAGCGAATATGTCATGATAATTCCCAGCACCCCTTCGTAATGCGTCAGTCAGTTCAACAACTCTTTTGTTACTAGAGTCGAATACTTTCCACGATGATGCTAATAGACTCATCACGACGGTCGAACAATCTTGAGAGAGGCATCAATCAAGCGCTTCACATGAGAACAACTATCCAAGAGCAGCTGTTTCGCCCGGCCTGACCGTAAAACCAGCTCAAGATGGTGTGATGCGAAGCAAAGCAAATTAACAAAGATCTCACCCTACTTTGATCAAGCGAGGGTCCTTGGCAAGATCCGGACAGGTGTCCATGTGCTTCTTCAGGTCCAGATCCAGATACTCAAAGACAAGATACAATCTCTTTTCACTGTGCACCACATCTTGAAGCCTAGAGTTCAAAACCACATCATATACTAGGTAAGCCAGAGGGTTTCAAAGAATTGGCTATCAGAATCATGCACCAAGCCCAAAGCTCCCTAGAACTGAGTGATGAACTACAAGGAAACTGTTGGACAGCAGGTGATTAGTAATATTATCGACAACACGAGGTTATTACACCATCCCGTATATCGTACACACAACAGATTCTTTTAGAAAATGTCTGATGGCACATCTGTGGTACACATCGGGAACCAAACCTCTACAAAAGAATTTAAAAAAACATAGCTATCTCCATATTGATGGAGTCAACCTACATGATGGCTACATTCACAATTCTGAAAATGCTGCAAGGGTCCGTAGCGTCTAAGTCATTTCTCAAACCAGTGCGCACTCTTGTGTCAACCAAGACTGCATTTATCGGAGAACCGCCAAACCCCAAAACTTACGGACCTGATAAAGCTACTGCTAACATATCCAAAAATATTTTCCAAGCATCACGACATCCAAACCGTACAGACTTCACCGTCAAATTGTGGATCCGAGGAACACAGTCATCAAGTTACAAGAAATGGTCAGTGACATCGTACCGGACAATATTTCCATGGTGCATTTCCTTGAGAAGAGAAATTTCTCTGATTGCTGTGCTGGGAACACCTTCATCTTCTTGCTCGAGCCTAATCTTCTTCAAGGCGATAGTCTCATTGGTGATACGGTCTCTGGCCTTGTACACCACTCCATACATGCCCTCTCCAATCTTCTCCACTTTTTCATACTGTGACAACATAATTGTCGAAGAGTTTTGTCAGTGGCGCACGAAATTTCACAAAATGTAGAGGAGAGACAGTCCGACAGTAGACAACAAATGATATCAGCGGATGTCTGATAAACGAGTTTCCCTTCAGAAACGAATAAATGCCAGAAACTTCAACAAACTCTCAATACGTGATAGCATGCTCTCTACTGCCTGCAATGACATTCTAGTCAGGACAATCAGCAGCGCCCTCGCACCTTCTTCTCTAGGGCAATAGATGCAAACTCCTTTCTACAACTCGACAAAACACTACCTCGATACTCAATGTCTCACCTAAGAGTACGAAGGACAACCTCGATGCTAAATTCCAATCATACACAATTCCTCAGCAATTCTAAGTACATGCTAACACCAGTTTACAGACAAAGAAAAACACACCAAGTCACAAGAAAATTAGAGCCAAGAACTAACCTGTTCCATTGGAAGCGTCGGAGGCGACCTGGGGGGACCAGAATTCAACGCACTAGCAGAACCACGCGGGAAGAAAGGCAGAGTGCTTAACAGAAGAATACATCAAGCGCAACAACAAAAACCAAAGACTATTCTAGGACCCTGAAAAGAGGAAGACTAGGGATGAGACTAGGGATTGCCTCGCAAAACCATACGGCAAAGATTGTAGGACAAATGCGAGATGCTCCAGAGATCGGAACCAGCTAAACTGATAGAAAATGCAACACTCTACCCCTCCGACGACAACAGAAGCAGCAAGATGTCGAATGCAAACATGTAACAGAGATCTTGCTCGCCAAAATAACAAGACAGGTGCCGCCGTTCCTGAATCCCTAAAACGCGCAATTCGCAATGAGAGAAGAACTCAATCTTTGCTTGAATGATGGCTCTTCCAAGTTTGGACCCAAAGATGAGACGGAGAGGCGTTGCGCCCGAAGCTCCGAGAGCCGGAAATGGAAATGCCGCTACTCGGCCCGAGTGCGGCGCACGAGAGGACGAGGCAACAACGTCAGTTCTAGCTCCGGAGCGATTGAGGGACCGACGACATCCATACAGTGCACGGGAAGTGCGGAAAAGAGCCGTTTCGCAGAGTTATGACGCAAATGGACCTTCCTTGGCATCGATCGGCATCTGCTTCACCCTCCCTCCTTCTTCCTCGGTGATGGCAAGACGGAGCTCATTCAATGCGCCAGCAACCCAAGTCGGTGACACCAATCCACCAAACTACAAAATGGGAAACTCAGCAACGCTCGCAATCCTGGTGAAAAAAACAGTGAACTCTGCAACTTGGGGAAGATCTCCCAAGCCACACATGTTCCAATCTCCACTCCGTTATCTTCCACATGCTAGAATCCGAGAGCCATCCCTGTCGTCGACGACGTGCATGAGGAGAGTATTATTTATAACTTGTTAATAAAGTCTGGGAAAACAAGAACAGAACGGACGGGTGACGGATTCTGTGTGTGCTAAATACAGGTTTGAAACCTTTCGGCAACGTCCGGACTCCGGATGTGGACGATGATAAAATAGGATCGGCTATGGCGATCGATCATCGACAATGAACTGATTGTAGACATGATGAGTATTTTTACGTTGTATTTTTCTTTGAAATCAGTGGTGACGTTATTCTTGCGTCTTGTGATGAGTGTAGGTTACCGGTATGGTGGTACCGTATTTATTTATGTGTTATGCCGCAGTCATTCTGTGTTGCATTGTACTGAGCCACTGTGTGTGGCATTAAAGGACTGTCTGTGCATGGATTCGAGGCTCATGAATACGATCTTGTCATACATTGCAGTACTTCGGAGAAATGAAACTTGTCTTCGGGAAATGCAACTGTGGAAGAATCATATCAAGCTCGATCGGGAATTGCAGGATGTTGTATCGACAGTTCTTACAACCAGGCGCTTGTTGGTTTCTAAGTTACTCCGAGGACTTGTTGTATCAACATCCTCTCTCTGCCATCTCCTGTGCACTTGTTTCTGCAGTTGTGTACAGAGGAGATAATTTGCATCACGTGAGGATATGTAATTAATCCTAAACAAAGTCGAGTGAACATTCGATGGTTGTGTTGGTTAGCTAAGAGCATCCCCAGTGAGGCCTGAACCGTAAACCTGTAATCGGAAAGATGTAGAAAGACGTGAATTGCGGTTCAGGCCAAGCCTGTATTCGAGCTTGTAAGTCTGTAATTTACAGGTCGAAACCTCATTTTGGAAGGTTTTTTGGGGCAAACCTGTAAATCTGTAAATGGTTTTGGAATGTTTTGCTTCGGAAAGGCACTCAGGTTTGGGAGAACGACGTTCTCATAATTACAGGCTTACAGGTTTACAGCTCACTGGGGATGCTCTAAGAGGTATGAACAAAATTTCAACCTACGAAAGGCCTAAAAAAATTTAAAAACCAAGAAATGTCACTTTACATCCAAAATTTTCAACCTAAGAGATGACAAAAAGAGAAAATGATTTAAAGAGCACTATTGTTCTCTATGGCATCAAAAGTGCACAATTCTTAAGTCCCTCGGAATTTTAGCCAAGCCCACCTAAAGAGGTGGGCATAACTAAAAAATCCAGAGGACCCTTAGACTAAAATTTTCACAACCAATCAATTTCAATTATGAGCTGCCTTATTTTTAAAAATATATTAAAAAATTAGATAGCCCACTTTGTGGTCTTTCTCACTTTACACTACATCCAAAGATTGTTAAGCTAAAGGCCGGCTTCTCAAAAATGAGCCATGGCCCTTGAGAGGTTTTTTCCATAGCTTCTCATTTTAAGTGTCAAGTTATGTCCTGCGTGTATGTCTTGCGTGTTTTTTGTTTGCGCTTGTCCTGCGCGCGGGTTGTTTAATACAACTTGTATATGCTGCGTGTTTCCTTGGAGATGTTGGAGGTTTGGCGCGCACCTTTTGTATGTGTGTTCGGAGTTTGTGAGTTGTGGTGGTGCATTTGCATCTTCAGTTGTGGAGCTAGAGTTGACTTCGCAGTTTAGAAGTTACTTGGCAGCGTAAGAGCTCCATATTTAATTATTGATGAGCATCTTGTGCTTGCTTGGTGTCAGGAAAAAGCTTGCGCCAAAGCTTCTCTTGATAGAGGGGAAACCTCAAACTTTGGCTCCCAAAAACTAAAATTTAGCGTTGGTGGGTAGTTGCTGGGCCAAACTTTGAAGCAAGTCCACCAAGTCTTTGGTGTATTATTCTCCACATGCTT
Source organism: Ceratodon purpureus (assembly GCA_014871385.1). Classification (NCBI taxonomy): domain Eukaryota; kingdom Viridiplantae; phylum Streptophyta; class Bryopsida; order Pseudoditrichales; family Ditrichaceae; genus Ceratodon; species Ceratodon purpureus. The sequence goes on from CM026427.1 coordinate 16,079,405, forward strand.
CGAAGTTCGGCCCAGCAACCAACCACCAATGCTAAATAGATAAAGTTTGAGGTTTCTCCTCTATTCAAAGGAGGTTCGGCGCAGGAAGATATTTCCACCAAGCAAGCATCTTTGCTTGAATAAACAACCAAATAAGGAGCTCTAACACTATTCATTGCTCGTGCTTCAAGGCCATTAAGTACTTTCACATAAAATCTTGATTTTTTTAATCGCCTTGATGTTTGCTTCCTGAATGTTGCTGGGGCACTTCATATATTAACCCTCCCCCATACTAAAAATGCCCTCAACTTGCTGCTTGGAGGAATTTTTATCTTTGGGACTGTTGGGCATGCTCTTAACCACTAAAAATCCAACCGATTTTGGAGGTTTCAAAATCCAAAACCACCACATTATCATGGGATACAAGAAATTAAAGAATAAGAAAAAGAAAAGTAATGCAGAAATCAGAGATTGCGATGGATGGCTTGGATCTCTTCACCTGATCTAACGGTTATAATTACGGATGGCTTGGATCGAGTCTAGGGATCTTACGGCTGTGGGCGATTTAGGGTTTGGGGATACATGTTGTTCGTCTCTCCTTGTTCTGTCTTCTCGTTCGATCTCTTCATTCGCCTCATCTCTCGAGAGCTGTGTGTGCGGGTGCTGTGCATCAGTGGCGCCGAGCTTCTGTGTGCAGAGCTTCTGTGTGCTTCGCTACTGGAGAATGATTTGGTTTAGGTGGTTGTGTAGGGTTAGGATCAAGCTTGCCGTCGTGTCTTTGATTGGATGCAGGTTTCACAATGACAATGACAATTGTCTACTTCAAGACGGGTGCATCTTCAGTTCAACTTCTCTGTAGCAGTGGTGGAAAGATCGATTTCGCGGCACTTGGTCGAAAGTTCAGGTTGCATCCAAGTTCTATTAAATTGAATGGAGTTCTATGTTCTCAAGAAGGACTGAAGTCAAAAGATACGTGGGAGGATATCAAGGGGGACTTCGAACAGCAGGGAGTACCTCTGGGAAGGAGAGAAGATCCTGTTATGGTCACAGGCGATCCTGGAGAATCTACAGGTATACTGTTTACGGTGGTGGAGATCAGGTTCTCTTAGTATGTATTTTTTCCTCTCTGGGTTTTTGGACTCCTCCCTGCAGGCTTTGTTTAGTCTCTTTCCATGCAAGGAGAAGGTTGATGGGTTTGGGTGTCAATAGTGAGAGAGTCTGGTGAGTGAACACAGGACACCTGTAACATACACGATTTGTCAGGTCTGTCTTGTAAGCGTCGTGTGTGATCTTCTGTAATTTTTGCATTAAATATGTCGGTACTTCACATTGAATCGTGTATGTCTATTCGTTGAAACAGTGCACCTAGGTGAACAGACTTCTTCTTCTGGGAAGCAGATTTCAGTACTCTTTTAGGTTCGACTTAGGCTTAGTTGTTCTTGCGTAAATCCCACATTCTTGCTTTTTCACTTTCTTGCTTCTTGCTTGAACACCGTTGTGTCTATCTTCTTAGCCTACTTTCTTTGTTGCGAGCATCTCTTTTGGCCCTCATCGAACCCGCTGCTGGTGGTTTATTTTCTAACTTTCCTAATATTATTGTTTTGAAGCATCAAGCCCCTTGTATTGAGGTTCATTCTTTCTTAGGACTTACAGTGATTTGATCAGGGTTGCTTATTATTCCTTTGGTATGCAGAGGGAGACTCACCTTCAAAGAAAATAAAGAGGTCACCATATGAAGCGGAAGAGTCTCATGCTGCTGCTACAAATTTTCTATGCAGTAAAGCAGCCTCAGCTTGTGATAGTTTCTACTCGCGCAAGGGAAAAGAAATTGGCAGCGTTTCTCGAAGTGTGCTTCTTTGTGATGAAGAAAGTTCCAGGCAATGAAGCCTCAAGCTCAGCTGACCTCTCTTTTATCACTGGAAACTTCCTCCAATTTCTAGACGAATACGCTCCAGTAGACAAACAGATACGAGGATTGGAGTCGATATTGGATGCATCCAACCCCAGTTTATCAAGCGGAACGCTGTCATCCCTTGTACAGCTGAAGAGGCCAGATTTTCAGTTGTTTGTGAGTGAGGTACTTCTCCTGAGATGGGAGAATAAAATTTGTGCAGAAGATTTTCTATTGGCTCTGGAAGAGAACGTGGAAAAATTAAAAGAATGGAGCCCTTTGTACTATGGTGACTTGCCGTATGTGATTGGAGGTTGTTGCGGTGGACGGTTGTTTCAATGGCTAAAGCTCTCCCCAAGAGGCAAGGAAATCGTTGCTCAACCCATCTCAGTTGTTTATGAATTAAACAAGCCGAGCAGTGTAGCCTTGTTTCTACACAGCATCATCCGGATGCATTGTCTGATTCGAAAGTTACAGGACAAGCTGACTTCTAGAGGACCCGCTGTGAGGATGTATAAGGCAATCCCTCGTGGTGACGATGGTGGATTGATTACTTTTTATCCTGACTTTGTATGCAAAGAAATAGTCCCGGCATTGAGCACAGTTAGGATAGATGAGTTGCAATCTTTGTATGATGCAGTTAAAGGTTCGAGGTACCTTATTCAGCTAGGTGGTAAGATCAGAACCTTAAACGCCATAACAGTGTTGAAGTTGCAGCCCGTTGGTGACCCATTCGCAATGCCTTGTGATTTGGAGCAGTTGAAAAATGCCATGCATGACCTGTTGCATGCCCTTGAAGTGTTGCACAAGGCGGACTACACCCACATGGATCTGTGATGGCCAAATTGTATTCGAGTAAATGTTCAAAGTGAATGGAAGTGGGTGCTCATTGATTTGGAATATGGTGGACGAGATGGAGTAGAATGGGAAGGTGATGGACTCGTGAATTGGGATGCGGGAACTTTGGAAGACCGTGATGGAAGGAAAGTGTACACCAAGAGATCATATATGTATGAGCTCGGGAAGCTTATACTGCAATGGCTCGATAGTTGCGGAGAGTCAGAGATAATCTTGGGGAAACGGAAGAGGAGCTTGTGAGGAAAGGTGAGGACCCAGGGAGAAAAGATGCAGAAAGAACGTGCAGGAGCAGCGCAAATGCTTCAAGAAATCTGTCCTAAAAATTGTGCACGCTGTGCCAAGTTTTTGGCGTAGCTGAGTGTAGTGAGGGGCTCTGGTGGAGAGGATTCTGACATGTGAAAGTGCGGTGTGTGAAAGTGAAACTTAATATCAGGATCAGTGATGAAACTTAATATGCATCGTTATTCAAAAAAAAATTATATGTGTTAACAAAATCTTTAATTGGCAATAAGGTTGTTAATATTTTATTTTATTTTATTTTATTTTTCAAAATTCATGATCTTCATTTGATTTTGCTCCTCATAAATTTAAGGTAATAAATTGGTTTAGGATGTATTCATTGATCATATTATGGACCATATTAATTCCAAAATCCCAGTCTACATTAAGTTTATAAGCAGACAATAATGTAATTGTAATGGCTACTAATGGAATCTAGTATAAAATTGCATTACAAAGCTGCAATATATCTTCTAATCCTATTTAATTCTTCCACTCTTTTCCCCAATTGCTACAATAAATTCTTTTCCATTTTATTTATTTATTCCAATTTTAGATGTTAAGCCCTATATATATATATATATATATATATATATATATATATATATATATATATATATACTCTGAAAATATTGTATACCCAACCTAAGTTAATATGCTCATATAATGATTTGAAATTACATGTATCATGTATTTAACTAATTATGGACAAAAAAAAGTCTGAAAATTAACCACCCTGACTTGGCGGGCCGATGAGATGTGCCTAAATGGGCTTACTCAGCAGGCTGCTGAGTAGCCAAAAATAGAATATTTTAATCTACAAATATTTATTTATTCTATTTTAAGAAAAAAATTATTATAATTAAAAATAATACTATTTTTTTAAAAATGTTAATAGAAAAAAATTAAAAATATTTTAATTTTTTAACTTTTGGCCACTCAGCTAGCCGCTGAGTCAGCCCATCTCGGTGGTGTGCCAAGTCAAATTGTCCCAAGTCGGCAGCTTGCCGACTGAATTAAAATATTCAAAAAGTACAAAATTAAGCCTTTTGTCCATAATTAGTTAAATGTAAAATATGTGATATCTAAGCAACACATACATACTTCAAAAAACCCAACTACTCAAATGTTCAAACTCACATATTTATAGCCCCACCAATTTCCAATCCACATAATTCTTAGAATTCCTTAATGTCACACTTTTTTAATATCACTTTCCTGATACATCTTAATAACATACCCCAATGTGAATACATGTAATTGGATCAAAACATTTTGGACATAGGTGATAGGAACTCATTCGTCTCCTTAAAAGAATTTAAAGCACTAATTATACTAGTACTACTGTTGTAGTAGCAATTGGATGAATCACCTAATAAGACCACGTTTTTGTTTACACATGAAAAGTGTCCTCAACTATGGTAATTGTAAAGATCCTAGTAATCGTGCCACATTGTACAAAGATTTTTTTTAAAAACTTTGAAGTCATAAGTTTGTCTTGAATTTTTAGCTCATTTTTCCAAGTGGTAATTGTGCTACTCCTACACTACTCTTGCCGTTGATCCTTTACAAGCAATAAGATGATGGAACAGCCTATTTTTGTCCAAATAAGGAACTTAGCTACTTGTACTTAGAATATAGGTGTGATTTTTTTCACACACATATTAGAAAAATAGATAAAGAGTATGATGGAAATTTAAAATTGTATTTTCAATATGTTATGTAATTACAATATAATTTCAAATTTTGAAATTATATATTCCTGTAATTGGACCTAGCTTGCTTTATAAGAAAACAAAAAAAAACAACTAAGATCATCTATTGCTTTTTCTACTTATCCAACTCATTCATTTGTTTAGCTCAATTTGCCATTCTACCATTTCTAGCATGGTTTTGGTGATATAGTCACAAATATGCAGCCATAAATAGCTCCTGGAACTCAGAAATAGGCTAATCAACCTTAGTTGGTAGCTTTGTTTTAATCCAAATTGGCTCATGTAGCTCATTGCTAGCACTTGCCATGTAAACCATTGATGCACATGTATCAGTTGTAGATTTTTAGAATATAGATTCAAGCTAGATTTGAAGCTATATTCAATACTAAAATAAAATAAAAAACAATCCAAATACTGAAGAGTATGATTCAGTCCGTCCACTGCCATCAGTGCCATGGTGATCGGAATCACTCGAATGCTCCGATGAAACATCATTTCATTTTAACTGTTACGCCTCTGCCCCATGTTACCCGAGGCCGAGCCGATTGATGCATTCTCAATTGATTTGCAGATCCATCTGATCCTAATCTACCCTGACAATAAGGCATCTCAAACACTTTCCTCTAATCCCATCTCGCTACATGTCCTTGCAATGCCAATGCTCCTGTGCTCCCACCACCAATAGATGCCTCCATCGCCCATTTTAGGTCTTCACCAAAACCTCAAGCACACTTAAACCAAAACCTAAAAAAACAACCCAACCTACAGCTCCACAAACACAATTCACCCGCCATTCTCCAACAACACCACAACTCACACAACACATCCACCTCCATAACCTAAACATCAACCACAACCCTCCCCCAACCAATCCTCCTACCAAACATCCTTAATACCCCAACATCCATACAAACATTGTTATCAAACCTACATAAACAAACTCAGATCACCCAACCCACACAATCCTTCCAAACATAAAACCAACATCATCACAACATCCCATATCACATACCCTAAAAGTCCTAACCTTAACATACAACTACTACTACTCCATCCAAAGGTTACTCTCTGAGTCACTCTCCATTCTCAAGTGATCTTCTCTCTTCAAGGTTACTCCCTCGGTTTCCCGTTCATACTCAAAATGAGCAAAGACCGTGGAAGTCACCTCGAAGAGAGAAGATCGAAGCTGGATGAGGCGAAGGGCCATCATCGCCTGGATTCGATTACCTGGAGAGGTTGGGGAGTGGAGACTCCGAAGGGTTGAGAAGCCGGCACAGCGAGCCAAACTGGGCCGTCCGGGGGTCAAAATAAGCAGGATGACGAGGCGCAGATGGCGGACGAGGTGAGGGAGGCGATGGAGCAGGCCGTGGAGGTGGCAATGGCGAGGAGAGGTGGCGGTGGCGATGACGATCGGAAGCAGGCCTGGAGACAACACGAAGCGCGCAGGCGCAACACGATCGACGTAATGTTGCTCGAGACCTACCCGGCCTGCCTATACCTAGAAAACAAGGTCTTCATTCTCGAGGGTTTAGCTTCTGAGGGCATCAACTGTAGTATCAGTGTGGTTTAGGGACCAAGGAGGGTACCCCGCCACTGAGTTCTCAAGCACTGGGCGTCTAATTCGAGGGTATTAACAGCAGTAGCAGGGAAGTCGTTGAGGATGGAATTCCTCTCTTTTCTATCCTCTATGGTAGAGATGAGTATTTTCGTCACTTTAAGCCATTCAGCATATATGGGATTGAGAAAATTATCGAGATAAAATTTATACAAATAGATGTTAGGCAGTGAATCACAAATCTAATTTTTTAATTCTTTTTCAAGAGATTTATCAAATTTTTACAGATATTTGAAGTGCAACAGCGTAGACCACTATTTCCGTCAGTAGGTATATGTAAAATATAGATTCTTGCAGCGAGAAGATGATAGGTTGAAATGAAATTTGCTAAGTGTGGTAGTCAGGTGCTGTCTGTTTGAATATTGGTGCTCTGGTAGGGCACAGAATTAGAACCCTGACGGGAATATTCATATCTACCTTACCAAAATTCAAAACCTGCACCTTCCAAAGTTTCTAAATTTTTTAAACTGGGAGTCCCCTACATAAGCCGGGGAAAAACTTTGCCCATTTGTACCTCTAATTCTTTGCCTTCTCTGCACTGCTCTCAAAGCTCTATTCCAATCAGATTACCAGTCAAGCAATTTTTGACTTGTGAATGGAATAACTGAATGTCTTTGCCTCAGACTTCCCCTCTAACGCTCACAACGGTAACCAAGTATCTTTCCCTAGAGTATGTGTAAAGCGTTTGATTTGAGAGGTATTTATACAAAACAAATTTGGAATTTCCTAAAATTAGAAGATTACAAAAATGTTGTAACTTGGAAGAAAGAAATAACTTAAGTGAGTTTGTACCTTGATTGCCACTTTTAGTTAAGGCTTCAATACATTATTTTAAAACATATAGTTTCTACATTTGTCATATGGCCATTTATTTTTTGATGAAAAGCGTCCGCATTTTATATAGAAGGAAAGGGTTGTTCGTCTCATGGGAAAATTGGATTTGTACTAGCTTTATAAGTTTTACTGTCTGATTATTTCACATGATACGTTTCATTCAAAGATTAGTATACTCAAGTCTAGAGATGAACAATTTTCACTTCTATACACCTATTCAATACAAGGCATGGAAAAGGAATGAAGGCAAGGCTTTTATGAGTTGCCCTCCTCAACAAAGGTCATGGAAAAGAAATTAGAGTCCCTTTTATGAATTTGCCCTCTTTTATACTTAAGCTTAACTCCAACTCGGATTAGAAATTCTACATTTTCTTAGACCTCTCTTTATTGATGTAAGGTAACGGTGACAAAACCCGCTCACTAGGCTTTTGGGCTAGGTCACGCAAACTCAGGCTTTTGGGCTATGTCACACAAACTCAGGCTTTTGGGCTATGTCACACAAACTCATCGAGCATGTTTCCCAAAAGTGTGCAAAAGTGCTCTAATTCCGTCCATGCCTGTAAAACTTGAGTGCTTCCCATTGGTGCAGAAACGTTCTAATTTCACAATCCAATTGATCATGTTAACCACGACTCTATGTTTGATTAGTGGCCCCCCTCGGACTGAACACTCAAAAACTTACAGGAAAATATAGACTTACTCAAAATTTTTATTTTTTTTGGTGGCTTTGCACTAGCTTTGCAGTCCATCCAAAAATTACAAACTTTTTCCACCAGTCCCAAGTGAGCAAACCTGAAATTTGGACGGTTTCAGGGACCGTTACTTTATTGTGTGCACAATTGTGTTTGCGACTAGTTTTTGAGGATTTGCCTCACACCGAGAACAAACTGAACTCCAATGATGGGCAGAAATTTTACTCTTATGGAAGCTCTGAGGGACTAATGACTTCAACATCCTCTCCGCTCCGCTCCAGCACCTGCTGAATCTTGCTCAATTAAGGTAGAATGACCTTAAACCGTGCGGCCCCTCAGAAGCGCAGGGTAGACCGCCCCTTAGCCACCCATGGCATGGACCTTATTGCGTGCACAGGAATTTCATAAATAGTGACTCGATATGGACACATGTAGGGAGGTGGTTGGTTCATAGATTCATGGTTCATTAACTCTATTTGCACGGTTTTAGCTACATGCGTGAGCGCCACAAAGGAGAGTCTACTGATCACTTTAAGGTCATGTACACTTTTCGCTTCAAAAATTTGTAGTAAATTCAGTTTTCGCTATTTAATTCTGGAAATTTTTGCATTCACTCTCCCTCTTGTTTCCCCATCCAAGAAAAATTACAAACAGTACACACGAGGTCCACAACCATGCTGAATCTCTTATTCGCACGGTTTAAGGTCATTCTACCTTACAGGTAGCTTACAAATTAAATCCCATCTTCAAACTCAAGCATCGAAAAAGAATAAACTATTAAAAATATATCAACACACATATAAACCATTCAATATTAAAATAAAATAAAAAACAATCCAAATCCCATAGACTTTGACCTTCAAACCAAGAATGCTTCTAATACAAGTTTTCAAGTTATGCCCACAACTATAATGCACATGGAGCCAACAAAGAAAGAAAGAATAACTCCTGTCTCTTTGGAAGGGCCGGTTTGGAGGAAGTGTTTGTTTGTCAAGTACCTTGTATCATTGTCCACAAGAGAAAAACCATGAAAACATGACTATTGTCATTGCATAGGGAGGTAGATATTTTTGAATACAACACACTAAAATTAAATTAACAAGAAAGAAGGAGAAAAAATGGATGAAATGAATACATATTTTATAAAATATTGGTTGCTACGTTGTAAGTAAAAACTATTGGTTGAAATAGATATGTTTCATAAAAGTAATCAAGCTTGTTAGAAATTGGTTAGAAGCTTGATTAATTTTGTTAGAAAAATGACTTGAGAATCTATACAAAAAATAAAAATAAAAAAATATCCAGATCTTCATCTTCAAAAGATATGTACATCAAAATAAGATGTAGAATAAAAGGATAAACTAAATCGTTAATTACATCTACATAAAAGTGGATAATATCACTTTCAATAGTAAAAACGATGTGATACATAACAAAAAAAAAATCTTTTTGAAAAAAGTTTATACCACAAAATAAATTTTTCCAACTTCATCTAAACTTGCTATAATTACATAACCCTTTTTCAATTTTCATTTTTGAAAAATTGTCATAATTGAATCCAAAATGAGGTGTTAAAAGTTTTTTTTCACGTAGGCTTAACCAAACTACCCACATGACATGACTTGTCATATCTTTTACCTCACTTGTTGGAATGGACTGAATTAAAGCTTCTTGTTCAAATATGAATCTTTACAAAATGATGATATTTTTAATTATTTAAAAAAAAATATTTGATAATTTATGTGGCTGGCCGTGTTCAACCATTCATAACTTTTGCATTGTATAACCTAATCTTGTGATACAAAGTCTGGAATGTACATAACGACTTAGAGAATCCACTTACAAAATCTTAGAAATTAAAAATTATTTTTGACAATGTGGAAATCTGCCCATAATAGCCTGCGATCACATTTTGGTTGAGTGGGATTCACATTTTTGTTTTCCTTAATACCCATCCAACCTAATTCATTATTCTTGTATCCAAACCATTGCTAGTATTTTCATTTCAAGCCAAATAAAGCCCAAATATTATTCGTTACTATGTTTTTAGTCCGTATGTGTAATATGCAAGTGTAGATACTTAGTTGAGGCTATATGCTTATTTGATTGCTGTGATTATAGGACTTAATTGAACTTTGCAGTTTTAGAATAACCGTCATAATATATCATACATCGATGAGGAACACAAGACTCATCTTCTACAAATGGTAATGAAAAAAGAAAGAAAGAATGACTTCAAATTTTATAGAATTTTTGGATCAACTTAGCTTCTTGGTCCCAAAACCTCTACATATGGAGAGATTCTCAGCGATCATTTTCATGTAAAACTGGGTAGTTGAGGCCAACATCTATTCCAAAATGGGTTGAAATTTCATGCAATTGATCCATAGGGAAATGTGTAAGGCAGCCCTTAGCACTGTTCGGGAAGTTTTTGAGGTCATCCGGCTATTATCCTCTTTTTAATAAGATAGTTTGGTAATTTATGTACGATACTTATGTGATACTTGGGTGATACTAATGTGATATCCAGGTAAGAATTCGGTTTTGAATCGGAAAAAATCCTAAACCTCCAAAATCAAATCGGTAATTTGGCACTTTCAATTGGCTGACTTGTAACTAACTGCCGGATCTCCCCAATTGTTGGCCCTTAGTATCCAAGTGAGGTTTTGGCTAAGTTCATTGCAAAGCTCAATACCTGGATTCACAGTATTTACATACAGTACGTTTGTGTGTACATGCATTGATTAGGCATAGCGGTGACAGAATCTGCCATTATCTTGAGGGGAGGGGGTACAGAAGTGGGCCAACTAAGAATCAAGCACAAGATAACAATATCATTGACAGGGCACATCATGGGAACGAGTCCATATAACAGGAACTCATACTGCTTACAATGAACATTTTTTGATGTAATTTATAACTCCCCTTCTTCCACAAGATAACATCACATGTGAACCAAGGGGTCTGGATAGAAAGCCTACTAGGAAATTGCAGTGACTCTTTCTTTTGGAGACAGTCCAAATACACATTCATATTTTAAATGGCTTTAGTGACCAGATTCTCTTAGAATGATTCTCTAGGCACTGGCATCAAGAAACCTTGATGATGTTGCAGTCAAGTTAAGTTACATCATAGTGACACGTCTTCAAACAGTAATTTATGCATACAAAGACAAGAAGTTTCGGGTATAAGCACCCCTCTCATGGCAACGTGCACCTCACTTACAATGTAGGGCTCAAGCCAAAGGCTGGCACCTTGTTGATCAAGTTCAAATGAGCTTGCAGAATTTGCACATTTGGAAGTAGTTTTGACAGCCCTACAGTGGTCTCTTATTACAGTCTACCATACCTATGATGATAGAGTTTCTCAACCAAATCAGGGGAGGGATGACATTCTTGAAAACACATGAGTTTAATGGTATTTTGTTTCAGCATGAGGTTATTCCCCTTTTGAGTCCACCTTCCACAAACACAAGAAAAAAAAAAGTAAGATAAAATCCACTACAACCCGTATGATGCCCATCATAGGAGCCATATGATGCCATAATGGGAGCCATATGACTTTCTCATTTAGTTTAACTTTTTCCCCTTCTTGACCCATCTCCCAAGATCCCCAAGGACAAGCCTTTCTATTCTCCACCAATCACATCGTTTGTTTTTGCGCAAACTTGTTCTCCGGACGTCCTCCTCCCCACCTCGAAACCCCCATAAGGTATTGGCCAAGGAACAAAGACATGAAACCTAGAAACCACTCATGGCATCAAGCAACAAGTACATACACAACTTACAACGTTGTCTTCAACAAACCTTGCAGCGCACTTTAGAGGTCAATTGATGAAGCAACCCAGCAATTATTTGTGCACCAGCTTTGCAAGTTCCAAGTACGCAATTGTCGGCTTCCGCCAGCGAAGTTGCTTGCTTCGCTGGACTCCACTCCGCTACAGTCGGGAAAACCCTCGCGTCTTTGGGAGTCCCGGACAGCTACAGCCCGATACCTGCACGATACTAAGGAAATACCCGTTAATACCCTACACATACACGGGAGATACTCCGGCGCTCGAGGCGTTTTCAATGTACTCATCTCGATTGATATCTGTCATTTACTAGGGTGATACCAGTATTATAACCTGTTGATAATCTTCCAGTGCACTGCTTCGTAAACCTGTGACGGTTTTGGGCACTCGCTTCTGTCGAGGCTGTTTTTCCCGGAGCTCACCAATGAGCTAAGAAATTCGGGGATGGAAGTTGCGGAATTCTACTTATCTATTAAGCCGCGGAATTCTAGCTTGGAGAGGAAGTGGTTTGGTTGCCGCAGTCGGCACTGCATTGCGAGCTTGTCAGGGTTTCTGTTTCGGAAGTTCTCTCTAGTGTTGGAGTTTTAGCTCGAATTATTGGGGGGACCGAAACGGAGTGGGTCTTAGGATTTGCACTTATTCTAGATGGGCCGACTGTGCTGTGTTAGATCTGCTGTGGTTCTAGTCGACGAAGGAGTCGCTTGCTGTGGTTTCTCCAATTGGGGATTGAGGTGAAAACCTCGGCGCGCGCTCGTCTCTTAGTTCAGGTATAATCGCCGTTCTCGCTCTTGTTTCTATCATGTTTTAGATTGCAACACAGTGGAGAGCTTTGAGGTTTAGTACATAGATTAGCAGCTCTATGTTGTAAGAAAGAGTCGCTTCGCAACCGCCTGAGCAGGAAATTAGGGATTGTCAAAACGATGGCCTCTCTGCTAGGTTTCCAGAGTACTCACTCTGTCCTTCACTAACCTCGAGTTTCAGCACTAGGCGCTGTATCCCGAGGTCGAATAATACTTGTTCAGAAGATAGCGTATCCCCTAAGAAACTCCTCTCTGACCTGTTCAATGTCCAACTTATCAGAAGCGACACCACTACTCACCCATGTCTGAACTAGTAAACCATAGAAACCAAATCGATGTCATTCCTCACCCCACTGTCTCTCTCTCACTGTAAATTCTCCGATCATCGACATACTAACCAACCGAACATCGAACTCCTTGATGTCGATTTCCTTCCCTTCCGAATTTGGAAGCATTCCCAAACCTTCACTAGCAGATCTAGAGCACTCTCTTCGATCACTGCAGCTTGTGTGAATCTCTCCAGATAGTAAATTCCTGCGCTGCAGTGCAAATACAGTTCATTACGAAGAATTAATAACTAGAATTTGCATGAGAATTATGGTTTCACGGGAAATTGGCTGGCGAGAACGCGGGAACACGGACGGGAACCGCGTGTTCACGAGCAGCGCGCTTTTCACGAGGCAAGTTCGCTTCGAGTTTCGAGCTTTCGCTCCACATCTCGGTTGATACCCGCGGAACGAACTCGGGTGATACTGGTGTCATATCCACGCAATACCGTGGTGATACTACGGCGTCCGGGTCGGGAGATCGACGCGAATGCTAGACGTTCTAAACCTGTGCAGGCTGCTTGTGATTGTCGTTGCGATCGTAATACTAGAATACTAGCTTTAACGGACAGGGATCGGGGCGTTCGCTGCGGTGTTCCTGAGCCTAGAATCGCCGAGTACTTAGTTTTTCTAGCGGTACGGGAAGTTTGGGACGAGATGGTGTGCTCAGGTGCTTTTTTCTGATTCTTTTGGGTGGATTTTCGATCGTAGTCGAAGCAGTGGGGTTCAGGTTCCGTGTGATGTTTTTCAAGTATGCGAGGTCGTTTTATTTGGTTTATTCGGTTAGAAAACAGTTTAAGTTGCGTCTGGAATCGTGAAACGGGGTTCAGTGGTGTCCCGGAGTCGTTGGGAGCTAGGATAGTGGCTAGTAGAGGCTGTACATAGAAGGTTGTGCGCGTGTGTTTTGTTTGGTTTTTCCGCGATCTGAGGGTTTTGTTTTCATTTCTGTTGTGGTGTTGAATTGTTGGTGGTCGTCGCGGTGAGCTTCTTAGGTGTGTAGTTTGTTTGGATTTCCTGCAGTTTCTGCAAGTTTTCGACTCCCGTTGGGTAGACTGTGTTTTGTGTTCTTTAAGTTGACATTCTTCTCCGTTATTGGAGGTCATTCTAGAATTCTATTAGCTTTCTAGACTGCGACTGGGATATTTCCTGTTCTCAGTAGTGGAAGGGATCGAGTTACTTTTGCCCCATTGTTTTTTTGAAGTTTGAAGTTGGCCAGGTTTTTGAAGTTTTCGTTCTAGTTTTTGAAGCTAGGTTCCCTCTACCAAGTGGTTATTCACTGCGTAAATGCACAAATTGGGTGTAAATGTACGATTGGATAGACAGTATTAGGTTAGAGGACCAGCATCAGTCATTCGTTGTGACGAGAGTTTGTATTGTCCTCCCTTATTGATGCGGTTCTCAAAATAGAGACTTCAGAATGGGTTTTAGTACCGGAATAGGTCACTTGTTTCAATACATTCGAGGTTTGAGAATTAACATGGCGCAGGTTATGATGTAGGAGTCGAATTTGGCAACGTCTACGAATCAGAGCCACAAGCGGGGAGAATTTTTTGAATCATCCATGTTGCTCTGACTGCCTGGATAATCTTCATAGCAGCCATGTTAGTCATTAGCCCTACTGCCCCTCACCTGCATCCGTCTTCAATAAATATGCTAGAAACAGGAAAACCGGCAATTTCACCCTCTACAAGTCCACGATCTCGCCAGTCGGATATGCCTTCTCCTACTTCAGGACTAGACCAAAGTTTAGAACCAGCTTCACCTAGGAATCCCGTCTCTTCTACCTTGGAGGTCGTGAGAAGCCCAGGTGATGTTGAAGCAGATCCTTATCAATATGTACCTGCTGGAACCCCCGGTAGACCGAGCAATGATGAAGATGGCTTGCCCGGCAAAACAGAAATCCCGCTTTTGACGACTTTTCCAGCCAAAGTTCCGCTGTCTGTATTGCCTGATTTGGCTTCTAGTGCGGGCGATTGCGAAGGAATGGGGGGCAAAAGCTTAAATTCAGATGTTGTATCTGCTCTTATATCAGAAGACAGCACTAATGAAGGCCAATCTTTTGAATCCGTGGACAATTCGGCTATGGATTCCATGATGGGAGAGAATGGGTTAAATCAACAGGAGTTATCAGTCAAGGACAGGTTGCTTGTGAGAGCCACCCAATCAATGCCTGTCTCGATGTCTTCTTCTCCGCGTACCCCAATTTTAAGGGACGATGCAGGAAAACCCCTACATATAATTAGTGGAGAGCCACCAGAGGACAGCGTCCACCTCATTCAGAACATATATGCTCACTCCGTCAGCTTAACATCAGGTGAGATTTATTTGCAGCAGAAGTTCAACCAATTTACTCTTAACTTATTTGTTGCTAGGGTTCCTTTCGAGAAAACCTGCTCTGCTCCATGTTCGTTTCAAAGTTTTTACACCTTGTAGTAGAAGGCGTACTTTTGTCTTTGTTTTGTAATTTTGATGAATGATAGTTGAAGTTCTTCATACTTGATTTTACAGTTTCACATGCTGTTGATGCTATGTACTTTGCTCTTTTTGGCCATTTAAGTGTCATCGCAACCTTGGAGCATGTGAACATTTGGTGAATTTCATAAAATCGACATTTTTTATTTCAGAGGATTCAGTCGTGAGATCAAAGTCAATGCCACTGGCAAGTTCTCAGAGTTCTCAAAGTTCGGGGAAGAATTTGACACGTTCTAGCACCGAAAATGAAAGAAGAAGGAAAAAAGGTGAAGAGGCCAGTATTCGCATTGTTGGAGAGCCCAGATTGTCGAACCGTAGAAAGGTGTCTCTCTCTCTCTCGCTGTCCCTCCTACATTTGTCCTCTTAACATTGCAGTAATAATTTTAAATTTGTAGCATGATTATATACCTTGTCAGCCTATATAACTCGCTGGTTTTGTGGCAGAAAAAATTGCTGAGAAAGCTAGCTACAATCAAAAAAGACGGGGCGGTGGAGTTTGACATGACTGAGAGTTCACAAGCAGCTAAGGACTTGTTTGGGTTTGGTTTCACGCCTAGAGTAACATCCGAGAACATGTGTGCTGATTATGAACAATTATCGTCGAAGAACGAGGAGTTTATGAGCGATCATGGGACAATCCCTCCGTTGAAAATCGTCATGCTCATTGTTGGTACTCGTGGTGACGTTCAACCATTCATAGCGATTGGGAAAAGATTGCAGGTCATCTCAAGGCCCATCCTCATGTGCCATTTTGGGTAGATCTGTAACCTGCATTTGGATAATATGTGCACTGGTGCTTACGAGACCACTGACGACTGTGGGATGTCGTTTGGGTGGTCATGTTTGCAAAACCGTGTTGTGTGAGGGTCTTTGGATATATCTTATTCCCTGTTAAATCGACTTTCATAGTTTTCCTTGCTTCAGAGAAAGGAAAATGTCTTAACCCATGCTCATTTGATGACCATATTACAGGAACATGGACACCGTGTAAGACTGGCGTCACACAAGAACTTTGAAAACTTTGTGAAGAGGGAGGGTTTGGAGTTCTATCCACTAGGAGGCGATCCTGTGGTCCTTGCCGGATGTATATTCTCAACTCTAGAACATCAAAGTTGAATGTTCATTACTGCAATTTGAGTGTCTTTGAATGTTGAGGAGGTTTACGGATGTGAAACTGGCGTCAAAGTATAGTGGTCTGTGACTTGAAAGCATTTGGAGTCTTCTGTCTTGTCTTCTAATGTGAGTGGCAGGTTTGTGTACATAACAGTGCGGAAGTCGAGCACTGGTTAGATGATGAGCTTGTTGAATGAACAGATCGAATGTCAGCAATAAATTAAATAAATTTGCATGAAGCGTGCATGGTTGCATGGTTCTGCGGACTTTGCCAAGGAGCAGTTTGGGACATTAAAACCAACTTTAAGCACTTAGCAAGTTCGTTACTCTGTTCGGAACATTTTTATCTCACCAAGTTTGTCTGCGGTGTTGGCAGATATGGTCAAGAATAAGGGTTTCTTGCCTTCCAACCCTTCCGAGATTCCAGTACAGCGGGAGCAAATTAAATCGATCGTGTATTCTTTGCTGGCTGCTTGTACTATGCCCGACCTAGACACTGGTATTCCGTTTGAGGCACAGGCTATCATAGCCAATCCTCCAGCGTATGGTATGCATTTTACTGAAATTTTATGTTGTATAAAATTGGCACTCTCGTAGACAGCGGTGATAGAATAATTTACAAATGAATTCAGGTCTTGTATGTGGTTTATATTGCTGTCATTGAGTACCTTACTCTATTTGCAACATGAGGAATCAGTTTCTGTTTTTCTATTTGAGTGTCATATAATTTCTCTTCAAGATATGTTGCGGATATCGTCCAATTATTATTTTTAAGAGTTTCATGTACATCTTTGTTGAATTTTGGTAACGTGAAGTAAGCAAAGCGTTTGACCTTCAGTTTAATGAAAAGAATTGGGTCTTTACAGGACATGTGCATGTAGCAGAGTACCTCAAAATACCGTTGCACATCTTTTTCACGATGCCTTGGACGTAAGTTTTCAACCCTGCCAAGTTGTCATGCAGTCCTTTCTGGGCTACCTGTAGAAAGGCCACTGTTATAGTTCATTAGGAGTCATATACTTGCTAAGGGAGTAGATGCAACCAAACGGCCTTACTTGCTGTGGCAAGTTAACTTCGCACTTGCTTTTCCCTTTTCTCTTTTTTGAAAACTTGGTTTTCTTTTTGAATTTTGCAGGCCTACTAGTGCGTTTCCACATCCCCTATCTCGTGTCAAACAGCCAGCTGCATATCGAGTAAGTGTCTTACTAAATCTGTTGCCCATGACCAAGTAGAAATGCCCCACACTTTCCTCTCAACAAGCTTCACTGGTTGCCAACAATGCTTTTCTTGACAATAGCTCCGCTTCACAAGATGGTTTTGTTGTATCTGAACGCTCAGTGCTGTCTTGATGTCTGTTATTTTCATGTCAGATGTCATATTCAGTGGTGGACACTTTGATTTGGTTGGGGATTCGTGGAATAGTCAACAGTTACCGTAAGAAGAAGCTGAAGCTACGACCCATTACTTATTTGAGTGGTTCTCAAGGTTCAATCTCTGAAATGCCAACGGGCTACATCTGGAGTCCCCACCTGGTTCCGAAACCCAGAGGTTTACTCCTTTCTATTTACTTCTGAGTTTTCTGAGGTTTCTGAGCTCTACTGGATCGTTTGTTAAATGCTTTTGTCTATACTAACCTAACACATGATTCTTTGTTGTCATGCAGACTGGGGACCATTGGTTGATGTGGTTGGCTTTTGTTTCTTAAATCTTGCCTCGGACTATAAACCTCCTGAAGACTTGGTGAAATTTTTACAAGCTGGCCCACCTCCTATTTATATTGGTTTTGGAAGTCTTGTAAGCTTCTTCAATCATGGATCTATAAGCTGCATTTTTAATGACTTAAGTCTGCCAATTTCGAACATTGGCCTAGTCTATCTGAAATTTTCTTGATGACATTTGAACTACTTCATCTTCAATTTCAAAGTTTTCTTTTGATTCAATGTATGTCCAAAGAGGGAGTGTCAACTCAATGTAGTAATCAATATATGCCTTCTCTTACTGTCGTTTCCATTCATATGTTAGATTAATCAGACAGCCATATAATGAAGAATGGATTAGGGTAACTGATGCTGGGTGGAATTGGATGTGTTTATTGTTTCTATGTAGCCTGTTGAAGATCCACAAGGTATGACTAAAATCATTGTTGAAGCAATCAACAAAACCGGGCAACGAGGAATAATTGGCAAGGGCTGGGGTGGCATTGGAGATTGTAAGTTTGTCTCCGAATCATGCATTTTTCCTGATCTGTAATTTTACTGGTCCTTGTTTGAAATGCGTTACGCTTGGTTTTCTTCTAGACATATTTAGGCATTGAAATGAAATGCCCTTTTCATATAATCTTTTGAAACGATGCAACTTGGTCTCAGACTTGTCTTATTTCTGAATAAAATCTGGTCAAGTTTCATAGATTGACACGTCTTTGGATTTCTTACTACTGGCAGTGGACGAAGTACCCGAGAATATTTTCCTTCTGTCAGATTGTCCACATGACTGGCTATTTCCTCAATGTGCTGCAGTGGTATGCATTCAGGACTTCAACTTTTTTACATGTCATATGTTCTGTTTGCCGAATTTGTTTTGCTCTTTGGATGATACCTTCAAGAAGTGAATGTTCAGTATTTTGCAGCATTGCTTTTAAGGTGTTATATCAGCAATATCGTGGTTGACATGCTCTGTATGAATGCTTCTAGGTCCATCACGGTGGTGCAGGGACCACATCTGCAGGTCTCAAAGCTGCGGTAATTTTCATCTGCTAACTTTTTCAATGTTTTTTTGGGCTCTACCACATACTACTTAAAGAACCAAATTATTTTCTGTAGAAAAGGCTACAAAAACACAGTGTTTTAGCTGCATCACTCTTTTGAAACTTCAATTGTTTTTGGACCACAGTCTGGTGGGAAATTCAATTAGGTCGGTCCATTAGCTAGTTCCGAGGATCAAGCTCATGTTCTCGTTGTTGTTTCCACAGTGCCCAACAACAATCATCCCCTTTTTCGGAGACCAACCATTTTGGGGTGACCGGGTGCATGAGAAGGGTGTAGGACCAGTACCTATTCCAGTCAATTACTTCACTCTGGAGAAGCTCATCAGTGCTATTGAGTTCATGCTTGACCCTGCGGTATGCTTCTGTTGTTAATTGTATATATCTACTAATTGAGAAGTGTTAGCATCTTTTTTAAACACAATATACATACATTTCTATTAAACAAGTTGTTAGACTTAAACTAGACAATATCTGTTACATGGTTATTTACAAATTGAGAATGCATTGCCAGGTGAAACAGAAAGCAGTGGAGCTAGCGAAAGCCATGGAATTTGAGGATGGTGTAGAAGGAGCTGTGAATGCTTTCCATAAACACATTTGGAAGGAGCTACCACAGATTGTGTGCAATGCGCCACAAAATATACGCCGCCGCAAGAGGTCAATGTTTAAGGGTTTTTTTGATGCCCTGTGGATCAAGGACTGTTTTTTCCCTTCGTGAAATCCCGTGAATCCCACCAAACCAGGTCCGTTTCTCTTAGGTTCCCCTCTCCACGGGACACCAGGGCCACCTGTATACTAGATTTATACCCTTTTTGCCACTGTATAGCTCGGGTATGGTTGTATCGATTTATTCATTGATCCTCATGACGGGCATGTCGACATGTACACGTAGGTTGGGCACTTGTAAATTAGCTTCTATAGTAATTTGAGTCTTTTTAGAGAGGATCTATTAGGTATCAAATTTGATCTCATCCCTGTTTACTAGATATTTAGTAAGCATTTAAGGCAATGCCAACTCTCAGTCTTTGTAAAAGAAGTCAAGGAGCGACTGATTCAGCTGCGATATGCCGTTTCGCTTGAATACCGTACTCGTTTGTAGATTTCACAGAAGTGGGTCGAGGGAGTGGAGTTGATACTGAGCTTGAGAGAAAGAGGTCTCGAGAGTCTAAAAAATTCTTACCATCACTTACATCAGTTCTGAACATTTCTCTAAGCCGGTGTAACAGAGATTCTCACTTTGTTGTGCCTAATTCCATATTTGTAGAAACTATCTGTGTACGAAATCACACAAGTTTGGGCAATGCCACATGTTGTTTCTCGCATTGATCCATGCATTTCTGCTGGATCAGTCTTATCTGCCTGTTACATAACTACCACTGTTGGAGCCAGCACAAATTGATTAAATTCGTTGTTGGCACAGTGTAGCTCACTAATTCGTGAAAGTCTTACATTTTTCAATTGAAAACATCGTGACTTTACAATAGATTACAGCAGCACAGGACAGATTACAAATGATAGGGAGCTGGTTCTATGGTTCATCGTTTTCTCTGCATGGAGATCAGTGTAAGTTAGCTGCATGGTAGTGTGAAGATGAGCATTTACAAATTGACAGTTCCTGTCTGACTTTGGTTTTGTATATCTCTTAATCGAGAATGGTGTTTTCAAATGCTGATACGATACAGCTACAGCTCTTGTGTACAATGGAATCTCTAGACCACTATGTTTTCTTTGTCGCAGCTCTACAGTACAACAGACTCTGATAGTTTTGTAACCTCGGCGCTCTCCACGTAGAAGAGGATGGATAGCATTCTCTTGAAGCACACAGGAACCCGTGGATATTGAACCTAAGTGATATAGTTGAAGACAAATGTTGTCTTGAAATTGATGCTCATCGACTTCGGGTGAGTCTCACATCAATAGGGTTGCAGACTTCAGATTTGGATGCACGGTAATCTGCATTGGTGGTTCAGTCTGTGAGTCTTATTCACATTTTTGGGTGTGTGTACTTTTGCGAGTTATCAAAGTAGAACGACAAGATTTGTTACAGTACCGGATAATCAAAATCGAAAAATCTGACAGCATAAGTAGAAGGCGGAGACAGCAGCAAGGAAGCCCTCGGCTTCACAAATTCCTCGGCATATCCAACAAATACTTGATACACAGAAGTTTCAGAAAATAACATTTACAGTTGAGAGATATTTACATATTGTACAGCTCACCGAATCCTGTGTATAAGAAATAGTTCACGGCTCAGAGGTCTTCCTTTGGGATGGGCTCTCTTCTGCTATGGATGGTCCCCCACATGAACATGTAATGACAACTAATGATCACAGCATCTCCAGCTTTGTTTTCGCAAGGTGACAGTAGATTGGCCTTCACTGGATCCGAAGAGCTCCAAAACCTGGGTCAGTGATAGTACAGCCCCTCGGCATGTCCACCGTTTCAAGGAACTGCATCGAGTCTCAGCTCGACAACGAACTTGGACAAGCAAGCGGGTTCAATGCTCTGCTGAGTCACGTCAGTCCATGTTTTGGTGGACATGTCCAGCATCAGCATAAGGTTGTTATTCGTCCCACTATCGGTATGTTCGGAGCCATTGTGATCTTCTGAACCCATATCATATGAAGCACTGTAGAAGAGATGCCTCTTCTTTCCAAGGAGCAGAATAACATCTCCGCAAAGAAATACGTTAAAAAAATAGTTCTCCAGTTCAGTAGCCTTCGGAATAAGGCAGAATAACTCCCATTTCGACTCACATTTTCTGTCGCGTCCCCGTTCTTCTTTTAGCTTGCTTTCATGAGTTTTCAAGAGGAATAAGCTTCCTTCTTCAGCTTGAAAGAGAAAAGATCCCTCAACCTGTGCAACTATGTCATGCTCGAAGTCAGGTGGGTACAGGATGCTGCTCGAGGCTCCGGGCTGTATGTCGTATGTGTGTATGCTCCCATGGTATACATTAACCAAAATGTAGCGGCCGACTACATCAGGCTGTCTGCTCCAACCGAGCCGAACCCAAGAGTTGGTCTCAGAGCTGTAAACATGAAAGACCTCAGGTTCCTTGATATTGTGAGACCCTGCAGAAAATATGCGTAACATCTTGAGAAAACAGATGACTCCAAACGCATGAACTTATGCCCAGAACAAATACCAACTTCTGAAAAATCCGACCTTGATCTTTCATAACAAGGCATTGCAATGCCAGGAAGTGTAACCTCGCAACCCTTATATTAAAAGCATATTTCTTAAGATTTATGACATTTCTCACATGCCAAGTACACACTCGTTAGCTTCATTTATTCACATATAGATCAAATGCTCAAGTGCTCATTCAAATTTAGACAAACTGTAAGCAAAACCCTGGCGAGCCAGAAATGATGAAATGGGTGAATTTGAGATGTAGTGCATGTTGTACCTAGAAATTTTATGGTATACTCCCTTGACTTCATGTCCACTTTCATCTGAAATGCTTTGGGAATCATCTGTACTCCCACTACAGGTGGAAGCTCTCGCCACGTACAAGTGAGTGGATTACACACAACAAGTTGAAGACACTCGTCAACTTTACCATATTTTACAAAGCAAAGCAGACCTCCATCAGCTGCTACAAGATAAGAGAACGGCAAATAGTGAAGGGGAAGCCCATGCCATGTCCTTGCTCTGGCATCGTAAGCCCATACTCTTTTCGGATTAGTTCTCTCACTCTCCACAACTGCAAAACCCTTAGGTCGTCCATCACAAAACGCATGCTGAAAGGCAGGTGAGCTAAGATCGGCACGCCACTGTTTGGAAAGAAGCCGGAGCCGAATAAGGGATTGTAAAGGCAACCGAGCAAATATCAACTCTAGTATAATTTGCGGAATGTTACTCCATATGTTTGGATCCATCATCAAATTCTGCAGTTCCCATCACCTCCAAGATTGTCAATCCATGTCCATGACACCCAATCAGAACTAGGCTTCAAATCTCTCCAAGACCTTCAGACACTTCCAACTCTCAAAACATTCTAAAAGAGCACACATGATTCTCAAATCTCCCAAACAAACTCAAAACTGTGTCAACTCCAATAAAAAAACAAACCAAAATATGAGCATAACACAAACCAGAATCTCAAAACCTCTTCATCCTTCACTAAAGACCAAAAAATGACATATTTCTCTTTAGTCATTATATTTCCCCCCGGAAATGCTCTCAAACAACCACACAAAACTCAAAAAAGGAAACCCATTGCTTTCAAAAACCAAAACCTAAAATCCTACAAACCAGGCCCCAACTTCCAATACTCCTTGAATCCCATCTTCACGAAAGCAAACCAACCTACCTCGCTCACTAACTCCAAATTCTGCAACACACCAACGAACACAAGACTCGACTTTTCAGAGAAACTCAACCTCAAAAAACTCACAACTTCCAACAGGTTCCTGAAGGAGAAAAAAAAACACCACAACCGACATGGACTCCATACAAGAGCCTGTTGGCTCCACCCACACCCACACCCTGACCCACCTGCTGAAACGATTCCGAAACTGCAGACGCGCATCCTTGAGCTCCCTCCTCACCTGTCTCGGAATCCATGGCACCGCTTCCGGAGTTAAGTCAGGAATGTGAATGGTATGATGAGCTCCAGGATTGCAAAAGCTGCCATTGTGATGTTATGGGCAACTTGTTGCAGCGATCATGTGATGTTCTCTCCGGAGGTGATGACATGACTCTGCTTTGCTGGCGCAGTTTCCATGTTTTGGTTACTTGCCACTTGGCTTTGATTGTTTGCATTTCAGTTATGCCAACGCAGCCCAGTGCCAGTGCCAGTGCCAGTGCCATTTCAGGAATGTGTTCCCTAAGCTGTTACTGCGTCTAAAGCCGGCATTCTATCAGATAATTGTATGGATTGTGGAATCTTAAACCGGGTGTCCGGGTATATAAGGTGGGGACAGACTCTGCACCATTTGGCACCCTAATCCTTTGAGGTCTCTCCACCTCTCTCGGAGCTCTCAATGAATGGGGGGAGTAGTTCAAGATCTTTTGACTCCGAAGTTAGAAAGAGGGAGATAACCTCGGGAGTGAGTTGAGACTACCGGTTTAAACTGGAAGTTTGTCCTCCCATCTGCGCTCAACGCCGAGGTTACCTCATGGTTTCTGTTTCTGGAGTCAAAAGAACTTGACTACTCCAGTGATTTGCAGAGAGTTTCGAGAGAGGTGGAGCGGCCTCACAGATTAGGGCTACAAATGGTGCAGAGTGTGTCCCCGCTTGAAATACCAGGTTTCCAGGTTTCAATCAGTAGTCCCTTGTAACCTCTCATAGTAACAAAACGAAACGATGATAAACAAAGGGACAACAACATAAATGAATAGATAAAATGTAAGTAAAAAGGTATCAAAGGAGAAGCACCACTTATGAAGAGGTACCAAAAAAGTATACAAATAGTTATTAGAAGCCTACTTACACTCACATTATTTATCATTAATTTATTTTTTTGTAAATTATTTTGTTTAACATTAGTTTAATTCAAATTTAATTTTTGATTTCATAGCTTTGTTCCAAGTTTTATTTAGAGACCTTTTTCAAGAAAGTATTTCAAGAAAGTATTTGAAGAATTATTTCAAGTAAGAATTTGAAGACTTACATAAAGAAAAAATTTCAAGCTTTATTTCTATTTTTTATTTTTATTTTTTTATTTTTATTTTTTTTGAAGCAAATGGTGAGTTTATTCCATAACAAAGTGAGACAAAATAAAGAACACCGCAGCACAACCGAGCCGGCGTTAAGCATGCTGGCGGCCTGAAATTTTTGGATTTTTTAACTTACCTGATAAAATACCAACCTGAATACACCTACCCATAATTCACTACCTAGCGATGAATTGTCCTGTTAGGGGTCGCTGGTAATTCCAGTGAATTCCAGAGTCTGTAGCCGTGAAGAACACCCCCCGGTGGTGCCACACGGATTCGAAGTCACGTTGAACACTCGGAGCATTTTGCGGGAGGTTGTGTTGTGCCCATTCCACCCGTTCATTCGCCATCGGAGCAAGATCGATGATGGCATCCCACACTGTGCGCTCAAGGACGTCAGGTGGCCATCTGGAATTGTGAAACACTGCTTGATTCCGTTGTAACCAAATAGTCCAGAGCACCACCCCTCTGATGAGGGACCAGACTTTGCTGAATTCCTTGAAATGCACAGGGAGGGCTACTCCGAGTATACATTGGTCCCATAATAACATGGGCCAAGGCATGGATGATGGACTCAGGGGGAGCCCGGGCGAGTACATACAGGATAGTAGTCGCAAAGATCCAGGCCCGATAGGCCGGGTTCAAAACTTATTTTCCTTTAGAGG
This sequence comes from Ceratodon purpureus, assembly GCA_014871385.1. Classification (NCBI taxonomy): domain Eukaryota; kingdom Viridiplantae; phylum Streptophyta; class Bryopsida; order Pseudoditrichales; family Ditrichaceae; genus Ceratodon; species Ceratodon purpureus. The sequence continues at coordinate 16,104,865 of CM026427.1, forward strand.
AAATATTATTTACTTCCAAGTAAATTGTTTCTCTCATTTCACAAAGATGGCCTCAATTCATAGTTTAATAAAGTATGTGACCTCTGTAAAATGAAGCATATAAATAATTCATCTTGAATAGCACACATTCAAGGAAAAATATATATATTCGATTTGAATCTACAGAAGTCATCAACAGAGGAACAAGTTCTATAAGAACTATCATCTACAAACTTCCATTCTAGTAAGACTTGTACTATTCATTTATCCAGAATTTATATGCCATATCTCGCATAGATAGTTCTTGTTTTATTTATCTTTGTTGATTGTTTTCAATTATGATATCGCATCTAATTTTGAAGTTCTCTTTAATCTTGCCAGATTTATTTTCAACCTCCGTGATAAACCATTGGAGCAGCCTAATTCTTTAAAAAGCCTTTGTGCATATGGCCTTTCTATTCCTCACCAAATTAATGAGGTGATGAAGTGCACGTTTTTTCCTCTACCTTTTAGCACTTTGGAGATCACAAAATATAAATAAATATTGAGCTCATGCATCTTGATGGATCGGGACGAAATCATTGGCATATTGTGCCATAATTATATTCCAGAAGAAGCACTGACAATATTGTTTTAAGACTTTATTTTCTCTTTATAAGGAAAAGAGGATTGTGCACTGAGAAAAAGCTAGGTTTGGTGGAAATATGATCATGTGTGGCTGGCATGATGACAAAGTTCTCCACAAGAATACGATATTAAGAAAACTGTTTATATGGATTTCAATTTCTATATTTTTTTTATTTTTTTTACATAAAAGATTTGAAAGCATTGAATTACAAGTAAATGACTTTGCTACCATGGTTTAGAGAAAATTAAATAATCTTTAATAATTTAGAGAAAGTTAAAGAGGATGTTCAATTTGCTCGAAGTTGTAGCTTGTGAGACCATTTTACAAGATCTATTCAACCGTATGGCAAATGGAAATGACCCGTGGGATTCCGTGGATCGTTCACCATCTTGGACTCCGCCAGCAGTGATTACATTTCAAGATATTAAGAATGCTCGTGCAATCTCTACGCTTTGGAAGAGGGAGATTGATAATAGTCCCGAATACGCTTGCTTGAGGTTGGCAAAGTGGGACATTTGTATCATTAATTAATTGTCGCATTGCTTGGGAAGCGACATGACTCTGATCAATCGAACTTGCTTGACTTCAAAACCGAAATACCGGACATCATATTCCACGCTCGCAGAAAACTGAGATACTTGGAGTGAAGTGCAAAATCTGAAATATCAAGAGTGAAGTGCGATGGACTTGTTGTGTGAGAGAGAGAGAGGCATTGAATGCAGTATGCGGCACTTGGAGAAGTGTGCTGCATGCGCTGTTTTGTGGAATCTAAGTGTTGTGGTTCATAACTAAAACAAACTAGCTCTTTATCTTTCAGGAGACTCGAATTGAAGAGCAGGTTGCTTCACTATAGTTTTTTACTTTGTTTAAAGAAAAATTTAAAAATACTTATTTATAATATATTGCTATATACTTTTGAAGCTTAAGAAAATTGTTTATATGGATTTCAATTTTTATATTTTTTTTATTTTTTTTACATAAAAGATTTGAAAGCATTGAATTACAAGTAAATGACTTTGCTACCATGGTTTAGGGAAAATTAAATAATCTTTAATAATTTAGAGAAATTTGAAAAGGATGTCCTATTCGTTGGAGGTTGTAGCTTGTGAGACCATTTTACAAAATCTACTCAGTTGTATGGCAAATGGAAACGACCCGTGGGATTCCGTCGATCGTCCACCATCTTGGACTCCAATAGCAATGGTTACATTTCAAGATATTGAGAATGCTTGGGCAGTTTCTTCACTTTGGAAAAGGAAGATTGATAATAGTCCTGAATACGCTTGCTTGAGGTTGGCAAAGTGGGACTATGATTCATATAGAGATAGCCACTAGTTCTTGAAAGATGAATATCAGGCGTATCAATTTAATGTGAGTTATCTCTAGCATGTGAGATACATTAGTTTTGTAGTTAGTTTTTAAAATAATAATATAGAATACATAAACACCATTAAATAGTGGTTATAATAGAAATTAGGAATTCAAAGTTCTCTAAATTTTAAAGCACTAAATTTATACATACTTATTTCCAGATATAACAATCTAAAGCCATTAACAAAGCCAAAAAAGCAGACGCATTCATACGCATAAAAAAAGTGAAAGTTTTTGAAAGAAAGTGATGACCCATATAATGAAAGCTTTTAAATCTTGGCTCAAACCTTTAGAAGGAATGCGACCAAAGTGGATTCCAAATAAATGTGGAAGGATCGGACATACTCCGTTTTCAACGATGGGAATTTCAATAAATTACTTTACAGACGCCTATAATGATCCCAATGATTCTGGCATGGGATTTATCTTGTGGTTTCATGAAGGCAAACTATCATTTTAATGCATAAAATATTACAAAACGTAAAAATAAGTAAGAACTTCACAATTTATGCATCTGTTTACATAATTCACATTTTTTCATATTAGAATTTATTCATGTAGTTGCAACTACACATCATACAAGTTAAAGAAAGGAAATGTTTTTAGTAATTTTGATATTCACTAATGTTGAACAAGAAAACAACCATAGAAGTAGGGGCTGTGAATTTGTTCTACCAAACTATGGATAATGGCGTATACATCAAGCCACGTAATGGAACAATTTTAATGTTGGATTCAGCAAAAATTAGGCACGGCACCTTAACGAACAAGGGATTCATTCAAATGGGTTGTGCTCTTGCAATAATTCTTTTAGATTTTAATAAATGTAGAAAACATATACATAAATTTTAGAAAATTAATAATTTAGTTGCAAACTTTGAATTGGATGCTTTGCTTGTAAAGAACCCAAACGAATTTTAAAAAAATGAAATTTATGTAGTATGATGTTTGGTTTAGAAAATTGCATTTGAACATTTTCACTTTCAAGCAAGGTTCATAAACTGCAAGGAAACAATGTAATGCCTATAATTATTAAGATTAAATAAATGTGGTTGTTTAAAAAAAATCATAGTTGACAATGACGTTTCTTCCTTACATGCCTTAACCCCTAAAGGCTCTTGGTGGTTTTTGAGCAAGAACTACAAAAAACAGATCTCTAATTATAGCAACAAACATGGGCAGTCTATTGTTTGGAGATCCCATGTCTCACCTAATTTTCTCCACATCTATAAATGGGTCCCAGTAAATTTTAATTTATTAAAATAGCTCCTTAAAGGAAAATATTTTATACTCGATGAGAGGGGGGATTTCATTTTTTCCATTAAAGGGTCTTCTTCATGTCTTTTAAAAACCAATTCCAACGAAATGGCCGTTTTTCAAAATAAATAACCTTATAACTCTATCCAAGAATTTGCCAACCAGAGCTAGGCAAAGGCTTAGCGGTATGAAAAAATAAATCAAAATTAAATTTAAGACACAAAGACAAAGGGAGGAAAGATATTGTGGATATACTACTTCAGTTGAAACTTGAAACCATCAATTGACAGAAGTGCTATTCTAGCAAAGCGGTATCCAAAGTAGATGACAACTTGCTAGCAATCAAAAAAATAATCCCGAAGACAAATATATCGGCGACTTTCAGCTATAGACATGTTCCCATAATCATGAATCTAAGATGACCATATGAGAGCGTCAATCTAAGGGTCTTTACAGTCTGGAGAAATAAAATGATATGTTTTTGCAAAGAAATCAAGGTTTCGCAGCTGAGATGTTGCAGTTTGGCAGTAACGTTGCTTCAACACGTTGCTGGAGGGCAAGATTTTTAGTAGTGATGCAAGATTGAATTGTTATTCATTGTAGCAACTTTTGGACATATACTCTAATTTTATTTTTTTAAATTAACAAAGAATTTTAATTCTCAATATAAAGTTAAAATTTGAGATAAAATTATTGACTTACAACTAATTTATATTGATGAATATTATAGAAATATTGGTAATACCCAATGATCTAAATGTATTCAAAATGTGTTTTTAAGGGTTTGTTATTATTTATTACCATAAGTGTAATGGTATTGATGATTTGAATATACCCTAATAATTATAGCATCACGAAGTTCTTTGAGTTTTTTAATGTTAACTTACTCCCAAAAATGTTTTTGAATCTTTAACCAATGCAACATCTAAATGCCGAAGTTACCTTGGTGATTTCATATTTGGAGTCAAACAAAGTTTATTACTTCTCTAATACGCAAGTCTGACCTCCGAGAAAGGTGGAATGACCTCACGGGATTAGAATTCCAAATGGTGAAGAGTGTATCCCTGCTTTATATACTCGTACTCCCGATTTAACTACAAACATTAGGATTCCAAATGGTGAAGAGTGTATCCCTGCTTTATATACATATACTCTCGGTTTAACTTCAAACATCAAGATGGGCAACCGGAAAAGGATTTAAGAAATTTCATGTTAGAATTTAGAAGTAAGAATTGCTTGTCAGATTACCATAATCTCAACTACTTCATCTCATTTGTGTATATGATTGGAGTACATGTTTAATAAAAATATAATAAGTTATATATATCTATTGAAACAAACACTACATGGAAATTAAAAATCACTTTTATAGTTAACAAATCTAGCCATGCGCAAGTGATATACTGTGATCGGAAACAAGACATGAAGTTACAGAAAACCATTTACATGGATGTAACTTAATAATTGCACACACTCCAATTCAAATAAGAGTCACCCGTGCTCACGACAATATGATGACGTGAGAGAATGATACAAATTTGTGAAATCTCAAGTTTACTAAAGCGATGTCGGAATGTAACCCGGTTGAGCTGGAACCATTTGTCAACGTAACTGCTACTATAGAAAACCAGTCCATGAAGTGGATGAGAAAAGGAGATCTATCATCCCAGCATCTACTATGTGGACCACGGTCAGGTTGAGTATGCATTCCCAACCTGACCGTGGTCCACATAACCTACATTTCTCTAAGCCGGTGTAACAGAGATTCTCACTTTGTTGTAACAGAGATTCCATATTTGTAGAAATTATCTGTGCACGAAATCACACAAGTTTGGGCCATACCACATGTTGTTTCTCGCATTGATCCATGGATGCAATTTCTGCTGGATCAGTTCTTAACTACCACTGTTGAAGCCAGCACAAACTAATTTCGTTGTTGGCACAGTGTAGCTCACTAATTCGTGAAAGTCTTACATTTTTCAATTGGAACCATCGTGACTTTACAATAGATTACAGCAGCACAGGACAGTTATGATAGGGAGCTGGTTCTATGGTTCATCGTTTTCTCTGCATGGAGATCGGTATAAGTTAGCTGCATGGCAGTGTTAAGATGAGCATTTACAAATTGACAGTTCCTGTCTGACTTTGGTTTTGTATACCTCAAGTGTTGGTACGATACAGCTACAACTCTTTGTGTACAATGGAATCTCTAGACCACTATGTTTTCTTTGTCGCAGCTCTAAAACAGACTCTGATAGTTTTGTAACCTCAGCGCTCTCCACGCAGAAGAGGATGGATAGCATTCTCTTGAAGCACACAGGAACCCGTAGATGTTGAACCTAGGTGATATAGTTGAAGACAAATGTTGTCTTGAGATTGATGCTCATCAACTTCGGGTGAGTCTCACATCAATAGAGTTGCAGAGCACGAAGATTGCGAAAGCCCTGTTTCCCACGCGGAGCTAATTCAGATTTGGATGCACGGTAATCTGCATTGGTGGTTCAGTCTGTGAGTCTCATTCCCGTCCCAAGCAAAGGATTAGGTTACGCGTAGAACGTCATTGTTCCTGCTCCTCATGTATCCATCTGTACATTTGGTTTCGGGTACCCCATGAAATCTTCAATGCCCAAACCTAACCATGGTTTCTTTGCTACGTAGTATTTACAGCCCTTAGTGAGATAGTTCTTCCAAGTTACCAACCATGAATTGCCTCATGTCATACTTTCCTGAAGGGAACATAACAATGCTCGATGAGAAAACTTGTACTTAGCATATCCCAAATAAACCATGTCTCAATTATCTGATAGAATCAGTGCATGCAGAACTTACGTTGGTGTTTGATAATGCTTACAAGATTGTCTGTCGGCTTGTCCTCAACATTTCCACCACTTCTCTCATTGTAGGTCGGTCTGTGGGAGTCTCTCTCGTGCAACGAAGCGCAATCCGGAGCACACGGAGCATGTGTTCTTTCTGGTCCTTACTTGTAGCTCGAAGTAGCTTTGGGTCAAGAACAGCTTCTCCTACATTTGCCCCAACATTCTTCTGTGGCAGTGACCCACTCTGTTGAACTCTTGCTCGAACCCATTCAACAATATGCATGTGGTCGCCGAAACTTGGATCAACTGGTTGTTTTCCTGTTAGAAGCTCCAACACGAGGACACCATACGAGTATACATCCACTTTCGGTGTCACTGTTGTGCCAAATCCATACTCTGCAACAACGCAAATCTTTAAGGATCAACTCTGTGCTGCATACATTTCCTCAATCCCTGTTACATAATGGATGCCAGTATGTAGAGATTAAGAAAATGAAATTCATGTAGTTTGGATATCAATAAAACTAGATGAAGCAGTTACCAGGAGCAATGTAGCCATACGTTCCCGTCACAAATGCTGTTGACAACATGTTTTTGTCTTTCGGCTTCATCGCCATCACCTTTGCAACTCCAAAATCTGAAATATGCGGCTCCAAATCCTCGTCCAACAACACATTGCTGGCCTTGATGTCGCGATGGACGATAGGGGGCATGTAATCGTGGTGAAGGTATGACAAACCGTGAGCCACGCCTTCAGCAATTCGCAGTCTCGTCGTCCAGTCAAGCACTATTCCTCTCTCCTTGTTGTGTAACACATCGTGAAGGTCACCATTCGGTACGTAGTCATACAGGAGAAGCCCTACCTCGCCCCACTTGCAGAACCCTAGCAGTTTCACGAGGTTACGGTGCTTGGCATTGCCGATTGTTTCGATCTCTGTTAAGAAGCTCTTGTGGATATGTGTGTTCCGATCAAGAGAGACAATCTTCTTCACAACGATAGGATTGCCTGCCGCAAGTGTCGCCTTGTATACCGTTCCGTGCCCGCCCTTCCCGATGATGCAAGTATCACTTAGGTTCTGCGTTGCCTCCATGATTTCCTCGAAGGAGATCGTATTGCCCGGCGCGCTTGTGACCTCGACGTTCGATTCCCAGACAAGTGGCACATGATGTCGCCCTGGTAGAAACCGCCACCCTAATGTCCCGAGGACGAGCAGCAAGAGTCCGCTTCCTAAGATTATTGCAATCAATGGCCCCAATTGGAGGTCGTTGGTTCCATGACTCGATCCAACCGGGCTGAAAGCGACACATTTATTTTCGTCTGAGTAGAAGAGGCACAATCCAGGGTTGCCCTCAAAAGCACTTGGAGTTTGAGCAAGAAACTTCAACCATGAAATAGGCAACGACCCTATCAGCCCGTTGTATGAAATATTCACAGTAAGGAGACTAGACAGATTGTCTCCGACTGCCGAAGGTATGGTACCTGAGAGATTGTTATGAGAGAGGTCAAGTACTTCAAGCTGGTCCAGCTTCCCCATGCTTTCCGGGATTTTTCCATAAAAACCCCCATTGCTCAAGTTGAGCAGCGCCAGCGTGGGCAATGATCCGATTTCATCTGGTATTGATCGTCTGAAGGAATTCAGGGCAAGGCTGAGTTTAGTCAGTCCGACGAATTTCGGAAAAATGCTTGGGTCCATGCCAGTCAGCTTGTTGCCTTTCAATCTCAGCTCAAACAATTTCGTTAGGTTCCCAAGTGCCGACGGCATGATTCCACTTATAGAGTTGAAGCTTAAATCTAAGGTGTAAATTTTCTTGCAGCTTGAAATGGTTTCAGGAATCTCCCCTGTGAAGTTGTTAGAAGACAGATTAAGAAACTCAAGGTTTGGCAGCTTGGAAAATGCCAAGGGAGAAAGGTCGCCGGACAGCTTGTTGTTATCCAGCTCTAGTCTACTGAGGTTGCTGTTGATTCCAAGTACAGGCGGCAGCGGGCCCTCCAGCTGGTTGTTTGAGAGCTCCAGCGAACTTAGCCCGGTGCTGTTGCCGAATCCAGCAGGGAGGCTTGTAAACCGGTTGTGCCCTGCTCGGAAGCGTTTCAGACTGCGACATGTTGCAAGAGCTGTTGGAATGGCACCTTCGAACATGTTGTCCTTGATGTCAAGGAACTCTAATTTTCCTCCTGTGCAGACGCCTTCGGGTAGAGTACCACTGAATGAATTGTTGCGGATGTCCAGGACGCTTAGGTTGCTCATGAACATCCCAAGATCCGGTGGAAGGGGGCCAGTCATGAGATTGTCAAAGAAAAAAATCTCTTGCAACTCAGTCATATTTGATAATCGAGCTGGTATCACCCCTGTAAACCTGTTTGAGTTGAGAACAATCTCAGCCAAGCTTCTAAGTTCTCCAATCTCTTCGGGAATAGACCCCGACAGCTCGTTGTCACTGAGCCTCAAGCTCAGCAAGCCCGTCAAGCGCCCGATTTCTGGCGAGATGGCGCCCGTGAACGAATTCTGAGATAAATAAAAGCTCTGCAAGGATGTGCAGTTGAAGATCTCGGGGGGAATAGCTCCGGTCATCGAGTTATTGTAAACTTCAAAAATCTTCAGTCGAGCTAATTTTCCAAACGATGAGGGGATCGTGCCATTCAAATGGTTCACGTACAAAATAATCTCTTCCAGTAACTCGCAATCTCCGAGCTCTGCTGGAATGGGTCCCGAAATCTCATTCTGGTACAAATGAAGCAATGTCATGTTTCTGAGCATGCCAAATTCGCGGGGAATGCCGCCTGTGAGCTTGTTCGTGGATAGGTACATGACCTTCAAGTTACTCAAGCTTCCAAGCTCGGGTGGGATGCTGCCAGTGAAATTATTGTCCCGGATGTCAAGTATCTGGAGGTTCTCAAGCTTGCCTATCTCCTTCGGAATAGTTCCCCCGAAACTGGAGTTGCCAAGAGTTCCCTGTTTGTTGAGGAGGATTCGTCTGAGCGCGGTGGCGTTTCCAAGCGATGGTGGCAAGGTGCCGCTGAAGTAGTTGAATTGCATCCATATATCATCAATGACCGGCAGCTTTGACAACGCTTCCAGACCTGGTTCAGACCGAAAAAAAGGAGAATTATTTAAACCTCAATTAACTCCTGAGGCAGGATGAAGCGTACTTCAAGAGCGAAGGTTGATCATAGTAGGACTGTACTTGCAGACACGCAAACGTTCAAACTTCGCCCACATGCATGGTTTTGTCAATTAGAATTTAAGAAGAATGTATAGAACGAGCTTGTCAATTTTATGTATCGCTCTACTCATTGCCCCAACTCCTGATACATGAAGGAAGTAACTATACTGCATATGTCTGAACATATGCAGCAAAGCCTCTCTCATGACACTCATGCTCATGCTCAATATTATAGAGCTCAAAAAAGCCATCAACGCTCTGGTAGACGAGTTATGTTCAGCTGGACTTTATGTCGCATGTGAGCCACTGAATTATATGTTTTTTTGTCAACGGTGGATGTGAAGATCATCCTGCAATCTGTTTCATATTCAGGAAACGAGTACTGTAACTTCGAATAGTTGAGACTATCAAGACCACTCTTAAGTACACTTAAAGAAATTTAATGTATATTGTCGAACATCGATTCGCGTAGATTTTAAACCTTTCATAAGCGTCAGCAATTTACGAGAGATTCCCTGGTTACTTCTAATTATTAGAAATTATTAAGCGCAAGAATACTTTGCACACCTCTTAAAATTTGTTGTCGACGAACGGTCAGTTGAGGATGCTCTCTTGAATCACACTACTTTCTCCCACCGATAGTATATAAACCTAATTGCAGCATATAAGTACTACAGTTCAACAATTTGTTGACTACACGGTTAAAAGATTGGATCGATTTCATGCCCTATAGCAATCACAAATATGAGAATCCCAGAGTAACGAGAGAATTCATGGCAACAGACGAGAGAGCATAGCAATTTGAAAATGCACCTTTGGTGATGTCTCCAGTAAAATTGTTGTTATTGATATAGAGGCCAGTGAGCTTGGGATTCTCAAATAGCTCATGTGGGATGTGCCCTGAAAGATGATTGGATCCAACATCAAATATGTAGATACTTGAGGAGGCCGCTAACGAGGTCGGGATTACGCCCTCGAGGTCGTTAAATGCGAGAACCAAATCTCCCAGCACCGGCAGGTTGCCGAACTCAGCTGGAATGGTGCCTGACAGGAGATTGTTGTCCAGATACAAAACCTTCAGGCTTGTGCAATTGCCGAGCTCCCGAGGAATGGTTCCATAGAATCCATTAGCTGAAAGGTACAGCTCCTCTAACGACTCTAATCTTCCCAAACTTGGAGAGATTTCGCCTTCAAACCCCTGCAACGTCAAGTTGATGATCCGAACCGAGAAATTTTCCGTGCAAGTAATTCCGCTCCAATTGCACGGCGTCGCGTCTAACTCGCTCCAACCTCCAATAGCAGACGCCGCGCCGTCTGCATTTGCTATACCTCGCTTGAATTCCAGCAACGCTTCTCCATCTGGCGTCACTGCTCTGGACAGGATGACTTGCGCTATGAGGAGGTAAAGAAAGACCACGGCCCTCGCAAGAAGCATCGTCGCTTTTACAGACTGATATCAAGGACGCACGTCGAAGTAGCAGATCTTCGAGAAAACTTGTTTAAGAACACCAGCCGAATGCATTTTGAACTCGCTTGACTCAAATTGAGAAGAGATAGCATGCCGTGCGGTCACAAGCATTTACCGACAAACCAATGATTGCTCGCCTAACGTCTGAAGAAGCTCCTCCATAGCCTGAAACAATTTCTTGAAAACATATCGCAGCTCTAATTAACTCTTCCTCTCGGCATCGCACCTCAGAGAACTCCAGCGTGACTTACTTTCGCAGCCTTCCTGTCAAAAACAAAGCGCCTAGAATCAGGTGCGCCACGAAAGGACGAAGGAATTGCTTATCTCAGCTATACAGCGGACGAACACGAACAGAAGATGACCCGCGTTCATTGCTAGCGACACTAGAACTGCAAACAAACAACGCACGTTACACGAATGACACACGTTGCATTCAAGACACACGCTCTCGTTCAAAACATGAAATTACCGTGCAAAAAAAGTTCAAATGAGCTTCCATTCGGAACTCACTCTCCAGTCTTATCTGCACGCACATCCCCGCACCTCACCCAGCTACGGTTCCTTCCTTGTCCCTGCCTCTCTAACAAGGGCAAAGACGAACTAATAACGAGAAATACCAAACTTTCATACAGCAAGCTCTGCCCGAAGGCACAGTGCTCTCCCACTCGGACTCTAAATCTAACCTCTAACCATGAAAAACTGAACGCATCAAGTTCTTATGAGCTCACAAGCGAAATTGCAGTGTCCTAGATCGCTAGCTATGCACACCGCCGCACTTCAGCTCCTTCCTCATTTCTTGTCGGGCTGTCTCTCGCTAGCTAGCGCAAGCAACTATATTCAAACCTCGACTAAGATATTCTCAAAACTAGCACTTCCGCCAACAAGCTGCGCAACGCAGCTTGACACAGTACCCCATTCCGCGAGATCTCATTCCCCTACCGCGCCATGAACAGCCAATCTCTCACCAATATCGTCCAGCACTATCGAACCTCACAAACTCCTTCTTTCTTCAATTACTTTACACTAGAATTGACTCTAATTCCTCCGAGGCGCAAGTACTAGCCACGTACGTCGAGACGTTACATGCACGGGCCGGGCAGGAGCTTCCCAACTTTCACAAACTGCAGCAGAAGCCCGAACATTCCTACCCGATCTCTGTCCCTCCAACAAGCGCACGTAACTCCACACCTAAACTAGCGTGCTCTCAAACTGTGCGCCACAGCCAACATTTCGATCGAGGTCCAGTACTTCAGTCCCCGAAATCACACACCACTCACCGGACGTGCCGTCCAGCACTAGAATAAACCTCCCGACCTTCCCCTAGTCGCCATATCTTGATCTAGACTTGCACATGTGTAAACTAACCGGAGCTATTGCATGCACGGGCAGGTCCAAGCTTAAGCTCCCTGGACTCGATCCGGTAACTGCAGCTAGCAGTGGCTCATCAACATTCCGACGAGGAGGCTCCCGGTGAAGACGACGGCGGCGACGACGCTCTCGCAGCACGCTCGTCGATGGCAAAATCCGCAGATCTAGCATCAGTTCGCAGCCATCCGGCGTCACCGCTGCAGCTAATACCGATCATCGATGCAGCGACACTGCTGCCGAACCCACACTCACAGCATTTCTCGATTGATATCTACATGATACTTAGGCGATACTGATGCGATACTGATCTGAGAACTAGGTAATACCCGTGTGAAATCGACCAGAATGCAACGTTGTGGAACTGCGGTGGGTTTCGGGGGTTGAAATGGTGACGTGGCAGGTCCAACGGGACATAATTCCAGTGCCAGGTGGACAGGAGCCTTGTTGGGGGTGGTCCAGCTAGGCAGGAGTGTGGTGCCAGGTGGATTGGGACGTAGGCTTGGGATAGGCTCTTGGTTGAGCTGCATTGTATATGCATTGGTTGGGCACCTTGGAGGGAGCAAAAGCAAGCGTCGCATGGCATATGCATATGATTGTGGGGGTTTGTGAAAGTGGGAGTAAACAATGCGGGGATTGGGTTACGGTTTGTCTCTTGTAGTTGGATATTGTGAGTATCATATGGGTGAATGAAGTGTGATTGTGTTTTTTTGTGTTGCAGAAGTGTGTGTAGAGGTGTGGCTGGTTTTATTTATTAAGTTGACTCTAGGCTTGCGTTGAGTAACTTTGTCAATGCTTTATAGGTTGGGTCGTCAAAGTAGCAAATTGTTGTGAAAGGGACTGGACAAATATGCATGATTGTGGCAAGGGAATGTTTGTAAGATCCAGTTGACTCATTTTCTTTGGCGTCCCAGATCATTTTTCTGGTGTTCTTGTTTCTCTTGTAAATGGATCCCAGTTTGTGTTTGTGAATCCTCCCCAGGGCAACCACACCTGTAAATATTATACTTGATTGTTTTCATTGTGTTGTGTTCTTTCCACTCAACATAAACTTCACAAAATTATTGAGTTACAATGTTACAGAACCCAAGAGTGCTTGTAACTCAAAGAACAGACGCTTGGAAGGGACTCTTCACTTATCTACCAGACTCAACTGACCTGAATCTTTATTCTTACTAGACTACTATACTTATATAACCAGATACTGTGGCCCCATGTATTTTTGAAGGCCCCACTAATAATTGAATCTCAAAATACCATCCCAAGCGGATGAAAATTTGTTCAAATGGATGATAACTTATCAACATGGTTGAATTTGCCTACAACAATTATCCATTCAAACTATGTGGTGATTTTGGTGTAGTAAATTATATCCAAGTGTGAAAGCTCAATTTTTGAATCCAAGCATTAAACCTTGTTCTTATTTTAATCACTAGGAGTTCTCCAAGTGGACATCCATTGGTGGAGGCAAAAAGCTTCCTATTTCCTATTGTTAATTAAAATATTTTCTTTTTTTAATATATAAGTTATCTAGGATTAACTGATTAAACTTCCGCATTAACTCGGGGTCTCTGATTCCAAAAATAAAACCAATTTACTAAAAGTAGGTTACAATCCCTAAATTCAAAAATAGGGATGGAAGGAGGGAGAAAGGAGAAAGGAGGGCCCAACTTGTCATTAATACAAGGGCAAGCTTTATTATGCGGGAATTTTGAATGCCTTATGTCACACTACTTTATAAAAAAGCAAGTAACATGTATCACGTAACTTTCTAGCCAAATGTAGATTTTTTTTTTGTACTTCAATTATTAAAAATCTGTAACAGTCTCCTGTCTATTGACCACAACTCAAAATGGTGCATGAAGAGGAACTTTTAGTAAATTCTCCTCTCCGTAGATTTTCCCCTAGTGTGGATTGTCGTACCAAAATTCATACAGAAACTTAAGGAATTTCATTGTTTCAAGAGAATTTGAGACAAGAAGGTAGGCAATCATAGACCTAAAAAGTAAACATGATTGGAACTATGCAAAACAGATTTTGAGGTCTTTTGGTTTCAAAATGTGGCCCAGAGAGTAAATGCATTGGAAAGCTATACAGTGGTGGACAAGGAGAGCTGGGAGGCTGATGGCACCAACTTGATGAAGAGGCAACAAAATAATGCAATCCCACACCTTCTGTGCAGAGACCTACAGTTGGGCAAGTTGGAGCTGTGGTTTCCTTCACCCACTTGGGCTTACTTCGTTTTCAAAGCTTTGAACATGATGCCAACCAACTCAATCATAGTCATTATCTCACCAACTTCTACAGAGAAAGGGCAGACATTCCTCCTAATCACGTCAAATTGTGTAGTTTGAGTTAGAGTGTGACATAGTTTGGCAAATTTACATAAGCTAAAGTTAATAGTGAAATAGTGGTGAGTTTGGGTTGATATTTTTGTCATTATTAATAGAGTATAATGCTCTCAAAATGATTATAAACACAAGATTCACTGTACTATTCATGTGTATAGTACTGAACTTCATTTTATTTTTGCAACTCTTAGTGAAACTCTAAATTCTAACTAGTAAATAATATCTAATCTATGGAAATAACTCTATTTAATTTTGCAGTATTGATAGGTGAACGTTGTAAGTTCAAAGTTAATATGGGTGTTTTGTATTACTATAAATATTTTATTGTATTTTCTTGTGTTTTTGTAACTTGAAGATTTTATTGTTATCCTATAGTTTTCTCTTTCTTACTATTTACTCATATTTTGTAAATGGCATATCTTTTGAGGTAACAATATGTTTGGACTTGAGTAGATCTTTAAGACTTTTTGGTCACAATGTTTTTTTGAAAGACAAGAAACATTTAGGCCTCTTGATAGGGGTTTCGGTGTCACAAATTAAACAATGTTTTTTGCGCAAACCCCTTTTACTGGGACAATGACTATGACTTATCATTCAGTCCGAAATGACTTTAAACTACCTGAGGGCCTTCGAGGCAGTGGTTGGGTAGGCTCTTGGCATCCCTCCGGGATGACCAGGCCGGTTCACATCCCAATGCCGTCCGGGGCTTTACCGCCATTGATCCACCCAATCTTGCTTGGGGGTCTCTTGACCTTGTTCTATGGGTATCCTTTAAATGTCCTAGGGGTGAAGACCATGTCTGTTCTTCGTAATGGTACTTAGCTCTAGGCTAGGTAGTTATAGTGTTTACCTTCGAAAGAAAGCATCAAGGTTAGTAGGCACTATGTAGGTCCTGGTGACATACTTAGCATCACTATCCCCAATAGACACTTCATTCAAGCGGGCCTTTGGGCCTTTGGCCCGAGTTTCTCTCTCTCACTTATCATTGGTTAAATAATTCTTGTTTAATTACGATGCATGAAGAATGTTCCATGTTGTTTGTTGATGATAGAGTCAAGTTTCACTATATTCCACTTTGGGGATTTTATTTTTATTTTTATTTTTAATTCTTCAATCTGAATCCTAGAATCTTTTTACCAGCACAATTGAATCTTTGATGAGTTTCAGGAATATTTACCAACTATTGGAAGCAGATGACGACATTTAAGCCTTGCAGAATGGATTCTTCACTGGGATGGACAATTTCCAACAAGGGTAATGCCGTGTCCATGCATATATAAAGTGCCTGCATATCACCGACATAACTGGATGAATTTGAGGACCATTCAGTGTCTAACTTTGAGCGAAAATAAATAGAAGATTGGCCTTTTGAGGTTGGGCAAAGTTTAAAAGAGACTGAGGAAAGCAAAATGGAACATGTCATTTCAGTGCATAGGACTTGGTCATCAATCACACAGCAATGTCTGCTAGAGCAGAAAAGGGTTCACCCTTGCGTCTGTCCCCCCACCAAAGAAGTAATTTATTACGATGAAATCAAAAATTCATTTTTATGTGATATTGAGCCAACTTTTTTTAATTCTTCCAAATTTTTACATCTCAAAATTCAAATATTATCTTGGTTGTTTCCATTGCTACACATGAGATATAGATATTCATTTTAGTAAATAAAATTAAGTATGTAGAAGAAAGACTCAAGAAAAATACATTTAAATAGTACGCCACAATATTTACTCTACTTGTTCCTGAGTACAATCACAGTATCACCAAGTACCACCCGAGTATCATTGAGTACATACTGGACAATTCAAAAAACAGATTCACTAAACGCCCAGTCTATCACAGGAGAAAGGTCACATTATGGGTCAACGAACACCCAACGAGGTGGCCCACTGGACAGCGCAAGTTGGAAAAAGAAAATTGACTGACTGAGATAGATGTATGCGGATTCAGCAGTTGACCAACTCATACTAGGGTCCACTCCACAGCTCCAGCATAGCAATTCCTGCCTTTCTCATTCAATCCATCCTTCTCTTTGGATCAGTGTATTCCAAATTTACATGCTATGTCCTAGACACAAACTTTTGTGCTTGAAAAATGAACAGCCATGTACGGGCTACTTCACGCTATGCCTGAATTGAGAGTGTCTCTGTCAAAAGTTTTAGAAAGGAAAGCAAAGTGTGGCAGTCTTTTGATGCAAAACTACATTAATTACAAACAAATTCAAGCCTTTGGCTTGTCCTAGTGTGAAGGCCCAACGCCCAAGCCCCATGAGCTTGATATTTAGACATTTATAGAGAATTTAAATTTTCTTTTTGTTGGCCACTTTATCTTATACTAACTTTTATTATATGAAAGAAATCCAAATCCATCAATAGGTGGCTCCACAAATCGAAGTTTATATTCTATATGCCCTTGCGACCAAAATGTGGTCATAGGCTATTTGGAAAACTTGATTGTTGGCTCAACTTCATCTAAAATCTTGAGATTTTTTGTGCAAAGTGCTCTTTGTAATACAAACACGGCAATTTTTTTTTTCCAAAGTGGTGATTTGTAATACACAAGATGTGCATCCAAATAGTGCACAAATCTCAACAAGGGCATATAGGACCAATGGAGTGTCTTATCCAATGTGGCCTTCTAAAATTTTTGGTGACCAACTAAAGATGGAGCACGAATAAGGATGTGTAGTAATATCAAAAAATTGACCTCCTTTACAAATAACATGGTGACATCATTACTTGCTTCTTATTGGTGTGTCAATTAGCTGCAATGTTAGGTTTCACACACTAGGGACAATGTGAAATACAAAATTATGACTACCAAAAACGAATCTTGAAAATTCTGTATAGCCACTAGTTGAATGGTACAAGCAATTGCAAGTAAACCCAATTACAAATATTTTCCGGAAGTAAACACGATTACAAATATGTTCTTTAGAACTTAGATTGATGGCTAGAGTTTTAAAAAAGATAGAGATGTCTTTGCACAATTGCTAAAAGGCTTCATTTAGATCACAATATTGTTGCTCAAAACAGAATGCTTTCACTTAGGAAGACTTCTTTGATTTGAAGAGCAGAATTTTCATAAACAATAAATCAACCTATGTTGAATTTGTTGCACCACAAGCCACTACAAAATCCTTAACACTTTGCATCTAAAACCATGTTATTCAAACTAGTGTGATATCAATGACTTATAAATTTGGAGCTGAATAGAGAAAATTAGAGACATCTTCAAAGAGAAAAGGAAAAAAATTCTTAACAAAGGACAAAGAAGCAATGTAAGGCTAGAATTGGACTTGAATGAGTGATGGTTCAAACTCTAGTGACTCAAGTGGAGAGGAAGCCATTGATGAGATTGATGGTGATGGCTTACACCCTATGAGTGTAAAGTATAGAAATTCAACAGGGCGAGATGCAAATCACACTTTTGCTCCACAATGCATTGCATGTACAGTCGGTACAACATGCTTATGAATTTTTGCATTCACATGGGAAAAAAAGCTTCATTGCTGCCAACTTTGGCGCCCTCCCAAGAGCTCAAAAACTAGAATTTTACCATGAAATTTTTACCACAACATCATCTTTAAGTTAATAACACGCGTACCAAATTGCAAGGCTATAAGATCTACACAAAAAAAAGATATTCAAAATCTACCAACATGTGTAGCTAAGAAAAATAAATTCAATACTACCAACTTTGACACCCTTCCAAAGATTGGAAAAACAGAATTTGGCCATGAAAAGTTTAGCACAAGATCATGTCTATGTTGATAATATGTGTAAAAAATTTCAAGTTCAAAAGATTTGACCACAAAGAGGTATTTGAAATCTACCAATTGACAAGTGTAGTTTGAAAAAAACAATTTCACTGCTGCCCACTTCAACACCCTTTCAAGGATTGAAAAATTGTTTCTATAGCATGAAAATTTTGTATGAGTGATTTGTGCTTTGAAAGGATTATGGTAGGTAAGTAGGGGTTGCACATAGGTTGCAAGCTCATCATTGATTGGTTCATTCATGATGCCCAAGTTCAAAAAATGCACTATTCATGATACCCAATCACAAAAGATGCCGTGATCCAATTTCGGGCTGCCCGACCAGACATCAAAATGACGTTTAAGGGTTAACAAGTGGAGACAGGAAAAAATTATTAATTTTCAGCTTGATCGAAAAAAAGTTTGGAAAAATAGGTCCTAGAAAGAAGTTGCCTTCTTGTGGTTAGTTTGGCATAGAACTATTGCAACCAATACTTGGAGAAGCAGGTTTAATCCAGCTGCGGATGCCAACTGCTCCATTTGTATGCAGCCTAAGCTTGAATCCTACTCGCATCATTTCTATGAATGCCCTCAATCCAGGAAGGTGTGGGCCTTTTCATTCTTGATCATTCATTGGTTGCGCAAGGGCACCAAGAACCTTAGTCTGGCCGTGACGTTCTCTTTGGATCAATGTCTATTTGGGAAGCGTACCTGGATTAGGCTAATGTGGGTCATCAGGGTCTGAGAATACCTTAGAGGTATTGCCATCTGAGTTGCTAGATCTTGCATAATGAGTTAGTCTTTGAAGGAATTACTTTGTACACTCAACGGATCAAATCCTATATTTGGGACGCCATCCAGGATTACGGCCAGGTTGAGTGGAGAAAAACTCGGATTACCGTAATGTAGTGCTACGAGCGTTTTTCGGAGGGGCAGGGTTGATGAGCTCCTAGTTTTTGGTTTTTTATTTTAAAATTCCTAAGGGTGTCCACCTAGAGTAATTTGGGGCCGCATGCCCCATTTTTGAATTCGAAATTACCAAAAATAGCTTTGGGGGGTTCAAATTGAAAATTTCAGGGTTTTGGAAGAAAAAATCCCATTGGTTGGGAGTGGCTCCTAAAAACGCTCGTTGCACTAAAATATGTGGATCCGAAAAACTCTCCTTGGAATCAAGAAAGCCAAGTCCCAGGCTAAAGTCCAAAGTACACTATGCTCCTTTGATGCTACGTTGACTACCAATAATCTAATTTCTGTTAAAAACGGTTTGTTTTTCTCTTGGATGCCTAGATCCTTAGATAGCCCCTTTATCATGTGGTGGCTTTGCTTGATGAGGGCCGTGTACTTCTATCTCTTTGCAATGAATTTTCTCTTTTGCGTAAAAAAATTAAAAAATAAATTCAAGCACACCAAGGACTTCAACATATTGCCACAAGGTACATTAGCATGGAGAATGACAACATGTTTGACACTGCTTCGTTCAACTCACATTTTACCAATGGATTTTCTTTGCATACCAATTATTACTGTACTATGTACAAATGGTGCAATTAGAGAGAATGTCCCATTTTGTCCTATACATTTATAATATAGAGCAATCATAAGAGGGAATGATGTAGCGGATTAATAAAGGGCTCTCATATTCTTTCCAAAACTGCTCTTACAAGTGGTGACATAGGCTTTTCTTTTCTCTAAATCCAGATTTAACTATTGAAAATATGTATCTCTACTACTTGGAGGTTTATCATAAGGAAAATTCAAAGCACACTAATGAAACATATGTAATTCAAAACCAATTTTTGGAAAGTCTTCACCACTAATTGATAACGTAGGAGTCTACTTAAAGAAGTGGTGCCCTTGGTCCCTAATGTGCCTCAAATCCATGTTATTTTATTTGAGTATTTTAAATTTATGTATTAGTATATCTAAATCATTTAAATTAATAAATTCCAATTATTATTACTCTATGTTGTTTGGGACTTGTTTTAAATTTTAACCACCATAAATTACAAACATCCCACATCTATTCCGTGAGGTTTTTTTTCAATATTTTTGGAGAAGTGACCCCCACGATTAGTTGGTGGTACCAAGAGAAGTGTACACAATGGTTTCCAAGCACGTGGTGATGATAGATGCTTGTAGCGTACTGTGGTACATTCAAGTGTCAAGAATATTATCCTTTCCTTGAATGCATGGTAAAAAGTAGAAATTGAAAAGTTACAACTTGGAACACATAAGTTCAAAGTAGACTTTGCATCCTCTCTGCATGACAGTGAACTATTTATATAAAGAATAGACTCCATCTTCACAGCATAAGGTGTTTGGTTACTATTTTCTCAAATTTTTAGAATGCTTCAGAGCCTTTTGATTGATATCTCACACTTATTGTGGGACCTCAACGAGATTGCCTGCTTTAATTTCTAGTACAAAAGGATGCTACAAACCGAAGACCTTCCATTGCTACTGCATAGCATCGGGTGGTACACTCTGTACTAACCAACAGCTTCCCCAGATGGTCATGACTCGCTACTAAGTTATTACAATTCCAATGGAATTTTTGGTCCAACAGAAAGGCCGACAGAAGTCCCGCTTTCAGCTCAAATGCGTTCCCATATTTTGAAATTCTGCCCACGTTCTGCAGACGCTTTGGGGAGAAAGAGATTGGAAGAAGTTGGATGGCTGTGGGCAGTGGGAGGTGTTTCACAACTCCATACCGGAGCTGACTAGTTGCTTGCCTGATTGACTGCCTGTAGAGAATGAGTTGACTAGCTAATCCAAATTGGGTCCCAATGGTTCAAATTGCACATGCTTGACGAATTGGGAAAAATTACTTATTTGATTCAATACAGGTGTCATCACTGAGACAAAACTTCTTTACACTGGAACCGGAGGTGGATGATGCCAAGTTAAACGGGGTACGGGTATTTAATCCCCAAAGGACTAAGACTGTTTCACCTCAAAATTGTCATTTAATACCACTAGGTAAAACAAGCTAATTCATTTTGTCATAGTGACATTTAAAAAAAAATCAACTGTAGGATCTTACAGTTAACATAGTAAAAAATTCCTTCTCAATCCTTGCTAAAGCTAAAATTCAAATATCTTTAATTTTCAAAAAATATGGCTTTGTATTATCAATTGAAGAATGGGGGGCTTTCCTTCACATTCCTTTTACCATGTTTTCTTGCAAAGTTAAAGTTTTGTGCCAAGCTCATCCAAAGCACACTCAGGGATTGTTTCTAGCAAGGTGAGGACACTTTGGACATCTAGTGAATGAACAATGTAGATGCTACTGAATAGCTAAAGACTAGGACAGCAAAGTGCCAACTCTGGAAGTATTTGGTCATTTTTAGCTTTGGCTGAAAGTAATTTGACCATTGACAATTCCCACAGCTGGTAGCAGAAATTTTCAAGTAGAAGTATGCATGTTGAGAAATTTACGGTCCTAGACAATTCAAAACCAAAAAGAAAGAAAAAAAAGAAGGAAAAAGAGAATCCTAAAATCCTAGTGTCCACCATTGTTTCTGCTCAAGGCACTTGAAGACACTATATACTTTGTGCTGACTGGTCCAGCCTCGGATACAGCATGTGCCTAACATGTGCACACTGCATGGGTCACGGTGTGTTTGGGCAAGCAAGAGGTGGTGCACATCTTCCTAACATACACAGAGATTACTTTTATGGGAAATATGTGTTTCCAACTCAGGCCCGGTGGTTTATATGTAGAGAGAGTCAGGCCTTATAGTGAAACTACTCTTATACGGTACAGTGCAGCCACCACCTCGTTCCAGACCTAAATTTTATCCATAATATACCATTGTATGACATAAAAACTGATCAAGATACACAACATTTATTATAGTGCATCATGAGTCTAAACTACAGCTTGGATTGATGAGAGAAAATGCTGGCCAGTTGATTATATCTTCACTATGGAAATCATTTAAGCAGTCATGCCATCAAGTGAATTATAGGCGGTTCTGAGGTGGCTATATTTGATTTTGAAGCAATTAATTTGAATATGTACACACAATCAAAGGCGGTCAATCTGCTAGAG
Source organism: Ceratodon purpureus (assembly GCA_014871385.1). Lineage (NCBI taxonomy): Eukaryota > Viridiplantae > Streptophyta > Bryopsida > Pseudoditrichales > Ditrichaceae > Ceratodon > Ceratodon purpureus. The sequence goes on from CM026427.1 coordinate 16,127,073, forward strand.
TTGGACTAATCAGCTAGATTTGGACTAATTAGCTAGATTTGGATTAATAAGTTAGATTTGGACCAAAAAGGTTTAGAAGCTGCCATACATGTTTGCATACGAATCATTCATGGAAGTAGGTAATTGATAAGGAAAATAGTGAGCTCTTATCTTTTGGAGTCCTATAAGATGACTCTTATCAAAAGTACAAAACTACGATTTGATCAATGAGTGATAAGAATTGTGGATGTTGTAGAGTGTGTGATCATTCTAAGAAAGTATCAATCTTATGAAACATGAAAGCAAAATAGGATTATTGAACTATTTGAAGAAAACACGAGAGTTACAAGTATCTATATAACTTGAGTCTCTAAGATTGTTGTACTATGTAAACAACATGAAAGGCTTTTAGTAAAGGAGAATTCTCATTCTATAAAATTAAGTATTTTAGAAGTGACAAAGAATATTAACATGACACGAAATGAATCATCAAACTACTATTGTGAACGTGGACAAGGCAATATGAACATTGTGGAAGGATATGAGGAATTGAAGTTCTTGCATGGGTCATGTATGGAATCACAGTTCACAATTTACAACCAAATAATATGAAGCCTCATGGTTGAATATGGACGGCAGAATCAAATTAGCAACAAAAATTTAGAATTGATGAAGTTGATGGGATACAAAACATTAATGGATAACATCGAAGATGGCAATCAATGAGTGCATCACCACACAACATTGTATTAGGTGAATGGTGGCAACCTCTAGGATTTCCTGAGAATTTTGGCTAAAGATTTCACACCACATTGCTATCCACAATTCAGGCACATTTTATGTTGCTTCAATCTTGAATGCAACAATTATGAGGTGGAGGATGTAGCTCCTTTGCACCCAACAAAAGGCGTAGCCAATTGGATACTTCAGTTACAAGCATCATATGCTTACAAGCTAGGTTTATTGGACAAGCAAGAACCATATTCTACATAGAAAATTTCACACCAAATTAAGCTAAGCTTCACTGTAGCCAAATCTAGAACGAAACCCAATATCCTCTTTTAACCATCAAAGCTACAATCACAATTACAAAATAACACGGATTAAACTTCAATGAAGAAGAACAAGAAGTTCTAGATGACGAGGAAATCATTACAACAAAACCATCCTAACCATTTTAAGTAGTGAAAACAAAATTACTAAAAACTTACATCTATAGGATGCAAGTTTTTTGGACAAAAATTATAAATAAAGGTGATGTTGATCATCAAAGAAGGAATTACACCTTTTTGTAATTACATACTAAGCAACGGCTAGGCCTATTGGATTAAAAGATGTCACCTAGATCTAACATTGCTAAAATCTCAAGGCTTTAAATTTGCTTATGCAAGGAGCTTATCCTAAAAATGTTGCAACATTTTATAAAAATTTGTCATAAGCAAATTTAAAGGCATTCCTATTCACTTACTACATTTGGAATTGTAATAAGAGTGTCCAAATTGATAAGATTGGTGTCCAAATCGATAAGATTGGTGGTGGCAAAGAGTGGGCACTAAGCAGATGACATATTTTAATAGAAATGATGCCAAATTAGCAAGATTGAATTACTATTTCTTATGTATCAATGCAACTTGTGAGAGCATCATTAGATTCTATATTTTCAAAAGCAAACAAATAAGAGGAAATTACATAGTTCAATGTAAAGGTAGATCGGATATGGCTATGCAATCCAAAGCATGAATGACAAGAATCTTATTTTACTAGTTCTCTCACTTTATCAAATCACTAGAAAGCAAAGGTAGAATCTCATCAACAAACTATCACCTTCAAATTATTGATGGCCTCCATTGTCATGCAACTAGCTTTTAAAAACTATCTAAATTTTAAAGTAATTCATCATCCAATGACTTACTTCAATATCTCCACCAATTAAAGCAAGATGAAATAGTATTTAATAGCTAAGTTACTACTATTTGCTAAAGTAGGATGCCAATATTTTCATGCTGGGAGTCTCTTTGTAGTTAAACACCATATTCGTTAAATTGAGACTTTTTGTGGTCTCAATTTAATGCTTGATTTTAGTTCTTTTATTGATTTCTTGATTAATCTTATATTTTTAACTGACTCTTTGTCTATATAATGGAAGGTTATCCTTGACTCAAGGATAATCTATAAATAAAAAGTTTGAAAAACATATGAATTTACCCAAAATAATTGCTAAAATTATAAGTAAAAAGTCTAAAAATGTGAAAATTGTCTCAAAATAACGAATATAGTCATGTTATACCGGAGTCATTAGATCATATTCATTCAATATCCACTCTAGATTGGTAGCCAATACTTCATTGATTCTAGGTGTCAAAGTTGGATATTATCGCCAACACTCTTTTTCATATATAGTTCTAGTTAAACTCAATTGTTCTTTATTGTTTATTTGCTTGTAGGAAACTTTAAAGTTGTGGTGTCTATCATCACTATACTTTTGTACTAAAGATGAACGTAGAGCCAATAATCTTTGTGCAATATGGAAGATGTAGCCTAACTTCTCGTGTAGTTTATATTTTATATCTTTGATTTGTTCTTGATATGGGATAGTGGAATTCTTTACTTCTTTTAAACTTTGGCGCCAAAAATATGTCATGGTAATTTAATCTCCACTTCCCTTTAAGAATCAAGATAAAAGGAAGAACATGAGAGTAGTCCAAACCAAGATCATGAAAATGGATTACAAAATCTAGGTGAAATTTGATGGTGCATGTAGGATTGAGCCATGGACTCTTGCAAATCGAGGGAGGAAAAAGAAACATTTAGATTGTCACCTATTAATTGTCTAAGTATATATCAAGGTCAGAGAATTCCATCATTTTTTTTTCTTGCAACTTGCGTATAATGCCAAATGCCCAAGCACAAATTGCAAAAGTGGTATTGAATTTGATTCTCGGGTTTTGTATTTGTCAACGAACATCAATAATAGTGGTTCATTCTATCGCGTTTTATAGGTGTGCTTTGTTAATTAAAGAAGGTGCAAATTTGTGGTCTTGAAACAATCATTTTGACATTCTCAAAGGCATTGATGCCATACCATGTACTCACTATCATCAATAAAATTACCATTTTAATCATCATTTAATAGTTTTTCTAATAATTTTTTTGAAGAATGTCATTTTGACTATTTGATTTGTTTTTTGGCTTGATTGTTTGGTTGTTTGGATCTTGGACTGATGTTTGTGGAGCTTAGAACCACATTGGACTTAGGATTTGTGATGTCATTGTCAAGTTTTCCTCTTGAAATTTTAATACTGGCCATATAAGCCAAGAAGAAAATGTTGTAGTATCCAACAACATCTACGGTTTAAAATGGATTGCAACCAACAAACTTTGGTTTGTCAAATTTTGCAATAGCCGCTTTCCTACAATACATTCACACTAAGTGCAAATTTTTCATGATGATAAATTTTAGTGTAAACAAACAACAAAATAGAGACCAAGGAATGTTGCCCACCACTTTGAAGATGCTTTTCTCCAATCCTCAAAGTTGTACATAAGGCAATGAAGTTGAGAGTAGATATCATGACTCTTGTATTATAAACAAACCATCAACTTTAGGCTCTTGATGTGAGCATCTTCGTATTTTTTCAAATGGCATTTTGGAGCAATTATAGACTTTTGGACTCTATGAAAACAACAATAGGGGGCATGAAAAGTAGTTTTGTCGCAATGGATCTTTGCAAACTTTAAAAAGCATTATCACATACAAACATTTGATTGAGCCTTAAACTAATAACATATGGCTACTCAATCCTATTAAGTAGATTAATACATGGGATCCCTCAAACAATACCTACATATTACCTAAGAAGTTGAAGTTGGATCTAACTTTGAGGATGTTTTAGAGGATGGATGCAAAGATGAACAACACAAGTAAAAACACAGTGTGAACTCAAGTTTAGATGAACAAATGCTTGTGAGTGTGAACTCAAGTTTGGATGAGCACATGCTTGTGATTGAGTGTCAGAGGTACCATTGTTGTTTGTGACTAGACGGGTCAAGGAGTAAGGTGACAACTTGGATGGCAACATGTAAAATGGCTATGAAAAGTCATGCATGAGCCTGCATAGTAAAAGGCAAAGAAGATAAAGTATCTCATTGTACTGTCCATAGTGACCAAAACCTGCATCAATTGAAAGCTTTCTTAAACTTCATAAAATACCTTGGCCAAGAGGGATGCAATTACTCAAAGAAAATTGCAATGACGAGTTAGGAGTATGTTTGCACCATGTAAATCAAAGCACAACAAAATGAGGCTCAGAAGATAAAATAGGAGTGTTACTGAGAGGAGGCAAAAGAATAAAGAAAATTCCGCACATCTAACAAGCTCCATAAGGAAACTAAGAAAGCCATATAAGCCATAGACATGTGCCATATAAAAGTGTTTTTAACAAACGTGGACTCCAGATGTGATTAAAGAGGGCAAGGGATCTCTGCACCATGTTGTAATGTTTGGATTGCCTTCAACTTTTAGGGCATACATAGCCTCTTTCTATAGTACCTTGAATCTAATATGTCTAGAGAATATGACAAGAAAGTTAGCAAAAAGAAAAGTAGGGAAGAATGGTGGTAGCAGTACCAAAATCCTTCAAGCACCCACCTCTTTTAGGTTCATTGCCACAATCTTTGCATTATAGTGAAGCTAATGACTTTGGCTTGCGAGGGTGTCATATAAATTCATTGCCACTAAGAACCCCAAAGATGAGGCTCCATTTCATTGCTCAATGAAGGCCACAAGTTCACACCTTGCTCTAGATTTGTACATGCACGGTAGCTTGAGCAGGAAGCACTTGATGCAAAGCCATGATTAGGTTCTCAGAGGTGAACTCCACTAATCACATTGATGACTAAGGTCTTGTCACTAATCATTTTAGTTTTTGAAAAGTAGACAAAAGTATGTCATACAAATTGTATGAATAAATTTTACTCTGATCAGGCTAAGGTAGAAGTCTGCACAAGAATCTTTGCAGGCTGGTACAAAAGATTCATATTCTTACAAAAAGTGAACATAATGTTCTTCACTTGGATTGCCACTAGATACATGATAACTTAGGCCCATGTTCCTATCTACAACCAGATAAGCGTTACTCCGTTTCCAACCTCGTCCGCAGCTTGTAGTTAGTCTCCAACCTGAAGTCTAATAAATAATACATGAACAAGATATAATCTGTACTGAATTAGCGATGGATCCGATTATACTATCGCATAATTATAACTCTACAGTATTATGCAATACAATCATCTACACTGCTTCCATCCAACCCTTCTACCTTCCATAAAGGTCACATTTTCATAGCATCCTTGACGTATTCGTTCCAGTGAAACCTACTCTCTGCAATGTGCGGCGTTTACCTCATGACCGGTCTCATTGAGCTCGTCAAGAGACTCGTGACAATGCGCTCGAATCATTTCTCATCCGGGTTTGACCGCTATCTTCTATCTTCTAGTTTGCGTGTTCACCAACCTATACCTCTAACAAGAGAAGAGTTGAAGGTTGACATACATGTAGATTCTGAACTTCGGTGCCATTGATCATGGAGGTTTGATTTCAGAGTTGATCTTGCTTGAGACACGGAGGGGCCTTTGCGAAATAGCTGGTTCTGGAGACTCAAATACGAGAAGCCAGAATATTTCAAGAAAGAAGGGTACCCTCACAAGGATACTCCTGCCTCCAATGCTTGAAATACGTTCACCAAAAATATGGTTTCGTAAATTCCCATATGAGGCCATCTGGTAAATGAGCGAAACACAAGCCATGTCCTCATACTGAGTTTTGCTCAAGTCGCATTTCGCAAGCGACTAGTGTGACTATCTGTGTCTGGAACATTGGCATCAAGGCCCACAGAGCTAGAGCTGTCGGTCTCCATCGCTACATATGATTCAACCTGAAAGCGACCACTTGCCAACGTTAGAACTTGTGGCCTCAGATTAAATTCTTTAATACACAACATTATCGTGTTATAAATATGCCAATCACTTTAACTGAACACTAATATTAGAATAATGTGGAATATGATATCAGTAGCATATGAGTACCGAGGGATTTCTCAAGAGTAGTTCATGATATGGTGACAGTGAGTCAAACTAGTCAACTAGACTCACAAATATCACGAGAAAAGGATGAATTCATACTTGCAAGCCAATATAATTGGCAGGTTATTTTTCTTGCATAGAAAATTTCTATTCTTACTGCAACTGTTTGTCTAACTTCTTGTGAAAAGAGAACAGGATGATGGATGTCTTACATTGCTATTTTGGCTCAGCCTTCTAGCAGTGGCGCCCAAAGTTTCATCAGGAACTACTGCATACCGCTCTGAAGGTGAAACGAAGAGAGAGACTGCACATTACACACATCCACCCAAATCAATAACGTGCTACCAAGGTGAAAGATTCGGCTACAACGCAATTATAGGATCACAGAGCCAAAGATCAGCATTAAAGAAAAAAAGACGCGTACCTGGCAAGCTTGTGGAGCGTGATGATGCTAATTGTCGACAAGCGAATCCATCAGCGCTTAGAAGCTCAATCAACTTTGGTGTACATCTGTGGGCAACAAATTCTCATGTTAAGTGAGTTCCAATTTTTTTGACACATCAAGGCAGACTTGTCACATATCAGGGAACTGACTACACAGTTAGAATGAGTAAGAACTTAGTAAACTAAAGAATTAGAAATAAGCTCCAAAAGCAGTTGCGTAACAACTCCCAATTACTTCTTAGCAAATATCTTCTTAAAGGTGAATAACAAGGCCAATGACCCCATAATATAATTCAACTGTAAAAAAAGAAGAAAAAATAGCCGGTATCACTAATTGGAGGATTTGGAACGGAGAGCAAAGAGAAATGCAGGCCGAGCTAATCTCAAGGGGACACAAAATTTGTACCTGTCCACAGCATCTCCATGACCAAGTTGACCACTTGTGCCTCGACCCCAACTGTAAACATTTCCGCGCTCCGTCGTCACTATTGTGTGGCGCCACCCACATGACACTTGCTCTATTCTCTGGTTACCAAGGATTGTAACAAGTGAAGTGAGTGAGTAAGCCACGACTTTACCACATATAAAGATATTATACAATAAAAATAGTAATAACATGTAAGTGATCGCTTGAAGATATGTAAGTGACATACCTCATGAGCAATACCACTCACATGTTGGGGAATATTTTGATCCACTGTGTTTCCACATCCTAATTGGCCAAACTGCAGACAATTTACAATGGGATACTATGAGTTAAGGGCTGGTTAAAACATGCTACTGTACTAACGAAAGAAAGTAAAATCATAGCCGAATGAGCCCAGTGCTAGTTCCGGAAAACTCAATGTATTAAACTGGAGAACACTAAAGTGCTTGAGACAGAAAAGATTGGAGAACGCAACAGGAAGGTGTCAGAGACTTCGCCAACACACCTTGTTCCATCCCCATGCATACAAGCGGCCTTCCTCGTCTATTGCCATTGAATGCCGCCAACCACCTGCTATCTGAGTTACAAAGGAACCCAATCAGTGCAATGCCCAAGACGCACACTGCTACCGTTGTTCCTCTTTCACATCTTCACCAAAACTATGGATAGAACATTGTTAAGAGCAATTAAGATTTATTAACAGTAAGGTAGACAAATCTACACCGAGTTGCAAGGTGCCTCAATAAGGTTAGCACAACGTACACTTCCAATCTTCCGGTCGTTTAGAACTAAAATTTGATGGGGTACGAGAAGATCTTGGAACGTCCCATGCCCAAGTTGCCCATATTTGCTCCAACCATACGAGTATATATTCCCCGCCTCAGAGACAACGATAGTATGTCGCCACCCACACGCCACCATTTTCATCTTCTCCCTCTGCAACCTCTCTTTTAGTCAGAATCGTTGGAAAACTCGTGTACCAACATAAGTTGTATCTACATATTCATTGGTGCACTACACTATCCAGGGAAAAGGTAGTCAGATTAAAGTGTAGGTAAGGACAATTCAGAGCATTACTAATCTAATTGCATCTCCATTTCCCATTTGTACAGGAAATTCATTAAAAAGTAATTAAAGTGAATAATGAGCATACATTCAAGGTAACGACTTCAGCAGGCACTGCTCTGTCCTTGCAATCGCCGAGCCCAAGATTGCCATAGCGGCCCCAACCCCATCCATACAATTTGCCGCTTGCTGTAATTGCAACAGTGTGCTCCGCACCAGCTGCTACCATTTTTACTTCTACACCCTATATTTAATCATCAGTTAAACAAGCTCGTTACTCTTCTAACTGGAGTCTTGACATTGGAAACATTAACCAACATCAGAATTTCGAAGCCTCGTAATGCTCAAAACCACTTCCTTCTACCATTTATCGCAAAAAACAATGCAGTGGAGAATAACAGACTAACGAAGAGCATACCTGAAAGGTTGGAACCTTCTGTGGACGAAGTGAGTCCTCACAATGACCTAGTCCGAGTTGGCCATTCTGGTTACGGCCCCAGCTACATCACCACAAACACGAACACTCAATTTGATATATCTGTAAAGATAACCGAAGTACAGTACGCTTGCGCTCGAATCAAGTATCAAGCACTTCTACAAGACACTAAAACCATGGAATGCATGTCTAACATGTAGCATCCCAGACAACGGAACATCTGCCAACAGGATTTGCGATATCACTAAAGTCTTCCCTCTTATCCCAAAAATTTGAGTAGGTCCTCTATAATAGGTGTACCTTGATGTTGCCACTTGTTGCAAGGTACACCTCTAACCGAAACAGTACTTGACAATAAGCATACATAAGGATTTAAAGAGGGGATTTATTTATTTACTTATTTTTTGCATACCTATATACTTCACCCTGGGTTGAGATCGCAAGACAATGGCTGTCACCGCAAGCCATGTGTTTGATCTCAAGGCCCTGAAGAACCCTGATAGGATGGGGCAAAAACAAGTCGCTCGAGTTCCCGTGTCCAAGTCGGCCAAAGTCTCCCCTGTGAACAGGCGAGCTGTTACTAGGTCAATATTACAATTCACGCGCAGGACAAAGCATCAAAGCCCATACAACAGCTCAATTGCAAATCCATTACTCCAAAAATGAACCAGAAAATTCCATCAGAAATGTTTTTGGACCGCAAAGAAATCAACCTAATTTGAGCTTCACAACTACAAAAGAAGTACCGAACTCACCATCCCCAACTATACACCGTCCTGATTGCATCAGAGCGCGCTGTTGTATGATCGGCACCACATGTAATGGCCGAAACTTCACAATCACCAAGAGCACTCACAATGGTCGGCAAGTCGCGGTCAGTGGCATCGCCATGGCCTAGCTGCCCATCTTCGCCGCGACCCCAAGAGCATACTATGCCTCCAGCTGCAAGCTCACATTGTAACCCATCGTGAGCCTCACGGTTCAAGTGCTCAAGACTCGAAAACTAATAACCAGAATAACAAACTTCACTAAGAAAATTGCAAAAGGACGTTACCAAGCAGAGCCACTGTATGGTTGGCACCGGCAGAGATCGTCACAACCCTGCGAGAATCGCCCCTCGGCCCCGGTGCTTTGCTAGGGTTGCCGTAGTTCATTGACATATCTTCCATGTTTCCTATCTACAGGAGCATAAAATTCAAGCAAAATTCTCTAGTGAAGCTTGAAGACTCCTTCCAATTGCTAAGCTAAGACCCAAATTCTGAACGGCCCCCGCACTCTCGCAGGTAAACCCGTCATCCCAACACATGAAGACCGTTTCTTAGTTACATGTTCGCGCACGAATGTGCGCGAGTCTGTTATCTGCTGGTAGAATCCAACCCACCCAATGCCGCGTCAGTGAGTAACTCCACACCCGCTTCAAACCCATCTCCCGCACCGCGCTATGGCTACCAAACCGGTCACTAATTCCGCCCGTCGACGTAACCTAAATCGAACCACCTTAATCAATCAGAAAAAAATACATGGTTCCATCGATTCTCAGATAAGTCCAATGGCACGATCACGAGCACAATCCCTGGCTCCCGCAACCAGAGCCCAAAAACTTCAAACACAGCGTCTGACACCGAAACTGGGCAATGATTCGGCTCAGAGGTAACCTGTGGCGGAAGAGGATGCACGCGTTTGACTGAGTCCTGGAAGGCGAAGAGGAGGGTAGAGTGACAGCCCACGAAACGAAATCATCAAGGCGCCTGGCCACATCCGACACAACGTCGTCTGTAGCAGCGAACGCAGCAGGGAGGCAACGGTGGCCACAAGATGACTGCGCTACATGACAAGGCCTTCGACAGGAACGCATTGCGGGTGCGCCATCGCCATCGGACTCACCCGCAATGACTGGCCTGCAATTCAAGCAGAGAGAGCGCTCGCTAGATAGCGACTCGCGATGACTGAACAAAAGGTGATCTGATCGCCCCCTGAAAAGACAACTCCGGGAAAAAGAGCCAGCCACCGAGTGAGGGAGCAGGCTCTCATGCATGCAAAAATCTCCACCTGCCGCCCCCTGGCGCCCTCCGCACCTTTTCCCAGCAATCACCGAATCACAAAAGCCTGAATACCATGAAAAAAAAATCCCCAAAAAAAAAACCACACTAAAATATATACTCCACAATGTGACTGACTCTGACTCCAAACCTGCCAACAATCATGCCAATCACATCTTTGTCAGCATTCGATTGGTTTTTGCAGACCCGAGGTTATCTTCTGATTCGAGTTCTGCATCTCGGTGATGGAAGGGTGACCATGGTTGTGAGAGATTGAAAGGTTGAGAGGGTATGTGAGATGGAGGAGTGAGCATTCACGTGAGGGATTATATGCAAGTTTCGGGGCGTGGTCATGTTCACGTGAATCTGTTCGGGGTGATGGGGTACGAAATTGTGTGCGACAGAATTAAGGGCAAAATGTGCAGGTTAGATGTGGCAGGAATGATGGAATGGGGGTGTGGAGTGGAGTGGAGTGGAGTGGAGTGGTACTGCGGGGGGAGTAGTACGAGAGATTCTTCGTGGTGGAAGTTTGTTATAATGCAACCAGAAATTTTGTTATTTTCCAGGTTGTTCGTGCGGTTGCGAACAAACTTTTATTTGCTCCGGCTCCCATGATGATGGCTACACGGGTAGCTTTCCAGCGTTCTCGTGATGCGGCGGTTGCTTTTGCAAAATTTCTCGTGATGCTTCTGTTGCTTTCGCAAATTTTCTTGTCTTAAGTCAAAGCGAGGCTGGTGACGCTTGTCAGCCACTTGAGCTGATGGCCTGGCGTTGCGTACAATTTGCATGTTGCATGTCTTGGTGGTCCTCCTTCCGAGCCCAGTATCCCATTAGAACTCAAACACAACACGGTTCATCATCGAGACATGCGACTTTCGATCACTCAGATGCTCTTGTTAATCTAAAATATTCGGCCATGATAATCTATTCTACGACATGAATTCGAGTCATCATGCCCGTTATTTTGAGAAAAACAAACTCGCAGATAGTTTCATAGTTTTGCAGCATTCTGTGATCTTACATTAAACTGGAACCTAAACCTTATCTCATATTCGAGAACCTGATCACAGATTCATTTGCTACAGTACTCTGTGATGATTGTCTATGGTACAAGAAAAGACTTATTGATAGATGACATAAAATTTGCAAACATGTCTTAAATGAAGTTTGTCGCATGTCTTTTAACACAACTGAGTGGCTTGAAGGGAGGTGTAATCATGTCATAGCTGATCACTTGGGTACATTGCACACAGCGCCATAGCCAATCTCGCTACCGAGCGGCTGGGTAACTAGCGCTGTCAAGTCCGAACTCCACTTGCGAGTTCGAATTGTGGTCGGAGTAGCCGAAGGGATCCGGGAGTGTAGTATCGGTGCTTGTGGAGGGGAGCCCATGTTCGGATCATGGCTGAAGTACTCTTCCTCAAACGCCAGAGCGGCGTGGAGCTCCTGCGCAATCTCGTTCATTGTTGGTCTGTGGATGCTCTTGGGCTCCACGCTTCAGAGGGCAACCTCGGCCACCTTCCCGAGCGCATCCTGGTTGGGGCGAAATGCTCGCAGGTTGGGGTCGAGATTGGCCTCGATGTCGCCTTGCTCCAGAGCCGTGCGAATCTGCAAGCATTATTCGAAGATTCAGATAATCTTATCCCAACCCTGATTCATATTTGCTATGCTTGAGATCATGTCGGATGAGTATTTGCAACAAAATAGGTTTGAGGGTTCATTACCCAGTCGACAAGAGCTTGCTTCGTAATGGTTTTGTCGAAGGGTAGCTGACCTGCGATGAGTTCTAGGAGTACTACTCCGAAGCTGTAGACGTCGCTCTTGGCACACGGGTAATTTGTACTAAAATACCTGCACATGTGTTGTTTTGAAAGATTTAGCATGGTGGAATCATTACTTGATCATGTAAGCATGTCTGATGATGAGAATTTGGTTCAATCGTATGCACTTAATACTTTTGGATTTAATGGTCTTACTCTGGATCAAGGTAACCAGCCGTGCCCTTGACCATCGTTAACACCTGTTTGAAGTCCTAGATCTTCACAGCCGACCAGCCTTGACAGGCCGAAGTCAGCAACTTTGGGGTCGTTGTTGGAGGTGATGAGAATATTAGTGCTCTTCACATCTCGATGTATCAAACTTGGAATGGGCTGCAAACCGTGTGTAGATACTCCAGACCTGAATGAACTTATTTGCGTATGTTCGAAATACTACCATTCCATACTCACGGTAGTCCCTCTAAAACATTTGATGCTCTTTATGGGAAAACCAGAGCCGAATCATAAACAAAAGCATTCAATTTGCGTTGAAGGTCGTGTAAGAAAGAGCATCAAGCTGAGCACAATAAACCATATATGGAGTTGGTGGGACTTGTTATACTGACCTAGAGCTGCGTGGAGACTTAATGTTGAGGCGGGTCTTCCAGTCCAATTTTTGATGTCCAACTTTGGAAGTATCCCCTGACAAGCAGAATGCTTCAAGGGCACATTAATCCTCAGATGTCCGACATATATATGTTCAGATTAGAATGCGGTCTAGGCTGTCAACATTATCTGAAAACGATCCAGGTTGTGAAAGTTTTGGATCATCAAGGTGATCTCACAAGGAGCCCTTGTGGATGAACTCGTCGATTAGAGCATCTGCTTCCGGGCCCTTGGCATAAGCTTATGCAATACCCATCCAGTGACACCAGGTGCTTAATTGTGGTGCACCTAAGAAAAGATGTCCACTAATTCGTTGAAAAACTCTGACTGTCCGTGTTTGGATGTTTCGTCCAGGGCCTTCACTGCCACCTCCTTCCCATCTCACAACTTGCCATACAAGCTGACAGGACCGAATTAAGCCTCCTTTTCCAATTACCGTTTTGTAATGCTCAGTAGCATACTCTCTGCCAGTGAACTCGTAATATCTTGCACCGAATGGCAGTGAAAGAATCGAAGCAAATTAATCACATAGAAATAAAGTAACGTATTTACAATCGATTACAGGTGGATGAAACGGCATGGTGCAAAATATGTTCCACGCAACACATGGCATATGGCATTCACTCTGGAGTGTGGAGTTTCCCTACGTTCATTGAATGATAAATAATATACTAGTTGGATTCTGTATGATAATGTTAACCATGCACATTTGCAAGGTGATTCATGGCAAGCACCGCAACTTGCAAGCACAGAATAACACTTTTTCAGACTTACAGTACTACTAAGTAGTACCTCTCCAGGTGCTTGCACTGCTCATATTTGTTGAGCTTTTAGCTGATCCCAGCTGTGGGCCACATTTCTTTGATTGCCTATCACTTTGTATCATCCAAAAATACACGTTCAAATCAACTGGGGACCTGCTATGCTATTGGGGAGAATATGAAGATTTGTTTTGGTCAAGGACTGCCTTTGCAGGGTCCGAGCGGTTGAAAGTCCAACCTGGCCGGATGCTGCTTCTTTTCTTGAATTTTAACCAACCAATTTCTGAAATTTTGGTTTGATAATGGGTTAATTTTCCTACATTATGAATTTCTAACCCCTAAAGTTCTGAGGGTATTTTTCATCAAAACTGCCTCAGAACAGCCCCTCTTCAAAAAAGGTGGATTTTGCAAACTTCGGGTCTTGTTTAGAACATCTAACCGTAAGATCTTGTAGCTAACTTCTATGTCTACATGTCCACCAAATCTCACACACTCATTCTTCACCAATTGCAAGATCATAATGTTCAAAGTAGAAAAACAAGTTTTTTTTTCCGTGCAAAAAAAGGGGACAGCAGAGTTTTGAAGGCCAAAAAACTATTTTTTTGCATTATGGATTTTGGGGGTTTTCATGCACGTCAAAGAAGACTGAGTTAGCTAATTGTACTTCGAAAATTATATTCAGAAAAGTTGTGGAAAGTTGCCAAAAAAATCATTTTCCGCTAGGGAATATACTGAAATTCTCAAACAAATGCCGTTTTTGGACAATAAAAATAGCATATGAAAAAAAATTGGATTAAAAATCCGAACAGTGGGAACATGTTCTACTGTCTTCTCTATACATAGAAATTTTTATTTTTGAAAAATATCAAAATCTCAGTTTTTTGTGGAATTTCAAAGTTTTGTCTTTGGGCAGATTTTGGCAGTTTTGGGCAGTTTTGGGCAGAATTTGCTGCATTCACAGTGGCTTAGAAAAATTCAGTAGCTGCCCAACAAGCAGCATTTGACACTTAAACCTTCATAACTTTTGATCCCAATGTCGGAATTGAAAAATAAAAATACCCACACAAAGATCTCCGAACGGCCCACCTTCAATAAAAATTTCAGAAAATCATGATATAAATTGCATTCATAGGTACATGCCCAAATTCCAAAAAAGCCCAAATGTGGCAGATTGTCCTTTAAGGGTTAAACGGATGGAATCTGAAAAGGTTTCATCTAAATTAGTTCACATTTTAAATCATCTAAAATATGAAAGGGCAAGATATTTTTTACAAGTGAGAGATTAATTCAATAAATTCTCTACATTTATCCTTTATCGTAGGCAATAACTAAACCGAGCAAATGTCCATCACTATTTGAAAGTCATAGATTGATCCTATTTAAAATAGAAAGATCAAAACTTCTAAAATTTAACATATTTGCTTTTTAAAAGGCTGCTTATCTAGGAAATACAATAATAAATAATAACAATAATATATTGGGGAGAATATAAAATAATAATAATAATAATCAATTAACAAGAAGGTAAAAAGAATTCAAAAATTAGACTTCTTCAAGGAAGAATAAAACTAAAGGTTAAAAAATAAATATTTAAATTTGATGGAATTTTTCCACAAAGCCACTACTTCATTTAAAACACTTTCTTTAGAACCTTTTAAAGCACTTTTAAATATACTCTTAACGTCTTTAGTTATTAATTTTTTCATAAACTTACTTTTGATGGTGTTTTAAATAAAGAAGATTTTTTCATAAGTGGTAGTACTAATACATTGAACTCTAATAATTTCAGCTATCACAAATAAATTTTCATATATCAATTGCAAAGTATGATTCAAATTTATCATAGTCCATAAATCTTTGAAGGTTTTATCACTCTATTCAGTTGTAGATTGAATCTTAAAGGAAAAATAAATAAAAATCCTTTATTATCTTTTGGAGTTATTATATTAATGGGGGTCTTGAATACGACAGCTTTTTGATAGAACAAAAGACTAGATTTAGGAGTTATCTCAAAGAAAGACCAAAATAGACTAGAAGTAAGGAGATTCCTTAGACAAGACTTAAAATAACATTCAAAGTAAAAAAACTCGAAGTAGGTACAGCTGGTATTGAAAAGATTGAAGAGCAACACTCATTGGCTCTCTATTTATACTACGCTAAACAAAAAAATTGAAATAAGGTTTAGAAACCTTGGCAAGCATCCATAGAACCTTCCACAAACTAAAAAGGTCTAGGTGAACCTTTAGAAAAGATATAGAAACTTCCAGAAACAATCAAATCTCGATGGAATCTTCCAGGAGCTTGAAGGAGCTTTCAAAACCAAAGAGGGTCAAGCGCAACCTTTTTGAAATTTATCAAATGTTTTAAATCTCACAAGACTTGGTTTGTTCATCAATATTATGATTAGATTGATTTTAGTCATATTTATTGACTCCGTACTACTCATATAAACAAACATAGCTTAAATTAACTTGGACAACATTAATAAGTAATATAAAATATCATCAAAAAAAGAAATACATATAACAATTTAAATTTTCTCAGGCTCTCATACGTTTTAGCAAAGTCCAATTCGTAATTTCTTTTTCTAATGACATCCTTGAAGTAAATATGTATACTTTATAAGAAATTAAATGAATTAGTTACTATCTACCATCTGAATAACCATCTCATATATATAAATAATTTTAACATCTTCTCCAAATAAAACAATTCATCTTGCAAATTTTGCAAACAAAATTTTTTTTGCTTGATTTTCTAAAGTAAGTAGCTAGTAAAATTTAGTATGCATATATCCTAGAAGAGAACATATCTGAAGACTTTGTCTTAAAATCTCACAAGACTTGGTATAATCAACTTCCAAAGCTACCAAATTGATCCAATGAACAACACGATACTTAGCAATAAAATAATGTATATATTTCCTTTATTAAACTCATGAGCAACAAAACTATTCTTTTTCATAATGGTAAATGCACAATTACTTTTAAAATCAAAAAAATTACTTAAATTCAAATCTCATTTTTTAAAAGCAATTGGCGAAGCTGTAAAATCAAAAAAGCACAACCCTACCCTTCTGCACATAGCAAGCTTTTAGCACTTTGTAGCCTTGTAATCTCCTTCCACAACAAAAAAACAAAAAAACAAAAAAAAAAAAAAAAAAAAAAAAAAAAAAAACTCACATCTAATTTTCTACTCACACCACCAGCCACATGCAACAACAACCGTTTTTTCCAACCTAACCCCTAGTTTCAATCTAACATCCGTTGACTACTTACCAACTAAAACTAACCATAGCCCCTCACTCATATCCTGTTGCTCTATCTCACAGCCCACTAAGCTACTACCATACCATGTCTATGTCATGTCATCCACACTCCATGCACATGCATGCTTGTAAATGTTGTCATGCATCCCAAGGGTGCAATTACAATCCACCCACTGTGAGTTAGGACTGGTGACAACCCATATGGCCGGAAAGTTGGTCTGTGATGCCACATACGCCACATCTTGTTCTACGCAAATCATGTCATGTTCGTCCAAAATGTCATGAGCCCTAATTACTGCATTTGCCACAATACCTTCAGCCTTCCCATTCTTTATGAACTTGTATAGTTTACACTAGACAGCGTACCAGTAATGTATCAGTGCATCCCTGACCAGATGATACACCAATCAGTCCACCCGCCGTTAGTCAAACCTCTATCTTGATGTCCTAAGAATCGCCTTGAGAATTAGCGCGGTAATTCTCCACAACTGCATTTCTGTTCGTTTGCTAGCATCTTTCCACCTAACTTATCTTAAACTTCAAAATCAAATTAGTAATTTCACTTGGCCACTACCTGTAACTTCTAAATACCTTGTTTTTTGACTCACGGCTACTCTAGTTTCTAGAAACTAGGAACCTCATTGCGTCAATTTCCGTTTTTCTAAAATTAATTTTTCTACAATACTAACAATAGCTCATCTTGAATTGCGCGACCGTCCGCAAATTGTGGCGACTACATAAATGCATCCACTTTGAGTTCTATATTTTTTCGAGAAACAAAAAATTAAAAAAACTAAAAGTGGGATAATGAAAAAAATAAGAATAAGAAAAGGAAGTAAATGAAAAACAAAAATTAGATTTTAAGGAAAAATTAGAAATAGGTAAAATAAAATTTAAAAGAAGAATTGGAATTTGGAGGAGGAAGAGAAATAAAAGAAAATTAAAAGAAATTAAAAATAGAAATTAGAGGAATAAAATTTAAGAATTTTAGAGGAAATTAGTAAAAATAAAATAATTAGTATTTAAGAGTCTAAATACTCTAGCTTTGATTATTTTTAATCTAAAAAATACAAATTCTTACTAAAATAAGGAATTTTGGAATAAAAAAAAGAAAGTGAGCAATTTAGATGCTCACAAAAGCCTCAAAATCCTCCTTAAATTCTTTGTTACCATTTTAAGACCTAAAATGTCAAAAACAAACAAACCTTGTTTGATAAAACATACAAAAGAATAATTATTGATGCAAAGAAGTATCCGTAGATTAGTGAGGATTAGTAGAAGTTCAATATCAATGTAACGCAAAGAAGGTAGTTCAAGCGTCCATCAAACCGAAAGCGTTTATTGGAAAAAAACGGTTGGATGCAATAAAAGCCCAATTATTTAACTGAACAAACATTCTTTACAATGCCATCTAAAGTTTGTTATTAACAACATATCATCTTTCTCTTGAGGTCGTTTATTCCACCCTTGGTATTTGTGGGCAGAACCTATTATAGATGGTCGAGCATATCCTCAGTGCAAAAAGGTAAATGACTATTCGTGGATGGAAGCACAAAGGTTTGATGCATTGACAACAGCAAACACTAGTAGAAATTGTGTCCGTTGAGAAGTTGCAGTAAATGACATCTTGTCCAGAGTTAGTCCCTAGTGACTCTGGAAATGACTACCTGTCATTTGCAAGTCACGCTCGTTGGACAGCCAGTGAGGTGTCAGTTTATAATCAGTTCCTGGAATCAACTGGTAAAAGCGACGTTGGATGAGGGGAATACGGTTGGTTGAAGTGAATGGGTCATGTTCGCTGTGGCTACAGTCGTGCTGGATGCGTGGTTCGTGTTGGATTTTCGAGCACTTTTTTTTTTCATAGATTTCCCACTCTGTTCATTTCCTTGGGCTTCGATGTCTTCTGGACGGCAGATGCGCAGTATGTACGCTTTGGGAGGAATTTTTTTCTTTTCTCTGTGTAATTCATGCATGATCACACGCTTCAAAAGCAATCTTCTGCGGTTCTCAAGAATTCGAGTCATGCCAGAGTTTGGATTTCATAGTTTGCTCACTGCACTTTTAGACATAGACCATGATACTTTTAATATATTTTCACCCTGTCACTGTTGTTTTCTTTTATCGTCTGATACTCTTAATGAAGGATATTCCCACTGTTCGTGACAATAAAATAATGAACATGAACTCTACAATAACACTACGGAACGGATACATTGAGAATTTCCACGGATAGAAATGGAATGCGTACTTTAAATCAATTGGAATTACCAAACACTGAAGACTTATTTATTGTGAATATAAATAAGTTTCACGAACGTTTAATTCCCTGTGCATGAATAATTGTATTTCACTTTACGATGAGTTGTTCACATATTAATCATAAGAAAATCAGTATACACTTTCATAACACATGTTGAACAATGTGAATAAACGGTTTTCCTTTAAATGCAATTAATTTTAGATTAGAACCTTCAAACATGTACTCCAAAATTTTAATAAATGACTGCTATCCAAAAACAATTTTAACCGAACATTTTTAAAAAAAAAAAATAAATAAATAAAATAAAGAAAAAAAGAAGGGAAAAAATGTAAACGGGACTATACATATAGATGAAAATAACTATTCAAATGACCGTATGGTTTTCGGAAAAAAAAACCAAAAAAAAAAAAAAAAAAAAAAAATAAAAAATAAAAAAATAGGAAAATGAATAGAAAGGTGTTCAAAACTCTTTTTGTCTACAGATGAAATCTGCTTCAAATACCTATATACGCAATCACATGTAATGAATTAATTTATATGCAGTCCTCATCATTGTTTGTAAAAAAAAATAAAAAATAAAAAAAATTAAAAATTAAAAAATAAATAAATAAAAATAACTATACAAATCACAAACTCGTGTAATGTTTGCCAAGTTTTGTTGAATACAAACACTTCTCTCCTATTCGATTTGTTTCATATACATTCGTTTTATATATACGCAATTGGTGCACAACAATATAAATGTAAAAAATTAAAATTAAAGTTAAAAAAAAATTATACACATATATATATATATACATATATGTACATATATATATATATATGTATATATATATATATATATATATATATATATATATATATATATCTATATATATACATATATATATATAGATATATAGATATATAGATATATAGATATATAGATATATAGATATACACAAATAACCTAAACATTCTACAATAACAAAAACTCGTCATATGCTGTAGAGCACATACTGAAACCCATATTTGTTAAGGAAAAAGGAAGAAAGAGAAGTAGAAGAGAAAGCCGAAAATTCAAATAAGCTACCAAATTCTAAGAAAAAAGGGTGAACATATAGATGAAACTAACGAAAAATATAAAACGATTAAATATGCAAAATATGTATATTTTTTTTTCCCAAGATAAAAAAATAAAAGCCTAGATTTCCGAGAGGCCAAAAACCAGGTACATTATTAATTCTTTAATCAACTCTTTCTTTCAGAAACTGTCTAACCCTCATGTATTAAAAGATGTCACCAGAAAAGATTAGTTGGAGAACAGAATACCTTTGATAGTTCAAATGGATGATATTTTGAACTGAATGAATTTTGAAACCTTAATCGAATAACATTGGTGGAAAAGTATGCCATCAAAAAATTGAAAAAAACAAATACGTATTGTACATACTGATAACGAGACACAAACACAGGGACGCTGAATGATTATAGAGAAAGAGGACCCCGTGCGCACAGTCCTCTCATTTCATATTATTCCACTGTGTCTTCTCGGATACTGAAATATAAACACTAGTAGGTTCTGTTCTCTACTCAGCAGCAGTACCTACGAGAAGCTGATTCTCTAGTTCCACACAACACTTTCAACTATGTAAATTCAGTTTCTTCTCTACATACACACTCAGAGTAAACATAGTACATACATTACACACTGTTTTTCCTACTGCTAAATACATGTGCACTCTGTTTCCGTTAACAAAATTCACTCCTTTTTTCTCTTAATGTACATTTCGTACATTAAGGAATAGCATCGTCTTCTACGAATTTGGCGTTCTGGTTTGTTAGAAGTATAGAGTTATTTATATTATATTCTAAAATCCAACGAAGATGAAACAGAAGATGATTTAATTGTTCTTAAATTTGAGCAAATTCACACCTTGAAATGACTTTCTTCATGTTCTGTAATATACTTCAGAGCAAAGTTCTTATGGTCCTCTCTGGAATGTGAACGTCTCGTATTCACAAGTACATTGCTTCCTAAGATACAAAACGATATGAAGAAACATTGTAAAACACATAACAACAAAGTATTAAAACTTGTCAGGAAATCAGGTCTACCTGTTTGTAATCCTGGATGGTTCTCCAGTTCTCTGTGCTACTAGCGTGAATACATAGCACATTCTGTTTACCACCGTTAAAAGTCTGTATTCGAGTTCTCCCAAAAATCAAAATCTCCAAAGTACCGTTCCGGGGAAACGACAGCTACGTTAAGACCTGACCGATAGCAACAGAAAGGACACAATCCTATTACATACCAGAATCAGATATTTTGTAAGCAATCTTAATTCAAAAAAATCCCACAGTAACTACTTTGGGATCTTATGCGCAATGGCCATAAGCCTTGTTTACCAATGCGGTCATAATTTCATCTGAGTCTTCGCTGCATGAAGGATTCGAAGTAGCATCGGAAAGACGGAAATTCGGAGTAGAGTCCTCTGCCTCATCGAATTCTGTTGTCTCTGTTCCAGAAGAAAGAACTACGTCATCAAAGAAGTCGTTGAATTCATCATCTACGAAGTCGTTGTATTGGACTCGAACAATAGGTGGAGTAGGAAATGCAGTCCGCTGTTTCTTCGACTTCTTCTGCTGACTATATGTTGGATCACGCACCTGCCTCTTCCCTGTCCTCTTCAACGTCTGGACTCGAGGTGTTGGTGTTGGTCGAGGACGTGGCGGTAGAAGAGACTTCTGATGCTTCCCTTCAGGTCCACACCGACGGTTTTTTCCCTGCCCTGCACTTGCCACTATTGGAGTATACTTCACTGCTGTTACGTCTTTCGCCTGTGCCCTCAAGTTCTCCAAGACTGTTCGTATTCTCGGAGGGATACGCAGTGCGTTAAACTCTCTGCATCAAAGAATTACAGATGTTAGTGTTCTCTCTATACACGATCATGGACAGAACAGACAGGAAATTCACGAGCGTATACACAGATTAATCACCAGACTCCACTAAACGAACGACTGAACCATATCTACAATTCGGAAATGTCATTTGTTTTATTTAAATTGAACATGAAAACATCCATTCGTGCTCTGTCTCGATTCCCATATCCTC
This sequence comes from Ceratodon purpureus, assembly GCA_014871385.1. Taxonomy (NCBI): domain Eukaryota; kingdom Viridiplantae; phylum Streptophyta; class Bryopsida; order Pseudoditrichales; family Ditrichaceae; genus Ceratodon; species Ceratodon purpureus. The sequence continues at coordinate 16,149,350 of CM026427.1, forward strand.
CACAACAGTATGAAACATCATAACGGTATGAATTCGTAGAGTTCAAAGAGACTTGTAATCTTTTGTACACAGCAATTAGTTCAATTACCATTCACTTCTACATCATTGACCAACAAATTTCATTTCATTTTATTTTTTTAATCGTTATAACTTCGTGAAGTACTGCATCACAACGAACAGACACTTCCATGTTCACAGACCGAAATTACACACAAGTCAACAGGACTTGGTCCGACACTACACAGTTTTATAACATTAAACCCTAACAGAATTTTTTAAAAAAAAACAACAAAGGCGCATACGAGGGCAATACAAAATTGAAACCGAAACATATGTTTAATCATACTCAGACTCTGAATCACACTTTGTTGTAGAGCATACGTCAAAATATTAAGTGAAAGGGTTACTTACAAAAGTGGAGAACTCGTATTGAAAGAAAATGACTGCTTTCTAGCTTCGGCACATACATTCAGCATAGCAAATGAAATTATCCAAACAGTATACCAGTAAATGATAACTAGCAAATGATATTTCAAACAGTTTCTAGCAAATGAAAATCAAACTAGAAACCAGTCCGGAAGAAATGTCAAGTACCAAAGAGGGTTGGAATTCCGTACCTTGGGGGGCGTGACGATGTCGCTTTCCCGGAAGTACGTCTGTGCAAAATAGGGATCGGAGCATGTGGTGCCGATTTAGACACTGGAAATTCGTACCTTCGGGGGCGTGACGATGTGGCATTCCCAGAATTACGCTTCTGGACTGTAGGGTTCGGAGGATCCGCTGGAACCTTACCCACTGATATCTTCAAAGCGGAAAGTGGCACCCCGAGATACTCACTCAGGGAAACATCATTGTCCATTACCTCTCTTTGTGGGACAAGAGGACGCACATCATCTTCAACACATGGAATACCCTTGGCTTCATCGGGACACTCTGCGCGGAGAGAACGACGTGGCGAGCGCTCACATGCCGTAACTGCGGCGGGCTCTACGCGAGCTGGTCGTGGGGAAGTTCTATCGTCGCGGCTTCCAGAGGACTCATCGCGGGGATTACGACGACCAATACGAACTCCTTGGTCCAAAGCTTGCGTCTGCTGCACCGACGACTCTGGGACAGGTCGTTCTACTGCCGCTGGAATGGGAGGAGCTGCAGGTTCTCCTACAGGTGGAGCTCGCGCTACGATATCATGCACTGATAGTTCTAGAGCCGGTCCTTGCACTGGCGCAGGAATGGGAGGACATGGTTCTGGGACCGGTACTTGCACTGGCGCTGGAATGGGAGGAGCTACGGCTTGTGCTACAGGTTCACCTGGCTCTACACTAAAAGAAGCTCCAGCTTGCGCGACGACTCGTTCTCCAAGAGGAGACACAGGAGGATCACTGGCGGGAGCATCAGACGCAACAATAGTGGGGGGTGATTTAGGATTCTCACCACAACCTCCTGTGTGATCAACCGCCTGCAGCTTCGGTGGGTGAAAGATAGCGGAGGCGTTTGCTGCAGCTTGGAAGGCGAGTAAAGCCTGAGGAGTCCACTTTTCGTCCCAGTTCGCCTTCGACAATCTCGCCACCGAGATGAAGTTAGGGCATTGGAGACCGGTGGACTTCTGGAAATCACGAGCCCTGGTAATCCACTTGTTCAAACAGCAGATTTTCTTCGGCGCGTCCTTCACATGCTGGTACCGACCTCCTCTTCTCGACGCTGCGTCTCTCCATATCGGCAGATGGCTTTGCTCATAGTCATCATGTGCAACACAGAAAGGTAAGGGGGGGACAGTAGGCTCTATCGTGGGTTTCTCATCGCGATTTGTTTCCTCTGCAGCCATAGTGGACAAGAGATAAAAACTGAACGAGTACGAAAAGGTCGGAGATTACGGAGAGAGAGGTTCGCGAGGAAGCTGCGCAGAGAGGATGAGGGAAATTATGGAGTGAGAGAAATCGATAGTGAACCAGGGTTTTGGGAAGTCTCTGGAAATTAAGCGATCTACTAGTAACATTAAACTGTGATGATTCACTAATTGCGACCACGACAGCTTACTGTGACATCATTGTAGTACTAACGCTGTCGACCTCTTCATACTCCTTACTCAGTCATGATTTAATCAACTCCTTGTTCAGAACTACAAGATTTATATGATCCACCTACTGAAGTCCACAACAACTTAACATGTCGAATTCTCGGAAAATTGTACTCATTGAAGTACGTGCAACACGAAAGCAGCAAATATTGAAACGTATGAACTGGGAAAATAATTTATCATTTTTACAAATATTGTCTGAATTCAGATGCGTACGGTGTGGAAAAATTTTGAACCAAAGACATGGAATAATAAATAGTACAACAACTCTCTAAAAGAAGACTATGAAATATATTACACATTTCAGAAAAGATAAAATAAAGATTTGATACAGTCAATCTGGGAACGGTAAACATTAATTTTTAAAATTGATTTTCAAAATAACATTTACTAGAAGTTTGCACTGAATCTAAATAAAATGACTTTGAAATTGGAAAACAACTAACAGAGATGATTGAAATTCGTCTGAATGAATTAAATTAAAAAAGAAAACATGATGTATTGTTGGTTGCAACAATATGACGTACATTCAGTTCATTGTGATAAAACTAAACTCATGAACTAATGTATGATATACGAAGATTTGTGCTGGATTCTTTGACGTAATTCATATATCATCAGAAGTATGAAAATCTGCTATTAACTTCAATTGTGGGACTCGTTGAAATTTTATTGTTTACATAGAGGCAACTATCAAGCGTGTCAAAATACAATTTCAGTAATTTAATTCTGTATCTATTTTAGACAGCTTCATTTCTAAAATATAAAGATAACAGAAACAGTTAAATACCAAATGAAAAAACGTACCAAAAAATGTAAATAAGACATTGGAATTCTAACGGTGAGTAAATTAGATACTGAACATAAGTTTCATTTTTTATTTTCTTCAGGTTCTGTTACAAGGAGTCATTGACTGAGTAATTCATAGCATACATGTTAATACAGAGTATAGCATATCGATTAAAAAAAAAAAAAATCTTTATTTATCACAGAAAGTCATTGAATATTGACTTCCTCATTAGTGGACTAAAAAACGGTATTTGGATCTGTTGAGATGACGTACCTAAAATGAAAAATAATTAAAATTAAAAGGGAAAAAAGGACGATATTATTATTATCACATACGAACCTTGTCTTTCATACAAAAGTTCACATACTCAAAGCACATTTTGTGCACAAAACGTACTAATTATTTATATCCAACGATTGAAACGATTATTCATAGTGAATTTCTGGTTTAGGGTTTTTGCAAAAATAGTTTGTACATTTTGGAGACCTTTGAAAATTAGAACTACAGTCTACAAGAGATTGTTGCATTGGACATCTTCAGTCTTTGCTGCTGTTCATAACTGGCATACGTAATTCAGTTTGTCTAGTACCATGATAATAAGTTTGGCACTCCTATTTCATATTCAAAAACTGATTAGAAACAAACGCATGAGGTGTACGTACTTCCAATCTTTATCTACTATTTGAATTTTTCCATAAATAATGGAAAATTACATTTAAATGGTACACAGATCTAAATGACATGAAGACAATACGAAATGCATACATGAGCACATGAAGAGAACTAGGTGTCTCCAAGAGAAGTTACTCTCCATCTTTGGGAGCGTTCATTATAAATAAATGAACCAGCAAAAGGAGACTTTGATAAAGAAATCGAACTTAAAAATGAAATAAAAAGCACGTTCATGCAGTCATTGGGATTAGAACCAATACATGCACTTCTGCTAAAACCCTCAAATCCGTCCTACAAAAACATATTACAACCCCCTCACCCCCTCTCCCTCTCCCCTCCACTAAAAAACCCAATCCCACTATATTTGTATGTGTGTGATTTTTTTTATTTATTTATTTTTTCTTCCTTATAATTTTTTTTAATTGTTTATTTTAAATATTATAAATTCAAAATAAACTGAACTTTAACTTTTTTCAATGAAGGTGTTGTTATAGGCAAAAACGTCAATACCTTGTCCGAGATTATAATTCGGTCTGTCCCTGTAATAACACTCACACTATCATAAAATACTACAAGCCGAAAGGTTGTTATTTCCTTATATTACAACGTATAGCTCATAGATAATGTTAATGTAATTAATTTGCGGGGAAAACCTTGGGTATTCTAAGTCAGTGTATGTGGGTTTTTTTTTCCCTCTATAAATCATGTCAACTTTTATTTGTATTAAACATGTAGACGTACATGGTATGTTCATGACACCAAACTTTGGTTATTTTGAGGGTTTTATTTCAGAGTGAAACACTGATGGGCATTTACAGAATGTAATATATTTATAATTGGATTACAAAATTCTCAATCATAGGATTAAACAAAATTAGTAATTCGCAAAATATTTTCAAGTCCACTAATATTTTATTTCACATCCAAACCAACATTTACATTTCCTGTAGAAACCAAGTAGTTCTGGGAAGGAGTAGTAAAGCAAACAGTAATCCAATGAGCATATGAAAACAGTAGTTCTCTTCGTATTTTAAAAAACCATAATGATCATTCTTATTTCCTGATCAAATTTAAAGCCCTCATCTCCAACACTGCAACATTTAAAAAACCACACTGTAACATCCAATCACGACTCGTATAATGAGATGAAAACAACAACACATTTTATAACTCATATGATATATTCAACATCCATACAACTGCATTCAATCACTTCTTTCTAACGTATGGAATAAGATCCGGAAATTCGATCTTCTTCCTAGCCTTCACCTCCAAATAACGGTTTGACTTCAATCGGTACTCTAACATATTTGTCTTCCAATTATTTGGAAGATTCATGCATTCAGCATAAATGCTGTCTAAGTCTTCATCCGGTCCAAACTCTGCTTCGTCCGTGGGTTTCTGGAGCAAAAATTCATCAAACGACAGTTTTGAATAGGGAATGTCTCTGGCCTCCAATACATTCCTGAGGTGCTTCTCATACTCTATCTGCTTGTCACGTACATCAAGATCGGTGGAGGTACTGTTTGAACAACTTGGCACTTGAGAGTAAATACCACGTGTATCATACAAAGTCAATTGAAGTGCGTCCTCACTGTCTAGGCCCTCACGCTTCCGTTTCAACGAAGTCACAGAGCAAATGTCCCCCTCTGAGGACAATGTGCCTGTATCAAACCGACGAACAATGCTTTCGCTAAATCCCTCCAGTCTATCACTCGTGTCGGAGGAAATCCCACAGGACTGAAGCGATAATTTACCAGGTAACAAACTCCCAGCCAAAAACCTCTGTGGTCCTGAACGAGAACTATCTGAAATACTGAAACCCTCATTGTTCTGTAACTCAGAACTCTCTGACGTCACTTCTTCTGATACAATGTTATCCTCCGTCATTCCTCCTCTGTCCTCCTCAGCCATTGAACGATAATGATTTCCTAATTATTATATCAGAGCAGACCGAAAAATGGAACGAGAGGGAAAGGAGCGTGCAGCAGCAAACCTGCTTTCCCTACGAATAAAAACCACACAGCGCTTTGGATACAATTGCTGTCCATTTATTATATGAGTTTCATGCATGGTAAAGAGAAAAGTTATTATTCAAGTTTCACTGTGACTTTCAAGTTTCAGTTTACATTGGTTTATCTATGTGGCACATGAGATTGAACTCTAGATATCTGAAATTAAAACTAATGTTTTCTAGTGACACTCGTTGTTTGAGTGAAGTAAACACCCGCCTTAAAAGTCACATGACGACGCTGAATTTGACAATGTAAACATTTATTTTGTGTCTTTTTTTTAAATAAAAATTTAATATTTCCTTTCCCTTTCTAACTTGTACATTTACATATTCATGATATTTGTATTATTAAAAAATACCATATTCTGTAGTATGAATTTTTTTATTTTTTATACTTGTTCTAAAAAAGTGAACATTTGATTGCGAAATTGCAAGTTTTTTGGAATGTTATTAATGGACGCAGATGACACATAATCACACAGTTCCAAAAAACTTTAATAATTAAAAAAAATTAAAAATTAAAAAAATTAAAAATTAAAAAAATTAAAAAGAAAAAAAATTTACGATTCAAAAGTAGATCAACCTCTGATTAATGAAATCATCCTAGACGTGTTTTGCTGCAACTGATCGTACATCAAATGACATATGAAATATTGTTGTTTACTCATATGTATCGTGAGGATTATGTTCTTGTGATTATTGAAATTTGTACCCACAAGTACTTTACTATTTACTTTTTAATATCAGAAAAATGAATTACTGAGTTCTAAAACGGTATCAGTCCGGTATACAAGACAGATACAATTACATTTACTAAGCAACTATTGATTTCAGGCTTTAATTTAATGGTTTTTCTTATTAACATGAAATCTGACATCGGAGACTTTGATTTGCATCAGAAAAAAATTGTTCACATAAAAAAGTGTTACGTACTTCAATAACTCCCAACCTTCCTACATTTACACTACTCTGAACTTATTTGTTTTCCTCTGTTTTTCTGTACTTTTCTACGATTAGCTTGGGCAGTTTTAACTGTTTCGCCTTGTACGGATCTCCTTCTCTCCGTTTTCTCAAAACTCTGTAATGCAATTGCATTTTCAGTGTCATTGAGAACAATTGCTCCAGCTAGATCTGGCTCTGTTGGAGGAACCCTGAATGTGCTGCTTGGTACAGCACTTGCGGCCTGAACATTAGTTGTGATGAAAACATCATCGTCCTCTTCAACCTTCCTTCTAGATCTAGCCCTCTTCCGTAATATCACTTTCCACTCTGATCCGGGTGGGTGCATGTCATCATCAGAGAAAAAAACTTGTGTACATTGACTAGGAAAAACATAAGGATCTACTGATCTGGGTGTGTTGTGTTTAAAATTTACGATTAGAAAACCGTCTCCATCGCGGATGTATGTACTATTTCCATGTGTGTCTGTACGTTTTTTCCACTTGCATGAGAAAATAACAACTGGAGTTTTGATATCACCATAGTTCAGAAGGAGAATATCTTCTAGAATCCCAACGTAGTCCAACCCTGTGCCAGCGGATTGATCATTCGCCTCTAAACACGCCACTCCTGAGTCAAACGTATTCCAACTCTTGCTCGTATCATCGAGCACTCTCCAATGATTTCCATATGCCTTCATTTTCGCATAGCGTTTGCAAGTCATGGACGGTGGATTTGATAGGAACACAGTGTCAGCTAGGTCGGGATCATTCATGTCTAATTCTTGCGAGTGTATGGTCCGCTGAACCCAGGTATCCACAGGGCCTATTGCTCCTGCACTTGATTGCGAGAGTTCCTCCCACTGCCTGTACCATCCAATGTCCAAGTGTCAAAACCCGCTACACAATTGTATGAATATATGGAGACACCGAAAACGGTGTTGTCTTTGAAAAGTATTGAAATTATTCCATTAGCATGGGGATAAATTAAAAATACAGAGTATAAATCCAGGTTCTGGTTGCATTTCAAAATAAACAATCATAAATTTCATCACTTCGTTCAGAATAAATTGTTAATAGATGCAAAGACTTAGTAACAGAATAAGAATGATTAATTGCTCAACTTTCAGAAGTGTATAAAAAACTAACTATGAAATCACTATATGAACTGTTGCTGAAATAATTAAATATTATTTAAAAGTTGCTATTTAAAGTAAATAAAGACAATGAATTTGAGACTCTTAGAAGAGAAAATTAGAGAAAAATGAAATACAGTTGGAAACGATGGAAAAAATAAAATAAATTAAAAGAATATGGAAGAAGAAAAAATAAATAATTAGAAACTGACGAAATAGAAAATAAATAAAAAAACTAACAGAGAATTCATGAATACAGGGATGAATGTAGGCAGAAATGTCTGGGATTCCGAGTACACAAATTTTGAGCTGGTTCTTAATAAATTAATTATAAGTCCAGTTCAGAACTGTGGTCATCGAATAGTGACATAACATCACTGAAGCATAAAAATGTATTCAGTCCGACCTCCAGACTTCACATGCAATACACACCCAATCGGAAACAAAACTACCTGTTAAGAACATGTTGCGCTATATAAAACTATTTTAATGTTTACCTTATAGAAGTACATACTCAATACCAGACCGCACACTTAATTCATTGAGCAAACCATCTGAGTTCTGTTACTCATAATTGCATCTCACCTCCAACTATTTCTATTAATTCAGAATTAAATATTAAAAAATAGATATACTTATTCCTTTTATGGAAGTGCCGATCATTACGAAAGATCACATTAAAGTAAGGGTAACTGATATAAAAATACAAGTCGAAACAGTGTATCAGAGTGGAAGAAATTCTGGCCTGACATCGTAAAAAAGAACCAATTTTCATGTTTGACCGTACCTGTAATATGGAGCTGTAAGAGTGTTATTTCTCAAAACAAATTTGTGAATGGCGTCCCTTTGAGCCCTTGTGAGAACTATGTCGATGTGACCACCCTCTAGCTCTTCAAATTCGGCACAATCCTCTGGATCGGCATCCCAAACACGTCGTCTAACTACGTCAAATCCGTGCATATAAGAGGTTGCAAACCCCATAGTCTCTTCCAGTAAATACCCTCGTGCAATAGATGCCTCCGGACGAGCACGGTTTTTCACATGATTTTTCAGTGCCATCATTGTCCTTTCAATTGGGTACATCCATCGCACCTGTGCTGGCCCCAAAATAATCAATTCCTCTACCAAATGCATTGGAAGATGTGACATTATGTCAAAAAATGTTGGTGGAAAAGTCATTTCAACAAGGCACATTGTGATGGCCACATCTTCCCGCAAGTTTTCTTCATACAGAGGATCCCATACTTTGCAGCAGATTCGCCTAAAAACCCGAGAAACTCTCATAATAGCCAATCTGGTATTCGGTTCCATTAGACCCCTCAAAGCCAAGGGTAGCAACATTTGCATAAGTATATGGTAGTCGTGGGATTTTAGTGCACCAAACTTCTTTTGACGTATATGTTGACCGATCTCTGAACAATACCCAGATGGCACCTTCAACTTCTCCAACCTTGTACAGAATATATCGAACTCTTCAGCGGTAAGCACATAATTCGCTTTTGGTTTTAACATTCTGTTAGGGTTATTTGGATCCCTAGTCATCCACAGATGTGGCCTGATTCCTTCTCGTTGCATATCTCTTCGCACTCTCACACTGTCTTTTTCTTTCCATCCACATATTGTTTTTAATAAATTTTCTGCAATTTTTTTTTCGCAATGCATAATGTCCAATGTGTTTCGAATCTCTAAGTGCTGCACAGAAAACCCAAATATTAAAAATTATGTTAAGAGAATTAGAAATTTATTATACTTATTTTCGTATTCACACTTTATTTGAAAGACATGAACCCATGAAGCTTTAAATAACAAATAATTGTGGAAGACTTACCTCCCAATATGGCAACTCAAAAAAAATACTTTCTCTCTTGATACCATGTATCTTGGATGGATCAGCCGTGCTTTCACTCCTTATCCGTGTATTGTCGGGTTCACTTGATTCTGCTTGTCCACTCTGTCCTACAGATGAATTTGGATTTGAGTGCATTGGATGAGAACCTTGTTCTGTTTCTGTGACACTTGATCTTTTTCTTTTCTTGCTTTTACGTTCATTTCTAGAGGATCGTTCTTCTTGTTTGGCTCTTTTCGTATTTAGGAATTCCATATATTCTGTCAGAGCAGCTCGCTGTTGAGATGGTGTTTTTGCGATAGGAGCTTCTCTTGTTTCCGGCAATCCGTCGAAGAACTTGTTGTATTCGTCTGATCTTATATAATGATCCTGTCTTACCCAACGTCTGGCATCTCTATATGACATTTTTCTACTCTCATACATGTATTTTCCTTTAAGCTGGTCACCACACGGAGGGCAAGCCGCGTACCCTTGATGAGCGGCACCAGAAACAGTTCCATATCCTGGAAAGTCATGAGTGGTATACAGAACTGCCGCCCGTAGGTTGAAAGTACGTTCACTTTCTGGCTTCAACACATCGTACGCAGGAACTCCCACCCATAGTTCTTTGAGTTCATCGATTAAAGGCCTTATCCACACATCAAAAAATTCAAAAGGAACTTGTGTTTTCCCAGGAATAATCAAAGTCAACATGGTAAAAAATTTCTTGGTTATTAGCCACGGTGGTAAGTTTAAAAATGTCACTATCACCGGCCACGCTGACCATGTGGACTTATGAAGCTTGAAAGGGCAGATACCATCACAGGAAACTTGAATTCTAACGTCTCGTTCATCCCTCCCAAATTCTTTGGTATCAAAAATTTGAGGGTCTATGTGGTCCAACTTCTTCCAGGCCCGAGAATCTGCAGGATATCTCACTTTTCCATCTCTGCTTCGATTTTCCATGTGCCATCGCATTAATTTAGAGAGTGCTGGGATTTGATAAAAACGTCGCAATCTAGGAATGATAGGGAAATGACGAAGAACTTTGAAAGGCCTTGTTCGATTGAACATATCTTTGAACCTTGCAGCCTGACAATGTGGGCAACGGTCTAAATCCTTTGTTTCTGCCCCATTAAATAGTGTGCATCCGTTTATGCAACCATCTATATTCTTGAAATCCAGTCCCAAGCGCTTAGTCAACGTTTTGGCCTGGTACAATGATCCTGGTAAGCAATTATCAGGAGGTAATAGGTTTTTCATAGTAGCCAGTATGTCATCTGCTGCTTTTTCTGTGATTCCTTGATGCGTTGCCACTAAATTTACCATCATTATTGTTGCACCAAGCATTGAATTTTTTGACCCATCGTAGAGTGATTTCATTGCATCTTCCAATGCACGAGCGTCTTTAATTCTCTCCTCTTCCAGCTGGGTACTGTCCATGTTCATCATAAAATTTTGCTGTATATTTTCACCAGTATGTGCTGATTCAGACGGCTGTTCAGCTGGGGTAGGAGATGTATCATTGTGGTGTAGGTTAAATTCGGTTTGATGTGCTTCATGTTCACTTTCTGCTAAATCTGGATTTTCATCTGATCCGTTATGTCCACCAGCATTGCTAGTTCCTGCTTCGTCTGGATTGTTGTTCAATCCAATTATACTGTCAGAGACTTCCAGGGCATCCATTGTGATTTCGTTTATTTTTTCCTCCGTGTCAGCAGCAATTTGAACCTGTTGGAACAGATCTTGTACCATATCCCGTACTTTTACTCTAGAATCACGTTCCTGGTCACGCCGTGTAGAAGCAGCAACTTTAGCAGCTGCATCAGCTTCCCATTCGTCGTCAGATGAATCGGGATCTTGTGGTCCTATAGATGTTCTACAGTTTGATGATCTTCCCCATCGGAGTAAATGCCGTTCAATCTCTTCCAGTTTGTAAGGCATACCAACTCCTCTGTGCCTTGTACAAGGACAACAGAGTCTAGTCAATCCGTAAAGAGCTGCTCTTTCTTTGTCTCGTTTCCACAATTTGTTGTCACGTTCTCTAATCCGTCTCAAATCTGTAAGTGGTAATCTAGTCGCCATTCTGCACCCAATGAATATTAAAGTTAGTAAATCATAAATATTAAAAAAAAAAAACATAGCAGTAGACCAATTTTTCATAAAAATTTCAGAGATATAATCTAATTTGAATTTTATTGCAGAAAGAAATCATCTCCTTCAAACTCCAAAGATGGTCATCTCTGTATTCAATTAATTTTATTCATTCGTTTGAATATATAATTACGTAGACACTGGTTTCTGAACTTTAGCAAAATTTTATCATTCTATAAATCTGAAGTTCTTCATGTCAAAAAGTTAGAAAGAAAACGAGTGGAAAAAAATAAAGAAATTAACAAATCCATTATATTCGGAGAAATAGTACTTTGTTTTCAAAAAAATGTTTTTTTGCCATGACAAAATGAAATCAAAATAGCCGTTACCTTGAGGTCCTTGTTGGTAAAACGATTTGAAATTGAAGTCTGGCTTCGTTCTTCTTCAGAGTTCCGAGGCGAGACAGGGAAATGTGGAATTGCAATGAAACGATAATTGAGGAAAAGGTGACTGTAAGCAGGCAATGTCGCAGGAGATTACTGTGGAAGCCCAGAAAGGATAGTGAACGAAATATATAAACAAAGTACTAAATAATAAGAGTAGTGAAGTTGTATTGGAACTGTGCTATTTATTTCGTTTTAAATTGTGAAAACGTGAAAGTATTTAAAGTAAAATACGTGAGAGAAGAAAAAGTTAAAAATGCAAAATACGTGAGAAATGAGAAAGTTAGAAAAGTAAAATAAATAATTGTCTCTTAGTAGCCCTGCGTCAGTTTTTTTACATTCCTTTCAGTAAATGTAGTCAAACAGCTTCTTCTACTTCAGGATTCAACACTTGAATGACAGTGGAAACCAAGTAGAGAACTGTGTCTTAATAATTATTCTAACAAGTTGGATAAGTTCCTTGTGTAGGACATGCTCACATTTGTAATTTTCCACTTCTATAAAATGATGATGGACATCCATATGAAAATGATTCGTTTGTTCCATAATTGCTGGCCTTTGAGATAAGAGGATAAACTTGAGACGTATTTACTGTGTTCGAATTTTTCTTTAAAAGTATGGACAAATATTAAATCATCAATACACACATCTATTTACAGTGCTCGTAAGGGAATGTATTCTACCCTAGCATAAAAATATGTGAATGTGTGTACAAATGAAATAGAGTTGTAGATTGTGTAGAAAAAATAAAGATTCAGAGTATTTAATAAAGCTTTGAAAAAAGGAGAACTAAAGAAATAAATCACAATGACAAATTACAATAATTAAAAAATGAATTAGAAAAGATTTCTAAACTAATCAGAACTCTGGATCCTTATTCCAATCAAACAATTATACTGACAACATGGAATTCATTGAATATTCATATGGTCCATTCTCTGACTTGATGTACACAAAAGTATTATATTTGAACTTTCTCTTTTTCCCAGTCAGAAACAAATGAGCACAAATAAGCAATTACGAACATTGATAGTGGATGATCCCACACATTATAAATCGCAAGTGGTTTTCCAGCAAGGGCCTTTCTAATTCTGACGTGGAGAATTTGATCAAATACTAGAGTATCAAATGTAGATTACAACCTCTCTTTTCACAAATACCTTATTTCACATCTGCAAGGTCATCAAATACCAGTATTTTGCTAGAATTGATCACAGAATGATATTGTTCAGACGATAAGAGTGTAAGTAAGAGATTAAATACCTGTTTGAAATATGGAGACAACGAATACATTACTGGAGCACCCAATGTGAACTTAAGAACTTTCTAATGTGAGAGTTAGTAAAGTATCAGTACGAGAGTTGAGTATACCCAGAGCATTTCCACGCATGAATTGACCTCCACCTGCGGGCATACTTCTTTCGCGAATGAGAAGACTGGAACTACTTCTCGCGGTGTCGACGTTGTAGAGAGACAGGACATTTCGTGCACCACATTTGCGTAATAGCAGAGAGTCGTTTCAGGGTTTAGGGTGTCCACCGTTCCTATCGACATGTCTCGTAGTTTTGGCGAAGAAGTTGACAGTGATAGTAGTTCGGAACGATCGGAGTCCGAGAGCAGCAGGGAAGAAGAAAATGAGTACGAGATGCAACGTAGAGCAAGAATTGCGAGTAACATGGCGCAGTTCGAGTCTGTACAGAAGGCAGCAGAGGAGTTGTGAGTAATTTCTTGCCCACAAAACCCTAATTGAGTATCACGTGTTTGCTCTATTTATGCAGAGAAGTCAAGTTTCCGGAAACATTCAGAGTAGACTAGGGTTTTGTCCTCGAACTCTGTGCCTTAAGAAATTGTATCATTGAAGTCTACGTTCTTTGTCGTATTTTAAAAGTGTATACGACCAGGGTCAGTGTCGCAGATGCATTTGCTGTTTGTTGCACAGGCGTGGCGGATAATTATGTTTTTTGTTTTTTAGCAGTGGATTCTCACAGCATACGGTCTGTCTAAAAAAAGAGTTTTTTTTCGGGATTTATGTTCTTTGGCATATTTCACTACCCTAAACGACAAGTACCTTTTTCGCACACATTTTATTTTTTGAGGCGTACTACTGTGCAGGAATGCTGACATCAGTCGGTACAAGAGAAAAACAAAACCGAAGAAAAAGGTCGAGATACAGACTGAGAAACGCCGCAGCGTGAGAACACTAAATAAAACCCAGGAGGAGAAAATAGTAGTTGGCAGTCGCGAACATGGAGGGAATCGCGAGGAAGAATCGCGAGGAATTCCAAACCTTCGGTAACGAAATTGTTTGCAAATTGAATTTCCGATCATCTGTGGGGTGCTTGAATCATCATGTGAATGAACAAGCAGTAAATATAACTTCAGTCATATTTTTTATTAATCATGTGCCTCGAAATAGATGATGAAGTTAATAAGTCACCAATGCAAACTCGGGAAGGAACCCAGATTGTATTTGTTAATGTATAATATGTGATTTGAATCATGCAGTTACTGTGTTTGCGCAGTTGTGTTGTGTCATGATGTTAATATGTGGGACACTGGTGTGGGGAATTCATAGGCTCCAGTACTGCACGCGGTATTTGCAAGCGTACAGATGAGGACATTGGAAGCCATAAGCGACTGAAACAGTCAGAGGGCACTGCTGAAAACAAAGGACAATGCAGCAGACGTAGAAATACAGCATCTGACGAACACGTACTTGCGTCCCCAATTCCAGACATGGAGAAAGGGCAGGAACAGATTCTGCATCCACCGAACACGCCGAGTCAGTTTCAGACACCTGGAGGATGGGTGTACGTACCTCTTCCTCACGGTCAGCAAAACCCAGGTGTGTTTAATATGATTCCTGGCTTTCAACCGGGTATGATGCCTGGAAATTGGCAATGTCAAAACCCCGTGGAGGGTCCTAGTATGAACACGGTAGTGAACCAGAATGCAGACACTGTGAAAGCCGGTGATGACGGTCCGTCGAACTCACCGTCTTTGAAAGAAGAATCTTTGAAGAGAAAAATCCGTCGATCGAGAAGAAAAGAAGTGGAGGAGGAGTCGAGAAGACGTGAAGATGCAGGTTTGAAACCCTACCAAGTACAGGTACGGTCGAATGGGCTTATTGATAGTGGATGTCAGGGCCACTTAGAATGGCAGGAATTCGTACGTGATATGACACCACGAATGCTGGACATGAGTGTCATTAGGTACGAGGACCAATTGGAGAGCTCCAGAAAAATGTTAAGAGAGACCCTGTTTATGAAATTCGAATTTCTGGACCATAAAGTGACGGAGAGTTCATTCGACGTTATGATTAAAACTTGGCTTCGTAGAGACTGTGAAAGAATGAAGAGGCTGCATGGTGGGAAAAATAAAGCACCTGGCAAATATAATCCAAAACAGTGGGAGTCGTTGAAACTGTATTAGGATTCTGCTGCTTCGAAACAGAAATCAGAGAGGATGATTGAGACCCGTAGAAAAGTCGTCAACATCCCTCGCGTTGGTAGACACGGATATGCAGGCAAAGATGCTCAGCTGGTGAATTTCTGAACTTTTACTGTCAGGTTTGATATCAATTTTAATCGATTTCCATTGTAATTTTGCAAATGTAGGGGAGCGAACCTGCAAAACCTGTTGTTACATCGATTATTTTTTATCCTCCGGAGTAGCTTTTGGTACATAGTCCGCTTTCATGGATGTCATTGATTACAAGTGTTTCGCAGAGGAGCGTTCTTTCAATTTCTCCAAGTGTTGCAGACCGAGCTGAAGATCTGGAAGCGACAAAGGAAAAACCACTGAGTTCCGTAATGGACAATGACTTCTCTTTTACAGAGTAAATGGAGTTCCTTAATTCTAGACCCGTTATAAATGATATGACTGTGTGACTCAGTTATGGAATTTCAACATCTGATACGTCAGATTAAAGTTTGATATACCAAGCCTCGATTGTAGTGTTCAACGATTGCAGAGCCGTCTGAACAGTGTTCACCATTGCTCGTCGCAATTTCTTTGTTCATAACAGTTATTCGTACAGACTGCTGGAAGCCCGAGTGTTTTTTCTTTCATTTTATTTTTTTTATTTTTTTATGTTTATCTTTTTTTTTTTTGTTTTGTGCCGTTACAGTACATGTTGTCAATATTTACTAACCGAAGTCCTACTGGAACATCGATCATATTAGGTTTTCATGTGTCTGGTTAACATAGAAGTCACTAATATTTGATGAAGTTCTTGGGAAATAATAAGGTAACATTCACTAAGTGCCTGAAGAGATCTTGGGATTGTTTCCCAAACAGAACGCGGAGAGACAACAATCGTGGAGGTTGTCGACAATGGAACGGAATCAAATGGAGACCAACAAAAGACTGGATGAGAACAACAAAAGACTGGAGGATGTTATGCAGAGTAACATGAAACTACAACAGATGCTACTATCTGTACTGGGCAATTTTTCAGGGAAAGATTCGAAGGAAGACGGTCATGTTGAAAGTAGTCCTGTTCAAATCCGAAGGGAGACTTCGGACAATGGAGAGCGGAACACCTCCAATGTCGATGCATGTTCAGTAGGTAAAGACAAAAGCGAGATGTGGTGGGACAATATGTGTCAGGTGTCTTGTGACGAAGATGTGGCAGTTTCTGAAGGAATTGAAGTGTTGTCGTCAAAGGGGAAACGGAGTTTACAGGTGAGCCTCACAAGATATAACGTTTACTTTGCTATATGCTAATACAAATGAAAACCGTTCAGGCCAGATAAGCTACCATTGATATGTCGTGTGTTTTTAATGACAAATGTTTTAACTGCGTCTTCTATGATAAAGTATCTAACAGTGGACAATGTGTGGAAATTTCAGCAAGAAGATGTTTTGACGATCATTGTTAAGACCATATTTTTGAACGAGTAATCGGTGATATGGAACTTATGTTTATCGGTTATTTATACTCATTACTAATGCGAAATGTAATTCCGGGACACTCAATTGGATTTTTGATCGGATGTGTTACTGAAATAACTGTTTCTAACTCTGTCATGCATATTATCAGCAGTTAATCTTCATTGCAGCGTTGGCCAAAATGCTAAAAGTATAGAAGAAAACGTTTGACATAGTTTGAAAATGTATCTGGACTTGTAACAGGAACGGCCCACGAAAACACGGAGTGCTAACAGGAACCTACGAGATTTTTCGAATGAAAAGAAGGTAACTTAGAGTACAGAAACTTGGTTGAATTGATTTGAATTTTGATTTCGCTTCTATCTTCGTTTTAAATGCATGAGGACTGTCGTTGGTTGGTACAGAGTCCACAGTAATCGCATTCAGTTCTTACTTGGAGAGTAACGGATCCAACAGCTTTTGGTGATTCTTTTTTCATCTGATATGTGACACAATGTTTAAATGTCGAAGGTGTTTTATACTGTCTATTCACTTGTCGTGAATCATGACTGCAGGTTGAAACGAAGATGGTAGAAGGATCGGGCTCTGTGAATGGAAGACAGGTAATTCGAAGTCATTTGGCTACTCAATTAGTACGTTTAGTAAATTTTTTTGAACTTCAATTGGGAAGTGAAGCATCTGTTAATTTTCGTGTCAGTAGGAGTTAAAGTAAACTGACCAACCTTCCACGATGTTTTTTTATATATTCAGCTTCATAATGTAGTCCTTGCTTGTATGTTTGTTGTTTCATTTTTTTTTTAACTTCATGCTAGATCAGTTGTGCAGTCCAATAAAAACATCACATCTTTTATGTGTGCAGTGGATGACATTTAGAAGTTTTGCTAAACTGACAGTACCGACTAAGTCATATCAATAAGTAAGGGTATTCACATTGCCTTTTCGAATCGATGAACTAATAAAATAAATGAAGGAAAGATAAAATTTGAAATGCTTTTTTTTTCTCAAAAAAAAAAAGAAAAAAAAAAAAAAAAAAACATGTCGTTGTTAGTATGCAGCTGCATAACTTGAAGAATGGGATATTTTACTAATACTGTCTTTGACATGGAACACAGATAAGTCAGTTAGCAGAGAAGGAGGTGAGAGCCACAGACGCCATCGAAAGAAAGGTATTTACGAAACCGGTCTTTTACTATAAACATGCCACTAAGTGACCAGAACCGAAGTCTAAGCCTTATGATTGCCATTTTTATGGCAGATAAAAACACCACTCTAACATTCTGGTGTATTTGTGTTCCAGTTTCGAGTAGGAGATAGAGTATGGTTGGGAGACCCGAAGAACAGAAATAATCGAGTGGCTACAGGAACTTTGGTTGGCCTCGGAGGACAGGGTGTGTTCCACACACGTCCAATACCCGAGGAGTATGTCCGAGTAAACCTTGAGGAGGTGTTCGTAAACGTTCCCCTCATGTTTCCAGTGGAAGTCGCTGAGCAATTCAACCTGGAGGATGCACGAGGTTCCAGTGTGCTTTGGTATGCAGGACTTACCTCGACTAGAGAGTAGGTAGGTGAAATCTCAATTTGAACTATGTTGTGCACACTGGACGGAGCAGTGGATATCACATTCTGGAATCCTTCGTGTTAGCCTGTTAGGTGTTTCATGTGGTGTCATATGTAAATGACCGTGACTTCAATGGTGTGAAGTGTATTGGTACGGACCAGTTCTTTATAGTTTTGAGAGTATTTCAGCTTCCGTAGCAGTTTTTTTATGTAAGCTTGTCGAAAATCAATAAGTAAGACAGAGAGTTCCCGTATGCGTAGAAGGAATTTGTATTTCTCTACGCAGAAGATTTGTGAACAGCTGAATATGTGAAGCTGTGAACGTCACACTATTTTATATATTAACGTGATCATTTACCTGAATGGTGTACTTCTTCTGCATGAGTAATTGCTCGCAGGAGAACACGTGTCCATTTGAATGGCCCAGTATTATCCGTGAATATATTTAAAAAATGTATTTTCTACATACGTTATCTTGGTAATTGTGAACTACACACATGTCATAATACGAGGCATGGAAACATCCACAGACAGCATTGCTACAAAGTCGCTCTTGCCGTTGACACAGACACGTGTAGAACCACGGTTTCGTGGCTGACGCAAAGGTCGGTCTCGACGTTCAGTTAAGTTCAACTGATTCGTGGATCCGAGTTCGAACCCGTTGATGAGCAAAATGTTTTTTATGCCACGGTGATTTTCGATGTCCATTCAATGACGGATTCCCGAGTTTCGGAGTGCAGTTCATGTACATATCCGCATGTAGCAAAGGCATTCATCTCACAACAGCCGACGCTTTCGCAAAAGAGAATCTGCTTCGCGGGAGAATTGGTCCGCAGCGACTCAGAGCTCTTAATGACTGGTCCATATTGACAGGACTGTTCGCAGTCGCTTTTTGTTGATGGGAGTCTGTTGCGACAGAAAAGAGAGTCCTTTAGGCAGTCCTAATTTCGCGAATTTCTACTAGTGAAAGCCTCAAACCATCAACGACACTATTGCCAACAAATATTTTATTCTATTTGTTGAGTTGGACGATGAATCAAACAAATATGCTAGACGGTGCGTGTCTGTCCGGGCTGGCACGTGGTTCAAGATGTCCAAGTTGACTTTACACTAGTATTTTACTTTGATGTGTTGTTAGAGCAACAAAGAATTGCAGACCAACATTAGACTTCACCTCGATGTTGTTTTGTCTCATACTTTAGTCAATTATTACAATTATTGCCGTGAAATATGTTTTACGACAGTGTCTTGTGAGGAAGAAGAAACGATTGGCGCAGTACAAAAGTTCGTCGAGGTAGATGCGAGTAAATTTGAAAATTGAAAGTATTAATGTCGCCGTAGAGTGGAGAGGTAGTAGCATTTTGAGGTGTTTAGCACGGTTTGAAAAAAATGTTTTTAGGTATGGTTGCACATTGAACGACACTTACGCTAAATGAGATTATTGTTCAGTATGTAGAGCCAAGAACCACTATAGTGAATGACTGTTGGAAGGGGTATAGCTCGGTGCGCCTTTAGCTTCTTAGATATTTTCACCAAACAGTGAATTATAGTTTGCATTTTTGGGATCCGATGATGTGGTTTACAGGATCACTATTGAAGAGACTTGAAGTATGGTAAATAAGTTTTTCCACAATATAGTACGATAAAAAGTCTTTATGATGGCAACTTTAACAAATTCATATGGCGGCAAAAGTTTGTGCATGCTTCACGCAAAACGTAACACGTTCTACATTTTTGTGTAACATGTATAACAGTTTCATTGAGAAATTCATGGAATTGTTTAAGTTACAATTATTTTTTATATATTATATATATTACGTATATTAATTTATTAGATGTATAATTTTTTTTACTTTTTATTTATATAAGTTTTTAAATATTTTTAGTAATATATAAATATTTAATATATTTAATTGGTATATATATTTTACTAAGCTATTAAGATTGTAATCTAGAGTTTCTTGTTGGTAACAATCTCTTATTATATATCGTATCTCTATGGAATATTTAAAGATTAAAGTCTATTTTAGAATTATAATATGCCAATAAAGGTAGTCTGTACATATATTTAGTCCATTTTATATTGTTAAATGTAATATACTAATATTTTGATATATATTATATATTTTTATTTATATATTTTTAGTATATGTAGAATAATGTGTAACATAGTTTATATGTTATATAAAATTCAATATATTTAATAAGTAATATTTTATATATTCATATAGTCAATTGTGTATTTTGTATGTTCGCTATTTTATTTGATATATTTAATCGTATATTTTATTTATTTATTACATGCCAAAATTATAACAATAATTCAAGTTTCAACTTTGTAAAAAATATTAAAAGTTTATTATAAGGTAGGATGTGCAATGATTATACTATCGCATTGTGATTTCTTCGATATTAATATATCTATATCTATATAAATAAAAGTAACATATAAAAATTAACTTTAAATGAATTTAAGTGAAATTAAAGGGATTTAAATGAGTTTAAGTTAAATTTATTTTTGAACAAGCTAATTTATTCAAAAATACCGCTTTAGGTCTACTCTTCGAACGAGCACGAAAGCATTACCATGTCCTTCTTCTGCACTCAATCCATTTGTTGCCAACTCACACGATCTTGTGGCAATCGTTCTTTGCTATATTTGAAATTGGTGTACAGTGTTGCATGGCCTACGTGGTGTACCTTCACCGCACAAAACATATGCAAACTTGAAGTGAATTTCTTCAACAATTTAAATGCAGATAAAACTCTAATAACATTGGTTTCATGCATTTTAAAAATAGATTGCCAACACGTTGTGCTAATACAACATTGTTAGCAAGGTGCAATTAATAGTTGCGTTTGCCAAGAAACCTTTTCGTACATGAAGGTTACGGTGTCCATCAATATTGTGTACCTCACAATGTCTTTATCAAGGACAATTTTTTGATGCCAAATATGCATCCATGACGCTTATACAACTCAAGAAAGGTATAATAAAGGTGTAAAAAAGGTATAGAAAAGGTGTATAAAGGCGTATAAAAGGTCTATTTGTCCATGTATAAAGAAAGTAGGAAGAAATCTTTATGCGTGTAAGTTTCTTTACCTTTATTAACATCTTTATCATTAAAAGAATCCTTTTTTGTCCAAGATACCTTTTCTTTCTTTTAATTGTTTCTTTTTCGTTTGATGAAATTAATATTCTTAATTTTACAAGTATTTATTTCATCCTTACATGATTTAGTCACCATTACAGTATACGAGTGTGACATTTTTGAGTTTTCAGGAAGTCACATTATATCCTGCCGCCAATATAATCTAGAATGGCCATTTTAATGTATATGACGTTCATAACACCTTGTCATGCATCCCATGAAGTGGGAGAATGCTTACTGAAAGTAACTCTTACCTGGACGAAGTAACTCATGCCCAGAGACTCCCATTTCCTGAGGACTGTCTTCTGTAGTAACTTCTTCAGTGATTTCCAAATTCCGACGGACTCAACGATGGTACCAGTACGACAATAACTGTATGCAAGAGCATTAAAAATAATAATAATGACAGTGTATGCAGGAGCTCTAAAATTACACAATGACTGTATGCAAGAGCACTAAAATTATCCAATGACTGTATGCAAGAATGCTAATTAAAGTTACACAGTTGAGCAGCGGTACAAACTTTTCTGAGTTTCCGGGTTCGCACGTCAACGAAGCTGCCACCGAAGTTTTAGTCGGAGCCGATGCACCGGTACCGCTCCATGCCAGTGGATTCGCGCTTTCTGCACCACCGAGCAGATTTCGGCACGCTTATCGCCGCGACGTCGATGATTGAGTGGCACTGCATGATTTGTGTTCCAACAACGGGGCTGGTACGTCCTGGTTTCGGAGAGAGCTCTAGACTTTTGAATGAAGCAGTCTGGCGCCGACAATCAGATGAGGCCAATGAATCCTGGACCAGGTCCATGTGTGGTGCAGTCCGCGGTGCCGAACTCGGC
Source organism: Ceratodon purpureus (assembly GCA_014871385.1). Lineage (NCBI taxonomy): Eukaryota > Viridiplantae > Streptophyta > Bryopsida > Pseudoditrichales > Ditrichaceae > Ceratodon > Ceratodon purpureus. Next base: position 16,171,777 of record CM026427.1, read on the forward strand.
TCAACATCCGTCGCCAACGTCACGGTGACGAGATGCGCTGGGTAGTTTTGTCTAGCGTTGAGGCGGATCAGTTGCAGTCGGGATAGGCCCGCGACGTTTGGAACAGTCGGTGCAGGTGGAAGTGGGGATGGGAGGGAAGGCAGGTTTGCTGGAGGAGCGCTCGTTGGTGTGAAAGGTTGGAAGAAGGATTCTAGATCAAGAGGTTTAGCTAGTTGGGAAGCTGGGACGTACTGGTGTACTTGTTCGTGCGAGGATTAGATCTAGAGGACTGAATGATGGGCTTCGGTGGAGGCGGGGCAGTTACGTGGATCAAGGTTGTGGTTGCGGTGCTTGTGATTGTCGAGTACGGCGGTTCGGGTGCGTGGGGGCAGAATTCGCAGCAAGGTACTTCGCAGTTACCAATGTGTTGATCGACGTTGAATTTTCGGATTTAGGTCGTTACTTTAGCTGTTCGGGTTTTTGCAAGGTTTGGTTCGTTGACTTTGGCACTGCTACTCTGTGTTCAAATGTCAAAGGTCAGTTTCACGGTATTGAGAGTGCAGAATTCAGAGTCATTGTGAGGAACACCCCGCTTGATGAGAGCCTGTCTAATGCGAATGCGAGGATTCAGGAAGGGCACATATACGAGAAAAATATTTCTGGAAATTGCAGTCACCAGTGAGCTATATTGTCACAATCGCCCAGGATGCGGCGACCAAGTGCAATATTGCTTCTATCGAGTTCAGAAAACCAAAGGCTTGGGGGGCGATTTTGCTACTTGGTTGGCCGACATAGGTTTTATAACTTCTATCCAACTTCTAGAATCTAAGTTCATGCTATCTGTAAAATGGGAAAGGCATCCTAGAATCAGCCGCATGATGATACTCAAGACCTTGAGCAAGAGATGAATCCTAATGTCCGAACCTTCTCCAGAGATTACTACCCTTTTGAAGCGAGGTCTCTTAACATCGTTGCACAACTCTTCTAGAATCACCGAAAGCAAGAGACTCTGGGTGGGCATATGCCAGTCTTTAGCTCGAAGTGAAGCATGACAATGAGCATTGCCAACAATTCCTTTTTTGCATCTCCGAGAATGCGTCCACGGATATTTCAATATCTTTGTAGCTAAGTTTAAGTGCAAAAGACCAGCCACGCCTAGTGATCTTAGATCCTAACCTTGAGCTGGCTTGTACATCTTCAGGATGGCTCAACATCGACTGCGGTGCCGAAGTGGACTACAAAGACGGCGGGACGGGCATCAACTGGGTGTCCGACGCGCCGTACATCACCAACGGCAAAGTCGGAACAATCACAGGCTACTCGTCGTTCCCTGAGGCCAAGACCCTAAGATACTTCGACCAACCTCAAGGAAAGAACTGCTACAAGCTGCCTGTGATATCGAACGGTGTATACATGCTGCGCGCGACGTTCTTCTACGCTGCCTACGACAACGCTCCCAATCCACCAACGTTCCAGCTCGCAATCGACGGCACCGTCTACGATACGTTTACCGCTGATGCTACAATTGGGCAGTGGAGGGAGGTTTTCTTCGTTGCGCAAAGCAACGTGACGTTTTTTTGCTTGGTACGAGATCCGACATTCAACAGTGTGCCCTTTATCTCCGCGATCACTTTGAAACCCTACACTGGCAAGTACCTGGGATTCAACGCTTACTTTGCAGACAAGAGGCTCATCCGGACGGTGCAGCGGGTTAACTTTGGTGGCAACAATCTCATAAGGTGAGTACACGCTCTCCAGTTGGGTTTAGTTCCTCCTGAACAGTCTCTAGTTGGAGAGATTCAGGGTTTCCCTTTTTTTTTGGGATTGTTTTGCAGATATCCAGACGACCCATTCGATCGATACTGGTTCGGGCAAGGGACAAACACCTCTTACTTGCAGACTGCGACACCGCTGAAGGTTCTGAACACTACTCTACCGATTGTGAACACGGAGAAGAATGCGTTCTACGTACCGTGGCCCGTTCTGCAGGTAAGAAAATACTTAAAAACATTTCCATTGATGCTGCTACAATATTAAGAGCATTACAGCAATGGTGGTGTAAAATTCATTCTACCTATTCTGCAGGACGGGTTGCAATTGCCCGCACCGGGTAACATGACGCTGCTCGCGAACGGAGGGACCGAAGGTGACTCGGATGTTTATAGCCTGGCGGAGATATGCCTCCACTTCGCAGAGCTGGACGAAACTGCAAACATCACCTCGAGGGGGTTTGATATCACGGTACCAAGGCCAGGAGGGCCTCAAGTGTTCTATGAAAATGCGTTCAACTACACCGACAACTTCACCCCGATCCCGATGCCGTTCACAGCCAATACTTGGTACTTTTGGGATCTGATCGATTTCGGCCCATCGTCTGCGATTACTTTCTCTCCTTCTCCGAATGCTGTCAGGGGACCCATCATCAACGGAATGGAGTTGTTTGCGATCACCGAACCAGCAGACCTTACATTGACAACCTCCGGGAATGGTGAGCTCTAATTCTAGCCAAATCTGTTATATGTTTCGTATTCGAGTCAAACCCTAAACCCTGGAGACTTGCACTTCTGAAGCTCCACGCTCTGTGAAATCCTTGTTGCTTTATCTCTCAGATTATTTCATTTTGTTGCTGTGGATGTGCTCCAGCGCTTGCACTTGAGGCTATCAAGGTGGACATGAAGCTCACGGCGTGGACCGGCGACCCCTGTGTTCCTGTTCCTCACAATTGGGTCAATTGTACCCTGAATACTAAAACACAACAACTTGAGGTCACTGTTGTGTAAGTAATGCCCTTTTGTTGATTGAAATGAGATCGGGTATAGAGAGAAGCCACAATGATAACATCGCAACATAGAGGAATACAGTTGACCGATGTTCTTCAGAGTATTTTTTTGAATGTGGAGTGCAATGTGTTTGTGAGCAGGGATTTATCAGGATACAACTTGAGTGGAACCATCTCTCCCAGTTTCGCTAAGCTTGATGGGCTCATATCTTTGTGAGTGCACTGACTTGGACCGTCTGAGGTTGTTTCAATAACTGTTGATATGAGTGAATTTGGATTCAGTTTTTTGGATTCTCCAGTGGTTTGTGCAATGCTATCTGTCATAGGATGTTTGGCGAATGGAGAATGGTCATTCATGTGATTCAGTGCCTTAACGTTCGTGCTTTCAATGTGGCAGATCACTCGCCAATAACGCACTGACAGGACCATTGCCAGATTTGAGCACAATAACAACCCTTAAGTCCCTGTAAGTATAATTTTAAAGTTGGAACTTTGGAGCTGAATTAAGTTTTGTTTCTTGTATCTACTACGTGATTACACACTGGGTGGTTGCAATCAACCTGTTTGATTCCATGAATCAATTTCATTTACCCGTCGATTTTCCTACATACCTACATGGTCGTCGATTTTGCAATGACCCTTTGTGTATTGTCCTTCTCTCAGGCGTTTAGAGAATAACGCGCTGACCGGGCCATTGCCAAATTGGTTGACATCACTGAAAAGCCTGACGAAGTTGTATGTGGCATATCCTTTACATTCTTGAATAGTTTAACCATTTTATGCGACTCCCACCAATTTGTTCATATTTAATTGCTTCATGGTTGTCACTTCCATATTTCCAGAATTCATTTTTGATGATTTTCTTAAGCTTGAAGTTCCTCTGTCAAACAGGTCTGTGCAGAATAACAACTTCAGTGGCGAAATTCCTTCCGGACTTCTAGCTGCCAATTACTTGCAATTCACGTAAGTGGAACATTTGTGAATTTCATAAGCCATTCCATTTCTGTTATATATGTTTTGCTTGTCAGATTCATTTGAGACGAGATTTGAGACGAGGTTAAGTTCGGATCACGATGATGAAGAATTTATTTCCTCAGGCTGTCTTTGCATTGATTCTGCTATGGCTGAATTATTAAAAGTGTTGAGGGTTTTGTTTTCCATTTTGAAGGTATCAACCTGGAAATCCTGATCTGATTGGGGGAACTTCCAAGCCTTCTAGCTCCAAGTCTTCTTCCAAAGTTGGAATCATTGTTGGTGCTATTGTGGGTGGTCTTGTGGGACTTGGAGCTCTTGTTGCACTTGTAGTTTGCTGTTGTATGTGCATATCGCGAGCCAATGCTAGGAAAACTGCAAAATCACAAGGTTCTTCTGCCTGAACTTTTCAATCTATTCATGTAGAAAGATCCATCAAATAGCTTAAATTGATGTTGCCGAGTCTCTTGTACCAATCTATTGCAGAGAATTCATAAAGCCCATATTCCTTTGTCTCAAACGTCTAGGAACTTCATGTTTCCATTTTTTGGTATACTAATCCATGAGAATTTGCGTATGTTCTGTAGGCGTGAGTTTGTCTGAAATTGCTGGCGCAAAAGCTTTCTCATTTGCACAAATTGCTGCTTTTACCAACAACTTTAAGCGAAAAATCGGCAGCGGTGGATTTGGACCAGTTTACTATGGAAGATTGCCGGGTGGACAAGAGGTGGCTGTAAAGGTTGCTGATAGTTCGTCACATCAAGGCGCAGCCGAGTTTCATAACGAGGTTCGACGCTTATTGGATCTGTGAAATATGGAGATCTTGTGATGAATCTTTTACATACTAGTAAGGCAGTGAAGGCCATCTGGTTACGGCATTTTTTAAGTATTCGACGCATAAAACTAACAGGAATAATTTCAAACATTTCTCTTGTGTAGGTTGAACTCATGTCGAGAGTGCACCACAGAAACCTAGTGCCCTTCGTCGGGTACTGCCAAGAAGGAGCAAATCAAATCCTGGTTTATGAGTTTATAGACTTGGGCTCCTTGCAGGATAATCTCTTTGGTACATTTCTCTTGAGCATTTTTCAATCCATTCTCCACATAAGGTAGATCTTAGAATCGTGTTGGTGTTATCACAAGCTTATATATCTCCCATTTTGTCACATTGTATTGGTTTGCAACTCTGCAGGAACGTCTTCGAGGAATGCTGAAGCGTTTAATTGGAACAGGCGCTTGAATATTGCTGTCAATGCAGCACAAGGTTACAACCAGTGATAAAACCTTTGACTAATCATGTTCTACTTTTTAGAATATCGGCTTGGAGTATGGATGATATTGCAGAAATTCACAACTTGAATTTGCATGGTTGAAGGAATTTTTTTTTTGATGCTAACGCTGTAAATGGTTGTCTCGCAGGTTTGGAATATCTACATACAGGGTGCGTTCCGGGGATCATACATCGTGATGTGAAGAGCAGCAATATTTTACTGACTAGCAAACCAGAGGTTGCCAAAGTAGCAGACTTTGGACTTTCGAAATTAACGAGCGATGAGAATGCAACACATGTGTCAACGTTAGTGAAGGGCACTGCTGGATACCTTGACCCAGAGTACGTCCAACATTAAAATGGATCTTCACTTTCGCGAAGCCAAAAATCAGATGCTTATAGTGTAATTATCAGGAAAAAGCTGCAGGAAACACCTTTGAAAAGGAAATTTCGAACTACAACGAGTTCTTGAGTTTTTTCTTCTAATACTTTCAATATTTTTCTGCAGGTATTTTCAAACAAACTTTCTTACATTCAAAAGCGACATCTATAGCTTTGGTGTAGTACTCCTGGAACTCATGACTGGGCAGCCTCCAATAAATACAAGTCCTTCAAGTAGGAGTGCGGGGAGCCTTGTTGAATGGGTACGCGCTCATCTGAACATTCACCTCCGTCCTTTATGTCGAGGGTTTAGAGCCTGCTTTCATTTGGGTCTTCTCCTTCCGCAGCCACTTCACTAGCATTGGACGAAACGTTGATCTTCATCTATGTTTACTTCCCAACTGCATCTCGAGGATAGCTACGAGTTCAGCTTTGATTAAATGTCTCATGCTCGATGCATTTGCTCTTGCAGGTACGACAGAATCTTTCAGCTGGCGACATCGATAAGATCTTAGATCCTACTGTGAAAGCTTCGAAGCCTAATATGGATGGTCTTTGGAAGGTTGCAGAGGTTGCCATGATATGTGCAGAGCCCAAGGGTGTTCATAGGCCAACAATGAGTGAAGTGGTTCAAGAATTACGAGCAGCACTTGCCTTGGAGGTTGGCTCCACAGAGGATAACCCTTCGGAGGTTTCCAGCAACGACGTCAGTGCCATTTTCTCAGGGTCAATGCCAACCGGAAGGTAAAAAAGCATTTTCTCTTTGGTGTTAGCAGGTTTCAGAGCAATACTGAAGTAAACCGCTTTGAAATTCACACCATATCGACGGGAGCTATGTGACATGTTCAAGTTACAGTACCCATTGTGTAATATGAGAAGAGGGAGCCCCCATGGGTGGACAGTTACACAAGTTTAATTGGCAGTTTTTGAACTGTGAGAAAAATATATTGATTAGTATCGCTAGAGAGACTTGGGAGTGTTGAGTGTAGCAATATTCTTATTTTTCTAAGTTGTTCTAGGTAGAGTTAGCAGGCACATCGAAATGGCAATCAGTAGTTTAGAAGTTTTAGCTTTGAAAAAGAACAGTGACTCTGGTCAAGAAATCTAGTGTGAATCAAAGGTAGACTCTAGAAAACTTCAAAAAGTTTTGAAACATTGTGGATTTGATATTTAGATGGAAGGATTCAACAATCATTTATTGTATACTTTGTCAATTAGAACATCTCACCTTCACTTAGGGATGTTGGAAATGAAATATGAATGAAAGTGAATCCACGTTGCATTTTGTAGGAATATTTTGATAAAGAGAATTAACCTAATGAGGGAGAGCATTATACCTTTAGGAGAGGATGTTTGAAGGGGTTGTTGAAGAATGTCATATAAATATGTTTATAGTTACCTCAATTTCAATGGTCTCAAAATTTCCATATATTTTAAAGTAAGTATAATTTGTGTCTTTGTATTTAGCATTAAATTTAAATTTACTTACAATCTGACTCCTTTTTTTATATTACATTTGCTTTCCCAATTGTCTTGAAGTTCCATCCTTTTCATTAGCTTATCCACAATCTTTAATTTTCATATATATTACAAATTCCTTAACATTTTAAAGTTTTAAGAACCATTTTTTGATGAAAAGGAAGAATGGTATCATTGATAAAAACACCTAAGATTTCTTTTCATTCATGAAGTATGACATGGAGACAATGCCATTGGCATTGGTCTGAAGGCACAAGAGACAATTGCAATTCTATGAACTAATTATCTTCAAGTACATATGTAATCTCATTTGCGACTTCTTCTTACTACCTCTAATCTAATAGAAAAGCCACACCAAGCGTCTAAATTCACTTAAGCCAACCGAGGGTAGTTAGAGTTGTTGGTTGCAAGGGTACTCCTCCTTGCAACCACTCCCATATCTCCAACCAATGATCGGGTAAATCCGGCATTTAGTTGTAAGTCAGCGGAATGAAAGTGCCAAATTACCAATCTGATTTTGAAGACTTAGGATTTTATCTGGCTCAAAACTTGAATCTTACCTAAGTATCACATTAATATCATCCAAGTATCACATAAGTATCATACATAAATTACCAAATAATGTTAGTAAAAAGAAAATATTAGCTGGATGATCTTTGAAACTTCTTGAACCTTGACCCCAACCAACGAAAATTCCTATCTAAGGTTCCCGCCAAATTAATCAGCATTGATGCTTTTAATTTTTTAATTTTTTAATTTTTTAATTTTTTTGAAACACACGAATTACTTTTTACAATCCATAGCAAAAGTTGATGAGTTTCTTTTCCCAAACCCTTTGCCGGGATGGATTTTCCATCCAATAAAAGTGAGATTTTAGAGCCGATTGGAATGGAACAACCAACCCCTAGGCCCACGGCAACAACCGTGGATACCCCTTTCTACTATCTGATAGTTTTAAGATCATTGTGGACCAATAAGGTAGAATGATCTTAAACCGGGCGGCCCCCTAGAAGCGCAGGGTAGACCGCCCCTGTGCCGCCCATGGCATGGACCTTATTGCGTGCACAGCAATTTCATAAATAGTTCATGAATAGTGACTCGATATGGACACGTGTAGGGAGGTGGTTGGTTCATAGATTCATGGTTCATTAACTCTATTTGCACGGTTTTAGCTACATGCGTGAGCGCCACAAAAGGAGAGTCTACTGATCACTTTAAGGTCATGTACACTTTTCGCTTCAAAAATTTGTAGTAAATTCAGTTTTTGCTATTTTTGCTATTTAATTCTGGAAATTTTTGCATTCACTCTCCCTCTTGTTTCCCCATCCAAGAAAAATTACAAACAGTACACACGAGGTCCACAACCATGCTGAATCTCTTATTCGCCCGGTTTAAGGTCATTCTACCTTAGTATAAGGTCATTTTGGACTGAGGGCTGATGTTTTTGGTGGCTGGACCTGCTGAGGTCCTTGATTTGGCGCTGCCATGAAGTGGGCCTCAAAGGAAGTGCACAACCCATCCCCGCCACGTCGGCTTCTCGTCGAATCCCCATCCAAACAAAACAGAACATTCGTCCCGGATATATGCCGAAACTGCGCCACCGGATGACGATCGTCCGACGCAGCCTCGCCCCATCCCACGGATGAGGAACGGACGCCATCCCGGAGACAATTCCTCATCCACTGGAACCGTGACTCGACCATCCATTGGCAAGTTAACTTCACAAAACGACCGACGCCGAGGATGAGCTCGCTCGCTCGCAGTGCCTCGCACGCACGCTCGCCCGCCCGCACACAGTCCAAAACCATCTCGAATTCGCGAATCCCGTGCACCGATGCGGCCCCGCGCACCATCGTCAAGTGGACCCTCACGCCCTCCGCGCCTCGTTTAAATCTCGCCTCCCGGCTCGCTCTGTGCTCGCTGCTAGCCTGCTCCGAAGTTCGCCAGTCTCAGAATCTAGACATCCTGCTCATGGATTTTCTTGCTTGTAAGTCGAGGACTCTGCGGCGGAGACTGGAGTGATCGATGTTGTTGTGCGGGTTGGGATTCGCGTTGGCGGAAGTTGGTGATGATGGTGGAGTGATGTGGATGTGGAGGAGAGTGTGAGGAGGTGTCAGAGGTGGAGAGTGGAGCTGGGGAAGAATGTCGTGGTTGTCTGCAGCTTCGAGGCATCAGTTGCAGAGGTCGCTGATGTTGGGATTCGCGCACGCGCCGGGGACATGGCGGACGGGGCCGGGTTTGGGTTCGGGTTCGCGTTTGGCTCGTCGTGGATCGGCGAGGGGGGTGGAGGTGAGTCGCGGGTGCGGCTTGGGGAGCGGGTTTTCCAATGCGAGGGTGGTGAATTCCGGTGCCGATGGGAGTTTGAGGAGGGAGGTTCGCTGCTCGGCTGTTTCTAGGTCGGCTGGCGACGCGGAGAATTTCGCTGGTGGGTGTTTGGTTCGGAATTCCGTTGCATAATTCGCGCATTTTGCTTTTCTCGTCGTGATTGGATTGAATGTGTGCAGCTGGGTTTCGAGGGTGTCAATTGGGGGTGCCTGCTTTTTCCTGAATAGAAGCATTTGAATTGGTGTGGTCTCTTAAGTGTGGTTGCTTTGCATTTTGGTTCTGGATTTTGTCTAAGTTAGGTCGCGAACAAAGCTTCAAGGCTCCGGTAATTGCTTGTGCTTCAAGCATTTTGAGAATTTTTTCGGGAAACTGCTACTTACGGAAAGGCCCTAATCGTGCTGTTTGGAGTAGAATTATCAACAACTCATATACTGGAGTTGCTTTGCAGGCGATTTCAGGAACGACAAGAGCCAGGCGAAGTGGCCCCTGCTTGCATCGCAAGTGGAGCCAATGACTGCCATCAATGGTGGGGTTGCTGCAGAAGATGGGGAGCTTCTGTGGAGTGGTCGCTGGTGGGCGAGGCCAATGGACACGCGCAAGCAAATATTTTGCAATCGGTCACTTAACATGAAGAGCATTGAGGCCATCGGATTTGACATGGACTACACCCTTGCACAATACAAGGCGGACACCTTCGAAAGCTTGGCTTATGCGGGCACAATCCAAAAATTAGTGCACGATTTGAAGTACCCAACAGAAGTGAGTTTCTGTGTCTCAGAATTGTTTCAATCAACTATTGGGTGTTCAGTTATTCTTTAGATTCTTCTGCCGTGTCATTCTAGGTCACGAATTCGAGCTAGCCCAGTTGCAATTCTAATTAGAAATAGGTTTTACTTATTTTTTTGGGCTATGAAATAGTAGACCGACCGTGCAGAGTTATAGCTGCTAGCAGGAACTCCTGGACGTCTGTGAACGAAATTGCTTATACTTAGGTCAAATCGTTGATATATGGTAGTGTTGATACGGCACCATTCTTTTAATTCCTGCGAAATGTAGGTAATTTTGGCAGCTAATACTATTTTAACTCAGCTGGAGGACTTTCCTCTGTGCAGCTGTTGGATTGGAAATTCGACTGGAGGTTCATGGTTAGGGGTCTTGTGCTCGACAAAAGACGTGGCTGCATACTCAAGGTGAGCCTGTTCAAACTTATATCATATCCTTCAATGAAATCTTTTTAAATAGGTTTTGAAGCTGTAATGTATGAAGTTCTGTGGTTCTTTGATGCATTGAATGACGAGGACTGGGTTGAATGTGGGAGAGATTCTGGCTACCATACGCTTACGTTGATGTAGTATCACGTGCTTACAGATGGACCGCCACAAGTATGTAAAGGTGGCTTATCACGGATTTCGCGAGCTGACTCGGGATCAACGGCAAGCCATGTATGGCAACACCTTGTCACGAGAATCGTATGATGAGCCAGATTATGCGCTGATCGACACACTTTTCTCCCTTGCCGAGGCTTATTTGTTCATGCAGCTTGTTGACTTCAAAGACGCTTTTCCGGACAAAATTCCCACTAGGGGCAATGAGTAAGCAGCTCGAACTCTTTTTTTTGAAGCTTTTGAATGTAAGACCAAGATCGATCCTCCCTTTGTTGCGTGAGAATTTCTCGATCCCTCTAATCCTTGCTTTCTTCTGTGGCAGTTATTCGCAGCTCTACAAGGACGTGAGGGCAGCTGTCGACCTTTGTCATCGAGACGGTACACTCAAACAGGCTGTTGCGAATGAGCCCAGCAAGTAAGGGTCCTTCACTTTCGCAGAGGATCCGAATATCTACAGTTTTTCAGGAGGTTACGTTTCAACCTGCGCACCATTTTAACGCAACGAACTTCTGGGACGATTATGCTCAATTCAGACTAACGTAATGCAACTGTGTAACACTTGGCGTCAGGTACATAAATGAGGATCCTCTGATGGTTCCAATGCTAAAAATGCTCAGACAATCTGGGCGGAAGATATTTCTTGTTACAAACAGGTGGGTCTTGACTTCTCTCTACTCCTTTTTACTGGTTAAACCTAATGATTAAACTTTCTAATGGTTAGCAATGCTGTGGGTCTCGATTACAGAATGCGTACGGAAAAGGAGCGTAGTTCACATGTCACTCGATTCTTTTCAACTGACTATTAATTGACGGTTTACGTGCAGCTTGTGGGATTACACGCATGTGGTGATGAATTATTTGTGTGGAAAATGTGGCACCGATGGAGGGATCCCTCGAGATGACGAATGGCTCTCCTACTTTGATGTTGTTGTTACTGGAAGGTCAGATTCTGCTTTCTCTGCTAATTTTCGGATTGGAGTGAAACTGAGGATTGTAGATGGTTATACCTGGTGATCCTTGTCAATATTTCTCGGTCTCTGTTCTGACATGACTCTTGTTCTGGGCGCAGTGCAAAACCCGCATTTTTTATGGATGGGAGTAGAGCACCTCTATTTGAGGTAGATATAAGAACAGGCATGCTACAAAATACCGACTCAGGCACGCCTATGGCACAGGTATTTACATTTCGTTTGTATTAGTGCATTCAATCTTCATAAGTGATGGTGCTTTTCCTAACTTGTTAGACTCTGGTGAGTCGTTTAAATCATCTAAAATTTGACGTGATTGCACTTGTGTCTCCTGTTTCGTTTTCCAGATCGGCGGAGTTGGTATTCAGATAACTTCACTGCCAGATCCAAACGTGAAACAAGCTTGTCGAGTGTTTCAGGCAAGCTGTTAGATTACCGTACCCTACAGCGCTGGAAGTTTGTTGACTTAACTGTTCTGGTCGTTTTGCTTGAATGGTGCACCACAAGCATGTGCTGAATGCTTTTCCTGATTTCGTCCACCCGTTTGTGCCTTAGTACTCATCAACTTTCCCGATCCCTCAACATGTTCAAAGTGTTGACTTGTTCCTGACATTATGTAGTTTGGCACTTGGAGCAGGGTGGTTGTGTTGCACATCTGCATAAACTACTGTCTATTGAGGCTGGCGATCAGGTCTTTTTCTACTCCTTATTAATCACTATTTCAATAGATGGTTAATTAAATCAATCTAGTCCTCCATTACGTCTTGGAACACACATTTGCCGCATAGATGCTTTTATTTGAGTGTTCTGGTGATGATATTTTCGTTGCTTCTGATCACGATTTTTTACTTCATTTTGTTGTAAGGAGTTGTTTCGAAAGTATGCATTTGGTAGCTGGGGAAGCACGCTCATTTTTCCGGATTTATGACTCTCAGTTATGTAGGAATGAACAATTAAGGTCATTATTTTTATTTTCTAGTCTGACACTGGAAATGTTGATGCAGGTTTTATATGTAGGCGACCACATCTATGGAGATATTTTGCGAAGCAAAAAGGAGTTAGGTAATGTCACTAATTCGGTCGAGAGTATGATATTGAGGTTAGACTTACAAATTTGATGCTTGCAGGCACATAGATCTTCTACTTGTTTTTATCATTCTTCATTGGACATAATTATCATACGCGTCTAGGAAAGTTAAATGTCCTGGGTCAACTGACCTCATTGGCGAATCATTCACAGGATGGAGGACCATGCTTGTAGTGCCCGAGTTAGCAGCTGAGCTGGATCAACTCCACCAAACCATCACCACCAGGAAGGTAACTCGTGACGTTGTCACATGAACTTGTAGATAAGACGTTACTATGTAGAGTGTTCTTACAATTCTTTTCAATAATATTTCATGGACAAGATAACAATTGAACTTTTTAACTCTAAGAAGAGGATAAATCCGACAGTGAGTAAATACCCATTCTACTGTGCCTGCAGGAAATTTCTGAGATGCGCACTCAACGTAATGAATTGGAAGATATTCTTCAGCGTCTAGAATGGTGTCTCAGGTATATTCTTGAAGGTGGTGGTGTAGATCAATATCTATTGTTAATGTAGCTGGATTCCCTAGTCCCAGCTCATATATGCAATTGGCTAAAATTTGTTTTAGAATTATTTGCATTTATCTTGTTCTTCTTTTCCTTTACTTATAAAAGTACTTCGAAAACTGGCAGATATGAGAAGCATTCCGAAGAGGATCACCAAAGATTAGAGCAGGAGGTGTCGCACTTACGAGTTAGCACTCCTGAACCCTTGTCAAGTTAAATGCTGTAGTTTGTTGGTAGCTTGGTGTTGGACTAATCTATTTTAGACGTGCTAGAAGTGATAATAATACACTAATAAAGGAGCTTCTTTTATGTTGTATAGAGAGAGAGAGCTGCCATACGCGAACAACATCGTCAGGCCCAACGAGACTGCCATCACATGGTATGTTGTCTGTCTATGAGTTGAAATGTTCTTTGCTCGTTTTTATTCCCTCTTCTTTTTTGATTTCCTTCTTTCTTCTGTTTCTCTTTTTGAATAAACTACGTGTCTTTATGTCTGTTGGGAAGGAGGTCCAATACTGATGTGGCACTTGTTACAGTTTCATAAGACATGGGGGCAGCTGATGAAGACAGGCTATCAAAATTCTCGGTTTGCTCACCAGGTCTGTCAAACCTTAGAGTTTACTGATTATCTTTGAGATTCTGAGCCACTCCTTAGAGTGTTTCCTGATGTTTGGTTTTTCACTTGGATTTTCGTGATAAACGTAAATCGAACGATCAAAACATTTACTCCAATTTAAGTTACTGTGTAGAAATGGAAACGATGCGGATTCGTTTGTGATTCAATTAATCACGTCTGATGTGCCCAGCTGTAGATTGTTCCTTAACGCCACTGCTGCTCTGGTGTTTTGGCCGCTGCAGGTGGAGAGGTTTGCATGCTTGTACACTAGTTACGTGACAAACTTGTGCTACTATTCGCCAAACAAGAGCTACCGTACGACAGAGGATTTCATGCCCCATGAGCTTCAAGGTGATTGGCGATGAGGTGTATCTAACTTATTGAGTTGTTATTATTTCCTGCCCTTTCTGATTTGCCCCCCACTTGTCAACGAATAAGGGATTGTGGTCACCATCAGAATGAGTTGCAAGCGTTAATAAAGTTTAGTATATTAGGGTTCTTACCAACTTCTACGTGTTGAGTTTTGCTATTTCTTCAAGCAATTATCGTTCGGTAATAAGTTCACTAAATGTTATTCGGCTGTGGTTGTGACGTTTCAATAGGTTGTTTTCCAATTTGTGGTTTCCACTCGAAGTTCTATTTATGCATATTTTTCTTGTGAAAAAATCATTCTTCCAAATATTTTTCATGACTGAGGCTAATAGGAACAGTGCCTTATACCTCAACTTGTCTACAAAAATCTAAAGGTTAGAGAGTAGATGAGTTTCCACAAAAGTCTGCTATCTGCAATGTGTAGTTTTGGGACCCAAACAAAGAGCCAACAACGTCACAAACAATTGCAACATTCATTCTTCAGGGATCATGGCAAGCAGCGTATCCCCTGCTATCCCTGGCTCCAAATTCCCAGTTCAATATGCAGTCTACTGAGGCAGCAGATCAAGGAGGATTGTTTTGCTCAAAATGAATCAGTCATCAACAAGTCCCCGAATTGGTAGACTCTCTAGTCATGGAGCTGCTAATTACAAGGATAATACCAGCGTGATGCCAAGCAGAACGTCTGTTCCAAAATCTGATATTAACCATCTTTGCCGAAGGCAAAATTGTACTTATTGCTTGGTAATGAATAATCACTTACACCGTCCAACCAACGAAAAGCCTTAGGCTAGTGAATCTATTCAGCTGAATTATCTTGCAATTTGCTGAGACTGGGAGTTCAGCTTCAATCTAGTCTTGAATGCTGTGGATTTCAATTCGAAATCAGAATGCACATGAATCGCAGCTACAAATCCTGATAAGATCAACTCATGATCTGCAATGTTGAACTAAAATGCGGCGGATCAGAAACTGGCCACGGCTTGTGCATATCAAACATTAGCCGCGGCGCGGAGGACGAGCACCTCAAGAGTGAGGCCAGGTCCGAACGCGATGAAGAACCCGAACTCGCTCCCCTCGCCCAACGTCGACGCGCCCATCTTCACAGACCGGTTCCGAATCTGGTCCAACACGAACAATATCGAGGAGGAAGACATGTTGCCATACTCCGAGAGGGTGTCCCTGCTTCCCTGCATCTTGTCCTTCGACAGCTTCAGCTTCGCCTCCACCTGATCCAAAATGGCAGGGCCTCCAGGATGCACCGCCCAGAACATCTCGTTCCAGTCTGGTGAGCCCACACATTTCCTTGCCTCGGTCAGGAGATTCTCGATGTTCTTCGAGATCAACCCGGGGACGTCCCTCATGAGATGGAAGATGAGCCCGGCTTCGGTCATGTGGCCGTCGATGGCACCATCGCTGTCTGGGAGGATCGATTCCCCGGCCCAGTGAACCTCGAAGAGTGGCTTCTCCACGTCGGGCTTGGGATCGGATCCCACGACGTAGACTCCTGCACCGTCGCCGAAGAGGGCCGAGCCGACGAGGCCGTCGAGATGATTCTCGCTCGGGGCGCGGTAGGTGACAGCCGTGACTTCGCTGCAGACGGCGAGGACGCGAGCATTTTTGTTGTTTTCGGCGAGGTCCTTGGCGACCCGCAGGGCGGTGGCGCCGCCGAAGCAACCCGTCTGGTAGAGCATGACGCGCTTCACGCTGGGCTTGAGGCCGAGGAGCTTGGTGAGCGCGTGGTCGGCTCCTGGCATGTTGACGCCGCTCGTGGTGACGAACACGACGTGCGTGATGTCGGACTTCTTCCCACCCCACTCCTGGATGGCCTTCTGCGCGGCCTCGGCTGCGAGCTTGGGCACCTGCACCACGACTATGTCCTGGCGCACGTTGAGCGATGGCTCCATGTAGGTGCAGATTCCGGGGTTGGCCTTGAGCACCTCCTCTGTCAGAAAAAAGTGCCGCTTCCGGATCCCCGACTTGTCACAGATCCGCTTGAACTTCGCCTTGAGTACCTCCTTTTCGCTTGTGTTGGTGA
This sequence comes from Ceratodon purpureus, assembly GCA_014871385.1. Taxonomy (NCBI): domain Eukaryota; kingdom Viridiplantae; phylum Streptophyta; class Bryopsida; order Pseudoditrichales; family Ditrichaceae; genus Ceratodon; species Ceratodon purpureus. Next base: position 16,187,937 of record CM026427.1, read on the forward strand.
TGTTGAAGAAGAAGTCCGGGTACTCCGTCTGCAGAAACTCGGTGGGCGGCACCGCTGTGCCGATGCCCAGCACGCACGCCGGCCCATCTGCACGAGGCTGACCCCTGGGAATCGGTGCATGGGCCATTGTGTCTACTTGATGCTTAAATTGTGTCGAACCTGATCCAAACTCAGTAATTAAAATGCGCAGGTCGCAGTTGCTGATCAGAACTCGATTAAATGTCTAGGATGTGCAGATCGACCAATCTCTGGCTTGAGTACTCTAGAGAATGTAGTCTTGATCGATCAAGGCAGTGATAGCTGATTGCTGGATGGAGAGTGGAGTGAGGAATTCAGCAACGGGCTTGCTCGTTATATGTGATCGATGAGTCCATCTTAGAAAACTTGAGGGAGGGAGAGAGATGGCCACACTCGTGGGGAAGGAATATTTGGTCATGGCGGCCAGGCAGGAAAGGCCAGGCAGAGAGAATTGGGTCAGAGTGGGCATCGAAGCGTTGAAAGCATCATCTCTTCGGGGTGCTTGTGATGGAATACTCTGCGCTTTCAACTCAATCTTTCCTGCCGCTATGTGTTTTCCCCAACGTTGACATGGGGCATTGATAATTTGCTCAATGTTGCTTCAAGTTAGACTTGAATACGAGCTGCAGAAACAAGGCAATAACGTTGTAGACTATTAAAATGTTCTTCAAATCACGGCTAACTCTGTTCAATCGAACGACTCGGAACGAGCTTGTGAAAGTCTTCTGTTGAAATTCCTTTGACTACTCGGGACCCACTTCTAGTGATCTGCAGACTGTAGCAGGTTCTCGTCACGTAACATAAATATCGTAGGGGATGGATCATGGTCTGCTTTGCATTTCGCTCGTTTCAGAATCTGTCATGTGCTCTCACTGTGCCGGTAGTTGGAGTCTAGTCCTACTTGACAATGCTTTCCAATGCAGCGGTAGAATTTGGATTTCGAACAATAAAATAATAACAAACGTGCACTCGCAGTCTTAGTGTACATGTAGACTGTGTATTTGGATCGTGAGGAGGTTGCATTTCTAATTACAATCTATGATAATCAGCCAAAACCTCCCTATGACATGAACAAAGTGTACAGGTGCAACAAGGGCTTTGTGCCGAGTTAGCTGCTAAACCCTAACTTCGTTTACGGAGAAACCGTTAATGTGAACAACTCTGGATGAGAACATGATCCTTAATTTACTCTCAGTGGATTCGGCAGAGTATCTTACGCGAGGGAGCTGCGGTGCAATGAATGCGGAATTGATCGAGGTTCGGAGTTCGAGATAATGATGGGGTACTTTAGGATGCTGGGAAGCATCGCTGGAAGCTGAGTCGGCAGGGATCGGGCATGGGAGGGTTGTTGGTAGGATTTGAGAGGATTTGAGAGGATTTGAGAGGATTTGAGAGGGTTGAGAGGGTTGAGAGGGTTGAGAGGAGTGTTTTGCAGACGAATTTGGGTGATGGTGGAGATGGCGGAGTCGAAGGAAGCTGTGTTCGCAGAGGTGGAGATGGGTGTGAGCACCGGGACGCGGTCTGTGCGAGCTACTGTGGTCCAAGCGTCCACAATCTTCTACGACACGCCGGCTACTCTGGGTATGTGCGCAATTTCGCTTCAAATTCATGTGTGGTGTGGGAATGTGATGCTAGAGAGTCGTGATTTTTGACCGAATTTGTTGTGGTGGGGGTTGTAGACAAGGCGGAGAGGCTGATAGTCGAAGCAGCTAGTCTAGGTTCGCAGCTGGTGGTGTTTCCCGAGGCTTTTCTTGGTGGGTATCCTCGAGGGAACACCTTTGGGGTCGTCATCGGCAGTCGAACGCCGAAGGGGAAAGAAGATTTTCGGAAGTACCATGCATCGGCAATTGATGTCCCAGGTGAGCCCGCATTTCCGCTGCACGCTTAGATGGTGTTGAGTTTTTGTTGAGAATTCGGTGCTGCAATTGGTGTGTGCTCAGAGTGCGAGGACATAACATTCTGCAGGCCCGGAAGTGGAGAGATTAGCAGCGTTGGCAGGCAGGTACAAAATGTCGATTGTCATGGGATGTATCGAACGAGATGGGGGAACCCTATACTGTACAGTGCTCTTTTTTGATGCTGGAGGCGAGTATCTCGGGAAACACCGCAAGCTCATGCCAACTGCGTCGGAGCGGCTCATCTGGGGCTTCGGAGATGGATCCACGCTGCCAGTGTTTGACACTTCTGTTGGAAAGTTGGGAGCAGTCATTTGCTGGGAGAATCGCATGCCCCTCCTTCGGACTGCCATGTATGGGAAGGGTACGAATATCCAGTTCTCAGTTTCCTTTGATGTGTTCTGCAATTGCGTTATTTGATCTTTACTTCTGTCAGGACAACAAGGAGCCCCAACGAGCGTTTGCTATAATTCTGTGAATCTGATTTCTTTCCTGGCTACCTTTTCATGGTGGACTTGATTTAGCTCGTCAGGGAAGTGCGTTGCATTAACACTTGCCTGCTAACGGGTTGAAATCGACTCTAGCTTCTTCTCATTGCATAAAATGCAGGACAAATACTCAGAGTTGAAATATGATGTGTGCAGGCATAGAGCTCTATTGTGCACCTACAGCTGATGCTAGAGGCTCATGGCAAGCCTCCATGCTGCATATCGCATTAGAAGGGGGTTGTTTTGTCTTGTCAGCCAACCAATTTTGCAGGCGACGTGATTATCCACCTTCTCCTGAGTACATATATGGTGGGTTTGGAGAAGCTGAGCCCGGCCCTGAAGAAGTTGTCTGTGCAGGGGGCAGCGTTATCATCTCCCCTACTGGGACTGTGCTTGCTGGCCCTAACTTCGACGGTGAAGCTCTAATTACAGCAGACCTTGGTAAGCAATCTTGTTACTTGGTAATAATGTTTCTCTTGAAAGGCATTTTGTGATCGACGTTTTAGCAACAATTACTAACTGTATCTCCTTTTCTCTCTGATTACAGACATGGCGGATATTGTGAGAGCCAAGTTCGACTTTGACGTTGTTGGGCACTACGCCCGTCCCGATGTCTTGAGCTTGACGGTGCGGGATCAAGCTGTTCAACCTGTCACTTACACTTCAGATCTGCTATCACCTTACGGAAGGAAGGATATGTTAGACATGTAAAGAATCCGAAAAACGCTTTCTTCAGCGCATTCCTTATATTGCAAGATGAGTGTAGACGACTACACTATTGAAATAATTTAGTTAATGTTTTTGAGAGTTTTTCGAGAGATAGGAACGAGAAGAGTTAACAGTTGGCTGGTTAGTCTGCGTCTGCAGCAGACCTCACGCGTTTGAACCAAAATCTATGAATATCAAAATCATTACAGTTGAAACTAACACCGCCTTGATAGTGGACCTGGATACTTTTTCAAACCACTCCTCTTAATCACGTCTTGGTAGTGTCCCTATCGTTCAGTTTTGCAAAAACAATTGCTAGTGTACATAATTTGTGTTCCTACCGTACCCATGGTATCACGAACGGGATCACGTATTGCTGGATTGGTTCTTAGGAAACCTTCATGACGTTGATATTCCAATCACTGGAACTGAACACTAAAATTCCGAATTGCATTGTATGTCCATTGGACTCTAAGAATTCGATTCACTCCTAGAACCAAACTCCTGTCAGTGGTTTACTTAACGCATTCCATTAGTTCACCGCAGTGATAAAAGTTATTGTTCTATGGGAATGTTTCGGTTGAAAATGTGCACCTTCGAAACCAGGTGAAAGCAATTCTCCTTCCGTCAACTCTACTTTCACCCAAGCTCCCACGGTAATAATTCCCATTATATGCGTGAATTCAACTTTCAAATCCCCATTTGAATTAATAGAGAACAAAGGTGAAAAGGGCTTAGAGAAGGCCAGCCCGGCGTGGTCTGGCATAGTAAACCAATGAAGGGCTAACCAAGTGCTGCCTCATCGCAGTGCATCATGGATAGAAGCAAAAATAACAGCCCCTCGATTACACTGAGCATCTAAATACGGAAAGCAGTATCCTCCTGAGGCTCTGAGCACTTTCAGTTGAGATCAAACACAGTACAATGACAACAAATCTGAGCAAGAAAATCGCATCTAATTAACCTCCATTACCTAGACGTACTTCAAAAGTTCCACGGACACATGAGTTTCGGAAGTTGTCGATTACCCGCAATTAACTAATTACCTGCACACCTACCATCGTAAGATACACTGGCTGATGTTTGTCATTATTGTAAGAGATGGGCCACTTGGTGTCCCCGTAAAAATTAATAAGCTAGCTCATCAGACTACATTTCACATTCGAATATGGTGAACCTCCGAATGCAATCCTTGAATTCAACCTGGAATTGAGCTCCAGCACGAGATAAAAACAATCTGGAATCTGGATACAACACCTTAAAAAATCGACTTCTCACCGTCGCTCCCGCTGCAGCTACACCGGATTGATCAACGTAGGACATCCGCAGCACACTCATGTGTACAGCTTGTGGACTCGCACACCGCAACCTCACATGGCATACTTTCACCCAAAATCTACAACACTCCAAATTAGTACTGTACAAGATTCTTGTTTCATGACCAACCGAGATTCTCGAACTCTCAATACTCAACATATTCAAGTTGCACGTACGGCACCCTGGTCTGCATGTTCTCATGTTGACCAAAACACAGCAGGCATGATAACTTTAGCTCCAAAATCAGATCTATTTCCAGTAAATTCCGATGTGCAATTACAATATGATCCGTTTGAATTATCAGCAAGTATTCCCACTCACTGGTTGTATAAAAGGAGAACCGAAATCCGCAACAAACCATCTCTCCAGCTGGTGTGTGACCATTCTCTGGAGCACACTGAAATCGATCTGCCATGGCGGCCTTCACTCCCAAGCGTGATGTGTTCACGGCCCTCTTGCTGGTGGCGTTGGTATTGTTAGCGTCGGGGACGCAACCTGCCTCTGCCCATCGCTCATACAAGCCGCCCAGAAGCATGAAGGCGACGGTGAAGAACTGCATGAAAACCGTGCCATGCGTCATGAACGGTGTTCACGTGCCGCCCATGTCTACTCGCACAGTGGACGTCCTCCGCGTGGAGCTCAAGATTACCGTCTCGGTGATCGTGTCCCGGAAGAAGTGCTCCCTGCACACCATTCCCGTACCGCTGAAGTACTTGGTGGCGAGGGATCGGTTCGTGCTGGAGCTGAAGGACTGCAAGGCGTGCCGAGGCTGCTACGGGTGCAAGAAGGGCGCCCTGTGCCTCCGAGGCTCCATCGCGGGACACACCAAGTTCCAGAAGTGCCCCATCAGGATCAAGCTCCCGAACTCTCCATCGCCATCTCTTCCTCTTCCTCCTCCCCCTCCGCCGGTGGTGACACCGCCAGTCCTCCCACCAGTCGCTACTCCGCCTGTGACATTGCCTCCCATCACCCCTCCAGTCCTTCCTCCGGTGACTCTGCCTCCTGTTCTACCTCCGGTGACTCTGCCGCCGGTAACGCTGCCTCCTGTTCTGCCTCCGGTGTCGTTGCCGCCTGTTGTCGATCCTTTGGGTCCAATTCTAGCGCCCGTGGTTGATCCGCTGGTCCCTATCGTGGCTCCCATCGTGGCTCCTGTAGGTCCCATTCTGGCTCCGATTGTGGATCCCATTGCGCCCATTTTGGCTCCGATTGTTGATCCGTTGGCTCCCATTCTGGCTCCAGTGGTGAACCCACTAGCGCCCATTTTGGCGCCCGTGATCGATCCTCTTGCGCCCATTGTTGCTCCCATCGTTGAGCCTTTGACGCCCATCCTTGCGCCAGTTCTTGCCCCGTTGGCTCCAATCACTGCGCCTGTCGCCCCCATTGTGACCCCCATTCTGTCTCCCCTCCTTCCTCCCGGGCTTGGCCTGCCATAGATCAGCTTACTCCGACATCTTTTTCAGTGCTTGTAAGGAGCTGCAGCAGCCTGCACTGACGCTAGAATGTTAGCCAGTTTCGAGAGTGTGAAGTCGGCGATGATCAATCGCGCCATCGAAGACATACAATGGTCATCGTGGAGCGCGACTTGGCTTAATGAGCTGCAGCGTTTCGAATGTTGTGATTTGGAGTATAACTTACCAAATTGGTTTCAGATACATGTACTTGATTTCTAGGTTGTTGGATTGCATTGAGAGACATGCATAATATGTTGCAAAATCTGAAAATAAACTATCTATGTATATGTCCCTCAATAGTGCTAAAGCGGTGCGCTTAGGAATATTTAGGCTAAGTGAGAATGTGGATGATCCCGTGTTGTGCATTAGTCAGCCTTGATCCTGAAGGTTTGTGCATTAGTCAGCCTTGATCCTGAAGGTTTGTGGAATAAAGAGATTTTAACAATTGTTTACAATCGTATCACCATCGATAATGCATTATTTCACATTGATAGGAGTTCAGCTTGTAAGGAAAAGAATGCAAAAGATGCAGTTTTACCTTACAGAGGAGTTCGGTAGCAATTTTGATTTTTAATTATGTACCCATCTCAGTTAGAATGAGTAAGAAATGTTCTAGATATGGCCACAGTGGACCCTTGAAATACTTTGCATATATTCCACGCAGCCTATCCAACTGCTTAGGTCTCATTGCCAAAGCACATTAAACAATGTGTAACTTGCATTGATCAGTTCATAGTTTTGGTTTAGTATCAAAAAGCAACTGATTCTTAAGAAAAAAGAAATCAGCACACACGAGATTATGAAAAAAAACCGCTTCTTGAAATAGGTGCATAATTGTAAACTGTAACATATCGTCTTTAAAAATTTGTTATTTGGACAATAATAGGTTTCCAATATCATGTTTCACATGGGGTATCTCTTTAGCGTATATCTGGTTTTCTAGCTATACGGTCGGTAGCAGAGACTAATAGATTAAGTAATAATTCAAGCGCCCCAAGTACCAACGCTTCTTACGGGAGTATTTTCCAACTTGAGCGCCCAGCGTGTGCCTCTTGAAGTCACAAATTATGTAGGATTTTATTTACATTTACAAAATTGGAGTAAGTTTTTGGATGGTGGCGCTGATAATCTACTGAGGATTAGGCGGGCGACCATTAGCAGCTGCTACCCGAGATCCCCACTCGAGCAGTTCCTTGCTGGTGTCATCCTTGTGCAGGATTACCTCGATGAAACACAGACAATCTTTCTTCTCTCCTTGCGCAGTAGCAATAGTCTCAAGAAGCTCCTCCTCAGTTCGTACCTGCAGTGTTTCATATCCACAGCTTAAATTACCTATTCCATTGTATTTTTGAACTTTACATGTCAATAAGTATCACATGAACGTTCCATTATAAGAAAGTGCTGAACACTGAGAGCTGGGACTAAGCAATACCTTGCTAGTCCAGAGATTTCCTTCACCATTAGCGAAGGCCTCCACCACCCCAGTGTAGTTCCAGTTCTTGATGATGTTGTAAGGTCCATCATGAATTTCAACCTCAATGGTGTATCCACCGTTGTTGATCAAAAATATTATGCTTCTCTGCCCGCATCGTATCATTGTCGATACATCCTGGGCTGTTACCTGCTCAAAGCAATCACCCCACCACTGTCAAATGCCTTTGCATACATGGCAACTACATAAACGTGATAACTAGTTTGATATCCATTATTGTTCCCTAACCAAGTTCACATTTCACTTACTTGAAAGCTTCCATCACCAATGCATGCGATGACTCGTTTGTCTTTGGCACCTTGAGCGTAGCCCAAAGTGGCACCAACAGACCAACCGATGGATCCATACTGCATCTGAAATTCGTACCCGCAACCCTCAGGAAGCTTTAGTTTCTGGCAGTTGAACCACGAGTCGCCCGTCTCGGCTATCACCGCCGTCTCATGTGACAGCATTCCCTGCAGCAACACACTGGGCGTTAAAAACTGGAACAATCCATGGCAGACAATCATGATTCTCTAAAGCCCGAACCTCAAGGATGGCCCTATAAGTGCTTGTAGGATGAGACTTAGTGAAAGTGTACCTGAATGTGGGAGAAAAGGTTGACAGTTTTGAGAGGCTCATTGGGCTTCTGCTTCTGTGGCAATCCGGAAGGGACGTACATGCGCGCGTAGTTGTCAAATGAAGTTGTGTTTCGCTTCACCCTCTTCGACAGGGCCTCCAGGAAGTCCTTCATCAAAACCATCCCGAATGCTTGGCCGTTTCCGATTTGGACTCTGTCCGGCTGCAGTAGGATAGATTTCTCCTTTTTGCACAGAAGTGAGTACCCTACAGAACTGATCACACCACAACCCAGATTTTATTAATCTCAAAAATTTACAAGTTCCATACTCTTATTTTTAATCAGAGTGAACTCTCAAGAAATGTATGTTAAGGTGCTTAACAGAAAAAACTGCAAAACAAACCAAACCTGTAATCATTGAAAATTGGGCCGACGAAGATGTAGACATCAGCCGATTCCACGATCTCCGCAACAAATGCAGTGCTCACAGCGCCCCAGTAAGTGCCAATAAAGCCGGGATGTGTCTCTCGGAGCATACCCTTCCCGGATGGCATGACGGCCACAGCATACCCGCTCGCTGAGGCAAAATCCTCAAAAGCTTCCTTGGCTTTGGCAACACGAATTTTGGGGCCCGCTACGACGACAGGCTTCACGCTTGTACTCAGGATCTTATCAACCGCGTCCAACGCTGCTTCGAGTTCCATTTGGTTGGTCTTGAGCTCACCGATTCCATACAAACTGCACCAGACTCCAAAAAATGAGCACCCAAAAAGAATTTGGAAAATGTAGAAGATGATGAGTGAAGGTTTAGGAGATTTAGTAGGTGCAATTACATACCTGCCTTGATGGTCACTACGCTGTGTAATACCATAAGGAATGGGCGAAGCCTTAAAGGATGGATGAGGAAGCGAGGGCAGGTTGCAGCTGACACTCAGATACACAGGCTTGCTCTTCGAGATCGCCATGCAGATAGCTTTGTTTAGAATCTCATGTGCGTCGTCCAAATTTTGTATCACATACTGCACATAGGTCACACATGGTACACACTGTAAGCAAAACTCAGCTGATAATATTGCAAACGATTATAGGGACCTTCACAAGAGACTCGAAAGCAGAAGCAGAAGCAAGGTCTTTCTTTCTATTACAAGCATCCTTCTTGAGCTAGTTAACTTAATACGGAGAAGCAAGACTCTGCCCCTAAATGAAACTTGAAGCCAGAAGCAGTTATTACATGCATTTAGCAGAAAGTAGAAGCATGAAATGCAGTTGGAGCATGATGTGGTCAAAGTTTTGAACTAGCAGTGTGTAAATGAAAAAAATTGCAAGAGATAGAAACAGCGAGTGGCTGCTGAATCTGCTTCCTGAAGTGTAAATGACCCGAAGGATAGTTCTGATGTGGGTTAAGCTTCCAACCTGAGCGCACGTGATTTGTTGGAAGCAGCGATGCTCCTGACCAAAATCAGGTTCTCCAATGGTGTGATGGAGGATGCGATTAGTGCCGAAGTCGTTCGAGTTCGGGCCCCCCACAATGCAGATCACGGGAAGATTTTCGCTGTACGCACCAGCTATGGCGTTGATGACACTCAAACCCCCGACGGTGAACGTCACGGCGCAAGCGCCCACGCCGTTAGCGCGGGCGTACCCATCCGCAGCGTAGCCCGCGTTGAGCTCGTTGCAGCAACCGATGAGCTCGAGCTCCGGCTCCGCGACCAAGTGGTCGAGGAGAATCAGGTTGAAGTCCCCGGGCACGGTGAAGACGTCTCGCACGCCGATCTCGACCAGCCGGCGGGCAATGTAGCGCCCCAGCGTCCACTCTGTCTCAGGCTCCACATTCCCGATTACTGTCCTCTCTCCTTTCTTCCCAGTGCCCATTTCGCCTCCTCCGCTGACGATCAGTTCACAATCGGTGCCGATTTCTGGTTCCTTTATTTCTGCAAAGAGACAACAACAATTGGGTTCATCCGCACAAAAAAAATACTTCCATGGCGAACTAAGTGCCACAATCGTTCAAAACATGCTCCACACGAAATCACAACATTGTGTTACTAATGCACATCTTGCACCTCATTTAACTCCGTCAACTGACTCACCATGCACCTCAGCCCAGTCTCGACCTCAAGCTGATCGACTGTGACATTTTTACGGTAAGCATTGCCATTCCATTGAAAACCCATAGATTAGCAATTTAGAAGCAAAGACGACAAATGAAACCACAAAACGGCTCCTATATTGTACCCAGAGAACCACTCGGCCATAGCTCAAAAATGCAGACTAATATCCCAGCACCCGGAAGCTGGAAACTGATCAACCCTCAGCGAATGTCTGAAGTACATTCAGATCGCCCAACTTCCTAAACCTGGAGCAATGCTACCAGCTACCCGTGCAATCAATTCATGTAACCCCACTCGCCAAGCATCCCCAAATCAAGTCCAACACTACAGCAAAAAATAAAACTGTTCAACAATATACATGCAGCTCAACAATAGCCAACAGCAGGAATCCCGCACTCACCCCGCACAAAGCTCTGCAAATCAAATCTGAAGTAAGAAACCAACAGCGATGCCCAGTCTGAGAATAGAGTCATCCGCACACGACCAAAATTACCTCCGAACTGCAGCATCAACAAGCACGCTGATCGATCAGACTGTAAACTTCCCGACCATGAGCTCCGATGAATCGATCGACTTGGAGACAAACCTCATGGTTGGGTGAAACTTATAGGATACTCCGGAGGCGTTTCTAGTGGACCGTCAGGGAATACTCCACAGGTGGCGAGTGGTTGCAAAAACAGTGCAGGCCAGATCATGACTGTCCTAGTAGAAGCTCGAAGGTGGTGGGAATTGAAGTTACGTAGCTTGTTTGGGAGATGCACAGTCATGGTGGTTCCTTTGCCAGATCTAGATCGATGGAGGTTGGAGGAAGAGATATAAGTATCTCCATGCATGCATCGATTGTCCATGCCAAAACTATCTGGCAGTGGAGGTCGCCTTGAGGGCCGCTTTCAGCAAGTCCTTCTGCCATCGCAAGCTCCAGACGAGCATGGCCGACGTACGGTACTTGTGTTTTTCCCCAGGCATGGGCCAGTGGTGACGAGACTCCAGAAAGTTGGCCTCGTTGGGTTATCAGAAGCTTACCAGAAGGATTATCAGGAGATTATCAGAGGATTATCAGAAGGTCACCCTGTTGATTATCAGAAGATTAGCAGCAGGTTATCATACGGTTACCAGTTGGTTATCAGAGGTTTACGAGAGTATTACTATAAATTTATCAGAGGGTTACCAGAATGTTACCAGTTGGTTATCGGGGGGATCACCAGGGTATTATCAGAAGATTATCGAAGGATTATAAGAACCTGGTTACCAATTGAATGTTAGAGGCTTACCATAGGATTACCAAGAGATTAGCAGAAGGTTATCAGAAGGTTACTAACTTACTTGTTGATAATTGGAGATTTACGAGAGGATTATAAGGAGATTATCAGAGGATTATCAGGAGGTTTCCAGTTGATTATCAGAAGATTATCAGGGATGCAGATCATGTGGGTCATTCTTGGAGAGTCTGATGAGCTTGGCTTGTGCTCTGAAGGAGAGGGATGGAAGTATTTAATTATTCCCGTGCATGCTAAGTCATCTCCAACAACCTTGTGGTCAATGTGGTCAATGTGGCAGCTATAAAATTATGTGGATTAATGATAAAATGAAATGAATGTTGGAAGGGGATGGTTGGTTGTGGGGAACTTGGTCCCTGCGAATGTGTGAGTACTGGAAGGAAAACAGTCAGAGAATTTTAGATTTCTGGATTGAAATAGTTAGTGTTTAGACTTTATTGTTTCAATATTATTATTGCTACAATTTTCACACTGTGTGTTGTGACACTCCTATTTGGATTTATGCCAAAATTTTAGACCACAATGTGGGTACACTTATCACTCCCTTGCTTTATGGAACTAATCCATTTACAATGGTCTTACCATTGAAGTAAGGTTCCATATGTGTCTTAGGGTTGAAGCCCAAATTCTCTATGCATATTGGCCTTCAATGTTGATTGATTCCAAATCTCCAAAGAATTGTTATAGACATTCACTTTTGTGAACATTCTCCATAATCTGAATTAAGTTGGTGAAGCTAATTCAAAAAATTTATAAGTGGTTCTACACACCAAAAAAATTAATGTGTGGAATACTAAGTTACTTCTCATAATCCATTACACAGCGAATGCAACCTCCTTGGTTTAGAAGAGTAAAGGCCTCGTTTATCTTAGAAAATGGTAACTTGTGGGTGATGTAGTGATCCAAGTTTATATGCTGCACAACATCATACAACAATTGTTAAGGACCCATCTTATGTAAAGTTTTAAAATAAGAATATGAGGTATGATGATGGACCATTGTGGCTCTATGTGAAACTTTTTAAGAGTTAATGTTGGTTAAATATATTAATAAACGTGTTATCACTTATGTCAATCAAATTGGGAGACTAGTACTGACCCCTTTGATACACCGATCAACAAGACCAGGGAGCTCAGTGCGGCCTTTGTAACCCCCAAACAACCCGGATGTCCACGCACGTCCCCACAACAGAGAAGCAGGATGGAATTTGACTCTTTGGGATGATTCCACCAGCCCCAATATACATGAAACTCCTCCCCACTGCAATCAACATCATACCATCCCACTCCATGTCAATATATCACATACCAAAGCCTTTGCTAATTTCATCAACTTGAAATTAGAACATGTAGGAAATGTAGGAACAACTAGTCACATAAAATTTGTGGACACTTACTTCAACACAGCACTCAAGGGCAGATTTGATAACTCCCACATCTCCTGTGCAGTCAAAGCTGTAGTCCACCCCACCATCAGTCATGTCTCGTATCACCTGCCACACAAAATAGTCCATAAATGTTACCCCAAAGTAGATTTACAGCAGTAATTTTCATATTGCGTGATGGGTTTACCCTAAACCCAAAACATGGTATGTCATATAAGGATGAGAAGCTGCAAACTGAAGCTAGGGTAATTAGCTAACGGAAGTCACCTGTTCAATTGGCTTATCAAATGATTTGGTGTTTAGTGTGTCTGTGAGCCCAAATTCCATAGCTGCACCAGGACACCTTCCGGGGTTAGAACAGACCAACCCATTTTGAACATCTTACAAAGGCTTTGTGGTATGTATTGTAAACTCAAGGTATCATGTATAGAATACCCCTGACTCCTGAGGCATAGGCTGACAAATATTACACCATATTTTCCTGTCAGCCTGCCATTTTCAGCCGGATTTTAACCCCAAATTCTTTTTCAAAACTTGAAAAACATAATGTGGGCTTGTGAGAGTCACCTCTCTGCAGCTTGCCAGCATCCCTAGCAACTCCAATGATCTTAGAACAGCCAGATACTTTGCATGCTTCCACTACCTATGCCACACATTGACAGCATTCTCACAAGGAGTTCAGCATGTAGGGAAAGAAACACAAGATTGTGGTAAACTTAAGTTTACAGAGTTTCATAGTAGTTTTGTTTTTTAATTCTTTAGCCATCTCGATTGAAATTAGGGAAGATATGTTGAAGATATGGCACTTACGGCAAGTCCAATAGTCCCAAGTCCAAAAACAGCTACAGTGGACCCTTGATGTACTTTGCAAATCTTCCACGCAGATCCAACTCCTTAGGTATCATTCCCCAATCACAGGAAATAACATGTTTTTGTGAGAACATGCCATTTATAAAATCTCTTATGCAACATCAAAGCTTGAAAGTTTGTCTTTTTCTAGATATTGTCAAAGAATGTAATTGTAATAATTTTTGTGAAACCACTGGAATTGATAAATTTTGTGTACCTGTGGGAATTCCGCAACCCAGAAGACAAACTTTGGTGAGATCTGCTCTGGCATTGATTTTTGCAATGCAAGCCTCGTCCATAGTGGAATACTGGCTGAAAACTGAGATGCCAAAGAAGTGGTAGATAGGTTTCCCATCCTCCACCCTTGTGAACCTAGTTGTTGCTTTGTCCGATGGCATCAACCCACTGCCCCAGTTGAACATGAATGTGTCACAAATGTTGGTTTTGGCGGATTTGCATTTTTCACATTTTGTGCACTCACATTGCCATACAGGTATGCATTTGTCGCCAGACTTGATGTGCTTGATTTGGGCCCCAATGCTCTCACAAATCCTGCAAAAAGTTCATTAACTTGACATTTCTGTTACACCTAATTATCTTGATCCTCATATAAAGTTTGAATTGACAAATATTATGACCTTTCCCCATGATCTGCAAAACTCTAAAAATATTTGAAGATGGTTTTCTTACCCTGCCCCTTCATGTCCCAAAATTCGTGGAAATAATTTTTGTGTGTCCTGAAATATGTCAAATTACACATAGAGGAAGATTTCATCAGCTCACAAGGGTTCTATGAATATACTAGTCTAGTTATATGTAAAGGTATCACGTATTTGACTTACTTACCATGATTTTTGATTAAATATAATTTTATTTGTTCATTTTAAATAATTATAGATACAAATGAATTTGATGATTTCTCCATATTTAATATTTAAGTGCTTGATATTCTCTAAACTCAAGGTAAATTGATTTGAAAGGATAAAATGATGGTAAAACTAATTTTCTTAGAATCTAAAGACCACCAAGCTCTTACACACATAATAGAGTGAGACCACCACGCTTTTCCATACCTCTTCAGTCTTTGGAGTAAAAAAATAATAATACAATAATTTAGCAAAACTCAAGATATCTTTCAAAACTAAAAGTGACTTTAAGAATAACTCTATTATCCCATGCATGAAATTGACGTTCTGTAAATTCATCCACGCAATTACAAATGACCCTTCAACAACTCACAAAGGATTTGCACGTATGATGCCTGATTCGTATTTCGGAATACACATTAAATTAGTATAGAATTCATCAATGCTACTAAATTTCATGAATAGACTATGATTGTTTCAAACATTGCCATACTCTGCAGAGTCACTTGAAAAATAAAAATAAATGTACTGTAATTTATATCATCAAGTGGAGGCAATAACGTTACCTTGCCCTTCCAGAAGTAAAGATCTGATTGACATATGCAGGCATTGGTAATTTTGACACGGACTTCAGTCGGCTGAGGAGGTGCAACATGAATATCCTCAAAGCTGAGTGGCTTATTTGCTTCATATGCGACACCAGCTGTGTAATATACATCCCACCATCTCATCACATAAGTGCAATAAACCAGTGCATGTTGCCAATAACACTTGAAAATTTCCTTCCATGACTGGAATTCGAATCTCCACATTTTGTAAAAGGAGTTGCACAGTGAACCCTGAAGTACTCATATTTGGACTAAACATGAATCTCACAGCATGAGCAAAGATCTGTTTCTGAAAGGCTCAATATCACAAGCTAGATTCTCACCAACAACAAAATCCTTTGCCAAGGTGCATTTTCCCCTCAAAACCGCTTAACTTAACCAAGCAAAAGTTCATAAGTCTTATCATGTCACCAGCAAGGGCTTCAGAGGACACAAACATGTGTAGAATTAGGAGCACCCTAAAACACGGTGCCCCATTTTGAATTGATCGAGATCGTTTTGTGAGAGCAGTGTTTGCATCAAAATAACCAAACCTCAAAAGCTGAATTACATGCAACTTGGGTATCTAAGTATCTAAGAAGCATGAAGGAAACAGAGTGAAGAATGAAGTCCCATACCCTTGCATTTGATGCGTTTGCCGGTAGTGGCCTTAAAGCTGGCAGCAATATGAACGTCAAGGGGAGGGTCACCACAACAAAGACTCATGATGTTCTCTCAACTCCTTCAAATCCAGACCAGCTGAGTATGATCACTCTACTTAACCACCTTGAACAGCAATGCTACTACTGGTACTACTACGACTAGTTCAATAATACTGGGTCACTTTGAATGAGAAAAGAGAAATAGTACCCTTGCATGTGATGACTTTGCCTGCTGTTGCGGCCATGGCCAACACCCCGACAAGATCTCAACTCTTTGCTCTCTCTTGCTAACTTGGGTATTTAATGCTTGTTTTGATTGATTGATTGATTGATGGTAGTTCTGGAACCTCAGTGGGTGCAGTTTTGAGAACGTTCGTCGGGGTGTTGGCCAGCCACTGGAGCTGCTCCCGGTGTCGCAACTTGGATGTTGCACGTTGCCAAATATATCCAACGGGTACTCGGCCGGATTCTGGATTTGAAAGGGTGCTCTTGTGCCCTTCGAACACCCCGTTGCTCCCTCCCCATGACCTTTCACACTGCTCGCTTTCGCTCTATCTGTCTTTCCAATGTGGAAGGACAGCTTGTGGTGATCAGCCCTGGATTCTGCTTACTATTGGGAGCTTGATAGTATATCAAGCTTACTTTGTAGAATTAGCACAAGAGATCTCCACATTTATTTCTCCCATTGGAGCATTGCACTACATTCTTCTTGCTTTTAACCACTTGAAATCGTCACTACTCGCGCCACAAGTCCAAATTTTTGTAAGTGTGAAATATCTAATCTTCACACATTGAATAGTGCCAAATAATCACATTGAATATTATCAACGATATGTTTTTGGGAAGGACCGTCCCAATTTCTAAAACTAGGCCTGGGTCAGACAGGTATCACTCAGTTATCCAGCAGATATCACCTGGGTACCATACAGTCATCAACCAAACAGCCAACACGCAGTAACCAAATTGTCACTACTCAAAACTGATACTATCGCCACGTAACTGATAGAAATAGTTGTCAGATAGTACGAGAATAAGCCATGTGGCTGCAGTCGACTGCATTAGGTAGAAACACCGACAATTCCCCATAACTTCCTGTCGCATTCAGAATTTCTCTACTAAAGCACTCAACAATGTAATAGTATGATGAGAATTGAGGTCGGAAACCACACAAACGACTAAGGATTGCATGGACAGAAGTTGGATGGTACTTTTGAATCATTCATGATCGAACATGTTGCAACATCAGAGGAATACTTTCCAAATTTCCAACATCTATAAACAAAGGTTTTGTTCCACATTTGTGTCGCACAAGGGTGGCCCAAGGAACCAAACCCAGGAGGAAAGCAGATCACCAAAATTACATCAGGAACCAAGTATATATCAATTGAGGAAGCCCACACTAGTTTTGTGGAGGTAGTCTTCGCTTCAAAATGGTTAAGGCAATGTTCACTCCGTCTATTATTTCACATATTGACACCACAGCTGTCCTGTAGGAGCAGTGTCTGCAAGGAAACACCAACTCAATCCCTCAAGGAGTACTTCCTGCCAGAAAAAGCTTGAAATTTGGGTCCTTCAGGCTCTTTCTTTTCTTCTTTGACCTCTTCCTTCTTAGCAGTGGGAACCTGGGCATACAACGAAAATACATGAATGAAAAACAGAGGAACATGATGAAGCATATGGTCAAGATTGAAACGCTACTGTTTCACGCATCTCATTCGTTTAAGGGGAACTACACAGCCCTGTTACTGCGATGTTATTAATCTTGAGAGTGCCTCGAGCAATTAGGCATCCTCCAATTTCTTACTTCAAATAATATCGATACCCCTGAGACACTGTCTACAACGCGTCCAAAACTTTGAAAATATTATCTGGCACTCAAAATAATCAGTACAACATAAAAAACTGAAGTTCCAACATACCTTGGCAGCTGCTGCTCCTGCTCCATTACTACTGCCTCCACCGAACACAAGCTTTCCTGAAGGTCTTTGAGCTCCTGCAGGTGGAGTTCCAGTCGGTCTCTGTGCACTACTAGTGGTCGTAGCTGATGGCGCTGTCGTGGATGTTGTTGTTGCTGGTATTGAACCAGTAGAGAACCTGCCAGGCTTGCCGTCTAACCGCCTCCCAGTACCCGTAAAGGCATTAAATTTTGGCTCTTCGGGCTCAGGTGGTGTAGCATCTGCTTTGATCAACAAGAGAGAACATATAAGAATTACGAAAGAGCCAGGAAGCGTCCACCAGTCGTAACCTAAAAGATAATGTACATCTACACCTGTATATTGTGCAGCTCACCCCCAACCCTTCTAGACGCTAATGAAAAAAAGTCGATCCCGAAAAATACTTCACAGAACACTCTTGAACACCTTTGTGGAAACTAAGAATTTACACCCAAAAAAACCTACGTTAAGAAGAACAATTCGCTCCATATGCTGACGTACAGGATATCAACAAAAGAATCGTTAAAGCAGAGGAAAGACTTCGCAATGCGCATTATTCAGATATGTATTGTACCTTGTGAAGACGATGGGGCAGAAACTGGAACAGGAGGTGGTGTGACTCGCTCTGGCTCTTTGTAATCCAAAGGGGGTGCAAAGTCAACTTCACAGTCTGTTTCAATAATTGAGATAGCATTCGCAGGCTTTGATTCAATTATATCAATGTAGTACTTCTTGTTGTTGTACGCCACCATGATGTTGTCACCAACTGTGAGACAGGAAAAATTCCGCAATGTCGTCTCCAACCTGCATCCCAGAAGGCTCACATAAGTCGGCTGGAGGAAACTACAGATGGCCACCCACCGAACACAAAGAGCAGTCTATAAGGAGAGTATAATCAAGATGTTTCCCCAAGGATACAACAAATGAGAACCAACTGCAAATACTTCGCAATATACTATAGGTCACGCATAACCTGACTAGGGCAACCATAAAGAGAATAGTAACAGGTTTATGCAAACCTACACAGCCTTTGGATTTGAGATATCCAGAAAATCTTTCGTATGAGGTTGGAGCTTCACAAAAGTCCCCTTAGGCAAAGTGGCACTCTTTACTCTGACAATGTCACCTTCCTGCAACAGCATGTTTTGCATCATCTGCACAAACCATTTCAATTGCCACGCACCCCACAAGTTATTAAAAAGCAGCAATAAACTGCAAAAGGAGCCAAAGTACATGAGTGAAGACAATCTTGTGTAGTCCGATTCAATTCTTGTCGCCAATATGGCAGTAGTAGTTGCAGAAGACAGAGGAAGTGTGGTTGGAAGGAAATAAAGTACATACCCAGTACGGCATATAGATCATGCCTTCTTCTGCCACGAACTCCAGCACACCACAATGACTCGTCCGCAGGGTTGAAGGATTGTGAACCTCAAAGAGCATTGGGTAGTCAATGCGCAGGGAAGCTGCAGATGAACGCAGCAATAAAGACTTTGAGCTCATACTCAAGCAACTTTGAAAAACAAAACTCAAAAAATCCTTGTACGACTTCCAGATTCTCTCCTATTACATGATTTGCAAACGGGCGTTAAAAGAGCGTTATAAGATGCCAACTGTAAAATGAGACAGCTAGCTTCATTCAACTATGAAAGGGTCCATTCTACATTCTCCAGCATATCATGAGGTTAATCAGTCCAAACCCAACATAAGCCAGAGAACATAGGTCAGAATAATACCTAAGCGGTCAAGCGCGGAAGGAGGCATAACCACTGAAATCGCACATCCAAAAAAAACATATGTGTCAGAACCAGAACAATAGTTGCACTCTGTAACTTGCATTAAATGTCTCCGCTAGCCTACAAAAGCAATGTGACTGCTGGCAACAAAAATCAGAACAGTGTAATAACCAGCAGAAGCACAAACAGTCAGCTTGCGTATCCTGATACCGAATCCCCCCTCTCACAAGCTCAAACCAGATTTTGTGAGCATACCTTTATCTCCATTTTCCAAATGCGGCTGCAGGTCCAGGATCCCAGCACATTACACAAACCCCAAAGTCAGCAAGGTTTTCTACAATAAATCTCAAAGTCGCAACTGACCAACAGCCCTCAAAAATGACAATTAAGACATCAGTGTAATCGACAAAAGTTACCAATGCTATCAACATCAATATGCTTGCTGGTAAGGAATTCAGCAATGCGTCTGCACGTAAGTGATGAACGCATCATCGTATCAACTAAGCGAAACCTAAAACCGTCGACACGTATCAAAAGACACGATACTCTACCCAAATTTGATTCAAACAGCACTACAGCTTCGACTCAGCAGAATTCCCCTTAAACAATAACAAAACTATCCCCTGGTTCCATGAGCTCCCGCAAACGCATGTCAATTAAACACACAGCAATCCACCAGATCACTAAAAAGCAATAAAAACGAGATCCACATCGAGATCACCCCACCCTAAATAACAACAACCTCCCATATTAGGGCTCTCTCCCAATCAACCAGAACTCAAAAACCTAACCATCACCACCTCCACAACACTCACACCAATCCAAAAACCCCCTCCCCCACCTTCAAAATCCCCAAACACAAACTTCACTCCAAATTAGGGCAACTGAGCTCACCTTGTCGATGAAGCTCGCGGAGTAGCACCGGTAATTCTGCTCGAACGGGGTGGACGGATACGGCATGCCATAGCTTCCGAAATACTGCACACATCCACAAACCTCATCAACTCACCACCCCCGAAAACCTACCTGACAAGACCGCCCCCAAGCTCCCTCCACAGACCACCAAACCACGCGATCTTCATATCAATAGAAAGCCAGTCGCGTGAGGAGGCGCATACCATGGTTGCCCGATGCAGAGAGTCACAATTGGCGCTACAAATTGGCAGCAAAGCACGCGGTTCGGAGCACCAACACGAGCACAAACAGAGCACAACCCAAGCAGGGTTTGTTTCCTCCCAAGTAGTCCTCTGCGCCTGACGGCACCCACTCCCGGCACTCTCTCAATCCCGGCACAATTTAACCTTATCTGAAGATTGTGGGAGCTTAAATGGTGGAAATTGAAGATCTAGACGGTTTTATATTTCTGTCGTTTTTAGGTGGATCGCGTCTCCGAGTTGGAGTGTGTGGAAGTGGTCGTCTCCGTTAAGAGATCCTGGGAGGAGGGCGTAATTCCGGTACAGTGGCAATTCCGTGAGAGTATCAGCTAATGTGAAGATTTTGGGGGTGGTATAAACTGGATAGTAAGATTGGGTGGACGTTGCAATTAGGAGTAGTTGTCTGCGGGAGAAGGACCTCGTCGCGGTACTCGTGTGTGAATTCTAGTTTTATGAAGATAGTATTGGTTACCTGAGAAGAACGAATCGCGTAGATTTTTGTTGGATTTCAGTAATTGCTGTGATATATAAATGTAGATTTTGGTGGATTTAGATTTGTATATGTATAGACCAGCCTGTTTCCCTCCGTTACCAGATTATTTTTAATGCACTTTTGCTAATTTGTTTTAAACACCAAATAAATGAATTTATGACTTTTTCCAGTGTCTATTGTAGATTTGTTTAATTTTGGCCTTTAATTATTATATTTAAATGGTGTGCATTCCTATCATTAGTATATATGAATTTCTCAATGAATCAATAAAGACAAAATATAAATATGAGGTCAATAACTCCCAAGCCTTGAATCATATATATATCATAATCTAAAGTAAAAAAAATTCAAAAGATTTTTATTGAAAGTAAATTGTAATTAAAATATTCAATGAAAAAGTAAAATTGAAGTTCTAATGGCTATGTTCCTAACATTTGTAGGCTTGATGCATACAATAAGTGAGTTGATGCGCAAAGTGAGTGAGTTCATGCAAGTATATTTCTTAAATACTTAAATGCAGACAAACATGTACATTGATACCTTAAACTTGGTGTTCGTACATATTAAAAAAATATAGCTTTGTTTCACTTGAAACCCTATATTTGTGAATTTCTTCATCTAATTGTTCACTTTCTTCCTCCCATTACATTCTCCCTGCTTTTTGCTAAGTGATATACGTCTACCTACTACACGCTAGTTGGATTAAAAACTATCAATTTTATGCAAGTGCCTACATCAACATTAACCACTACCACATTGGCTTTCAATAGTAAAAAATTGTATTAGTAGAATGTTGTTCAATATTTACATCTCATCAATGGTTTCAAAATTAAGCAAAATTTGTATTGTAGGATTCTACTCTACATCTTCATGATGATTTTGTCATTTGCAATTCATCTAAAATAGTGAAATCATTAAAGCGTTCAATTGCATCAATCCAGTATACAAAGAACATCAAAGAAAAAAACTTAGAACTTTGGTGATCATCTTGGAGTTCTTGGCACCAATTGAGACAAATGTATACATTCTATTTATAAGTCCATAAACTTAAAATAGTGTCTATAAGCTTACAATATGGAACTATGATCACCTTTAATTATATTGGAGCTATAGAAAGATACAAATATAGATGGTAATTATAGGGGTTCAACCTCGTTATTGTGATATTCTACCTTGTATTACATACACAAACTAATATATCATAGATTTTTTATTTTGTAAGATTCTACATCATGGTTGATAAAAAAATAAATAGATTACAACACTAGTAGAAATCTAGTCCAAGAAGGCAGTTGCATAAATGAAATTGTATCCAATTTGTGTCTTATATGACACAACAACCTCGGAGATAAACTTGTTGTACACTCTTGTTTGATGTTAGCGCCTCAATGGCTTTGCTTAAACATGTATGCATGAGCTCCAGCTCAATCTACCTCAACTATTGGGTCCCCGCTGATTTATTTATGTGAAGGAAAAGTTCGATATGTTGAAATGTTCATTTCAGCGTAAATTTGACGAAATGTTTGGTTATGTGCAGACATGTCATTTACTCTGGTTGGTAGATGTCGTGTATAATGTACATATTCAGCTATTAAACTCGGACACTTCGACACACACAACATGCACGGGTCATTTAGATTGCTTCACCGCAGCTTCGCAGGAGCTTGAAATCTACGCTCTCTCTTTTAGACCTCTTCGTTCATTACTGAATTCAGATATTCAAGTTTGGGTAGATATTGATTTCCCTCGAAGTTTGGATGCGGTGGTAGTTAGGGTTTCTTGTAAGGGTTTTGCACATGGGTTTGTAGGTTGTTCGTTTTGATTTCTGCTGGATCTGCTTGGAGATCATCCTGTGGGAGGAGTTCCGAGGGCGTGGATTGGCGTGCAGTCTACGTAGTGGCCTATGTGTGAGGAGAATTGATCGGGAGTTTTTTGATGGGGATCTCTTGGGGCTTTCTTGGTTGCTGGAGTTTTATTGACTTGTCATGCCTGATGCAATCATATTTGGCGATGCCATCGTATGTTTGGGTTTTCTCATTTTTTGGTGAAGAGCGTATGTGACGCGACGTGGGATCAAAGAGTATCAATTTTATGTGGCACGGAGCTTGTTGTTCTATCGTTTTGGAAGTTGTTCTGGCAATCTGGAAGTTAGGGTTTGGTTGTTGATGTTATTCTATACTTGGTGGGTTTTCTCGTAGCTTACATTTGTTGGGTTTTGTTTTATTATGTGGTTTTGCTGTTTCTTGGATCTGACGGAGTTGGTATTGATTATATAAATGATATAGGTAAAAGCGACATGGCTTGGTAGCTGACCATGAATTGAGGCACGTCGTACAGAGTTTCTACTGACGATCGAAGACATGTGTTTCGAAAGTTGATTCTACTCTCGGTCAAACACATGTCTTGTTATTTGCAACATCGTGATGGAGGGTTTGTTTCTTGCAAATCCTTCTTCCAGACAAGTTTTTGTCGTTCTCTTTACAACCCCTTTCACAAATGAGTAACGCGTACTTCGAGACCTTTTCTAATCAACCTAGTCTCTATCTAAACTTGGAAATGACTCTTGGTGAATTTGTGAGTTGGTGTAGGACTTCCAAAAAAATGAGACTTCAAGGGGATTGTTGCGCTTGTAGAGAGCGTGAGTGTCTGTTTTTGCAGGTAACTGCGACGTTGCTTCTGGGAGCTGACTTGAAGAGTTATGTTTTCTGATACATTTTGCAAGTCTTATGCATTTGAGGAAGCCAATTACCGTTATGATAACAAGTGGGCCCAAGCTCTACAGAATTCTCTTGCGTGATTAATTCCGTGACTGTTTTGGTGTTTGGATTTGGCATATCGATGTACTCCAGAGCATGGTTTGAGTGTCTTCGAGGTATTTCTTCTTATTAGAATGATTAGAGCTCGTGTTCACCTTTTCTGATCGATGTGCTAAAAAATGTAGGCTTGGGGAAGTGCCTACAAACCACTATGAGTAACAAGGCTCATGTCTCGGAAGTCGGACTCAACAATCATGAAGTCAAAGGGCAAGGCGGTTGGTGCGCGTGCGCCCGCATCTGCAAAATTCGTGGCCAGTGCCTCAACTATAATCAAGAAACAACATGAACTCAAAGCATTGAAGCCCAACAATTTTCAGAATGTCTCATTCAAAAGGAGCACGAAACTCTGGCTGGCCTGGACCAAGAGAGTTTCCCTTCCTGGATGATTATTGATGTATGTACATGTAGGCGGAAACATAGGTATCCGACAACAAGTACTCATGTCCCCAAACTAGAAGTGTAAGGTGGTTCATGGAAGTAACATTGTGCATAATCATGCGTGCTTCAGACAAATCTAATATGGATTAACCACATGTCGACTCTAGCAATTGTGACGGTTAGAGTATGATACGATAGTATGTCATCCACATGCTTCTATATCCTGCAAGTTGACTAATTTTCATGTTTGTGTTGCATGTTCCTCCTCACATTGTAGTTGTATGGCTACAAAGCTTGTCTACGATATACTCGAAGCAATAATGCCTAAAAAATAAGGCATGTCTATTCTGAAGATCGGACTCATATTCTGTTCTTTCCAATATCCTAGGAGACGCTATAAATATCGATATAATTCTAGATTGTGTCGATTGTCACTGCAACCTCACATAGAAGCTGACCCAGATCAATTTTCTTTGACATTCTTGGATAACAATGGACTCAAAAGCTAGACATTAGGGGAAAAATGGGGTCTCCAACGGGCCTTGTAAGACAGCCCAAAGGTAGGTGAACTGCTGCCCGCTGACACCTCTCTGCGAAATCTCATTGGTGGATATCCTGCCCGCTGACAACAATATTCGCCCCGCTGACAACAGAATCCGCTATTGTCCAATGGGGTGACAGCAGTGGGCAACGCCTTCGCTGCAAGCGATTGGCTGGACCCCCCAAACGCCAATTTGGTGTCCTGCTGGCACCATTGGTGCCAGCAGGTAAAGTGCACGGGCATGGCCAAATTTTGAGGCACGGATTCCGACCAAAGGCCCGTTGGAGACCCCATTTTTCCCCTAATGTGTCAAAGGAAAGGATGTCAAAGGGAAGTCTGGATGTCGATGGCTATGGATGTCAAAGGAAAGGCTCCATGGATGGGCCTCATTTCCGTAGGGAACTCGTCGTTCATAGGTGTCGAGTCCCCTTGCCCTGACCCTACAATCTTTTGAGTCGAGGGCGAGAGGTCTCCTTTACTATATTGTACCCGCTTATGCCTTCCTGTTCTTGTAGGCGCCCCCACAAAAGGCATGACAATAATATTAAAGCACTCTGAGCCTTGCAGATTTTGGCAAGAAGAGACGCATTCCTTTAGGGGGTGAGACACTGATTTGAGATATGACTACATTACCGCATATGGTGGAGATGAGCCCATGGAATATCATCCCTTGATTCCCCACGAGGCACCACATTCGGCAACTTATTCATTCAAAGATGGTCATTCTTTGAAAAGGAAAGCGCCAATGTGTAAAGGAGTTTTGAGCTCTAATCTTAAAACATAGTCGGCTCTTTCCTCTTCATGTAGGTTAGAATTGATAGATTCTAAATTGATGTAAACATGGGACAGCAAATTTAATTGGAAGGTTTGATCTATGCTTTAGGTATACCCAACAGGCACCCGTAGCACATGCAGACGAGCAGCCGTCGGAGGAGGAAGCTGAGAGCCGTGGCCGAGTAATTCCGTCGATGAGAAACTCGGAAAGGGTTTTACCCTAAAAAAATATAAAAGAAAATTGTCAGCGTCGTGGTGATTGTGGTCATCATGTCCTTTGGTATCATTGGTCTTATATGGTTATGAAAGGAAAAGAAAAGATTGAAGTTGAAGTTGGAAACTTGAAAGGTTGTTTGAAAGGTTATATAGATTATATAAATGGCTATCCAAAAGGTTATTGCAAAAGTTATTTCAAACAATATTTAAAAATCAATGGACATGTTTTAATAACAAAAGTGAAGTTTGACTTCATTTATTTTTTGTGTGAATTTTATTTTATTTTATTTTTATATGAACACGTTTCATTTCTTACTTATTAGGTTTAATTTTTTTGAATTTTTTTTCACAAAGTGGTCTTCAAGCAATTTTTAAATTTACACATTGCAAACCATCATTCAAAAAACGAGGAACTTTATTTTCAACTTTACTTTAACTTTGTTGACGAGTTATTTGAAGACGGTTTTTACTAAGAAAATTACAAAGGCAATTGGAAGGCGTAGGCGTCGGTGTCGGCGTAGTCGTGATCGTCGTCAACCTAGCCTTGCTTGCAACTTCTTAAATATACATCTAAAAATATATATTTATTTATTTACTTCCTAAATGTGTGACTTCCTAAATATGAGACTTCACACTTTTCTAGCGAGTATTGCAATAAACATTTCATTGTGTAATATTTTAATTTATATTCAAATTAAAAAATATAGAATTTGTACCAGAGCACATGATAGATTATGGTTTTGTTGATAATTGTGTGTAGCATTGCATGGTTGTGCGTAGCAATGCGTAACATTGCATACCTCTAGTGAATAATGACAAATAAATATTCATTTATGTATTTTTAAGTAGCAAAAATAGATACACCTTATTTATAAAGAAAGTCCTTCAAAATTTGTTTTCTTTTGAACAATACAAAAATGTGCAAACCATTATAGAGGGCTCATTGACTATAAACAAGATTTTGAGGAGTACAATTTGAAGGCATTTTTGGCATGTATGTTAACTTATGAAACCTTCATATCCGTGTAAGGTTTAACATCAACCTATTAATTATTTTTGAAAAATTCCAAATAATTCTTTAAAATTTGAAGTTTATTCTAATTTAGTGCTTTGAAATTCTCTTAAATTCCTAACAAATATGCACAAAGAAAACAATATTTTATTTTATTTTAGAAAAAAATCAATACATCTTCTTGAGTTTTGTTCAAAAACCTCAAAAGTTGGTGCTACAATATGAAAAGAAACCTTGTGAGATGGAGGCCACAAAATTCTCAAGAAATGTAAATATCCAAAATTCTTAATTTATATTTATTTATATACAATGTGGATAATCATTGTTACTTAATCAATGAAGCCTACAGTAACCCTTACTTATGAAAAGAAAATGCATAAAACAGATCCTTACTTATGGTAACCTAATTGTTTCTATAATTAGACACCAAATAGAATATAGAACCGTAGGATCTTGTATCTACCTTGTCCAAAAAGGTGTATAATAAATTTGAGCTCATTTGAGTACACATTGCGAGATTATATGGTTTGAATTAGTGTAAAAGTTGTTTTTCACACTGCTTCAATTGTATACCTAAGTTTTGATGCCCAAGAAGTATACATTGCAAACAAATTTTTTCCATAGAGGCTCATAATCTCCTGTAGGTGTAGAAGTTAGGTATATGCTCTCAAAGTTTGAGCCCCATGTGGGCTTGGGAAGGGGGAAAAATCTTTGATTTTGTAAAAAGGGGTGTGTCCTAAAAATGCCTTACATTCTTTGAAATTAAAACTACCAAAAGGGTAATCTAAACATGTTGAATTGGAAATCCAAATGGTAGACATGTTAATGTCAATGAGAGAAAAAACCACAAACAATTTCAATACAATCGGAACACAACTCAAATTTTTGGAATTTTTTGAAGAGTAAATCAATGTATATTTCCGTTTAATTTTCAAGGAAGTTTTGGTAATAGGAGGTCTTGTGGATGGACCCCTTGCCACGTCATAGATATATAATGAGATATGTTAAGTATGGATGAAAAAATGGAGATTAAATGTAACATATTATGTGGATCAAATAATTATTTTGGATGCAGACTGTGTTATAGATTATAATTGTCATTTAGATGATTTTTTTAGCAATTCTCTTAGATAGAAAACTGTTAGTTGGATGAAAACTATCATCAATGTGTATGGATGAAAAATTATTGAGCCCATTATTTTGCAAATGTCGATCTATTGAAATTTAGTCTTGTCACTTTCTGCCTTTGTAAATGACGAGCAACTTAGGCACAAAATGGGAAATTCAAATTGGTCATTGGCTAGCCAAACTTAGAGCATATTCTTCTAGAATTCATAATTTTTGTATTGTAACTCCAAAGGCTTTGAAATTTGCGCCACTAGAAAGCCATAGAAAGCCACTATTTGGATTGTAATACAGCACAAACAATGTGAATAGCTCAATTGAAGTGGCCCATGTAACTAGAAGAGTTTTCAGATGATATAGTTTATTCCAAGTAATGTGGTTTACGCAATGCACAATTAAAACTATATTACACACTCACATCAAGATCAAGTTGTTGCCAAGGAACACACTTTTATTGTTACCCACTTACACTTACAAGTGTTGGAAGGGTATGATATATTCTTATGAAATCTGTACAATAGATCTTGGGAGGGTAACATATATTTTGTCTAGAATGAGCACATGGTGCACAGAAAGTACTAAATGGTGACAGATGCACTATCATTCAGCACGGGTTGAGTTCTGAATCCTGATGTGATAGAATTTGAGTTGATGAGATGCACATCAGCTGCTCAAATGAATCAATTCCTCTGTGGCAGGGTACACGAAAATGTGTCATTTCTTGCCATGTAAGTTAGCCTTTAAATGTTTGAAGAGGCAGAAACATGTTAGACAGTGTAGGTACACTTTGTTTTTTGAAAAATTGCACTCAATTTCCCAAAGCTCTAGTGCGAGTCATGTAGATATGCCCAGAGGATAGAGACAAAGGTTTCAAAGTTGAATGGCATTGCTTCTAGGAGAAATCCAGAATAATGTGCCTTACAAGCCCATCATGTTATTTGAAAATTAATTCCAAACCTGATAAGAGTGCCACATGTTGTCATTTGATTCATTCATATCCATAAACATTGATGTGGCAATCATGTGGTAGTTCAATTTGTCAAACCAATGCCAAATATGATGAGAACTTGTGGTACTCACAAGCTTATTTTTCAAAACCTCATTATATCTAATAATAAAATATAAGATTATAATCAATGGTTGTTAAATAATTCTTAACCCCTAAACGCCTAAACGACCAAAAACTGGTCGTTTTCATTTTTCCAAGTTCCATAACTGTCATCCAAATGACAATTTTTCATCCATTTTTTTTTCACGTGGTAAAGTTGAGAGAGATCTATCTAACCTCATTAAAAAATTCTCAAAATAATAATTTCATGAATTTTGGTGCCTCCTTAAAGTCAAAAAGATCAATACCGTGTGTGTATTCAAAAATTCCTTGATACAGACAGCTGAAACACAATTTTGACTATCGGGATGATCTTTTTTGCAGTTGAGGTAAACTAATGAAATTTAGTTTGGCAAATCTATTTTCCAGTCCAATTTAAAATTTTAAAAAATACCTAAAATTGAGTGATTTATAGCTGGTTTAAGATGAAGGGGTATAACCGTGGCTACTTCTTGATTTTCCACGGTTTTAGGTTTTTTCATCATATTTTTGAATTAAAACATAATTTTTTAGCACGGTAACTAACGTAAGGTTTTTGGTTGTCATATTCATCTATGGTAAATATTTCATAATTTTTTAGTATAACCTATATTTGATATGAATTTTCTTTGTTTGTTTTGATTTGAAAATTTATATTAATTACATTTTGAAACATTTAATTTTGATAAAATTATTTCTTGTAGATAACATGTGTATCTAGCTAAGAAAAGTTTAAAATTCATGTTTTACATTATTTACAATAGCAAAATAGAGCATCCAAAGTCAAAGTCTATTTCCGTGGTCATAGGCTCAGGCATTTGGGGGTTAAAGGTCATTTTTGTTCATTCAAACACATCATTGTTTTAGAAGTTCTATATGTATGAATGGAAGCGGCATAAAGAAATCGCAACCATGTAATTTTTTGATAGATTTAATGTAGATGATGTGGATTTAATTTGGATTCATAAAGCCCGTTTGATAAGAATATTATTATATTTTAAGATTAAAAAAAAATTAGGGTATAGAGAATTTGAAGTTGAGTTTCTATATTAAAGAAATTTATATATCCAAAAATGGCAGTGCAATGTCAAAAAAATGACTCAAATTTTATAAATAAAAAGAGTCCAAAATTAAACCCCTTTGAATTAAAGTGCTTGCCAATTTTTAACATCAACTTGGATTAAGCTAAGATTGAATTTAATTCCAAATGAAGGAAAAATCATTTTTCAAAGTGAATTGTCTAAAATTTACACACCACAACAATTAGGGTTTTAAAAATCTTATCTTTGAAAACAACATATTCATCCAATAATAAAAAGTTGAATGGATTTTGGATTTCTTTACCTTGGATGAATCTTCAAATTTGGCCAACACTATGCAAACACACAAGAAGTTACCTTAGGGCGAATTTACACTTGAGGGTGGATTAAGGGTTGGCCCATATACTTCAAATTCCAACTAATATGATTGCTGGATTTTTCCAAATTAGCTCTAAGGGCTTTATTCTAGGGCCGGATCGGAACTTCAATCTATTCTATGTGGCATTTTATATGGCACTTTTTGGGCACCAAAATGTTTAGGCCAGTTTGATGCAATTGGTACAAGGTTTTCCTTAGCCCAAACCTTCAACTTGGGTCCGAACTTGGGAGCACATTAGAGGCTGAAAAAACGTTCAATCCGGTGACTCTCCGACCAAACCCAGAGTGTGTAGAAAGTGGGCCTTATTTCCTGCTTTGCAAAGACAATATCCTACGGTGCTCTGCAATGTAGGAATACCTAAGGTGGAGGCACCTATAGCAGACCAGGTACCCATAACTAATCAGTAGACTTCTCTATTCCCGACCTCCATTTCCAACCACTTATTGTTCAAAATCTTGGGAGATCTAGAAGAAAGTATCAAGCATGATTGGTTGAAAGGGAATCAAAGGGAATCATACGGGAATATTTTGGTAGTAGCAGAGTGTTCAAGTTTTGGTGTCATGGTGGTCGGTTTTAGGTGGGTCTACATATCGGTTAATGTATTACAAAAAAAATGTCTATCAAAATTCATAGTAAATTAAGTATTGAAATAAACATGACATTTAAAGTTGCATTCCTCCTTAAACCTATTTTCCCTTCAAGGAAAAATCTCCCCCAACTTATACACCTCCAATCTTAGTGGCAAATCTCTTAACTGGTAAGTTATAGGTGCCTCCACCTTAGGTGAGTTGATGCACGTTGTAAACACGTGCATGCATGACCTTGAGGTAATCTTTTCGGAGTGGGTCCTTTAGGGTGGGGGAGGGTATATTTAGGCTGATTCTGTACCATTGTAGACCCCATGTAAGAGACAGAAAACAGTGTCAGTAATGAAATTTGGCAATGAAGCCCTTGGCAATTGCACTGTAGCGATTTGGCTTCACTGTGGCAATTTGGCTTCACTATGGCAATTTAATGTGGAACTCACTCATTTTTAATTTTTAGTTTTTTTAATTTTGTACACTGAGTAATTAAATTATTTAATTTCATGATAAATTATATTATTAAATATTTCCACATTGACCTTTAGAAATTTTATTATTACATTTGTAAATTTTTATGGTTAAAAAAACTAATTAGATCAAGTGATTATTTTGTTGATAAATGACTTTATTTAAATTATTTCTTGTATCATAATTTTTTGATTTTGATAATTTAGAATTTTATTTATTTTTAATATTATTTGGTTGATAAAAATAAGGGCTATAAAACCCAAAGTTCAATGAGGTCAACCCTAGCTATCCCGCTATCGTTGTTTTGAATGAACCCTAAAATCACTTAACGGGCAACGGGTCCTACCGGACCCGTTGCCCTTATTCAAACCCTTCTCGCTCCGCTCGATGGGTTTGAAGGGCCTTCTATTTTTACATTCTAATTCTTTGATTTTGATAATTTTGAGCTTTATTTATTTTTAACATTATTTGGATGATAAAATAGGGGCTATAAAACCCAAAATTAAATGAGATCAACCCTAGCTACCCTGCTATCGTTGTTTTGAGTGAACCCTAATGACTTAACGGGCAACGGGTCCTACCGGACCCGTTGCTCTTATTCAAACCCTTCTCGCTCCGCTCGATGGGTTTGAAGGGCCTTATATTGATTATATAATTACATGAGAATTATGTTTTATTTATAAGACTTAATTTAATTAATTACTCCCTCCCCGTCCCCCCAACACTCCCCCCCCCCCCCCCCCCCCCAAACCCCCCTCAACCCCCAATTTCTCCTCAAAGGAATAATAACAGTTAACTATATGGAACTGTATTTTTCATTCAACCCCCACACGAAATTCTGTTCTCATCCGCATCCATAACTTCGAAAATGTGTGTGGGAATTTAAATCTGTCAGGTGACCAGGCAGGCTCACACCCTAAATGGCCCACTCCGAAAAGCTGTCCTCCATGACCTTCAAGTCTTCATTCGATAGAAGTCTGCCAAATGTTAGTATGAGACCACCTTCACTGATCATAGGACTAGGCACCTTTTCTTGACAATAACTGTAAACTTGTTTGAAATGAATCTAAGGGCTAGCCGGATTGTTCTTGAAAAGAGCACACCAAACAACTCTGCTTTTTTCATGTATATGACCCTCATAAGTTTTGGGATTATCATTGTCAACATAGGTCTGGTTACCCTTTTCTTTTATAGCAAATTGGCATGCACCATCCTTGACCTCAATCTTCTTCTTTGAAAAAGATGGGGAAAATAGCTAGGGAGTAATATGGTGGTCAGAACAGACGGGTTTACAACAAAGATCATGCCTCACAGTGATCATCAGTACAGATGATGCAGTCAGCCTGATGCAACCATGTAATTGCGGCAGCCTCTGAAGAGAATTTGAATTGTTATAGTATGTATAACTTAATCTTTTAACAATAAACCTTACAGGGCCTTTGCTATAAAACAAAGAATATTGGTTGGGCGCATGTTTTTCTGATGTCATATTTTGCTTTTGCTGATGTCAAGCAAAATTTTATGACTTGCAATTGGGTGGAAGGAAGAAAAACGCAGCATGCTGAGTAAGAAAATCAAAATATTTGTGCAGAATTGTCAGCAATGATGTCATCTTTGGAAAATTGCAATACCAAGATGAATTTTTTCAAGTTACCATTCAGTGACTCAACATCAGTAGGGACATCACAACTGAAAATGTGCAAACATTAAACTATAAGGCAGAGATACCTTATCTCAATATAAGGCAGAGATACTTACTTTAGCTACCTACACTATTTCTGGACTAGCCATTAGCAATAAATTTTTCACATTAGAAAGTTTTTTTAGAGAATGCAAATTTTTGCATAATTTATTTCTTAACCCCTAAAATTTCAGGCCCGTTTTTGCCAATTTTCACTTCTAAAATGCTGAAAATTTCAAAAAATCTCTATTTCTATTTTTATTTTTTTAAATGTTGAAATTTCAACCCCATAAAGATTATGATTTATCATGTTCACTAAAAAAACCTTGTCAAGATATATTAAAAATCCTAACTATGGTAGCTTGCCGAAGTTCACTGCAACCCACTTTGGATTTTGTGGAATTTTAGGGGTTAATATTGGAGTTTGCGTTGATTTTGAAAGTGAAAGAGGACTTTGAAGCCCGAGTTAACCCCTAAAGTTTTTTGCCATAAAATCCCAAATTCTGCCTCAATTCTGCCATGTTTTAGTTCAAGATAGAATTATGCAAATTCAAACGTATTTTAAAGAATCTAACTGTAGGATCTAGTACCTAACTTATACATGTATGTGTTCACAAAATTTTAGATTGTAACTCCTCACCATTTGGAAGATCATAAGGTTTGAACTTGAGAGAAAAGATTTTTCCGGTAGTGCTCGGCAGGGACAGCCACCCTTTGGAAAGTGAAACAACCAATTTTTTGAGATCTTGTGGTTGGAGGCTCTTCAATTTTGGATTCTAAAGTGAGTTGGGAATATGCTCAAAAACATTGAAGACAATACAACACAGAGAAGCATTGGAAAACCACATTTCTAGTGACGGGAGTCAAATCAAATGCATATACACGGGCTCTTTTTCCACACTACAAATGCCTAAGAAGATCATCTTTTTAAAATCTGAACAATGTATACATGCGTTTGTATGGAAAAGAAATTGTAGAGGAAAGAAATCCAAGAAAAATAAAATCCAAAATAGATATGAACTTTACAGCATATACTGTGGTTTAGGAGGAGAAAATGGTGAAGGAAAAATGGGTGACGAAGGTGGCCCAATCATTGTTGATCTGTATGAAAGTTTTTATAAAACTTGGAACTTTGACTGAATATATCTCAAGATCTGTACGGTCAAAATCTACAAAATTTGGTATGTAGACTAATTGGATGACTTTGAACAAGATCCTACGGTTGGATTTTTCAAAATCAAGTTTTAAAAAATATTGTGAAATGATTTCAGAAAGGATCATTTGGAAGTCACTGTACACTGTCAAAGATTTGGTACACCACTCCCATCAGCCACAAACCAGCCCCAGCTGCCTTGAATTGAATTTTGATCTTCAAACACGAATTATTTCTTAACTACGGGCCCAATTAAAGTGAAATTTGGTCTTGTTACAAAGATATGACAATTTCCCATGATGTGCCAAAGTTTCAGCCACATCCAGTAAAATTTGACTCATAGGGAGCCTGACCGGACCCTAAATCATACCAAAACTGTTGAGTTGATGCTTTAGGGGTTAATCAATAAATCCATGCTCAACATATATAATACTATTTTCCAATCATGACAGTACTCTAAATTAATTACTAATATTTTTTTGAGAGTTTTCAATGTTTGAATGCAATTGGTAGGTTGTCTTTTTTATGAATAGCATTTACAAGGTCAAATTGGATATTTCTACCTTAATTTATTTTGCAAAGAAAATTTATGGCTATACAACCATTAATAGACACCAATTTTATCACAATTTTTACAATCAACTTCACCATCATGATTTGATTATCCTAAGTGATTATTTTGGGTTGATAAAATGACTTTAGCAAAATCCAACATTTTTGAAGTTTAACTAATACTTGATTGATTTGTATATTATCTAGAGTCCACTTCTAAGATGGAGCAATAACAATAGCACGTGCTATTTAAGTTCTAGTGCTTCATTTACTACTTCAAACAATTTTTTTATCAATGTTGATTAAATTAGCCGCTAATGCTCTTCTTAGATGAATTTGAAGAATCTTATTTTTATTTATTTAAAAGAACCTTAGACTATTCAAATTTGAGAAAAAATAAAACCTTACTGAGGATTTACAAGATATTTATATAACCTCTAAAAACATATTTTTCCTAAAAACATCTAAAAGTAATGTTGATGATGCAATGAAGTAGAATGAAAGCAGTAAAGCCTTTTTATTTTATTCAACTATAGGATCTTAATCCTGATTTCAAAAGAATGTGTAGATTTTATTTTTTGAAGATTTTTACCACATGAAATATTATAGTGTTTTAAGAGAAAATATATATATTTTAAGGCCTTGTAAAATATTATAAGCATACATTATTTTTTCTTTCATATATTAAATGTGCTAATGTGAATTGAGCCTACATGCATTATATATGTTTCGATGGCTTCTATATTAGCAATATACCAAAAGACTTTTAATTTATTTCCAATATTTTCTTCATCATTAAAATAGCAACCAATAAA
Organism: Ceratodon purpureus; assembly: GCA_014871385.1. Lineage (NCBI taxonomy): Eukaryota > Viridiplantae > Streptophyta > Bryopsida > Pseudoditrichales > Ditrichaceae > Ceratodon > Ceratodon purpureus. The sequence continues at coordinate 16,223,536 of CM026427.1, forward strand.
TTTAAGTTCAATAGAGACTTCACCTTTCTCTCTATGGTATATACACCTAAAACTACAATTTGAAGGTTCACATAATGTAAAAATACCTCAATACAATTGAACACAAAAAAAACCAATAAATAGACTTCTCTAAAAAACCAACCAAGATTTTATTCAAATCCCAATTTGACTCACTTAAGTCATTCTGTCTACAAGAAAATAATCAACCTACAACATTCAAACACTGAAAACTTTCAAAAGAATATTATCAATTAATTTATGGTATTGTCATGAATGGAAGTTAGCACCACATATTTTAAGACATGGATAAATCTATTGATTAAGTTGGGCATCGAAGTCCTTTTCACTTTCAAAAATTGTACAAATTCCAGTATTATGAAATAAATCATGCAAAAATTTGCATTCTTTGAAGAAACTAATTCAAATGTCAAAGTTATCTCCCTAATATAAATCGGTTCAAAAAAAGACAGTAAATAGCTTAAGGTATGGAACAAAGTATCTCCACCTTAAGGCATCGCCACTCATTCCATCCAACAGGATCAATGTGCCAAGATGTGTTCCGCCAAATTGTCTAGTACGCTTAGGGAGGGTCACTCCAACACAACACATGGCGCTAAACGGAGGGCCCACCCTTACATGCCCTCCTTCCTCCCACTTTTTCCCCATGCTCTCATCTTCTCACCTACATTTTTCCTCTTCATCCATCCTTTGATAAGCTAAAATTTTATGTAAGTGCCTTAAAAGTCATTTTTTCACTGTCCAAAATGAGTCACTTCAAATTGCCATCAAAAAAACTATATTTGGAGTGAACAATACCAATTTTAGCATTGACGGGATACCACTGACCACTATCTCTGGGCCCACCCGCCAAATTTGGAATTTGCACTTCATGAGATGACCGTACACATGAACCATGGGTTTGAAGTCTCACACATTCCCATTTGACAGTAAAATATTTTCCCAATCTGGGTCAGTCAGATGTGCTCCTCCCAGTCTCGCCTCCAGACTTTCCTTAAGCTGACCTGACACCGTGAATACCGTACCCATACCAATACCAATACCAACCCCAACTACTCTACGTAGCAGGGCTGCTTATCTTATAACCCAGCCTCTCAAATAATAAAAAATAAATTAATAGAATGCTATTTCTTACCGTCCAGACTTCCATTCTATTTTAATTGATTTTCTGACAAGAGCGAAACCTTTTTATTGTCAATGTATTTCCCAGGGTTGTTTCTTTTAAAAGCTGAGAAACTAAATAAGAATTCCCATTTATTTCCTTCCCCAGGGCTGACCTCACTCACAGTCTCAATACTTTAAAATACAATGGTACAAGAGAGCAATGTTTTTCTACCCCTCTGCTTGGGCTGACCTGACCGTCTTTGCACTGGGACGGAATGCAATACCCAATACCGTCACTGTACTCCATAATTAACACTGTGTATGAAGTTTGTAGATTTCAGAGGCAATCAATGTAAGTTATTTGTAGATGATGCCGGTTTAGTGTATCAGACTCCCTTACCAGAACGGTTTGCAGAGAGGTAGATATTTTAATATCATGTTCCACCTGTAAACAGTAATTTAGGAATACTGTCAGCTATAAGATAATATACGACCAAATGGTCAATAAGATTGAGATCATTGTTATTTTATAGTTTTTTGTAATTTCATCCTATTTTGTATGAGTCACCCAAGATACTTCCATTGAAACATGCGCTCTAGTTAAACTAGGAAAAAACACTATAGCGTTGACATGTGTCCTTTAATTATGAACACAAAAGATTCTAGTAAAACGGTAAAAATTCACATGCGACACATTCTAGTTATTTACAAACTCACCACTTTCTCACATACTATATCACATGAAATTTCACCTTTTAATCTCACCATTTTTCTTCCCCTCATCCATCCTTACAACCAATTTAGCTTTGCATACATCAACGCCATTTATGACTCATCCATTCATTAAGAGACTTATTTTCAAAACAATTCTTTAAAGTCACTAATATACTTTTCAAGAAGAGAAACTTCGGTCTCCAGAGAAAATCAACGTGAATTAGGTGTCTGTTCGATTCACCCCAATCCAATGCCCTCGACACAAAGGAATGGAAGTAAATAACATACTTTCCAACACAAACAACAAGGACAAGCCACAAAAATGTGAAAAGAGACTCCATCACAGATTGGATTCGATAATGTGAAAGGAGCATCAGCTGAAAAATGACACCCAAAAAGAAAAGAAAAAATTAAATTAAAAAAATAAAAACAAAAACAGGCTCCAACGAGGTTCGTCCGGGCTGCTACAGGGGCCTTTGCTACAGAGCCAGTTGCTACAGGCGCATTTGCTACAGGGGATTTGCGACCTTGCAGGGGGGGCGGGGCAGGCAGTGTCTAGCTTTGGGAGAGAAAGCGCAGAGTGGGAAGACGACGAGACGAGACGAGCAAGCGCAGGAGCTGCGACGCGACGCGACTGCGGGGAGGAGATCGTCATCACGAGCACGCGCCGGCACGGGATTCACAGGGCGAGCGAGGTCACGGGGCGCGTGTGGCGAGGAGGAGGAGGAGGAGGGCCGGGGGAGGGAGGCGGGCAGGGACTTGGAGAGGGAGGTTTGGTTGTGGAGAGAGGGATTGAGGGGGGAGGGGAGGGTTTGGAGCAAGGGAATGCGGGCGGCGCCGTGACGGGGGGATGGACGGCGCAGGCGCAGGTGCGGGTGCGGGCGGGGCCGCGGACGGGAACATACAAGGCGTGTCCACGCACAATGGCGAGTACACGCAGTACAACATCTTCGGGAACTTGTTCGAGGTTTCGCGCAAGTATGTGCCGCCCATCCGTCCCATCGGCCGGGGCGCCTACGGCATTGTGTGGTGAGTTCTGCGCTTCCGGGCATGGGATCCAGGCTTGCGGTGGCTCCTGACCGCTGTGATCACTGATTAGAAGTGTCTCTGTCTCGGGAGGACGTATGGTTTCTTGGCTCAGTCTCCCATTCGCAGCCATTCGGCTGCGCTCTAGTAAAATATCTACTCTGTCGGCCGTTCTGGAACGATTTTTGATACTCTGTTGTGGTTTTTCGGAAGTTGGAGTGTTTTTTTCGCTTGTCTGATAGCGTTTTATGTGAAGTGATTAGGTCTCTATTCGTGAGAGAATCGATTGCCTCGATCCAGTTCGAAACCTAATACAGTCGGGAATTTCGTGGCGTTTGTTGCAAGCAGAAGTGATGAGCTCCGTCGCTCGTGTTAGGGTTTGACCTCTGGTTAGATTGACCGAGGATCGTCGCGCTTGTGTTTAAGAATAATCTGGCGGTGTTTGGGAGTACCGGAACGCAGCCATCGCTGTAGTGCGTGGCGGTTGCCATGTTAGAGTGTGTACTTCGTGTTGTTCTAGATATGAAGCTGGTATTGCTTTCGGTCGGAGACCGTGCCAATCGATAGTACTGTGGTTGGTTACATGAAATCCTTTACTAGCAGCGGTTTCTTGGTTAGTCTTTCTTCGATCAGCTCTACGAGTCTAGATGTTTACCGAGGCTATCAGTAGTCACTGGGAGTGCAGTCAAATTCACTATCCGTCCGTATGTCCACCGTTCTTTACTTTCGAGCCGTCGACTGTAGTGAAATTGGCACATGAAAGTGCTATAAGTAATGGTGTGCGTAGGGCCATTATTATCACAGCTGCACATGAAGTCTAGAGTTTCTTCTTTCTGCTACCAGCTCAAATGTTTGACTAGCTGTTGTTGCTCACTGCTTCTATCAATGAAGGTTGGACTGTAACTCTGAGATGCCACTGGTAAAGGACCTAGTCATTGTTACTTGAACTCGAGGATATTCTCATTTTTTTTAGCAATCCTGTGCTTGTGGTACGGGAAACATTCACAGGCGAGACGCGGCGTTCCAATTTCTTGATAGAGTACCAGTCTGGAACAGTCAAGTATCATGGGATAGTCTTCCTTTTGTCTCTCTTCTGAAGACACCAAGTGGGAGCTTCTCCACTAGAACGTCCATGAACTAAAGCGGAGCATCCTGCCTTTTGACTTTTGTTGATGGCCCTTGACACAGCTACGTCAAGATTCTTTGCTTAGCAGTTGCTTTGGTGTACTTACTAGTGGGTGTGATTTGGACAGTTCTGCTGTGAATACCGAAACACAGGAGGAGGTTGCCATCAAGAAGATTGGCAATGCCTTCGACAACAGGATCGATGCCAAGCGAACTCTCCGAGAAATTAAGCTCCTGCGCCACATGGACCACGAGAACATCGTTGCCATTCGCGATATCATTAGACCCCCCACGAGGGAAAATTTCAACGACGTATATATTGTATATGAGCTGATGGACACAGACCTCCACCAGATCATTCGCAGCAACCAGCCCTTGACTGAGGATCATTGCCAGGTGCTATTTCTCCCCACCTTTTCTCGTCACTTTGACATGGTGTCTATTAATTGAATTTCTGCCATTTGTTTTTCATTTCTCAATTACTATAAAAAAACAACCATTTTTGTTATGTATCAATTTTCATCTTATCCTCGACACGTTGGAGGCAATCAATTGAATCTGCGTGTGATTGTGTTTCTTTTCAGTACTTTTTGTATCAGTTACTGCGTGGGCTAAAGTACATCCACTCAGCAAATGTCCTGCACCGAGATTTGAAGCCGAGTAACCTACTCCTGAATGCGAACTGCGATTTAAAAATCTGTGACTTTGGTCTAGCTCGGACAACATCTGAGACTGACTTCATGACAGAGTACGTTGTCACTCGCTGGTACAGAGCTCCGGAGTTGCTACTCAACTGCTCGGAGTACACAGCAGCCATTGACGTATGGTCAGTGGGGTGCATTTTCATGGAGCTTTTGAACAGGGAGCCGTTGTTTCCTGGACGAGATTATGTCCAACAGCTGCGCCTCATCACAGAGGTAAATTTCCTCAAGTTTTGCAGTAATTGCAGAACATTTAGTCTTGTGTGATAGAACTCTTTTCTTTAACATTGTCTTTCCTTGAATTGCAGCTCATTGGGTCTCCTGAGGACCACGACTTGAGTTTCTTGAGGAGCGACAACGCAAGACGATATGTGAGACAATTGCCTCGGTATCCTAAACAACCTTTGGACAGAAAGTTTCCAAATATGGGACCTGCTGCGATTGACCTCGTGGAGCATATGTTGCGGTTTGATCCAGCGCGTCGTATTACAGGTCAGTTTCCTAATCTCACTCCTAAACCCCGTTTTCTCCCAAAAACACTCAGCACTTAAAAGTATTCTCTGTGCGTGTTCTGTCAAGTTCAGTGACTAACACTACCTCTGTCGTTGCTGGATTTTCAGTGGAACAGGCTTTGGCGCACCCTTATCTCTCAACTCTCCACGACATAAACGATGAGCCAATCTGCCATAGCCCCTTCGAGTTCGACTTCGAGCAGCCATCTTTCTCGGAAGAACACATCAAGGAGCTGATCATGATGGAGGCCATAGCCTTCAACCCGGGGGGTGTAGAAAATATGATGTCTTAGGAGATGATTTTCTTGTTCAATTTCCTTTCTAAGAGCTGACCTGTTCTCGTGGCACTACTCTGCTTTGCAAAAGCCATAGCTCTCTGTTCTGTAGATAAAGAGAGGGAGCAGTTCGAAGGAGGCTGGTTGGGCTCTTCCACAGAACCCTCGATTGTTATCCTTTTAGCCTCATGTCTCGGGAATTGACCCTAGGGTCAGTTGCTCGCTTCCATTCCAGTTGGTCGGTTGTGTCCGTTTTTGAGCATGGACAAGCACCGTCTGTGCACAGAAGTCGATTATCGTTCATGATCCTAGGGCGATTTTTCTCTGAGTGACTAGTGTTTTACCGAGAACAGAGCGTACTAGCTTCCACGCAACCCTGGAGAACTTCAATCCCGGGCAGCGTGGCCTCTTCCTGCTCCACAGAGGCCAGAGACTCTTCCCCTTCTCCTTGTGTCACATCCCCCTGCCGAAGTATTTACTTTCTTTCTCCGCTCTAGAATTATCCAGCACTGTGAGCTGTGTGTTATTGTTAGTGCGTTGGCGATCATTACTTATCACTCTGTAATTTATGCTCTACCATCACATGTGGTGGCAGAGTTCTGAACCTTTGATATAAATTTCCAGTTTTAGATTAGCTGTTCATGTGTAAGCTTCTCTCCCCCTTCTCCCGCATCTCCTACTGTTTCTTTTATCATCAACTCTGAAGCCCTAGTCATTGCCTTCAGGTTGTACTACTATATTCTCCCTTTTTGGCTTCAAGCATCCCACCTCAAGGTCTTATGTTCTTCTGCCTTTTTGTGAAACAGATGGAATCATAGTTTATATCCCATTTTTGCGGTTGGTGAGACTATCTAATTTGGTGAGTACATACAAGGATGAACTGCAGCAGGTGCTCTCAACAGTGTTAAGTGTCTTTCATGCCGAAAAATGAGCAGTCTCCGTCTCTTCCGGGTCACGACCCCTTGAGTCCGCCAAAGTAGCCCAGATATCACCTCACCTACAGAAGTCGGCTGGACTTGTGGGGATAAGTAACTTGAGCAAGTTAGATCAGATTCCAGGTCTTGCAAGGTTGATGAATCATGATGATGGCAGTGTCTAAACCTAGGAGTCGGCAATTTACGGCTGCCTGAGATGGCCACACGGTTCATGCCATCACAACTCGAGTTCACAATACACGTGGGCCCAAAATTGCCATCAAAGTTGGCGGATCGGGAGGAATGCCGAATGTAGGCCGTCTTCAAGGAGCAAATCGTGCGCCCACTTCGGGAAAAGAGTATTCTATGCTGGTAAGTGGTACACACAGTACGTATGGGACTCTGGAAGGCTATTGTGGGTGCAAGCTTCGATTTATTACAGCTTCAGAATCGTCCAAAACTTGGTCTTTAATCCCGTGAAGGCCCACATGTTCTGGTGAGCTCTGTGCGTTTCTTTTGTTAACTTGCTCCACAAATGCAGACTGTTGTAATGTGAATAGAATACTTTGCAATTGGAAATAGTCGTCACTGATTTTTAGTTTTTATTTGTCCGACGCTAGCGGGACTTTTTACTTTCACTGCGAATGAATGGAACAACAACCAAGGCACAGGGCCTGGTCAGGTTTTTTCAGTTTTTTATTTTATTTTATTTTATTTTATTTTTTTATTTTTATTTTATTTATTTTTTATTTTATTTTTTAATTCTGGAGAAAGATGAGGAATTAAATAAGAAGACGAGGGACAGGTTCCATTTGCATCGTCGGCCCATCCCACGTTCCAAGAGCAGGGGATAAGCCCCAGAACCCATCGAATTTCCCCAAAATTTGGGAGTGTCGTCGAGGATTCTGCTGGAGTTCTTGCATGGCTCTCTGGTGATCCACCTGCCCATGATTGATCAAACACTTCCAGAGAGTTTGTTGGAGTCTGGGAGCAGTCCAGATGATTTCTAAGAAGATGTCTTCATTCCATTGACGCCATCGAAGCCACGGTGCTGACCCTCTCATTAGTGAGACTATCTCCTTTCGGTGACCATCTTACTCTAGATTTAATCCTATGGCCAACAACCTTTTCAATTTTTACGCTTTACTGCCTGTAACTGGGAGAACTGGACTATTATAAGTAAAAGTGACTGACTTATCTATATACGATTTAGGACAAAATTTTACAAGTTGAAAATTGAATGCAGTGGGTACATTAGTCAATATCAAATTATGTACGTTTATGAAAGATGAAGGAGATATAATCCAAAAAAAAATTTAAAAATAAATACTCCCAGACACAAAAAATATTGCAAATTACATGTGTTGTATTTGTAAGTCTTCATTGTGTTTTCAAGTATATGCAATATTTTTGAATTTTGTTCATAGGTATTTTGATAGTTGCATAACTCCAAATTAAAAATTTCATTTCTAGAAGGTGTGTAATGTAAGTCTCCAAATCTAAATTTTGGAACAGAAGTTCCAATTCTTCACGGATTCCATGCACTTCGCATTTCCGACACTGCATTGACCACTCAATGGTTACTCATGCATTATTCTGTTAAAAACGAATAGGTGTTGTCTAAGCTCAATATATATTTTCCTTGCATGCTTAAGTTTAGAAAATCTTAAAAGAACCAATTGTGGGAGTATAGACAAATATTTAAGGTTGTCTACTTCTGCCTTGAAGAATATTGCTTTTAGCTTGAATAACTACCTAAAACATTTGTAGACTTCCAAAGCTTTGGAAAAAGGATTTAAGTAAAGGAAAGAAGGGGTCTCTTTATTGATCCTAGTTGACCGTTGTACTAAACTTCATCCTAAAGTGCCTTTATTTTCTGGCCCAACCCATTTTAGGGTTCTTAAAGTTTATTTTGGAATCTATTTTGCTGAAATTTGGAGTCTACAATTCTTGTGCATCCAATGGAGCACCCCTTAAGATCAAATAGGGCCCCATCCCAATATAAAAATAGGGCCAAGTTTTGTCTCTACCTTCTCAAGTCTTCTTAAGGTTGTGGCTATAAGCCACACTCAACGTGGTATATAAAGAAATCTAAGAAGGATCATGAGTTTATTGGAATTGCATATCTTAACGAGTACAAAGGCATATGTAGGCGTATTCCTATAGGTCCTACATATTCTACCTCCATTTCTATTGAGAGTGAACATTGATGGAATTGCATCTTTACTCTTTTTTTGAAATGAAAAGCTGGATCCTAATTTGATAAATTCATATATTTTGTTGAGGTGTAAAAACTAAATTTTTAGTCTTGATCTACAAAAAGCCACTTTAACCTTTGTATGCAAAAAGTTTTTTATAATTTTTTTTAATGTAAGTAATATATTAGCTCTTAAAAGCAAACTCTTTGGATTTAAGAGGTTATGTCTCCTTCTACAAAGACAACAATCAATGTGTCCTTGCAAAGATGACCAATTTCTTTTAAAATTGCATCTAAGCCAAAAGGTGAAGCATAGATTTGATGACATAGTTGAATGAGCATTTCACAATGGTTTTGGATAATTTATAGCAGAAGACTTTTATCCATTATTATTGAGAACACTTTGATATGGTTGTAGTCATCCATATATTAGAATATCTCAGAAGAGCGCTTGTGTTTACATGTCTCTTAAAGCCGTGCGTGATACTATCCACTATAGACAACCTCGTCCCATCAGAAAAGATGCTTCACTGCTTTATTATAAGTGGAATGTTTGTCCTCCATCTCAATTTGTAGTACAATAGAAAGGAAAAACAATTGACATGTCATTGTAGAAAAAGAATTAACATGTGTTCAAACAAGCAATCAACCACGTCGGACATGAACAATGTTGCACACAATTCTACTATTGAGTCCAAGGGCTCTTAGCCACCAAGTCATTATTCTTAACTAAGTTAGCATTGTCATCAAATCCTTGTCTTTACTGATTTATGATAAATACTTTATAATAAACATTAGTAGTAGGAAGCAATAGATAACATACTTCTATAACCACTTATTACAAAGTGGTTATATCTTTGAGAATACATTCATACACTAGTAGATAATGGAGTTGATAAGGTCATTTTCATTAAACACTTTGTCTTTATATTTAAAAATGACAATAATATCATATTTAGGATATTTTAATATTTTAAAAATGTTTTAATCAATCCGGTTATTTAGTTGTGATGTGGAAGAGACCCTAAAGACTTTGAGTTTAGAGACATCATCAGTGTTCACAAACTCGGATGTGTAGATAGCTACAAGTTTGCTCACTATGCTCGTTTAAAGATTGGGTACCTTCCAACCACACTACATGCATAAAACTTGAGCGACAAATCATATATTGAACACACAATAAAATGTAGATCATTTTAATCTTCACAAAGACATTTTAGGTAGACATGGGTAGACAACCCAAACCACCTGCAAAAAGATATTGATTATATGTGTATGTTGGGCAAAGATGCATGATCAATCATGAAAAATGAAACAAACATGTAGAGAATCAATCAGCAACTTCGGCAAGAATAAAATGATCCCCAAAACCTTTGTATGCATATTACAAATAAACACAAGAAATTTAATATTACAAGTGAATGCATTAGATTATTTGTGTTGAGCTACACTCCTATTGTAAGAGATATTCTTTGAAAACCCAATCCGAAAGGCTGGGGTTGTCATTTCAGGGTTAGTTACAGTAAGCACAATGAACCACTCCTTGACAGTAAGCAAGCAATACCAGAGTGATTGAAGATCTGCAAGAAGTATACAACAGCCAGAACCTTTGAATCCTTGGTAAAACTTACGGTAGGTGTAAGCACTGAAGCCCAATGAAAGATGCTCACGTTTACACTTCACTAAGCTGAAGTCAAGAGTAACACTTAATAAGTCCATATCGTCTGAAGGCAAGATTGATGTTTTAAACTCCTGAGCTAGACTGCACTACATACATACCCAGATATCTCAGATTTGACTGACCTTGCAGGATCTGAAACACATTACTAGGTACAAAGGACTCTAAAGAATAAGTTCCACTCTCTTATCTCCTCAAGTGGCCCCTACAATCAAAAGAAGAATTCGTAAACCCATCGTAGAAACAGAAATTAGGCACCAACTTTGGAATACCGGAGCATGAAGCAAGAAACAGAATCACCTCCGAGCACTGTGTAAGATAATTACAGTATGCCAATCGGGAAGGAAGAGGTCCATTTTCAAATATACAGAAATGAAATTCTAAGTCTAATTCGACCCTTACACATTGTAAATTAGTCAGAGTCATGCCTAGGTTTCCTACGAAGTGGAGACGGTGAGCGCTTCTGACGCCTCTCGATGTCCTTACTGTAATGCCTATCATCTCGTCTACTCAATTCATCCCGTCCCTCCTGTCGTCTAAACTCATTGCCTCCCCTTTGTCTCCTTGTGTCTTCATCAACATCTGTATCACGACCCCGTCTTGAGCTGCCTATCTCCCTGTTGTAAGTCCCGCTATACTTCCCACCTCTATCACTTTTTTCTCTTTCCTCCCTATCATCATACTTATGACGATGTCTTGGACTGCTATCGCGGACCCTGCTGTAATTGCGTTCTCGTTCTTCCACACTCCGGTCATTTGCCACTGAAGGTTTTCGTCCATTCATCTCAACTCTCTGCTCTTCTTGACTATTCCTAGCATCCCTCCCCGATGTTGCCCTGGAGCTTTCACTTTTCCGTCCAAGTGCAACCCTGGTTGCTGACGGTCGGTCTTGCATATCCTCATCACTCTCATCACTTCGTATGCCTTCACGTGTCCTCCTACTGACATGTGGACCTGCACCATCACTATTGTCTCTCTCATGACTTCTCGTGTTTCTACGATCTCCCAGAGATTCCGGTTTCGAATCTTTCCTGGTCATTTTAAGGTCATGCTCTTCATCACTGCTATCGCTCTCATGACGTCTATGCTTGCCTCGCGTACCTTTTCTATCTACCAACTCCTCATCGCTGCTGGTCGAAGTGTGTCGTCTCCGCTTCTCACGTCTCAACTGCAAATTCAAGAGATAAAATAAGTTCAGAAAAAATGCTAACTTTCCTTAATCCATGCTTCAGCTACTCCATCCTCCACGTTCCACAACTAGGAACCAGAGCAACGTTATCCAAGTATGTATGCAGAGCTATAAAATTACGTTCGAGCAAAAGCAAGAACCTCTTCACTAGAAAGGAAAAACTTTTACACTACTAAGATGTCACAGCAATCGGAACTCTCCTCTTCAAAATCGCATGTTTACAAGTCGAAACCGAAAATATCCAATTTTGAACCAATGTAATTTGACAGGAAACTACAAAAGAGTCGGGGCCACTCAGAAGAACGTCAGTATGAAAATGGTTACCTTCTTTGCAGCTTTTTTCTCCTCTCGTCGTTGCTCCTTGGCAGCTCTCTTCTCTTCCTTCCTCTTTCGTTTCTTGTCGGTTTCATCCGAAACTTGTCGCGAGTCGCCCTTCACAGCATCAGTTACAAGCTCCTGATCTATTTTATCTGCCTCTCTGACGTGAGCTTGAGATATCACCTGTGCTAAAGGCCGCTCCTCTTCTGGAACCGCCTGCCGTTGGAGAAGATCCTTCTTGTCAGGCGCTTCCGACTTAGTAACTCTGAAACAATCCACTACTTGTCAGGTCCTGTGTAAAACAAATTCTTGATAGAAAGGACACATTGGAAACAAGAAGAACCAACCCAACAAGAATCACATTTTGCAGTTCCCGCCTTGAGAAATTAAATTAATTCTGACAGTCATGTGAAAGCTAGAACTCTGTTGAAGCAATATTGAGAAAGCGAAAGTCGATTTACTATACGTACGGTGCAAATCCAAGGCCTTGTACTCTCTCGCCTTGCGCATAAGGCTTGTCAACCTCCTCTCCCGCTTTACTCCTTTTCAACAACTCCTCCTGCTCCCGCTTATCCAACCTGTTAACTCGGGGTTTATTATCTCGTCTTGGGGCGAGACCCAGAGCTTCCTGCATAAGGAGGTACAATAGTAAGTAAAAAGGAATGTTCAAAGGCACTGAAAATGGCGTGTACTGCTTTCACACTGACGCTAAGTCCAAAGTATGAACTCACTACACCTTTTGAAAACAATTTGGAGAATCTGATGTTCTTCCCTAAGAAACATTAGATTAGGAAAATGTCAATGCATAATAACAAAATTGACACACGATTAAAGAAATTCCAGAGTATTACTCGCATTGCTTCTTCTTCTTCTTGCTTGACTCGTTCAATTTCTTCTCGCGCTAATGCAGCTGCCTCGTCAGCCGTTTGCGTTGTGTCTCGCGCATACCACATAAGATCTTTACCTGCAACCATTAAACAAAAGAACAGTAAGATCACATATAATGTCAACATCCACTTCCAGCTAAAAAATGATTTTAAAATGATTTTAAAAATAAAAGGGAAGGGGGAAAAGGCGTGTTTAATTCTGCTGATTCAAGCCCTTACCTTTCTGCCATCGCCCAACGGGAGCCTTGAGGCTGTGGCCAAGATAATTCTCCCGGTGCTTGTCCCCTTTAACATCGTCCCAGTTAAATTCTGTACCAAGTCCGAGTGCAAATCGTCAGTCTACTCATTCGTCTTGATTAAACAGAACCTAAACCTAGAAGAATTCCCAGTCGATCAATTGGTTCAATTCGTTACCCCCAAATCCCTAGTCTCATCTTATCTTAGATTTACCTCAGATGTACCCTACTTCCACACAGTTGAAACTAAAAAATACACAAAATGAGCAGAGATACGAATCAATTGCACAAAATGCAACAAAGTAAGACTAAATTTCCTTGTTACGAATAGCAAGAATAGAAGTCCCCAGAACAGCTTCGACCCCAGAAATCCTAATTCCAGCTGCGAGTTATACATCATCCATATTTCTTCTCAGTGTTCTGGTGTCGAAAACAGTGACTACCGCCAATCATTGCCTGAATAAGACAGCTGAATCTCACTAGCCCTCCAAGACTAGCAAGACCTGCATCCCAAAGTGTACTCGAAAAGAAGATGAGGAACTCTATTGTCGAAATAACGGACGTCCAAAAACTCAGCCCACGTCCTACACTCACTGACACAAGAAACTTTTCATGATTCTCAGGAAAAAGCCTCCGCTGCATCTGAGGGACACGAAATGCGAAGATATACAAATAATAATTGCAGAACCCAATTCCCTCCTTAATGACAACACTAGTAGAAATTCCCAGACCAGCAACAATCTCACTAACCCTAATTGCGCAAAACCGTGCACACGATGTCGACTTCGTTTCGATCTAATCTTACGTGCAGGATATTTAATCAATCCGAAACATAGCTGCACCAAGCTAACAAAACCCGCTCCAAACACTCACACCAACGATCGGCCAGGCAGAACGCCCACTTCAACAACGAGAACTCGGAGCGCTTCCGAGCAAATTAAGCCACCAATCCTATCCCGGAGACGCAAGCTTGGAAAACTGGCAGAGCCGCAATTCCACTAAAACCAAACCCTAAACCCCGTAACGACACACCGTCACCAATTGCTCTACTTGCACTCACCATCCAGTAACCCTAATGCGCTTCGTCTAACCTTCCATATCAAACATTCAACAAGGTCCGCAACAAAAACCTATTGGCAACAGCAACATCAACACATGAAGAAAATCCCGAAGATCAGCAAGAGGTTGTCAACTTTGCAAAAAACATGCTTACGATCTCGGCCTCCGCGGACACCGCCTCGCGACGGATGATACATGATAGCCCCTCCCCCGCTCCTGCTCCTGTTCTCGCCCCTGGTCCCGCTTCTACTCCTGCTCCTGCTCGTTGGCTTCGATCGCCTGCTCCGACGATCGTCCTCCCGAACCCTGTGTTCCTCTCTCCCTCTCTCTCTCTCTCGCTCCACAGCTCGCAACGCAATCCGCTTCCCCTTTCGCTGCAAAATCAAGTCCAAGTGAAACACCGTCTCCTGCAGCTTCACCTTCGTTGTTAGAAAACCATATACCCGGACCTGGGTCATATTCGGGTCAACATTTGGGTCATAACATGTCTGATGCTCTGGTGATGCTATGTTGATACTTTGGTAATGCTATGGTGATGCTCTGGTGATACTGTGGTGATACTCTTCCATTACTCTTCCTCTTCCAGTGCACTATCTTCCACTCCAAATCACCTGCAGCCTGTACCTATTCATTGTTAGGGGAAAAATATGCTCAGAGTTGGGTTATGTGTAGGTCATATTTGGGAAATATTATGGTACTGTTCTGGTGATATTCTGCTTTTACTCATCCAAGCCGCTGAGCAGCCTTCTTCCACTACAGAATCAACTTTTGCCCCCTTCCCACTAGGAGGTTGGTAACTCTGGGGAAATGCACCTTAACACTGTGCACTTAGGAAAAACCTGTTTTTGTTCACACTGAAAATTTCATGAGCTAGTCATTTAGGATTGGACACTAACAAAGCAACAGAGGTATGGATGTGAGCTTTCAGACCCACTTTGACATGGGCAACTTAACTGCAAACTTAATAGTTGTCTCCCTTTGTCTTTCCATACCACTGGATGAAACACCATTTTTATACTATTTTTGGAGTTGTGCAATTGTTCCACAACAATTTCCCACCACCATCTTTCCACCCCTCTACAACCCTCAACAAGTTGTTCCAATTTCAGTGCCACCTAGGAAGCTGACTAGGTTCGGTAATTGTCTACCTTGTGTAGTGTGAATGCCCTTGTACATACCACCGCACTACCTACGAGGGTACCAACTTTGCACCTCCTGGTGCGAAGGGGGCATTTGTCATGACTAAAGTGAAATATGATCCTAACTTGACTTATGTTTAGCACAACTATAGTACAATCTAACCATACTTATGTCAAACTTGTTTATATCACATGACCATGTAAATTTGCTTATATATCAAAAATTAGATGTTGATGAGATATATTTTCAACTACTTAATTTGTGTGGTATCCTTCTAAGGTATTATGGTTGTTATCATCTGTACCTGAGGGTGCAATAGTACGTGCCTAAGGGTGTAATAGCAATGAGATTGTATTCTTCTTTTCATTGATAATAAAATTGGCTTCAATTCCTTTAGATGTGGAGTCAAAGGTGTCATACAATTCAAATATTTTTATTTACCAAACGTTTGGTATTGGAGATGGTCCAAATAACAAAAAAGGAAAGGCTATTTCGAAATTATTGTATTGAAGGGCCATTTTGTTGGTTGTTGGAGTCAATATCAAATGAAAGCAATTTTTAAGACTATCAATAAGAGCAATAAGGATAAGAGAAAAGATGTATCGCCTTCAAAAGGATGTGTGGGCCTATTTTTCCAAAAGGATGTGACCGACCATTTTTCCACAAAGTACCCTGAAAGCATCCCAATCCAATCCCCTCTTTATTTCCTAAAAACTTAGGACAAATTTTCTTTTTGAACACCTAGGACAAGTGGTAGTTCTTCTTCTGCTCTGTAACACATGTTCATGAAAGTCAAGGCGAAGATGTTGTAGCTTTGCAATCCTGGATAAGCTAGCAGGCTTGTGTTCACAAATCAACTCGATTTCAAAAGCAACTCATTCCCAAGTTTAGGAGCTTGCTTTTCCAAATTCCTGTCATAGTTCATTGGGTCTAGAGAAAACAGTAAAGCACAATAAGCCAAAGGTGACTAGATATTTCTACCAAATCATCCAATCAAGAGATACTGTACATTCCACACAGTATGTGGTAGAGCAGCCAAAAGAAGGAAGAAACCCAATTCCCTAATATTCCATGTCTGAATTCCTATTTGTATGAGAAACGTAATACAAACATGTGACTTTGAATCATGCCTTGGAGTCCTGTTTAGGGCACTTTTTTGTCATGTCATCCTGCCTCGGCAGATGGGCCTTTGTGAGTCCAAAGAGCCAGCCATCTGTTCACCTGCATACATACACCCACTTGAATTCCCAATCAAAAAGAAATCATATCTGTTCATGATGCATCTGACCTTTTCCTAGAAAGTTCAAATTCCAAATTCTGAATCTCGTACAGAGTAATGGAAAAGGATAAAACTCCCACCATATGATGCATTGCTTTCTTGGATGGTATCATATCCAAGTGGGCATATAAGTTGTGATAAGTGACTTTGATGACTACAATGAAGTTTAATGCAAATATTCTTTTTAAATGTGGTAAATTTTGTAAGCATGTTGGATAAGAAATAATTGCATGGATACAAATTCTAGAAACCATATTTCATTATTTTCAAATAATTTCAAATTCAAACCTTTAGGTGGTTTTGATGCTGCAATTTCATTGTCTATACTTGCTGAAATGTAAAATTGGATAAAATATCATATCATTCGTACTACATTATAATAATATTTGTTACAATGGTGTTTGCCCATATTTAATATTAGGATTGAATAAAAAAGGCCTTAATCATTATTTTTTTATTCATAATGGTAGAGATCACACATAAAATCACACTATTTCCTGTAGGTGAAAATATCTTAGAAAATATTCTTTTTGTATTTCAAAATAACAACATGAACTATTTGGTAATAGTGTTAAATAAAGTACGCTCCACACAGGGGCAGACACTATCAAGTAAAATAGTGTGATTCTCAATAGGAGTATAAGGAATCACAATGGGGAAAATTTGCCCCTAGTAGACACCACAATTGAATGATTTTCTTTGGGGTTCAAATTAAGTTAGTCTCCATGTGGGGCCTCATTGAATTTCAATCAAGAAGCACCTCAAATCTCATCAGAACTCCATGTGCAGCCCCACACATGTATGACTTCTGTATTCAACTCCATGCCATTGCATTGGGATCCACACACTTCCCGCGCAGCAAAACGTGGTGGACTGCAAAATCTTCAACCAGGATTCACAAAGTAACTCTGCTTCCTGGAGCTGTACTGTTCTACAGTCACATTTTTACAAAATTGTGTACCAAGGTGAACAACAACATCCAACGCCAAGATAACTCAAAACCTGATTTACACCAATGGTGTAGAAAGCTTTCGAGCCGAAAAAGTAAATACAAAGGTGAGACAGAATAAAATATCTGATCACATACTGTAATGTTCTCATGGCCACATGGACACAAGTGCCACGTCAGCAGGGCGAGGATCCGAGACAGTAAATGCCTGACACTGACACTGACAATGCAGAACAGAAGCGCATCTGACGAGCGCGGCGACCATCCCGGCTCACTGCCAGACTCGCCATTGCCAACATCTACAACTTCCCTCCACGCTTCGCCAGTTCGCCCGTACCTCCTCCCTGCAGTCCAACTGCCCGCCGCGATGGTCGCTGCCGTGAACTTCCGACTGTCCTTCGGACCTCACTCCCTCCCAGACTCCCAGACCTTCCACACTCCCACGTAAAAAACTCCCAGTCTCCCAAGCAACAAAAACAACAACAAAAAACCAAAACCAAAACCAAAACCCTGCACTCAAACACCGAAATCTCGTCATCTGCCCAAAGCCGCCATCTACACTCTCACTACATTGAACCTCATCAAATCTACAGATTCTAAATAGCGCCCGACTTCGGTGGCACTACGAAATCCAACACCCTAAACAATTACCATCAATATCTAGGATTCACGTACTTCGAATCGATGCAGATGTACGTTCTGCAAAGAATTTGACGGTTTTGGGTATCGTGCACTTGAGAACCGGGATGCTGATACCCGCAGTCGTGACGGGATCGAAAATCAGTGATATTGGGTTATCTAGGAATTGGATAGATGGGTATGAATTTTGAGGAGGGTGACGGGTTTGGGGGCGGGGTTCTGGTGAAGGGGCTGGTGAAGTGGCCTGAGAAGAGAGAAGAGCGCAGTGAAGACGCCTGCGCTTCGCACTTCCACAGCACGCACGCCGCCCTCGCAACGCTTGCGGTGCTCTCGACTCTGTGCGCGCGGATTGCCGGAGCTTCGCATCGCGTCGTCCTCCTCATCGTCCGTGTTTCGCGCTCCGTTGCAATGGCGTTCGAGAAGATCAAGGTCGCCAATCCCATCGTGGAGATGGACGGTACGTACGGGGTTGCTATCTCGTTCTCTTGCGTTTACGTCTCTCTTGCTGGAGTTACGCGCGGGGGTTGTTTGTTTTTGTGTGTGTGCGATCGTGGATGTGAGTAATCTAGGATGCGAGGTTTGGTGTGGCGGCGGTTCGGCGAGGTTTGGTGTGAACGTTTTGAAGGTTGTTTGTGTTGGAGAGGTATGCGGGAGTGCATTTGTGTGTGCGATCAGTAATCTAGTGTGCGAGCGTGGCGAGTTTGGTTTTGTTCGTCGAGGTTGTGAGACGTGGAAGTTGGTTGTCTGTTTATGGAGACTTTTGGAGAGATATGCTTTGAGGTTTAGTGCGTGTTGGATTTTCTTTTGATTCTGTCGTGGAGTGGTGTTGTTTCGTGATGGTTTACGCTTCTTTTGAGTTTTTCATTGTTTTTTGTACGAGGTTTCGTTAGTTGCGCGTTTTTGTTTAGGTTGGGAGACGTGCGATCTCTCTTGCATCGATGAGTTCTATGCTGTTTTTGGAAGTCGGTCATGCTTTCTGTGTCGCGCCTCTTACAGCCACTCTGTTTCGAGTTTCGTACCGTACTGACTAACATTGCTGTGAGATTGTATAGTCGATCGTCACGTCCTCATCGCCGCTTTCAGTCTTTTGTTATCACGTTGTTGGACTTTGTTTGGATTAGTTGGTGCGCATTGCGCATTGTAATTTTAGTGTTGGATCTAGAGATAGATGTATAGCGTCAGGGTGTTGCTGCTGATCCGTGTTGACTATTATGATATTTGATTAGAGTTCACAGCGTTAGATTACGGTATTGTTCCTCAGAACGCGAGAGTGCTTGTGCACAGAGTGACGGATTTCTATGTCAATCGCGATTTCGTATATTGTGAGCGTTAAATCTAACGCCAAACGAAATGCGTTATCCAATCGCTGGATTTTCTGTTTACTTAGAAACTTACTCTTCCCGTTCCGCTTCAAGAGTTTGGCAATGTGTATAGAAGTCAGGATGACGCTGCATTTTGACACCCAACGAAGCGGTTAGGAATTGTTTATTTTAGTTCAAAATAAGTCAGTAGATCGTTGAGGAACCACTTGTTTATCCTTGACTTGACGAATAATTGTATTTTGTGCCGTGGTACAGGAGATGAAATGACCAGAATTATCTGGCAGATGATCAAGGACAAGGTG
The DNA here is from genome assembly GCA_014871385.1 of Ceratodon purpureus. Lineage (NCBI taxonomy): Eukaryota > Viridiplantae > Streptophyta > Bryopsida > Pseudoditrichales > Ditrichaceae > Ceratodon > Ceratodon purpureus. Next base: position 16,243,120 of record CM026427.1, read on the forward strand.
CGGATCTTTACACTCTGCTACTATAACTATGTCTTTTGTTCAGTCGGAATCGCTTGTTTTGGTTGAAGGCCCTATGTTGTCATCTTTCAAGTGTCGTTGATTGGGGAAATAGATCAAGTAGCCAACGCACAGCCAGATGTCGATGCAGAAGCGTTATCACAGTTCTATTAGTGTCGACTCTCAGGGCAATTTTCCTTGAATTAATTTCAATTAGTTTCACTTTCTGAGCGGTGTGGAAGCATGAGGTACTATTCGATTTATTGTTGATTTCAGAGGACGTTAGTTTGTCATGGGATCAGTGAGTTTGATACAGCAAAGATTTTTTGTGAACGATGCTTATTACCCTGAGTTTTTTCACAAGATATGTTTTTGTGTAAAGTCAGGTCTCATGCAGTCAGTCTAAGACGCGTTCTAACTTGGATGTTTCCACTGCAGCTCATCTTCCCTTTCCTTGACGTGGATCTCAAGTACTTTGACTTGGGAATTGAGCACCGAGATGCCACGGATGACAAAGTGACTATTGAGAGCGCAGAAGCCACTTTGAAGTGAGTCAACTTTTGTTTTATTATTTTAAATTATATGATATTTGTCATTTTCTTCACATCATCCAGTGAGACATGTTGCATCTGTGTGACTTGGGACGGAGATCTGACTATTTTTGTTCTATTTTAGGAATAGAACTTGTACATTTTAAACATTTTTTTTTTTTACTTACTGCTGCAACAAATGACATTTGAAAGGCTCTTTGTATGAAATATGGTGTTGCGGGACTTTGTATTAAGATTATTAGTCTGAATTACCTCATTGCTGTACATATAGGTACAACGTGGCTGTGAAGTGTGCAACCATCACTCCTGGTTTGTTTCCGAATGCCTTTTCGATATTCTATCGTGGATAAGTATATGGTTTGATATTTAGTTTTCCTTTCTGTTTTTGTTTTCATTAGCGTATCTTACTCAGGGAATAGCTTCCACCATTCTCATGGTACTTGAGAGTTAGCCAACTCTATGCTTCAGGATTCTGATTGTAGTGCCTCTTGAAAAGGGAGCTGTATTGTCTCTTTTGTTAATGTTTAAAGCCGAGAACTTATCACCTTAATTTGAGTGGGTGAGTCGATTGGCTACATCGGAATCGTTTTCATGCGTGATTGCAATATATCACTGACAGTTCGTTTCGGTGAACAGATGAGGCACGTGTGGAGGAATACAAGTTGAAGGCCATGTGGAAGAGTCCTAATGGAACCATTAGAAATATCCTTAACGGTGAGTTATATTTAATGGATGGCAGAAGAGAATCCAGAATATATCTAGTTGTCCGCAGGACTGCCTACTCTTGTTTCTACGAATCCATGTGTTTGTCTCAGCTGCTCACGTTAAATTGCCTAATTTTCTGATGCTGTTTTCAGGAACTGTGTTTCGGGAGCCCATTTTGTGTAACAACATTCCCAAACTTGTCCCAGGTATTGATTGTTTCACGAACCTGAATCAAAATCTGTAGTAGCCCTAGTAACTTCAGGTGGATCTACGAAATTTTTATTGTTGAGATTAAGTTATAGATCACACCTGGTGGGTTTGTGTAACATTTCAGGATATTGATGGTGTGTCTGGTGACCTGGTATCAGGATGGACGAAGCCCATCTGCATTGGCAGACATGCCTTTGGTGATCAGTACAAGGCTACTGATGCTGTCTTCAAGGGTCCAGGAAAACTGAAGATGGTTTTTGGTACAGCCCTTGCCATTTCTTTTATTACTTTTGCTATGCCCTTCGTAATTGGGATGGACAGGAAATTGATGTTATTATTTCACACTATTTAATATATTGTTGAAGAGGAACTTAAATTTGGACACTACCTCAGAATATAGTGTATGCTGTTTTTTTACTTTGTTTTATTTTTAGTTTTGTTTGAGGCAGTTCTGTAGTCTCCAGTACTGACTGTTCCTCTCGCTGGTGCAGTCCCAGAGAATGGTGGTGAGACCCAGGATCTCACTGTTTATGACTTTGAGGGTGCCGGAGGTGTTGCCCTTACTATGTACAACACTGATGAGGTAGGTCTATCACCCCGGGATAATTTGCGAAAAAATCCGTTTTTGGGGGGGTAGGGTGAACTTCACATTGGAGCACTATTGATTGTGGCACAATTGGTTGGTGTGATAAACGACTGAGAAGTCGGAATTCGAAATTAGTTGGTGTTGAGTTGTATGACACTAGCGTTGCTAAGTGCACTGATGTTAATGGCGGTTCTAGTATGATGAATTATAATCTAGTGGAGCAGTCCTTAATGGCTTAGCGATAATGGTTGTCTGTGGCAGTCTATCCGGTCCTTTGCTGAAGCATCTTTGGCGATGGCCTACGAAAAGAAGTGGCCACTGTATTTGAGCACGAAGAACACCATTCTTAAGAAGTATGATGGAAGGTATGTCGTCCTCCAACTCTTGCTCATCAGACATGCCCCTACAGTTTTACGATTTCCCTTTATATTGTATTATACATGTATGAGGAAGCGCTCACTGAGGGTATCTCTTGCATTATAGATTCAAAGACATCTTCCAGGAAGTTTATGAGCAGCAGGGCTGGAAGGCGAAGTATGACGAGGCTGGAATCTGGTAAGTGTTTTTTCTCTCTTAAATTATCATATATAATAATACCGCTAGTTTAAACAATTTAGTATGTATTTCATGCCAGTTAGTGTCTTGGTTGGATTTAGTTGTGGTGTTTTTACTAAGTGAATGTTGTTCAATCATACTTCGCGCAGGTACGAGCATCGCTTGATTGATGATATGGTGGCATATGCCCTCAAGAGCGAGGGAGGTTACGTATGGGCCTGCAAGAACTACGATGGTGATGTCCAGAGTGACATGCTTGCACAAGGTGCCTATCCATTTCGACTCTGTAAACTCGTTGAATGAATGTTTTCGGGTTTACTTCACTCGTCATATTCTATCTGTGTAGGTGCTTCCTTGTTTATTTCCATCAAGTGAAATCCTAATTTATTTCAACTGATACTTGTCCATCACATGATGGTTGAAGAACGTGTTTGTTATGAGCTTTTGAGGTCAGTTTCTCATTTTAACGAGAGTATGGAATGTTCTACAGGTTTTGGATCACTTGGTCTGATGACATCAGTGCTTGTAAGCTTCTCATTTCTTGATGCCAAGTCTTTGTGTCCAAGTAATTGCAAATTCTGTTTTAGGGCTTCTTCATTGTAGTCTAGATCCTTGGTGTTGTTGCTTTTGGCGCTTACATGAACTGGAGGTAGCTTTTGCTATTTTCGCCAAAATAACTCTGGCATACTTGTTGGCTTCTAGCTCTGTCCCGATGGAAAGACAATCGAAGCGGAAGCTGCTCATGGAACCGTCACCCGTCACTATCGCGTGCACCAAAAGGGTGGTGAAACAAGCACCAACAGTATTGCTTCCATCTTTGCATGGACCCGTGGTCTTAGCCACAGGTTTGTCTAGTTCTAACAAATCATTATCCTCAACTATCTTTCATCATTCCTGTTCTGACAATCGTCAGTTTAATGGCTCAAAATTGGGAGGAAGAATCACTAGCTTTGAATTTGTTGATCGCTCATTTCAGAGCGAAGTAGCAGTGTGCTTCTAGCAAGCTTTTACGTTGTAATTCATCAACTTGCATGCAGCACGTTTTGAGAACTAGAATCTTGATTGTAATCTTCTTTTAATGTGCTTGCTCTGAACATCGTTCAAAATTCGTGTTGGCAGAGGAAAGCTCGATGGCAATGCCAAGCTAGTGGATTTCGCAGAGAAGCTTGAGCAGGCATGCGTCGGCACTGTTGAAAGTGGCAAGATGACCAAGGATCTTGCTCTTCTGATTCATGGATCTAAGTAAGCGTCGTATAATTTGTCCACCACTTCGTCTTTGTGTCATTCTTGCAAAACAACCCTTTAGGTCTGCTACGTTCACATCACTGACAAAGCCGCTCGTTTTTCCTCAGGCTCTCAAGAGACACATACTTGAACACCGAGGAATTTATTGATGCAGTTGCTGCGGAGTTGAAGTCAAAGCTTTGAACAAAAGCACTTCGTAAGTTCATCGGCCTTACGAATTAGCCTGTCACCGTTATTGTCACTAGCTAGCCTCGAATTATCGTTCATGTATTAGGCCAGGTTCACATGTGGACCTGACATCAGTACTAAGCATTGAATTTTAATGAATATGATTTGAATCACGATATAGACTTGTGCACTAACTTGGGGTGTTGCTCTTCACAGGATTTTGTGTGACATCACTTCGGGACTCGACAACACCTAGATGTTGTATTCGAAACACTTTGAACTCTTTGAGATGAAACAATTTAAGACGTGACGGAATCGCTCACATCTATGTCCAGGTGATAGCTAAATTACTGGAAGGTAACTCGAAGGAACTATTTGCATCCTTTGAAAAATTTCTTCAGTTCCCAAGGACTTTCTAGTCCAGGAGAACTGTCGATAATGATATGGGTCTGTGACCCCTCTAACAGCTTTTTTACCAGCCTGTCAATGCTTGTGTCTCATCTATTTTCAACAATTCTTTGGCACGTCAGTGGTGCTAGTTTATGAATGATGTTTTTCATGTTTTGAATGGGGTTTTGAGAGACGCACATGAGTTATTAAAAGCTTCAACCTCACTCTTTGCCTATGTCTACCCTTCTTTCTCTTATCTCTTTAATGATCCATAAGCAAAAGAAAATTCAAATTTTCAATCCAATTTTAGTATAATTTGGAAAAATAAAATAAAATCCTAACTATGATATTAGTTATTTAGGCAACCATACCTTGAAATGACAAATTCATATCACCTCCAATGGAATTTGGAAACCACAATACAAATTGGATATAATCTTATAATTCCAAAATGCATGATTTGATCATACAACTTGAATTTATGCTTAGACCGTTATACACTCAAAAACAATTCTAAAACAAGAGTAAAAATTTGGACAAAACACAATCCAAATTATTGGCCATAAACATTGAAAGATTCTTCGAATAAGCTCATTCACATTTCTAAATTCAAACTATTAATTCCAGATTCAAAATTGAGAAATAATCTATTAAACTATAAAGAGTAATGACTTTGTAATGCTTAAGCAATTAATTTGGCTACTCCATGTTACACTTCTACCTAACGTAATTCATGGTTTTGAAAACTGAGTGTTGAGATTTATTTCCAACAAAAGTAGAGTAATTTTTACAGTTTGAATTATCAACGTGGCTGCAAGTTACAGATTAGAAATGTAGACCTCGGTATCTATATTATTATTGTTAAATATTGACAATGTCAACCTTTAAATGCCATTTAGATGAATGAAAAAATATTCAAATTATACCTCATGCATAACAAGAAGAAGGCATTGTTGCTTATTTCATTAGTATGTCACTATTATGAATTCCTAGATGTATCTAAAATTGGTTGGTGTTTCTAGCTTTTACTCATCATTGAAATTAATTTATTTAAGATTGTATGTAAAGAAAACCTTATTTGGGTTTGAAAACTCACCTGATTCTATGCAATTTGTTTTACACAATTAAGATAGTACACTCTAACCTTGATAATATCACACCATCCGTTTCAACGTAAAATGTGTGACATATTTGATAATGTCACATTTTGAAGCTTTGTGCATAATGTGATATTATCGAAAAAATGGATAGAAAATCAAAATAATTCATAATCAACCAACCATTACATACAATCTGTCCATCCAACCATCACATACAATCCATCTATATTTGATACTATTACATTTACAACACATATTTTGGAAAAAATAGTGACATTATCAAGAGTGATAAGGATAATAACGAGGGGATTTTACACTAAGAAAACCGATTTCAAACTTTTAGGTGACAATATTAACAAAGGTAACATTATCATGGTTAGAGTGTAAATACAACTAAAAAATAAAATCCATGAACTTAGAATCAATTTCATACTTTCTAAAATGTCTACAAAACATCAAGTGTCATTTGAAATATCAAAAGAGAAGTTCAGAGTGCAAATGGTAAGTTATTCCATTCTTAGGCCAAAAGTAGCTTGACAAGTAATCCAATAAAAAAAGAGCTTTGAGAGAGGTGGGAAAAGGCACGGAATTAGCCTTAAAAATGAGAAGCTATTGTTGCTTTATTGTTGAGGGGACTCCCGGTTTAAATACACATCCATCCAAATCCACAAGTCAAGAATATAATTACTGTAGAACAGTGACAAGATAACAAACACAAGTAAAAATTGGCAATATGTTTATCATTTTTTATTGTTTAACAGTTTTACAACGGACACTATTGGAAACATATCAGACTTGCTTGACTTCTAAGGTAGAGAGGCCCATTCCCGACCCGGCACCCACAACCGATCAGTAGTCTTCTCCAATTCCAACCTTCTGTGAGATCTAAAATCTTGAGAGATCTAGAAGAAAGTATCAAGCATGATTGGTAGAAAGGGAATCATATGGAAATATTCTGGTGATCAAGTTTTGGTGTCATGGTGGTCAGTTTTAGGTGGGCCTACATATTAGTTATGGGTGGTTTTCAACTTTTTACTTAAAAAATTTGTAACTATTTCAATATTGGGTGTAAAATTCCAAATTCTTTTGCATTCGAGAATAAGCTTATGTCTCCATAAGGGAAAAATCCTCATCAATTTTCTCGCCTCAAAAACCCATGCTCAAAAGCTTAACTGGTCGGTTTTAGCCCTCTCTACCTTAATTTCTTCACATAACTCCAGGCAAACAACTTCTTTGAAGTCTTTCCACCATCATGCAGTGATATCCCAAACAGAAGGTACCAAGGACGGTACATGCAGAGAGACGGTACCCGGTCACCCCCACACACACAGTGACCTCCTAACAATGAGTTAACAACCGGCCCAGACGGCGACCATCGCATTCCGCGCCCATATCCACACGTGGACCCTCTCTAGCACTACCCCCCCCTGCCTCGTCAGCTCTGCTGGCACTTCTGCGCTCCCCCACCCCAAACGCCGTCACCACGCCCCAAAGTACTATTATCTACACCTCCTAAACACCCTACATCGAGAATCTACCAAACTTCCACGCAGTGTCGGGATTTCGCGCAGTGACGGCTTTACGTCGTCGTCCTTGACCTTGAAGAAGAGATATGGAATGGGAAGAGACACATTTCGTGCAATTGTTTGAGTGTTCGTGAGTTGATTCGCGTCTTTCTGCGTCAACCTCTGTCTTTCTGCTGTGATTTAGAAGCCCTTGGACGAGGTTTTGGAGGACGATTTAGAGGAGGTTTGGGAGGAGGTTTTGGTGTGGTTGAGCGGTTGCAATGGCGATGAGGATGATGGCGCGCAGGCTGGTGAACCCTACGGGGGAGGCGTTGTTCGCGCGCTCCGCCGTGCGGCGGGAGATGAGCAGCGGCAAGGTCTTCCAGGAGGAGGAGCGGGCTGCCGAGACGATCTACATCAAGGTTTGGCTGAGTTTCTTCCCTAAACCTGGTGATGGCGCTCTTGCGTTTCTTGTCTAGTTGTAATGTGGCCGTTTCTGGTGTGTTTGTCTGCGGGTGTTTTGTTACTGGTTGGAGGAATGCGTGGGAGGCGGTTTTGGTCTAGCACTGTTGATCTAGGAATGTGTTTTCCCGTAATGTTCTAGATTCTTGTAATGTGGCGTGTCGCGATGCGTTTATGTCGTTAGGTTGGCTAGGTTTTGGTATTGTGGATTCGGAGTTTTTTAAGAACGTATTCTAGGGAGGTTAAATGGATGGTGGCGATGGGAGTGAGTTCTTTGCATGTCTTTCGAGGCTTGCGGGAATGTCGTTTGACGTGATCTGGACGCGTGGATGCAGTTGTAGCTAGAATAGTTAGTTTATGAAGCTTTTGTGTGGAGGTTTATGTTCATTGTGGTACGTAGACAGCCGTGCGTATTTGATAGGTTTGGAATGGAACTTGTAATGGCGAGGAGGATTTTGTTTTGGATTCTTTTGGAGCATCTAGGGTTTCTGGAATCGCTATTTCTAGAGTCGACTTCGTTTATAGATTAAAATAGGGGAATATATATTGCTACTTACTTCCATCGTGAACCAGACTACTTGCGGATGACGCACCTTGTTAGGGTTTCGGGAGTACTAATTAGTTATTCACTTATTATAACTTGAGACTTGTCGTCTCTTGATGACCAGTTTATTTCTCCGGCTATGTTGGATGGCTAATTTTCGTTGTTTCGTTGTTGGCAGAAAATGGAGCAGGAGAAACTCGAGAAGCTTGCACGAAAGGTACTTATCTAGAAATGTTAGTGGAGTTCGTGATTTTGAATTTGACTGTTTAGAGGACGTCGTTCTTTTATCGTGTCTGCAGGGATATGTCTCATTCTCATTGTTTTTGTTTGTACAGGGCTTTTCACAAGAGGAAGCCAAGAAAGCCGTCAGTGGTCACCCTGATGCTCATCCTGAAGCAGTGAAGATTGTCAACGAGACAGCATCGACTACTGCTTCTACTGACAGCACCACAAACTACGCAGTCATCGGTGGAATTGTTGGAGCACTTGCTCTCGGGTATTGGTACTTTTCTGGCAGCTCAGATTCCAAGAAGAAAGATGACAAGGAGTAGGTTTTCCCTTTTGTGGCCAACATAGATAAGGGTTTGAGGAGCCATGTTTGGGCCTCTGCAGTCTGGTACATAAACGGAGGACCGTACATCTGTAAATTTGTCTCTGCTTGTGTGCGCTGTACAGGTTCACGGCTAGTAGCCCTGAACTTCCTACGCATAAATGGATGTGAAGTTAATGTGTGACATTTGAAATAAGTTCTCGTGCGATGAACAGGAAGTTGTATGAATTGGAGCTTTTCTTTCCAGCATGTGATGAGAGCTTCAAAGTTCTGAAGATTCTCTTTGTGTTGAGCTCTGATATTTTTGAAGAGAAGTTAATCAATGTGAACCTATCTTAATCCATTTTTTGGTAATATTGTACGTGTGGCCTGGTGGTATCATTGGACTGGTATTGCATTTGTATCGGTAGAGTAAATGTATGTCATTCTGCAAAATTAACAATTTACTCTGTTTTGTCGCTTCAGTTCTGCTGCTGGCAATTCTACTTGAATCCCGGTAACATAGCAAACATCTCGTTGTACTATAAATACGAGTCCAGTTTTGTCTGACCTGGTAATTAGCTTGAGTCGTGTTCTATCACTTTTTAATGTTGATAGTGAAGTTTAAACATTCTCGTGTTGCAATATCTTATCTATATTATGGTGCATCGTGGGACACATTTTAGAAGCTAGTGCTGACTTCTGGTTGAATGTGGGATTCAGTTCTACCTCATCTACGTGAATACGGTACTCGTACATCATAAGAGCCAACAAGCGGTGAGCATTCCGTAAGTGCTTGGTGATGGGTTACGCTGTGACAGTACTTGATCCCGGGTCAATTCTAGATGAGCCCAACCTCAGTGACTCCAAGACCATGTCAGCATTTGGTGATATGAATGAGCGCCGAGGTCAGCCTAAATCCACACCTCAACAGCCTCACCTAGTGGTGACGGCATGGCTCGCATGCGATTCTTGTACACCGAAACGATGATGACTAATTCTAACCTCACATAACACGAATTCTTTAGAGTACTAGCTGATGCTGCCTCCATGAAGCGCATGCCCTAGTACTGCGTTAATGAAGCAGGTACCTTGTGATGCTCTGAGGTGTGGTCAATTTGCGTAAATCTCAAGTGTAGTTTGCCCAGGTTTCTCCTGAATGCTTACACTGATGAGCTTCAGGAAACAGCCACAGACGGCAGTGAGACGACAGACTTACCTTAAGTTATTTTACACAGATAAGTTTGTGCAGATTGAACATTTGCTTCGGTTTACAGATTGCGCCACAGTATTCATTGTGGTGTAATAAATTGTTGGCGTTGCAGTTGTGGTGAAATGAATTTAATTCTGTCCGTCAGTGCACCAACTGTCGACTCCAACGAACTTGGTGGGTGCCTTGTGTGTACAACCTGCGAGGGCAGAGTGTGTATGACACTCGGTACTCATCAGAGCCGAGGACGCTTGTGGGAGCGTATATAATGAGACGACCTCTATGCCAATTTACATCACTGTGCACAGCCTCGATTCACCTTCATTCTCATATCTTGTAAGCATTCTTGCACCTATATTAACTTGACTTCCAATATTATTTAAGCTTCTAGATGTTCATGCTCTGCTCTTCACAGTTTCCTATTAATGTTCTTCCAAGTGTAGATGTGTACATATGATGTTCTTTCATGCTTGGCCTGACGATGAGTGATAATTCTGTTTGAATTGACAGGTGAAAAAAGAGCAAATCAATTTCGCTTGGACTCGAAACTCACTTCTGATGGCGTCTTCCAACTCTATGCTGATGATGCTTTTCCTGCTCGTGGTAAAGATGCTTCCAAATTATACAATTCTATAGTGGAGATAGTTCCTGTATGTTTGAACATTTGCTTGAGTTGAAGCATTGACGAATTCAGGAGTAGGTGATTAGTGTGTAACTGATTGTTTCTCCTCCTGTGCATGAGCAGGGGATAGGAGCATGTGTGGCGATAGAAGGAATTTCTGGCCAGGGGACTAATGTCGGAAAGGAGACTGCCGTTGAGAATTTGGGCCGCGTGACAATGCCGTCGATTCTGATGGACTATGCGTCCCCGCTCGACACAAAAGCCGCTTCACTGTACGCTGCAAAGATCGAGGATGGCTCCATCGCGCAACATGCCAAGGACTTCTGCACGGAGGCGAAGCTTCTCTGCGACGCCGATGTGAACCTGGTCGACCCCAGCTTGGACATCTCTTTGAAGAGTCTGCTGGAGGGAGGGAACCTCCTCGAACGGGCCAAGGCGATGGTGGATGCCTCCCAGGCGATGTTCTTTGGTCCGAAGGACCTCGTTGCCGGAAAGGATATCAAGATGCCCACCACTTTCCATGACCAGTATCCCACCACATCCTTCCTGCCGGAGTCGCTCGCCAAGCTCATGCCCCTGTCTGGCGACAAGATTGCCGAGCTCCTGCAAAAGCTCAACATTCCACCCACTTCAAACTTGGCCGTCATGATGTCCCGCACAATGTCTCGGTGCGACGCCAAAACTCCACGCTCCACAACAATGTCGACTAAGGAATCCTCCGAGGGCATGTGTGTGACTTCCATGGAGGACATGACCAAATTCGTGGCTGATCGTTTTCCACAGGACACCCGCATCAATGCCCTTGAGCGCACCATCCCTGCTGCCACTGGTAAACAACATTTCACTGATAGGTCCTAATGCTCAGCTCATTTCAGAAAAACATACATTAGTAGCAGTTTTGATCACGAATTTCGGAGAAGATTGCTGTTGTTTTAAGCATTTAAGTGTGGCACAGCATCACAGGATCCCTCAGCTGCACGAAACTGTGATATAATTCCATGTAACGGGACGAACTGTTCTCATCAGACATCGCCTGTGCGAGGTTTAACGTGCGTTCCGGGGTACGTTGTTGCAGATGCCGCGCCGTTCAACGCGAAGACCGGCACCTCGACCTTCAAGGTGCTGGATGTGAAGGAGTACGAGCACTCGGTGGTCTGCCACAAGAACATGTTCCCCTTCGCAGTGTACGAGTGCCACAACATGGACATCAACAAGGACAAGAATGTCGAGGACAACATGAAGCTCTACGCCGTGGCCATGGAGTCCCACGAAGACGGCCGCCGCATGAACCAGATTGCTTCCTGCCGCGCCGATGCTGTCGGAACCGAGAAGACACGGAAGATTGTTCCTGGCCCGCTCGCCACCGAGGCTGCTGCCTGTCACTGGCTCTCAGACGCCTTCGTCTGGGCTCCGACCACGGGCGCCGAAACCAAGCACTAACAAACCCATGACCCACATCTCTGCTCGACTTTTGCAATTTCCTATTTCTGTGCGGCAGCTGATGAGCTTCACTGCCGATGCTATTGCATTGCACCCAACATGGGGACATGGTTGAAATAAGGGTGTAGTAAGTTATATTCAGGTACTGTATATGGAAGCCATTGCGGCAGCAGCCTCATATTGCGCAGTGCGCATGATCAGCTTGTTGTCGGCATTTTTGCTGAGTGAAATCTCTATGTGTCCTTAGAGATGGTCCTCTTCGTGTATGTCTCTGTTACCATTAAATAAACAATGATTCTACCGAGAATGATCACGAGTCTCCTGATTCCCAATGTCCTTCAGAGGTTTTCGAGGTTCATTATGCCACGAGCTTTGGATTGTCGGAAGAGCTCGCTACCGGAGGCTGTAAATGTTTTCAGAAATATGTGGTCCAATGTCGTCCACATAATATTATACCGTGATGATAATCTTTATCATGTTCTGGCCATGAATCGTATGAATTCACATCGCCATCTGGAGGTGTGATTTCGAACGCACAGGACCACACTCACTGTCTACCTTTGTGCATTTCCTTCGCACTGTTTTAAGGATTAGCAGATCAGTAATCAAGCTCCTAGAATCGACGCATGTTTGTAAGTTTTTCTTCCCGTTTTCTGTTAATTTTATCTGAAAGTCCCGCGATCTCTCACTTCTGGTTCACTTGAAATGAAATGAAATGCCCCGCAAATGCAATGTGAGCTCTGTCATTTTGATTGTGTCGAGCATTCGTGCAGCGCTACTCGGACACGCGCGAATGTGGTGAGTGGGTTTCGACCAACTTGCAGAATTGCGCTCAAGCTCCTGGTTCTGCAATGCGCAGTAGGAGAATCGTAAGAAGATGCGGGATGGTTCTTTGCTGAGAGCTCGTACTCTGTTTGCGAAGCTCGGAATCGAGTCTTTCTTCTGGGGAGGCTGCCTTTGAGAGAGGGAGAGACGGCGAGGCTATGGCTATGGCTGCGCAACCGCTGAAGCGCCTGCCTCTTGCCTGTTGCAAAATCTATATCTCCGATACTCGGAATGTAGTGGCGTTGCAAGAGATTGAGTCCTCGTTCCGTGTGCATCCGAAGGCCCCGCTTCTGCACACATTCGAGGACCACGAGTACAACAGAGTGGGCTACACTCTCGCAGGTAATCTTCAGTCACTCTGTCCACCTCTGTTCTCTATTGGTACACATGCTTCCGTCGGTGCCTCGCTCGATATCAGATGTTGTGGAGCTAGAAGAGACGCTTGGCAGCAAGAAATGCGAACCCTAACGATGAGAGTAGCATTGACGGAGTCATGTCTGAGCAGGCTCTCTCAGTACCTCCGAACCGCGCAATGGCAGAACTCCTCTTCAGGCGGCGGTCACGGATGTTGTGCGGACGGCACTGCGCACCATCGATTTGAGCCAACATTCCGGAAGTCATCCCCGGCTCGGGGTTGTAGATCACATATGCATGCACCCACTTGGAAAAGCGAGTATGGCTGACACAGCCGCGGTTGCTCGAGGGATTGCTTCCGAAATCGGTGAATCACTCCAAGGTCCGCCAATCCTTCACTCCATGTTGCAACATGATCAACGCCCATGTTTACAGAACATTGTTATTCTCTTCCTTCTCACATCGAATTCTCACGCCTCTCATGCGTCAGTGAGCTAGGATTGGTGTTTTCATTATGGCTTGTCTAAACATCAGCCCGTGGAGGCTCAACTTTGAAGAGTTTCGGTGGGATTGCCAATTTGTCCGATTATCTGACGATGAATCTGGATCAATTTTGATCACGCTGTTGCAGTTCCGGCTTTCTTATATGGTGCTGCGCATGGAAGCGGACGGCCTTTGGACGACATTCGACGTGGTCTTGGCTATTTCCAACCCAACAACGGCGGCCTCTGGATTGGGTCGAACATTTTCCCCACCAGTTTGCAACCGGATTTTGGACCGAGAGTTGCACCGCCCGGCAGGGGGATCGTGGTCGTCGGAGCGTGCCCCTGGGTGATGAATTACAACGTACCCTTGCCATCGACAGACTTGAACAAGGGGAAGCGCATCGCGAGAAAAGTGAGTGAGCGAGGTGGCGGTCTGGTGAAAGTGCAAGCCATGGCCTTGCTCCATGGCGTCGATTGCATCGAGATCGCTTGCAACTTGCTGGACACAGATGTCTCGAGTCCTGATGCAGTGCAACACTTGGTTGCCACTCTTGCGGCCAAGGAGGGGATTCAAGCCGGTGATGGATATCTTACCGGCCATTCGAAAGATGACATCTTCCGATTAGCCTCGGAGAAGCTTAATGCTTTTGCAGACGAATCTTAGGAATGTAAGTCTCTCAATTTTATTAAAAACGTAAACCTCTTATTCAGACTCTCAATTTTCTTTCGCTGCTGCAGTCCCCATCCTTGTCATTCCAAATACACAATACTAGTGAAACCTCTGATCTTTGCATCATTCCGAAGCCGTTCAGCTAATACTGAACAAATAGTGTCTGAGCCACAGTAACTGCAGTCGATACACTGCTCTGTTCAAGTCATTCAAAGCAACCACCGAGACACTAGTCTTGACTTCTGGGGACCAATAGACACATGTACCAGTTGTTCATTATAGCAACCATGGCAATTGCACTTTAGATTCTTCCGTGATATCTTTCTGAAAAACCATGCGTGACTTGCGTTATAAGCAATGACGCCATATTCATTAAATTGGCCACTACACGTTACATTCGGTGTCATACTATTTGATAGGTGACAAAAAATATTACCTTCAGTAGGGGTCCATAATAGTGTGGATGTAGAAATTAGTAATACCTTTTAGTGTCAGTGGGGGTGCCAATATGGAATAATATGGACATATAAAAATTAAAGTGAAAAAATATTAATAGTGAATACAAGAGCAAATAGTAAAAGATACGGCACATAGTAAATTGAAAGAAAAGTAATCGTACCAAAGAAAAGCAATTAAAGTAAAGGAAAAATACTTTTAGTAAAGAAAAGGTAAATTTAGTAAATAAAAAGAAATTCTAGTAAAAGATAAAGTAAAAGAAGAGTATTTAAAGGCAAACTCAGGAGTCTACTTTAATAAATTTGTAGGAGTAGATTAGAGGCTTGTTTATTCAAAGAGAGAAAAGACAACTGCATAGTGAACTGATAATAGTGAAGAATTAGTGCCATGTGGAAAAGTTAGTGTTAATAAACATAATAGAGTTGAATAGAATACAACAAATTCATTGGAACAAGTTGTTGTGAAAAATGATTATGATGGATGTATGAAGTAAAGACTGAAAGTGAAGGATGTGAGGTGCAAACATTTTTAATCAATGAGACGAGTGAATGATAAGTTACTACTCTCTGCAGTCTTTGTAGGGCTTTCGAACTTCAGTTCGTATTATGATTGGAACTTATCTTAAGGACTAAAGGTGCACAAGATTTGTTTGTTAACCCGTAAAAGACGAAGCAACCACTTTTGGATTGAGCTAGAAATTGAAAACCCGTAAAATGCCCTAGAAAGGTCGGATTTGAGTGTTTTTTGATCCTAACCTCTTTAGAATCAAGTTGGCAAAAAGAATATGCTAAAATTTTGGTGAAAAAGTGGAACCCTGATTTTAGAAAAAAGAAAGAACATGAGTCGGTCCTAGGTTTGTACAGTGAAGTTAGTGAAGTTGAAAATGGAAATGAAGATCTCTCTTTGTGGATTTATTTGTTTAGCATTTATTTTTTTGGAAATGCTTGTATGACCACTCTTTTATGGCTTCACCCTTTTGGATTTATCAAAAACATTTTCGAATTTTTCAGAAAGTGTCATGTTGAAAAAAATAAAATTCAGAGTGACACTTATGTCAAATTCATTTACATCAAACCTGTTTTCTCCAAATTGGTAACTCGAAAAATCTAAAAAAAATTGTGCATGTTTATAAGATACTAGAGAAGAGAATTAGTTTTAGTTGCCAAGTTTTTATATATTTTTGAATTAACTATTTTCAGTCAAACTCGGAAACTCACTGTTAGTATTTCAGAAATTCACTGATCTTTCAAACTTCACTGAAGGTATTGAAAACCTGTGAAAATACCCCTCCGTCCTTTCGGGTATTTAGTTATATGATTACTTACAAAAAATCGGATGTTGATCATATATGTTGATCATATATTCTTCATGTTCTTGGTGGGTGCACACTTTCATTGTTGCCCTCCGATTCAAGGTATTCTTTCTTTAGGATATTATTATAAAAGTTAAACAAATCCTAGATTCTAAAAATCTGGAAATGACTTTGAAGGTGACCGTTTAGGAGTTTTGATGTCTAGACAAAAGGAAAATTATAGAAATAGTCACATAACATCCGAGGTGGATGACTATAGTATACAAATTACTGGATTATAAGAGGCCTACTTCAAAGGTTTACTTCAATATTGTATTTATGTAAGTCCTCAAAGCATTTTGGCATAATATGATGATAGCAGTCACACGTTCAGAAACTAACTCTATATCTAGGCATTAGATAAAAGAGATCTTGTCTTCTTCTTTGCTATCTATTTACAAAAATGTAGAGAGTGTAGTTGCATCTAAGCTTTCATATATTAGGTTTAGAATGAATATTGTAAAATTCCGATAATGTGGAGCAAAACATCATGGTAGTTTTAATATACTACACTAATTGAAAGTGTTCCTCGGATGTCAGGACTTGTGCTCTTCATAGTACTTGTCGATGATGAATTCAAGGGCACCTGCGTTCGAACTCGATAATCTGACGTAGGTTGTCCTCAGCAAATTGAATTTGTATTGTCGAGGCAAATTGAATCCGTCCAGGCTTCTCTGGTTTCCAAGAAGCAAGAACACTATCTGTTGAAATCACGTCCTGGGTTTTCGAAGTCCAGTTTATATGGAAACATAGGGTGCGTATTCCATCCACGGTATGCATCGTCCACTGCATTGTTTGCATTGTTCAAGACCCACCATCGTACTTTGGCAGATTTATAATTTGGCAACAATGCATTCATTTGTGGATGCTCCATGATTTTTCCTAGCCAGATTGGATCTTCACACCCTTCTCCCGGTCTAACAAATGCAAAAAAACCCTTCCGAATATCCCTATCAACTGTAAATGGGGGAGGAGGTCTACCCTCAATTGTACCAATGTACGGCTGCTCTTCCGAATCTACATCGCCTTCTTGAAATGGAGCTTGAGGTAAAGGAATCTCTATTTGTCCTTGATACACTTGCATTGATCGGGAGTCTTGTTCTAGGCCAAAATCCAAACCGCAAAGGAATATCGCAGTGCACATCCTCATTTGTAGTGTGATTTTCTTGTAGATCCTCAATATTTGATGCTCCTGGATGAAGGGGAACCTCATTTGTTTCCAAGGAATTGGCTCTAGCGCTCCCGACCGCACTATCCTCGTGCTCATTTTCTCCAGGGTTACTCACTTCCGCATCCTCATTAGGAGTACTTTCAACAGGAGTGCTGCTGGCATGTAACTCTGTTGATTGAAGACCCATTGATTTGATTGCATCTTTTACACTAGTCCAATATTCCACGTAATGCAATTGTTGTGCCTTGAATGCCGGCGTAACCTCTTCTTTCAGAAATTTCTTGTAATGAGTCAAAAACCCCTCAAGGCCTCTTAATAACTCATCACTGTTCTTGAGCTTATGCGGTTTAACGGCACTTGGTTCTGCTCCATCTGAAGGAAGGATTGATTTACCTTCGTTGTCTTCTTTTCACAACTTGATATCAGGTTCGTGTATAGGTTTCCATTCTTTCTCAGTACAAGCTAACTTATATTGCATCAAAGGCCAATCATTTTCGTGCAAGAAGAATCTAAATTGGGCTTCTTTGCTATGCCCATGCAGTTTTTTCTTACCTTTTGATGCAATGTATGGAGCAATAAACTTCTTGAAGTCCGGAACCTCTTCAATTAGATGTGGAATCATGGGACCATCTTCGTCTAGATCCAAATAGGATTTCATTAGCATCGGTAGCGTTGGATGGTCCTTTTCTTTCAAAACCATGCTCCATCTTCCAAAGGAAGCGTCGATGTCATCATGTTTATGTCCAACCATCATGAATGAGACTACCACCTCTTGGACAATCTTCTTTGCGACCAGAAGTGACCAGAAACAAAATGCGAATCTATTTTTATTCTCCCGCCAACAATTATCAAGTTGGACATGCAACACATGAGGAAGGTCTCGGTTTGGTCTTGGAGTGTCTACCGGCTCTCCTAGTGACGGCAGACACATCTCTTTTCCGTACAACATAGCGTCATACAAGGATTGCTCGCATTTTCCTTGAAAAGAGCTCTAGTGTATGTTTTTGGGGGATCCTCTAAGTCACGTAGCAATTTCGCAATGGAACCGATTGTGAAATTGCTATCATTCGGATAAACGTCTAGAGTATAGTGGGCATACCTTGCATCAGCATGACCATGGGCATACATCCCAATCATTCATATAGGCAATTTTAAGTAGCCATCAAGGTCTTTTGTCCGGGCCCGGAGGCATGGTAGTGCTGTCTTAGAATGATCCATTTTGTCATGGAGAATAGATACAAATTCCAGTGGTCGGTTAATGGAATGAAGACGATCTGACCAATACACATTTCGCGCTGCCCACTGAGCTTTAGTTTGCTTGTTGAATTTCAGGGCCCACTGTTTCTAAATTCTGCTCCTTCGATCCACGGGGCGCTGCATTACGAAGAGTTGAGTACAATTCACATTTTGAGCACCGTGAGAAATAGTACCCTCTTCTTTTGATCTTGTAGTCCGCATATTTGCCCACACGTATCTTACTTAGAAGGGCAACGGAAATAGGTTTCAAGCCAACTTGAACATTCACCTGTTCCATAATATATAAAGTAATGAGTTCCAGAAAATCATGGAATGCACAAAATGTATAGTGGATACTTAGATGTGGAGTAGTAATATTCTACCTTGTTTATCTTAGGCAGAAATTGCTTCCATTGAATTCCTCTTGGAAGAATCTTTTGCGGAACTCGTTCTCCTGAAGGAAGTGTGCATGTATAGGGCATTTGATCAGCAAGCCCGTCAACAACTGTGCGTAAAGTTTCTGTGGCTTGTAGTGTTGATGGTCTTGGCTTTGACCTCCCAAGATTGCCATGAGGTCGAGCTTGTTCACCGTTATTAGCTTGCTTGTTGTAGCGACGAAATGTTCGGTCAGGAACACCATGGATAAGCTTCCACCCTTTGATACAAACTTCTTTAAATTCAAGCATGACCAAATCTTCCGTTCCATCTGAGGAGCGAAATCTTGTTCGGTGGACGTCAAGGTTTTTCATGCGCCTTTCCTCTGAATTGTGTAGATACATCCTATATCGAAGCGAACGAACAGTCCCTACAGAAAATGCCCTGGTACAATGACGATGGCAACAATCAAGCATATACAATTTAGATATCTCACCGTCACTAATCCTCCATTTCTGAGTTCTCTTCTCCTTGGATGGTCTGTTCGAGGTATCATTTGTGCGCTTTCCTTTCTGATCTACCCTTCTAAGCTCATCCTCTTGTACGGTTGCTGAGTGCCTTCGGAGATGATCATAAACACTAACATTCTTATAAAAAAGCAAGTGCACCGGCCAACATAGACATCGGTCTCGTAAGATAGAATCGCCTTCAAATACTTCAAGAACCACAATACCAAACTGGTAATCCCCTAGGTCGTTCTCTCCATCCACTGACATCAATGAATTAGTAGATGTCACGAGTGCAGTAGCAAACTTGGTTCCGTGTTCATGCCTGGCTTCCACGGTTAGTCCTTTCCAGTCTTCTCTTGTAATATCATCGCAACTAGGAATTGGTGAATTATCAATGTGTTCGTCAATTCTCTCGTCATTAGAGACGTCGAAATTCTGGTCTTTTCTGAAGTTGATTCCTGTCTTGAAATCTGAATGCGCTTCTGCATTTGATAAGAAATAAGAATGTCCGATACAGATTTACAGCTGTTGGAAAGATAACTTTATACTGATAATAGAATGGAATTGGTTGTGTCAGACAAGCATGGGATCTCTGTTTCAGTGAATGACTTCGTGATCAAGGCTGCTGCACTGGCCTTGAAGAAGGTTCCTGAAGCAAATGGTAACATTTGAGTTATCTTGATGTGTACTGCAGGGTAGTAACATGTCGATGATGAATGTGAGAATCTTGAATATTTATTCGATGAAGTTATAAATAGATTATGTTGCTTGCATTTTACTACTATTGTTGATGTAGTAAAGTTTTATAACTAACAGTATGTTTAGCTTGGTGGTTTTTGCATCATTAATGAAAATTAAATGGTTAAATAGACAAGATTCAAGGAACTCTTCATATCTACACTAAATTGTGATATGATACCCCCTTCAAATAGTGAACTTCACTGAAGCTGGTCGCTTTTGATCAGGTCTATCTTTCTAGGATGCATTTTTCTTGCATGAATGGTGCCTTTTTAGGCATCTGATATCATGTTCGCAAGATGAAGACCTCTGTTTGATAGCCTTGGTTTCAATTAATATTTCTCAATTGGTTTGACAGGTATTGGAGGTGGATTGGAGTCGATGTTTGTCAATCCAATGGCTTGGGAGGGCTTGGTTAATCAAAGGGTATCGTTTCTAATCTCTTTTTTCTTATTTTCTTGAGATTTTTATTATTTTTCTAAATTTAATTAAAGGGACTCCTCATTCATGTCTTGCACTTTATTATGAACCCTTTTTATTCTTTCTCTATGTTCTGTCATTTTTCTTCATTTTTAATGTGTTAAGAGTTTCAGTCTGAACTAAGCTTCATGGTCTGATGTTGGTTGCGTCAGGTGGAGTCCAAACAACGAGTTTAGGATTGCCTTCTTTCTATGGGAATTACTTCTGAGAACGTCGCAAAGCGCTATGGATGCTGCAAACAACAGGATGCTGCAATAGTATGTCACTCTACTTCATTCTAGAGTTTGTATAAAAGTTCGGCCTTCGATTGCATTGTAGAGTAACTAAGTTCCGATCCTTCAAATGAAATTAAAAGTACTGGAGCTACAGTTGATATGGTTCAATCTGTTTTTGTATAGGTGAAATCACATGCGAAAGCAGCAGCTGCTAGGGCGTCTTGCAGATTCAAAGATGTGATCATTCCTATGCACACAAAGGTATTTTCTGGCATTTAATTTCATGACTATACATTCTCCCCAATTCGCTGTACTGTTATCATTAGAGTAGGTCTGTGCAAGGTCACAATAGCACACTGAATTGCTACTTGATATGTTGAACAATTGCAGGCAGCGAGGAGTAGGAGACTAGCCGGTTATAGAGTAGAATTGATAGCTTTGTTTGCAAGCATATTTCAGACTTTGCAGTTTGGCCATAGGCCCAAACACATAAGTAAATTCCAACCGATGCTGAAGGGTAGTATGCAAATCTTTGTGAAAAAATTGACTGGCAACACCATCACCTTGGAGATTCAAAGCTTTAATACCATCGATACTGTAAAGACAAAAATTCAGTATAAAGTTGGCATTCCTCCCAACCAGCAGCGTTTGATCTTTGCTTATAAGCAATTAGAAGATGGGCATACCTTGGCTCACTACAACATTCAGAAGGAGTCTACTCTACATATAGTACTTCGTCTAAGAGGAGGTATTGAAATGAAGTATTAATTTCATGCATAGTTAAAGCTTGTTTTGCATGGCATTTTGAAAGGTTGTATTATATGTTGTTGTAGAAGATTGAATCAATATAAGAATGTTGTTAGAGGTGTGGAAATTTGGGAGGGGGTATTTTGTAGGTTTTGGGATATCAATATCAATTTTGGTATTCATCCACTAAAACCTACTTATACCTAGGAAGAAAACTCTATAGTTCTATTGGACTTGTAGACAAAGGAAGAAATTTCTTTTCCCTACCAATAAATTGTAAGTTTGATTCCACTTTCCATTGTTTCTATGGTCCTAAACAACACTTTTATATTAGATTTAGTCATATATTACAACATATGATACAATATTTCATTTTACATTTAATTTTGGCAAATCTTATACTATTTACTAATTATTGTTTGGTGTTTTGATTGGAAGGTATGGGTTCTAAAAGCCTAAGCCAAAGACAGAGGAAAAGAGCTAGAGAAGAAGTTGAAAAGAAGCTTGAAATTAAAGAATGCAAAGAGGAGAAGGTGAAAAGTGAAGATAAAAGGGTTAAAACTCAAGAAGAGAAGAGTAGAGATTCAAAAGTAAGTAGTTGTTTTATTACATATTTATTAGTCACTAATTATTTTTTAATCTGTCTTTTTTTCTCTTTTGATATGCCAGTCTTTTCTTTCTTGTTTCTTCTCATATTTTCTTAGTTTAGTACTGGTTTTATGAGATTGATTACGTGAATGTAGAGTGAACTGAGTATTGGTAATTCGCCTTTCGCTGTGTTGTTTCACTGCTTTCACTGCTTCCACTGTTCGTTGGTTTAGTTACTGTGCATTTAGTTACTGGTATGTGATTACACTGTTTGCTGGCTGCTTTCACTGGTATGTGATTACACTATTTGCTGCCTACTTTCGCATTGAGAGTTTTTTAAGTATTAGGGGGTTTTTTACTACTGGGGGATTTTTTACTATTTCTTTCTTGAGTCTAGGCCTGTGAGTGTTGTGTGAATTTACAATGAATTTTGTCCCTATGAGAGCTGAAAATATGAATATCTAGTAATATAGAATATGCCAAGTTACGATAAAATATGAGAAGTGCTAATTGGAGTGTTTTTTTAATTCAAAAAATGAGTCACACTCTTTTAGCCATTGTATTAAATATAGTAGCCATTGTATCAAGTCAGAGCATAATTGTATTTGGAAATGCAAACAGTCATTATGATTGTATGTCCGCTGTACTCAGGTTATAACTCATGATTGTATGTCCACTGTGACATATTGGATTGATTGATTTTTTTTTCCCCCAATAGAGCCTTTTCTTAATTTCCAGTCTTTGTCGATGTTTTTATTCCTAAGTTATGGTTTTTGGAGCTTCTTTCAAAGTGGAGTTTAAGTTAATGGTTTTTGTTGCTTGAGTTTGAAGGTGATAAACTTGTGTTGGAGATCCAAAAGACATGTCCTAAACTATGTTAGAATCATTTTATTTTTATTTTACTGTTTAAATTTACTGATGAGATTCAATTTTTAAAAATTGGTTCAATAGTGGTGAATGTGTTAATTATGGACGGAAATAGACTGGTTTAGATGCTGCAAATTCCAAACAACTTACTGGTCCAGTTGATTCTGCTCCAGTTGATTCTGCTCCAGTTGATTCTGCTCCTTGCTGGGCAATGGACCATGTCATTTGCTCGGATTTCTCATAGAGCTGTCTCTTCCATTTTCTCATTCGAATCAATTTCTTTAAATTTTTTTTAGTTTCTTACAGAGCTCTCGCTCGTTTGAATTTTGTCGATACTTTTGTTTGAATTTTGTGGATACTGCTATTGACTCTCTGCCTCTCAGCTTTTTGTTTTGCATTACATTGTCTTTTCTGTTCACTTATGTCAGCTTTCTGTTTTGCATTACATTGTCTCTTCTGTTTCACTTATGTTTAATTCAGTTAGGTTATTGACTTGTTTGGTTATTAACTTGGTGAGAAAATAACTAGTTATTGACTTCTTTGGTTATTGACTTGTTTGGTTATTCTGCTTGAGTTTTATTCTACTAGTTGAGTTCTATTCTGCTTGAGTTATATTGCTGATTGTAACTTTGGTTCTGTTTCACAATTTTGATTCTATTTCACAATTTTGGTTCTATTTCACAATTTTGGTTCTGTTTCACAATTTTGGTCCTGTTTTTATAGTTGAATTGTATTAATTGAATTTTATTTTTTTGGATGCAGAATGTAGGGAAAGTGAGCTTTACTTGTGGACTTTGTAGTGTGAACTTGAACTGTGTGAATCAAGTTGAAGCGCAGAACTTGGGAAAGATGCACTTGGGAGTTCTTGCCGCGAGGGGTTTTTCTCTAGTACACTCCATTCTTGCATATGTAGGTGGGAATAGTAAGGTGGAAGAAAAACCCTCACCCTTAGAAGTTTTGATGGGAGAAAAAGCAATGGTAGTAATTGATAGACTTAGTAAAGAGGGGGCTGATATTCCTACATGTGTCAAATGTGTAGTAAAGGTTTTTAAAATTTTTAACTACAAGAAAATGTCAAAAGAATTCGATTTTGAAGAAAGTTTGATTAATTCTGTGGAATTAGTTAATTCTTGTCTTATTTTAGATGGAGAGGAAATTATAGGAATTTTAGTGTTGAATGGAATTTCAGATGATGAAGCTTCATCATTAGGAAGTAGGGCATCTCGGTTATGGGGAAGTGGAGGTTATGTTGAAAGATCCCCCGATAAACTATCTGGGTTGATGGCCATGTTTGGATGGGGCTTTGCTGCGAAACTTGGAAGGTAATTTTTTTTCCATTCAATTTGAATATTACAGTTGTTTTATTTTGAATGTGTTATTTTGATGGTCTTATTTTAATCTTTTTTATTTTATTTATTTTTTAGGTATGTACATCCACTGGTGAAGAGACAAAAAATTCCAGAAGACAAAGAGGAACAGAAGATTGCAGATGGTTTTGAGCTAGAGGTTGCAGCAGACGGTTTTGTTAAGGATCTCTCCAAGCATCTACAGAAGTATTTTCCAAATACTTACAGAAGCCTATGTGACTTATACAAGAATCCCACTGGACTTGGTAGGATGGCTGATAGTCCATTTTCAGGTATGGGAATTACTGAAAACTTTGCTAGTTTGCCACATCTTGACAAAGATTATGGATTTGATTTTATTAGTTGGTTTCTTAGCAAAAACCAGTATAGAGGTACTGGTTTGTGTGCAGGTGGAGAATTCTTAATGCCAGAGTATGGGATGTTCTTACAACCAAGGCATGGCACAATTTTTTGTTTCAAAGCTACTATTGTTTATCATGGAACAAGGAGGAATATTGGATATACACAAGTTGGTGCTTGTGTATATACCAAAATGAAGATAGTTAATGGAGCCAATAAGAGAAGCAAAGATATAGATTTAGAGTAAAATAATAGCTGTAGTAGTTGATATGGTACTTTATATTTTTATATCTTTATATTTTTATATCTATATATTTTACTATGTTATTTGTGAATCATCTTTAATATTATGTTTTTATTGGTTTTTTGTGATTGTTTAGTAATTTATGATTTCAATCAGTATAATGGAGAGAATATGATTTGATATTCAAAGGAAGTTGGAAACTTTTGGAGGCTTCTTTCATTGGTTTAGATGGTTAGTACTGAGTATCATCCCTCCATTATGTCTACATTGACCAAATAACATACTACCTAGCAATAACTATCTACAAGTATTTACTTCTCACCCCTAAGTTACCGCTGTGATCTCATGCTTGTCTGTAAAGCTACTTTGGTGGTTTAGTTTCATTGTCTCTCTATGATGAATGGTTTCTTGATTAGTAGTTTTGAATTGATTAATAGGTTTGAATTTAAGTTGGATTGTCTCTTTGCCTGTTTGTTCTCTTATTAGCTCACAGTCAATATTTGTGATATTTGTGATATTGCAATATTTGTGAGGTACTCGTTTGTTCTGAGAATATCTCAATATGAAGACAGGCCAGAGGTGCTTGAAGAAAATGTTGGCTGCATTGTAGAAGTAAGTGTATTAGGGATGTTTTCACTTGTCTAGTATTTTATTCTTTATTCCCACATTCATCAAAACAATATTAATTACGGAAGTATTGAAGTTTAATTGTGACTAAAGGTTCCTGCATTGGAAAACTATGCTTTACTCTAACCGGGCAAGGGATGTGGCTACTGCAGAGTGGAGCAGAGTGTATATGGACTGTTGAGAACAAGGGACATGGCTATGGCTCGCTTCAAGGAATATAACATCCCCGTCCAAATGGTAGAAATCATGTTTTCAATTAACCATTTTTGCTAGGGTGCGTGTATTCGCCCAAGAGTGTACCACTGCTGGTTATAAAATTCCTTTTGAATAAACTTTCGACTTTCTCGCTGAAAAAAGTTTGAGTGTACGACAATAGAATAGAACCAAACCTTGTTTCAAAATTTCAACTAACTAATCGAGACAACTGCGACCTTTTAAAATTTGTATGCGAATCACCTGGATAAGCTTGTCCACTAGATTATGTACAGTACACTAGATTGATCATGCATGAAACTAAAACAATTGTTTGGTAACCAGCACATCTGACAATCGATTGATATGTACATCCCAGAAATAGTGATGCTCTCTACAGTACTTATCCTTCCCAAGTCCAATGATCTTTCTGGAATGATCAAGCTAAATCGGGCAACATGCATCTCTCAAATTCTCAATCCCTGAACCTGAAGACCTTCACAAAAACTGCTAGTTTAAATGAGCTGGAATCTGATCCCATGAAGGAGAACCACACCAGTCTCTGATGCACATTCAATTAGACTAGCTACAATGTAAATGACCATTACAAAGAAGACTAAATTACAACTGAGATAAGAGCGATATTTGCAACATATTGAACTTATTTGATCAAGATCACTACTTGAAGCTAACACCTTTTCAAGAACCTAAAGCACTTCAAGTCTTAAGAAAGATGTCCGACCGTAAGGTCACGACCCTCACAAAGCTCGTAAATTCACTGAGCTCGTGCGACCAAAAAAATATTTATAAAAAAAAAGAACTCTCACCACTGTCATGAGCTGCTCTGATCGATCGAGTGGCGTACTACTTCATTAGGTCCTGATATTCAAATGCCTCACTTAAAATAAAACTGATGTGGAAAAGCATACTAATTATGAAAACGTTTGAGTGCATTTTTGGAAAGTTGGAAACTACTACTTTACTACATGATGAATGGATTCAACCTCTTTGAGACTCATTCTGTGAAACATTTAAACTTATTCACATGAATCATTTTATTCAAATCACCAAAGAACAAAAAATTTGAATTTCTATCTTATACAAGATTTAATAGAGAATTAAATAATCCCTAATCAAAAAATAAACATTATAATCAATTTTTTCAAATTGGAAGATTATACTTTTAAAACTTTTATTTAAGTGGGAATTGAGATTTAATTTTCAAAAAATCAAATAAGTGCTGGAAATTTATAATTAAAAGAGAAAAATATAATATAGAACTTGTGTAAAAATCCATAAAAAGGTTAGTGGAGATGGTGGGTAGGGTAGGGCAGGGTAGGGTGGGTTAGGGTCGGGGTAGGTGGAGAGGGGCCCATGGGTGAACGAAATCCGGCACTAGCACCACAGTGGCTGCCACGACAACTTCGCATTACATGGTTCCCCTTTCACATCTTGGGAACACCCATTTCTCACTTATATTCAAGGCTCTCCTAGGAGACCCATTCGATATGGGATATGGGCTTGCACCTATTCAAAAACCTGAATGCTTTGCCAATGTCCTCTCTTTGTTTTCGACAAAGCTATTGAAGGTAGGAATTGAGGATGGAGGCGGGGCTGAATTTTTTTATGCTTAGTGGTTGTGGATGTGTTGTATGCTGAGTGAGGGTGAGGCGGGGCTGAATTTTTTTATGCTTAGTGGTTGTGGATGTGTTGTATGTTGAGTGAGGGTTGTTGCATTGCATGGCCGAGGGGTTTGGAAATTCGAGCGATGGGAGAGTTGTGGGGGTGCTGGATGGATGGGGGAGTGAGCTTGCTGGAGCTTGGAGTCATATTCTTTATCTTTACAAACATTTCTTTATCTTTACATGAGTCAAATTCTTTATATTTACAAATATTTCTTTATCTTTACATGAGTCAAATTCTTTATCTTTACAAACATTTCTTTATATCCCATTATTGTCAAAGATGCTAAATTCTTCTTTAACACCTTTTCTTTTACCTTCAATGAAATTTATTTCCAATATTATTTTTTATTTCTCTTTAACCCCTAAAGGACAATCTGCCACATTTGGGCTTTTTTGGAATTTGGGCAGGTACCTATGAATGCAATATATATCAGGATTTTTTGAAATTTTTATTGAAGGTGGGCCGTTCGGAGATCTTCGTGTGGGTATTTTTATTTTTCAATTCCGACATCAGGATCAAAAGTTATGAAGGTTTAAGTGTCAAATGCTGCTCGTTGGGCAGCTACTGAATTGTTCTAAGCCACTATGAATGCAGCAAATTTTGCCCAAAACTGCCCAAAACTGCCAAAATCTGCCCAAAGACTAAACTTTGAAATTCCACCAAAAATTGAGATTTTGATATTTTTCAAAAATAAAAATTTCTATGTATAGAGAAGGCAGTAGAGCATGTTTCTGCCGTTAGGATTTTCAATCCAAAATGTTTTCATATGTTATTTTTATTGTCCAAAAACGGCCTTTGTTTGTGAATTTCAGTATACCCCATAGCGGAAAATGATTTTTTTGGCAACTTTCCACAACTTTTTTGAATATAATTTTCTTAGAACAATTAGCTAACTCAGTCTTCTTTGACGTGCATCAAAACCACCAAAATCCATAATGCAAAAAAATGGTTTTTTGGGCCTTCGAAGCTCTGCTGTCCCCTTTTTTTGCAGGGAAAAAAACTTGTTTTTCTACTTTGAATGTTATGATCTTGCAATTGGTGATGAATGAGTGTGTGAGATTTGGTGGATATGTAGATATAGAAGTTAGCTACAAGATCTTACGGTTAGATGTTCTAAAAAAGACCCCAAGTTTGCAAAATCCACCTTGCTTTGAAGAGGGGCTGTTTTGAGGCAGTTTTGATGAAAAATACCCTCAGAACTTTAGGGGTTAATCCCTCCATAATCTACTCACCATTGCATTATACCACCGTACGTGTTTTTTAATTTTCAGGAACTCACACTATTTCAAGTGGCCAATATAACGTGTAGTGGCCAATTTAATGAATATGGCGTTGAATGCTTATCAGCAACTTTACTCAAATGAATCACGTCTTTCGCAGTAGCCAAAGGTTGCCAAAAACGACCTTGGAAACAACTCGAAATGATAGAAACTCCTGCTTTCCAGTCATGAACATGTTAGTCTCCGTTCTGGCGGAGATATATGATATTTCTCTTAAGTCAAGGTTGACATTCAAGACCTCTGACACTGGCGGAGGTCAAGGATTTCCCCGACTAAGTGAAACTATATTCTAAACTACTTGTTTTATGATCAAGTGGTACGATGATCGCAGTTTGCATCCCCTTTATTAAGGCTGCTCGAAATTGGCAGTTTCTTATCAGTTGGGTTGAATCTTTCCACCGGAGTTTCACTAAGTTAGAACTTGCTCATAGTATTAGAAACATGATGCTTACCATATGGCTCTCTTTCTGTTCCTGTGTGCTGCTTCAGAGTCAGGAATAGAGAACTCAGGACTGATTAAGCTTTTCAGTACTTAGGCTAGTATTTAAGCGAAAAATTTCAACCTCAGCCAATGCTCTTACAGTTGGTTGCATTTATGGTGATGATGATGCTGTTGTCAGACATATTGCAGGTACCTTATCAGTTGAATTTCTGACTTGCGTAAGAAAGTCATTGCGCTCTAGGTTTGCAAGTTGCCTCCCTATTTCACCAGCTCGGCAAGTACTGCAATGTGATCCGGCAAGTACTGCAGTGTGATCCGGCAAGTACTGCAGTGCGATCCAGCTGGTACGTAGGAGGGTTGGTAGCGATGATGTTCAGGAGCTTTGAAGGAGTAAGGCTACACTGTATTTTCGCGGCGGGACAGGGAGAGGGAGTGGCGCCGGGAGAGAGATCGGGAGTTCCGCAGTGATAGACAGGTGCAAATGATGTCTGTTTTCTTTCCAAGTATCACGTCATGCCTTAGCATTATCGGTATAGATTTACATATACACAGTATAAGTCTACTTCGGTTAAACGCTGATAAGATTTCTGTTGCAATATTGGATCTTGAGCTAAGCTGGTATGTGACTGGTACTACTTATGCAAGCATACGCAGATCACAGCAACTTCTTAGCATTGCACGAAATATTCTAAAGAGAAGGATCGACATGCATAAAATTTGCTTGTTTCTGCTTCTGCTCTGCATTCCATTGGTAGGGTTTCCAACTGCGGTGGTTGGGGATGAAGGGAGCGACTTCTTGGATAAGAAAGAACAAGACGTTGAGAGGATAGTTAATCTCTCAATCACCAACGCCGAGCAACAGTGTGGTACGCTACAAACATGTCATCGCTCAGGCTTTTTAAATTTTTAAATTTTTTTTAATCATAGAACATAGACGCTCTTCATTATCATGACGACGTTTGCCTTAAGCTGTAATTGCTTTTAACATACCGAAGACGGATTGATTCTCGTTTTAAAGATGGCTGAATAAAATTCACTTGTAATCTGCAGAGTTGCTTGCAACTTGTAATAATCCTACAAATTGCTCGCATGACGCTTGTTCGATGGAAGATACGGGAGATTATCAGTGCAGGGATGTCAATAACAACAGATTCTGCTTTCTCTACGGAACCAACATGCCCTGCAAGAATATGAACCTTGATTATGGTCGGAGCTATGTCAGGTAGACGTGATGCAGCCCGGCGCCTTCGAGTCCTACACAATCGATGGATATTTTCTCCCTTTCGATACTTGGTTCTTGGCAATTGTAAAGTGTACTGAGCCTGTGGTATCTTATCTTACAATTTACGGGTGGTTCATTTGTAGAGCGGCGGCATCTACGAACGTGATCAATAGTGTGGATACAATGCTTGCTATTTGTTCCCAGAGGCCGCTGGAGCCCTTGTTCAAGAATTTGTCAATTGCGGCGCCTCTTCTTACACGGGCTTACTTTGCGGCAATGGATGGTTCTTTCAGAATCTATCCAGGAACAGTAAAAATTCTGAACTGCCTGTGTTAATCATTCCATCGCACGGTCGCATACCAGCTTAGCTCAAGAGTGACCTAGTGTACTTCTCAATAATGCCATTATTCGTCTCAACAGCAATCAGGATACTTTTTTTCGAGTGAATTTCAAGTGATTTTAGTGATTGCAGAAAATTATCATCATTAACCATTCTGATACAAGTCCGAAGTTGTTTATAAGAGAGAAACTAACATAGGCAAATGTACTTCAACATTGGGCAGCCTCAAGATGCAGATACCTGTAAAACATTTGATCCTCGGATCCGGCCATGGTTTCGGACGTCGACGTCCGTCGTGAAGATCCTTGTGGTGTTGATTGACCTCGGGGCATCCATGGGCAACAACCTACCTCCAGATCTCGGAGCTGGTACGATTCTTCAGGCAGCAAAAGACATGGCCAAAGAGTTGTTGAGGACGCTGAGTGCGACAGACTACGTGAACATTGTCATGTATGACAGTTCAAGAGTCATCCCTTTGTCTCCTTCAGCAGTAACTTTCTTAAAGCCTCTCACCGTCATATTCAATTGAGATTTCGGAGCTCAGTAGCGAGTGTTGGCTTCATGCTTCTCATTAGACATATTCTAGGATAACTTATCTAGGTTAGCCGTGTTTCTTTTTGAACCAGGTCTTTGTCAGCGGTACCGAGGCTACAGAGTTGGACTCTTTGAGAACGGAGCTGGATAAACAAACAGTGGAGGGTCAGAACAGACAGTCTAACCTTTCTGCTGCAATCTTGGCGGCCTTGCCAAATTTCGAGTCAAATACTAAGGCTGCCAAGGTATAACCTCGATTCTGCCACTCAAGAATTTCGTCCATGGCTTAAATCTAGAATTAGGATTCCATTGTGCATTTTATGAAGTACTCCTCTGTGTTGGATTTCAAAAGCAGAACATAGGGACCCCGTGTTTTAAATCAGAAAGTCTAAGTTGTTTCTTTAGGATTAGTGCACATATAACAAGCACACAGAATCTGCACACGGTATCTAGGATTAGGGCTTCGAACAACGACTCAACGTGATGCATTAATGGAAAACTGATAATACTAACTCGGTGCATGTTGCAGTTGATAGTTGTCATCACAGATGGCGTATTTGCAACCTTGGGTTCCAATGTAGCATTACCAACTGCAGAATTGTCAGATTCGGGGGTTAAAATTTTCATTTACAAACTGCGGCAGCCAAACGACAATAACATCTTCCTGATAAACAACACATTGATTCAGCAGCTCTGTGCTTTAGGAGGTCATTTTGAACCCATCTTGAAGAACCTGGAAAATCCCCTCTTAGCTTTCCAGAAATACTTCTCGTACTTGGCCAACCTAAATAGGGTCCTAACGAACGGACGGCCTCAGTACAGTTATATATATGAAGATATCGAAGGAATCGGTGGCAACATTACTACACTTTGTAAACCAGGTATTAGAGGTCGTTCAGTTTATGGCATTGTCCTCATGTTTATGGTCAATATCCTCGCCACCAAACGGCTGCATATATCATGAACGAAACTTGATCAGAAGGCGAATGTAGTGCTGTAACTCCATTGCATGGATCAAAGGCTGCTTGAAAATGTTCTGTAATTATGCTCAAACTGAACCTTTTAATGTGTGTAACAGTTTTCGTGCGGGGAGATCTCATAGGTGTTGCTGGCATTACCATTTACATCAACGGGCTTGGCAACATCACGAATCAAGTATATCAAGCATTGAGCAGCAGGACAACAGGGTACAGTCCTGTTGCACCAGATATTGCACTTAATGCCACCAATTGCAGCGTAGTGGTAAGTAATCATCTCAAATACAATGTTGCAATTGGCGTAAGATTCTATACATTCAGTTTGGTAATCTAAAGTTACTCTGGAATATGTGCTTGTTGTTTCCAGAATGGAACAATGAATTTCCTACCATGCGGAAGTGGCAGTGCACAAAATGGAGGTTTGTGCAAGAGAGCCGATCCTCCAAAAAGCACAATACAAGAACTGCTGTGTTGTGGGACATGTAGTGACAGGCCTCGAGTACATCCAGGCAGGTTGATTGCTGGTATTGTTACTGGGTCACTAGGACTGATTTTTGCTGTACTGGCCTGTATTTTTGTTTACTATAAGCGTAAGCGAAAGCATGAGGAAAGAGAACATTGGTTGGCAAATCTACAACCCCCCGTCAACGAACCCCGTACTGAACACCCTAGCGAGGAAGACTAGAAGATCGGCTGAAGGAGGATTACAAATAGATCAAGGAGGTTAGCAATTCTGAAAGAGCCAGTAGTGTTCCATTCATGATCATGATTCATGAATTAGGCTTTTAGCTAAAAGAGGATTCTTTTCATTTCGTATTTAATTTTACATCTTTAGGAAGACTGTCTGTACGCAATGGTGAAGCTCCCCTCTGAGCGGGGAGCGCTCCACCCATCATAACCTGCATCGTCAATCCGAACCTTAAAGTCACAACAATCCTGTACTTGTGCCGCGAAAAACCTACCTACTTCTGTTATCTTCATCAAGAATTTGTGATGTTTGCCTGGCGAGGAAGATTAAACAGTACCGAGTTAATTAACAACACTGATGCTGAGATCGGAAGTTGGAGCTCTGTACTTCGCAACATTCACGAGCACAGCTTCACTTTCACAATATACTCTGCAAGATAATACATGAGCAAAGTGAGTGCTCATTCACTAAATCTCAACCTCTTCTACAATACCCACATCGTTTGCAGAAGCCATGACGTTGTTTAGAGCTGAGTGAAAGGCGATACTTACCTTTGCTTTGTTTCAGGCCCAGACATGGCCCTCCGTAGCTCGTCTGCCACTCTGCACCCACTCGTCGTAGTTGCCAGAACCCCACTGCCAAAGTCTCCAAGCTGGTATTCACTCGCAATTCCTTGCACATCATCATCCTCAGCTTCTCTTCTGTCCCAAACTCTACCTGCCTTCGATTGATCCACTTCTCCTTGTCCGTGTACCCACAATCCCTTCCCCACTCATGCGTCAACAGCACATGCTTCAAGGTAGTGTTCAGTTCGAGCATGGAGGCCAGATGCCTCAAAATCACAACCAGACCATGAGTGGCGAAGTCCTGTTCCCGCCTCTCATCGAAATAGTGTGAGAGAAACAGATTGAGTGTAGAGACAGTGGTGTTCGGTTGACGACCAGACCGATCCGGGACGAATGGAGCGAGAAGCTCTCCCAGTCCGACACGGTCGCAGAAACAGCCGAACTCCTTCAAAGTATGGTTAACCTCGAGCGCTCTGCCAATCTCTGTACACATTCCCTCTTCTAAACATGTCTTAAAATCCGAGAAACGAAGCTCCAGCTTCTCTAGAGTTGTGTTGCAGCGCACCAGATTCGCTAAGGCGTCCTCGCAGCGCTCATCGGGGTCAGCAAAATCTAGTAAATGCAGCACCAGCTCCTTAAGACCCACATTGGCTTCGCTCGGTGAAGCAGTGGTTAACGGCGTCACCAGAATCTCCAGAGTCTCTCGGTCTAGTTTGAAGTCACCTGAAGCAAGTTGGATTGTAACCGATCTCAAAACAGAGTTCCGCGATAGATAGAGAGCGATACTCTTAGCAAGGACTCGGCTGTTCGTCGTACCCAGCGCCCAAGGATACACTATCACCGATCTCAAACGACGAAAATATGACGGCAATATATGCCGAGGACTTCTGAAATCGAAACTGGAGAGACTAGGACTGGTTTTGAGAAGAGAAAAGATTTCAAATATAAGATCCTCAAACCGTCGCACGAAATCCTCTCGGCGGAGAAGCCAAGCATCAGAAAAACGTAATTGCGCGTGCGTCCATGTGGGACAAGCGACTAATGTTCGAACGGCTTCCAAGAGATCTCCTGGTGCGATGCGAAAGATAGGACTCTTGTCTGAATCTAGACACTCCGACTCGACTGCTCGGCTGCGTCTCCTTGTCAACACGAGGTTGAATATATGCGAGCTTGCATAGTTATTGGTAAGGCTCATCTCCGAGGAGTAAAAGACTGGCTCCGAGTTGTAGTTACTGTTCACAAAAGCACTCAGACCTCGAAGAGACGCTGCTTCGGGCTCCCCGACCGCTTCCATGTTTGAATCCCCTCGGAACACAGAAACCCAGTTCCAGTGGTTTGTTGCCCACCGTGGCGATCCAATCGCTCATACCCAAGACAACAGCTCACGGCGAGCAAGAGCCGTAACGATGGATCATTGAAGCCCAGGTATGCACGCTTGAGCTTCACTGCCAAAGGAACAGTGGGTACTGTACCGACATGGATGGTCACAGGCGACAATCAAAGGTGGGTAGATTTGAAACTAGGCAAGAAGTTGCAGACATAAGTTATGTGATTAAACCACGAGTGGAGCAATAGACCAGTTTGGAAGAGTGAAGATCGCAAACTTGGAAAGAGAAAAAAATTTGGACCATTTCTCGATTTGTGCGTGTCATCCTTGCGCAGGGGCCATGCTAATCTTCTCTGTATCGTTCCAATTTTATCAGATGTCTCCGAAGAGACGGAAGAGAGGGTCGGATATAGAGCTAAGAAGCATGAGAGAACATGTCCGTCAATCCATATGGGTAAATAGGCCTTGCAAGTCATGCCTTGCGTCGCAACGATTTCCTGCCTTATCCAGTCTCAATATGTTCCTGCCACTGATAGTCATTCATCCCCAGGAGCCTTACAATCAAATGAGACATTCATGATTGATAGGAAGACATATATCTTGCACCATAGCGGAACATCTTGAGAGTAAGTTCCCATTCTGCAAATAGTTTGCATTAGAGGGATTCGACAGAAAGTGCGCATTAAAAACTGTACAGGTCTTTGTGTACGATGTGCACAATAACGCTGGCTTTGTGCACGATGGCTCCGTGTGGACGTGGCCATTGGAGTTTGTGCAGCTTTCGAAGACTTAGAAGAGTGGGAAATAATTTTATCCGTAGTTGTGAAGTACCTGAGAATTCAAGCTCCGCTATTTTTCTAGATGGAACTGCGGAGCCATTCCCTTCCCAAGCTATCCTTGTCTATGCTGAGTTGACGAGAGTGGTTCTAGATCTGCATCCGGAAACAGAACTTTCGTAACAGCAATCCAGCCTGCCTGAGAAGGATGGTTTGTGTCCCAGAAGAACGACTTGGCTGGATTTTTGCAGACTGTGAACATGGGTTTTCCATGGCGACCGAATTCTCCACAGCTCCGAGTGGCATTACCCGCGCCCAAGCAACAAGGCATCAAAGGCTCCGTGGATATTCCTGCACAAATCGAAGCTCCAAATGTAAGTTATCTGCAGCAATTCATCACATGCACATCTATTCATAAACTTTAATTTTTTTATTTTTAATAGAAGCAGAAAAAGAATCTGGTAAGCATTCCAGGATGCTAGGACTGGAAAATTAGGGATAGGCAAAGTATGACCAGTTACCGTATTTTGCCGGATCTCGGAGAACAGCAGTGAAGGCACTATAAAGATCTAGGATTCTGAAGGTGGCTTCAGGCAGCCGCTGTGTCAACTTGGCGACGGCTGCAACCAGAAGGTCGTTGTGTCCAACTGACATAATTGCATCAGTGTCCTCGCTGCATTCATTGAACTCAGGTCGTGTTGATGAAGGCAAGCATCCAATCGGCTGGATGTTGTTGATATAGAAAGTTTTGAACCCTAGTTTGTTTAGCCGCTCGAGCTGATAAACCATTTCACCGACCACTAATCTTTGGAACACAGGGATCCCCTGCAAAGAAAACAAAGGCTCAAGCTGCTCAATCAAGGATTCTTAGTCCAGAGGCGAAGGCCATCATAAACTTCCTCAGACATACTACAATTTCTCATCGACACAAGCATTTCCTCGACAGAATCCTCCATCGAGATATACATAATAATGGTAAGCTCAAGCCCTGAGAGGATTGGGTATGTCGGTTGAAACTTACCGAGACTGGGTTACCCTTCGCCAGATATGCACCGTAGTCATTTCCATGTATACCAACAAGAACCACCGAGTATTGAAGGAAAGCTTTCGGGTAAACTATGTCGATGAGGCTCTCAAGCTGGTCGATCTGACCACCTAAATTCAGCATTCCATATGGATTGAACACACCTGAGCCGCCGACTGCAAAATTCATGCCATGCTTGGGCGCATTTGGATCACTAAACCTTAATTCATATGCAATAGGAGACATCATTTGAAGGGCGTTTGCTGCAAAACAATTTCACACTAGGTCAGTCATCAAAAATTGATACAAAAGTTCGTTTGTCAATCGTTTGCACATTTCAAGCGAGAATCACGTACCGAAGACGTCTGCGAACACGCGCCCATCCGAAAACCGACCAGCAGGGGTGCCAGGATAGGTCACGCCATACGGTGCAAGCCATGGGCGATTGAAGACGGCGGACTTGTTATGGTTTCCAGTGTCTAGATACGAGTCGCCGAACACAAAGATTGCGTTCGGAGGTGCACCTGTTGCTGCATTTACATCGGTTCCCAGCCCTGCACAGAAGCACATCACCGCCCTTCTTAAGTAATACAGAGACAACAACAATTCACTCTCCTTTCCCCAACGATATCAGAACATAACACTGTAGAATGTTTGGATATCACAACAGCTGACCTAATATAGAATGGCCAGTTACATCCTGTCGAAAGCTCCATCAGATTCAAGCATTTCGTAGAAAGATATTCGAGAACGACTCAATATTCATTGCAAAAGAGTTGCAAATAGTCTCACAGGAGGGAAGAGAAAAGCTCACGACCCACGAATTCTACCAAATTGCAAAGTACTCATGCTGTGAAATTGACAGAACACGCCTCTAAGCCTTGAAGATCCAGCCTCAAATTCGACTCGTAAGTCCAGAAAATCGTATCGAGGTAGCTCGAATACCACAGCAAACATCAGATTCGATAGCGTACCATTCATAAATTCTTTCAGAATCAAGACCACCAAGCACAGACTGCGCCGTCGCCGACTGCGACACAAGAGACCCAAACACCGAACTTAGCAAGTCTTACCATGAGCAATCTGTGGAACAAAAGCAGTTGAACACAGAAGAGCGCAGACGACCACGCCGTTGAGCACCCTCCAGGTAGCTCTGGGGAGGGCGGCCATGGCGAGGCTCATCACCATGGTCGCCGCCTTCCAAACCGCTCCAAAAACCTCCGCTCAACAAGACCACTTGTGAGCTATCCTGCAACTGCAAACTGGAATCAACTCGTCCGAACCTCCATTAAGACGAACTATACCCGCTTGTGAGCTGCCGGCCACCTTCCCGACCATGCCTACCCTGGAACAAAAAGGTGTGAACTAGGAGCTAGCCTTCAAACCATGGCGTGTCGAGCAAGACGACCAGGACTCGTCTCCCAGGATCACAATCGAGACGCAAATTCCGTACTCACAACCACCTCGAGCACTCATTCAGCTCGGCAAAGCTTTTCTCTTCTTCAGACAACGTCGTATGCAAACATCTTGTCTGAGTTTATCTCTTAACTCTGCCGGAGATCAGGTTAAGGAAACACTGGAGCTTTCAAGCATCTAAGATCACAGCCCACATCGACTCGCATGTGCAGTGGTGAACCGCGAGAGGAGCATGATCGATTCGGCAAACTTAATCATGTGATCTCGTTGCGGAAGTGAAAATGGGTCTTACAGAAATGATGTCTTCGTGCACATAACATTGTTGAGAGAAGGAGATTATCAACATATCTGTGGCAGTGATCACTTGCAACATGTGGGTAACTTAGTCCACATCTCAGGATTGGCAGAATCAGTTGGACACGGATCTTATAGCCGGCATGCAGATGTGGAAGCGATGCGGTCATCGTCTCCGTGATTGCCAGGGTTTATCTTGGGATTCGGAATATGGGATCGTCTGCCAAGTTTGTGATGTCTTCTCAGTTGCAAGTCTCTGTGTGATTTCTAAATGATATTCCACCTGATTGTGGACTGCAGTCCGTTGTCTCGTCGGATTTTCACCGAGTAACTCTGCGTCATCCCGAGACGACGTCGAGCACAAGTGTGAGCTGATGTTGCAGAGAATCTTCACCTGGCGATAGCCTTCTCCTCTGAATCAGATGTGTGATATCAGGATATGGCTTCAGCCACTTGCATAGGCAGTGAAATGCGCTTCGGAAATGAGAGAAGCACGATGTTGGAATATCGCAGAACATGTTGGAGGATTTGAGGGAACATCTCGGTCTGATGCTTTCGATTCGCGTGTCGGAAATGTTGATCCAATGTGCGTTTCTCAGATGATACGTTATGCGAAACAGGCTCGTCCATTCGGCATTCATTTTGAAAACGAGGGCGTCACCTCGTCATCAGCAAACCATCATTTATTGGGCTCCGAAATAAAGCATTTCTCCAATTTCAGAAAGGCTGCTCGCTTTCGGATGGCGTTCCTCTGGCGACTGGGCATGGTGGCATGGCGTGTGGTCACGCTGCAAAATCACATTCCAAAGCTCCCCCAGATTCCAAAAGTACCGCGGCGGCGTGTGCCCTTCGTCTTCACGAGCTTTGGATGATGCAAGCCAGGAGGCACTGAACGCTCAGGCCGTAATCATTCACTAAAAACCGTAGCGCAGGAGAGTGGGGTGTGATGTCACAGTCTCGTACCGGAAATTCGTGCAGCGCTCTGCTTCACACGTCGGTGTGGATGGTGGGTCGCCTTGGCAGCTAAGATAGACCCGCCTTTTATTCCCAAGTCTCTCTTCATTCTGCGTCTCGCCAGGAACCATGGCAGCTTCTTCAGCCATGGCACGCTGTGCTCTCAGCAGCCGCGGTCTCTCGTCGATGGATTTCACTACCAAGGCTGCATCTGCAAATCCCTCTGCGCCTCGCTTCATTACCACACGTAAGAACCAGACTTTCCTCACTCCCACTTTCGTTACACGGCGTTCTCTCGCTCAAAGCCTCTGGGGCGTGTTGTAAGGTCGTTGCTCTGTGATTGAGTGTCGAGAGTCATGGGTCTGGATGTGTAATGTGGGGTCGCAAGAGGCTGCATTCTATGACGCTTTGAGTTGCATTTGCAATTTGATGAGGTTGCCGTGCGTTAGATTATTGTTACCATTCTTTGAGAATACTGAGTGTCAGATTGTGTTTAAGGATCGGCTTTCAGGAATTAGCAGCGCTGGAGTTGGTGATAGGGACTCACCTTAGATGTTTCGTTTTACAGGTTGCTCGTCCGAAGCGGGATCAGGTGACAAGAAACAGGAGATGATCGTCTCCGAGCCGTCACGGTTGGAGATAACGTCGGCTGTTTCGAGGAATGAAACTCGACTCATGAGTGTCGCTCCTATCCTGGCGCTTGCCGCTTTGCCTGGCGGTATGCTTCCTGCCCTGCATTGTTTAGACATTGCTTCTGCTGTGGATAAATAACCTAGGGTACCGTTTCATTCCAACATCCTGCGCCTACTAGTTTGAGTTGCAACTCACATCATCTCTTTCGCCTGTGCATTTGCAGCTGGAGCGATTACAGAGCTCTTCTCACCGTTCGGAGAGCTGGTCAGAACTTGGGACCTCCCGCAATGGTTGATACACTGGGGTCATCCTGGGAACATGGTACTGCTCCAGAGATTCTCAGAGTGATGTCCAATCTGAGCAAGAGTTTGAGCTCCATGTTGATGTTGGGCACTAGAATTCGTTGGGTTTAGTGTTCTTTCTTGACGTAGCGAGGGTTTTTCGTGCAGGCAGTCGTGTTGTTCGCAATGGGCGGGTATGGCTCTTATCTCGGCTGGCAGATTCGTCTTAGTCCCGATGGAACAGCCAAGGCCGCTGCAAAGGACCTTCATCCTAAGCTTCTAGCAGGCATGTTCTTCTTCTTCGCCGCTGGAGCAACTGGAGGTGTTACGTCTCTCATTACATCCGGAAAGCCAATCTTTGAGAGGTGAGATACCGCATCAGTGTGATAGCAAATTGAAAATTGTCAATCAATAGTGTAGCAATGTCATACATTCTTGAGCTAATTCTGTTTCTCTGCTTTAGCTTTGTAGTTCGTTGTGGAAACTAGAAGAGGTTAATGCCACTTTGATTTTATGTTAATCCGTTGAGTGCTCACCTAATCCTTGTCAGGAATCTGAGAAATGAGGAATTTATATATTTTTTCTTCTAGAGATCCTTTTGGCAGCATGAACATCGTCTGTTCGGTGTTTCATTCCTCTGTGTTTGCGGTCAAGCTTACTTTGCGGTTCCTTGTGGCAGCCCCCATGCAGTGACAGGTCTCTTGGGTCTATTCCTCCTGGGTATTCAAACCGCACTATCCAGCGCTTTTGAGGTATGTTTATAAAATAGCTCATAAAACAAAGAACAGTGTTGTCCATTTCTTCAATGTTTCAAATTTTGATATCACTAAAATTCGATTGTGGAATGCTCATGTGAATCCATGGATTCACAATGAGGGTTGCCGGATAATTTTTTGTGCTGAGAGCAACCTTCTTGTTTGTTTCTTCTTTCTTATGGTGCTTTGTCTTTGGCAGGCAAACCCAGGCTTGCGAAATGTGCATGCCATTTTTGGAACATCGATTATGGCATTGTTTCTTGTTCATGCAGTGTTTGGACTCCAGCTGGGTCTCAGTTATTAGATTTGTTAGTTGTAGGAAAGGTTAATACATTCTTTATTACATGCTCAACTTTTTGAGTTGAGATCAGAGTTAGATCTAGTTTATTGAGCAATCTTTTTCTTTCTTGGAGCAGAAGTTTGTTCATGCTTTTATTTTTATCTCAGTCTGCACACAAATGGATACTAATCAGAAAAGGTAGAGCTTCCATGTCCTGTAGTTACTATTTTCTGAGCATGACAAGGTTCTCTTGCATAGTTTACTGGTTCCTGGCATGTATCTTTCGTTCAAACAATATGTTCTCCATCCTTATTGATCATGTACGTGTCAACCTTGTTTCTGTCATACAGCCAGAGTTGCTACTGGTTTGTATGGAATTAAGCTGTTGTGCAATGATATTACGTTCTTGTCTAAAAATGAGATTAGACATTCAGGGTCCAGGCATTAAGTTTCACTTCGAGAAAATAGCCGGTTCAGTGAATTTGGTCGTGTAGCTGACACAATTTGTTCTCTCAACCAGCTTACGACACAACTTCAATCTGGCCACGTCTGTGCACTGTTCAGTTGTGTAATTTGCAAACAAGGTAAATGTTCTGAACACATTTGTCTCTGTTTTATGACATGTACAAATTCATATTACCCCAGTCTGCAGACCAGTTTCCATTAAGGAAAGCAGGGACCCATTCAGAAATTACACTCTATCTTTACAAAATGACCAAACATCACTGAGCTCAAGCGAGTGCACATCAAAAAAGACCTTTAATCAAGCTTTGAGAATTTCAAAACAATCACGTAACGTCTGCTGTAACAAACAATTCATATTTCATATGCACATATACAAATGCTTGGCAAGATCGCTTACAATTTCTCTAACCCAACGAATGGAACAGACCCCAAATCATCACAAATTCCAGCCTTCATTACTACCTCTAAACTTTACACCTCGCACAGCCATCATCGCCTTCACACAGGGTGCCGGTTTGTATTTCACTTCCCTCGGCCTTCATCACGCTTGACAATGTTTTCTACAACTCATCTGCAAGGCGCTGGTCAGATTCCGCAGCAGAGTCAAAGACGGGGAACTGGACGGAGCCCTGGCAGGGGTTGCGAATGGCAGTCGGGCACTTGATCAGCGTCTTGCCATCCTTGGCAACGCAGATGTACACCTGGTAGAGCTGCTTGTTTCCTTCGGGGTCTATGTTGCACTCGATCTGGGGAGCAAACCCGAGGAGGTTTGTGAACGCCTTGGAGATTTGCGAGATCGGGTAGAAGCTGTCGTCCGGGACGATGCCAGCTTCGGCAAGGGCGGCGGTGATGTCGTAGTCGTTGTAGAGATTGAGGGACGCTTCGAAGTACTGGTGTTGTGTGAATCCGGAGCAGGTGCCGTGCTTGGCCCACTCGTGATCCCAGAAGTCCTCATTGTCACCCGACATCCCCCTCTTGCATGCTAACGTCCCCCAGTTCTTGTTCAAGTTGTCGACCACGTCGTGGAGCTGCAATAAATTTTGCAAAATGAGACGTCGAAACTTAGTAATTCATCTGATCAGATCTATGCATTCTCTAACGTTATGTACTGAGTGGAATAGCGTGACTCATTGTGTAAGCATTGTATTGTGTTATAGGTACAATAGAATGAAGAGTACGAAACATAGTGCTCCTGTTATATCATATACGTTTCGGACAGTACCGACTTAGCTGATACTTTGCTCTAAGGTTTTGAATAATAATAAAGGGAAAGACAACCTCAGACTGTTGGGATGAGGTTAGAGAAGGGCATTGTACATAATGCTAAGTGCTCATGTTGACATAGAAACATTCCAGAACAATGGATTGGCAGATGAGAGTGGTTATAGACCATGTGCTAAGTGCTCTTGTTGAAGCA
This sequence comes from Ceratodon purpureus, assembly GCA_014871385.1. Lineage (NCBI taxonomy): Eukaryota > Viridiplantae > Streptophyta > Bryopsida > Pseudoditrichales > Ditrichaceae > Ceratodon > Ceratodon purpureus. Next base: position 16,286,132 of record CM026427.1, read on the forward strand.
TAACCATTACAGACTGAGACTATACTTGTTGGTTGATCAGAGGGCTCTAATTGGGCAGCAAGGTTTTCAGCTATGGCCAACATCTGACCCACCAATTACCAAAACAAAGAAACCTGTGCAGTCAAAAAACTAAACCTGCAATTCTGCCAGAAGCCAAATGTAAATTGAGAGAGTGATTGGGAGATCAATACCTCGCTAGAATCGAACTGCTCGTTGGTGCAAGTGTCTGGATACGAGCCATCGTTGCGGTTGGGCCACAGGCCGTGGATGCCGAAGTAAGGGCCAGGGTCGCCAGTCACGGGGAAGCAGCATTTCTTTCCTTTCGCATCGCAGTATGATCCGGGCCACTGCGAAAGCCACTCTAGCTCGTTCAAGATAAAAAATGACACAGCAAGTGCGCAATCGTCATGACGAGAGAAAGAGGCACTCCTAGGTTAGACTCTAGCAAGCTTGATTGATGCCGGTTTGAAGTCTGGAGGGTTTGCTGCGACGATCGACTCACCTGTTGTACAAAGAAGAAGTAGTCGAAGCTATTGTCCTTTTCTTTTCGAGCTCTCTCGACGAAAGAGTTGGAAGCCTCGACTTCTTGCTCGGCCTCTCCTTCCACAGCCACGAAGACCACCATCACCAACAAACCGAGAGCCAACACCTTCGACGCCATCTTGGTGAATGCTGTTGGTCACCACAGAGTTCACACCAACACTCAAAAAATCAGTTACAGGTACAAACAAAGACAAACAAAGAAAAACTATCAAAACCTACAATCTCTTTCGCAGTATCTAAGGCCTCCACAGGTTCAAACCTACACAAGCATAAGCGTATGCACAGTTTCAAGACTGCCACAGGATAGTACAACACGGCGTCGCGTTGCATTAACCATACTACAAAATGAAAAGCTAAACAGAAACTCTCTGTCATCGGTGAGCTGATCCGCCTAAACATCGAACTGCATGGAAACTCCAAATCCAGAGACAACAGCAACTTAATTCAACACTGCCCACCTGACTCGGTTTCCAGAAACTAATCGCTAACAAGCTAACCTTCAAGGGAGAGAAAGCATGAAACCAAACCTAACTCGGGAAGGTAGCTAGACTGAGAGCGACATCGGTGTGACATCCAACAATGAGCTTGAGTTGCGTTTTATAATCTCCTCTCCAGCAGTACGTTCGAGTCTCCAACGTCAATGGTGTTCAAGCACAAGACGAAACCAGGAGGACCAAAAACCAGATGACTTGGGATATTCCTTATGCCTACGCACGGCCACGTTTGCTTCTTCAATTAATGTCGGATTTGCATGTGAATCATCACACCCCAATTTCTGAGCAAATTTTCTTTCCAGAAAATGTGAAACGTGAGAAGCATGTGTCTGCAAATTGAACACTGACTGTGACAATTTAAGGTAGCATTGCCATGACTAAACTAATTGGGTACAGCTTCTGGATGTTGAATATTATACTTCGAGTTCCTGACATGGCTATGGCGTTGTGCAGTCGCAAGGAATGCTGAAGGACATCACGTGTCGTCCTAAACTGGTACATAATAAACGCTAGTACTGCAACTCTCATCGAACCATCATTTCGCACAACTGATCAGGTTTTGAGGTGTCAGTGTCGGAATTTCAGACACTGTAGACGTCCTAGAATCATGCCAATTCACGTGGCTCCCAGTTTCCGCTACATGACAGAGCCACGCGCACGGTAATCTTCAACACGAACGCACAATCTCGAGAGCAAGCCACCGTCCACGTCTCTTGTCGGGATTTTTTGGTTTTCGTTCATCGGCGAATGAACTCTGTGGCCATCAGAAAATTTGGGCATTTTCACACTCGCAGCGGAGAAATTTGTTGCCGTTGCGTCTTCTGCGAGTCTTTCCGGAAACAGAGCACCCTTGTCGTGATTCTACTCCACTGGGATCTTTCTGGCATCTGCAATGTTCCTGTGACACGCCACTCCTGATCATGATAACTTAGTTGTGCGATTGCTTTCCGGAGTCGAGAGACGGAAGGTGCAGATGGGTCGGTGGAGAATTATGTGTTAAGGAAGCTGTGAGGCGTGATCGGGTGGAGTGGGAGTTTGCCTACATTGCGAGCCGCTTCTCTTGTGATTTGGGTGCACTCGGATCATCTGGAAAGGAAGGATTTGCTGCCGCTTCGAGACACCGGCTGGTGAGTCTTATCTTCAATGTTTTGGAAGGGTGAGGTCGTGGCATTGTGCAGGGTTTGTAATTCGGGAAGGGGATGTGTTGATGTGCGCGATGGGGGTGTTTGTGTTTGGTTTAGTGGGAGAGGTTGTGAGATGTGGCTAGGTTTTGCTGGAGACCCACATTGGGTGCTGGCCGGCATTGTGGAATTCAGAGGCGTTGAGGTTATGAGAAGAGGCGAAGTCGAGTTGCATGTTCATGGATACTTCAGGGAATTCGTGCTTTGCGTGAGGAAGTTTGGAGGGTTTTGATGGGTGATCTGGTTTCGTGGGTTCATGGGTTTGAGAATTGCATAGCAGAGTTAGGTCTTGTGATGCGCTGACCAGGTGTGTCGTGTTGTGTAGTGCAGGAGCGATGGCCTCCAGAATGATAGTAGCGCTGCTTGCTTGGAGCATGATTTGCGGTGCAGCGGTGCAGGCCCATGATGACTTTGATTTCTTCTACTTCGTGCAACAGGTGGGTGTGTTATACCTCTCTCGTTGGAATTCACCTTGTCTTGAGCCGTTGTTTGTGTTTCAAATTGTTGATAGAGTCATGCATTTATATTGTAGGTGAATGCTGAGAAAACAGAGTAATGTGATTAACAGTTTTGGTGTCAGTTTTAGTTTTAGTTTGGACAGTCTTCTACTGTAAGACTCACAGTGTGAGTCGTCGTTGGTGGAAACAGTGGCCAGGTTCGTATTGCGATACAAGGCAGGGATGCTGCTTTTCAATTAGCAGCGATCCGAAGCCAGTTTTCGGCATTCACGGCCTCTGGCCCGACTACAATGACGGGTCATGGCCTTCTTTCTGCACCAAGGAGCCTTTTAACCCTAAAGTGGTACTTCAACGCTGCACTACTCTTCCATGGAATGACTTGCCTAGCAGAATAATCCCACACCATCGAATCTTCTGTTCTGCCAAGAGAATCTTAGAACCTCTAAATTAGGTGTGCCAAATTATGTGGCGCAGGGTGTTGCCTACAAGAAATCTTCAGCTTTGTTATCCCGTGGTGGTTTTGGAATTAGTTGAGGCAACCAGACTAAAGTTTGTTTTGACATGCAACTGCAGTTTTCGGATGTGATTGGCAAGATGGACGACGACTGGGGTTCACTCGCTTGCCCCTCAAGTGACAGTCACAGCTTCTGGAGGCATGAATGGACAAAGCATGGCACATGTTCGGGACTGGGCCAACATGGATACTTCGAGTCTGCAATCGATCTGTATGGCAAATATGACATCACAGCGGCTCTTGCGGATCATGGTAAAATGATCTTCACATCATTTTTGCAGCATTTCTTCTCTGCCGCGTACAAGGGTGGGCAAATGATCTCTGCCTGAAATGTATACGTCCGAATCTTGTTCCTGAATTCAGATTAATGTTTTGCAGGAATAGTGCCGGACGGCAAACACTATCAAATCGAGGCCATCCGCAAAGCAATTAGCACCGTGCTTGATGGCCATCTTCCAGGAGTGGACTGCAACAAGGACGGAAAGGGTAATAGACAGCTATACCAAGTTTACATCTGTGTTGCCAAGGATGGATCCACTCTGATAGAGTGCCCCGTCTTTCCTCGTAGTGAATGCAGGGGATCTGTAGAATTTCCAGTCTTCGATCCATCACAGAGTCATCACCGACATATTTCAAACTTTGGGGATGCCAATATGATGACGAGCGGTCTCTGAACTTGTCGATGCAGCGTGTGTTTGCGACGAATGCAAAGTCCGTCATTGGTTTCGTACTCATTGCATGTTGCAGCCTCGAACAGTGGTTAGGTTGAAGTGATTACATCCACTGGTGTATGGTTGGATCCATTGTTGTTACAAAATGTATTTTCCAATAAATATTGTAAAAAAATTGCTGTTCATCCGTTCCTACTTTTTTGCCGATTGAGTCAGATGTATAATATGCTGCGATGTAGAATTGTATTCTTAACACTCCACTTCGACATATTGTGTAGTCATGATCACATTTTTACATTTACACAATGCAGTACAAAGTCTTCACTAATCGAAGACAATGCTTTGAAGATTTCTTAACCATACGTGCACTAATGCTAGGAATCACGCCTTTCGTACTGCCCGGCCCTCAGACCAGAATAAACGCTCTAGAATCTACATAGTACATAGGTAACACCACATAAAAATAAGCGAATCTCTGGTTATTTCTGTCTCCAAGCCGCTAGATATCGAAAAGTCTACAATTCATCTCAAATATAAGTTGCTCCGTCGCAGTCGATTGATCATATCCACAACGAGCAACCGACAATGCGAGCAAGTTAACTTTGCCACGACGTATACACTGTACAGCTCTCCACTGTCTGTCGAATCCGTTCATTGTGACCTATTCGCAGAATGGGATTTTCACAATCAGGAGTTAGGATGTGCCTCTCCGTTGCAAGATGCCAACTTGCGGTATGACTTTGCACCAGTGACGTCTCATTTGATACCATAATTAGCAGGAACAAGATGGTGGCGACGCAACGCAGGGCTTGCAAGTTGCAGGACTCTTTCACCCACATGAAGTGACCAACTTATTCCATCATGCCTCTTGATCATCTGAGTCCAATCTGCCAATTCACTCGTGATTTCGTCACATGTCTGCTTCTAATTCCTACGGCTTGCTTCCGAGGTTTTCGCTTTGGTGCCACCAGTGGTCGTCGGTAAACAGAGCTCCGGCGCAGTCAACAGTGAACACCCTAACGCCAATGATCTATGGTGCCTTGCTCGCCGTGGGTTGCTAGCTTAGGTGCTTGCGATTTGCTCTTGATGTAGGGTTGCTGCCGGTAGCTGCTGTATCAGGGTGTGGGAGTCCTGGAGGGATTCGACGATGGACCGTGCTCTGGAGGAGTCTGACGCAAGGGGTCTTCGAGATCTTGAAGCTTTTGTCAACGTCAGTGAGCACAACTCGGTGCCATGCTTTTACTCCTGTACGATTCATACTCACCACACCCCAGCAACCTCGCGCGAATCGCTCCGTTTCCATGTCTCGTTGGCAAGGAGAGACAGTCTAGCAATCGAGTCGGATTGTCACAACTTGGACAAGAATCGTGCCAGCTATTCAGGTGTAGGAGCAGTAAATCTCTTGGAAGCCATTCGAATACTAGTCGCTTGTCCCACATTGACATACACGCAATATGTTGATTCACGTCTTTGGGCTTCCTCGTCAAAGAAATTCGACGTGCCACATAGGTTTAATGAGGATCTCATGTCTGAGGTCTTCTCTCTTCTGAAGTCGAGTCCTAGTCTCTCATGGTTTCATTTCTTTAACTCCGTAGGCTCAGATGTAAGCCTATATTGCAAGCATTTGCAGACGCTAGTCTGTGAGAATCCTCGTCTGGAAACGTTGACCGTGGTGAGTACAAGTGGTCCGAATCTCGTGGTCCTTGCAAAGGCCTTAGCTGTCTGCCTATCGCGGAACACTGTTTTGAACTCGTTTACGCTTAAAAATTTAGCAGATAATTACGAGTTGAGCCGAGAATCTCTGGAGATTCTGTTGAGTCCATTTACGAGTAGTTCACCCAGCGAAGCTAATGCAGATCTTAAAGAGCTGGCGCTGTATTCAGGATATGATCCATCGAAGTACTCCGACGTGGACGTGGACGTCATGGCGAATTTGGTATGCCGCAACACAACCCTAAAGAAGCTAGACCTTCATTTCTCGAAGTTTAGGTCATGTTTGAAGGACGGCAAGTCGTCATGGAGAGAGTTCTGCAGAGCGCTCGAGGTGAATCAGACTCTGGAGGAGTTGAGCTGTCCCTGCGAAGTTGCAGCAATGAGAGAGCTTCTTGTTCCGTTCGTTCTAGATCGCTATGGTCGTCAACCGAATACCACCCTCTCTACACTACGCCTATCTGTCTCAATTGAAGGCCATTGCCGACGGGTAGAGGTACTTGTGAATAATTTCGTCATCGTTTTGAGGGATCTCGCCTCCGCATTGCAACGAAACACTACCTTGAAGCACGTGCAATTTATTTTCCAGCGTAATATGTATGGGGATTACAAAAGGTATGACACGAAGTATTCCACCTACAAGGTTTTATGCCAGGCAGAACCTCAGATTCAAGAGATCCTGAGGATGATGATAGACAATGAGCTGAGAGTGAACACCAGCTTGGAGTCTCTTGAAGTGGGACACTGGTCTCTACTACGAGTGGGTACAGAGTGGCAGACGAGCTACCGAGGGCCATGCCTGAGAAAGGCCAAAGGTGAGCAGTGTCAGCTGATCTATAAAATGCAATCAAATCATGGCTTCTGCAGACGATGTTGGTCATGGAGTAGAGGTTGAATTGTAGCACTTGAATGGATACTGACATTGCAGAGTTACCTGTCTTGCAGAGTATTATGTGAAAGTGAAGGTGACCCCGTGAACGGTATGCAGCACAGCGCTCGGTTTTGGAGGCTAGCTCCAGTTTGGTATTCAGGCATCACAGATTCTCGATGAAACAAACACTGGAGCAGGTGGATATGTTCCGGCCTCCCAGTTGTTGAGGCTTTGAGGTTCGTTTTGCAGATAACTGCTCATCATTCTTTTTAGGATTGGTTAGAGGGATGGATTGCTTGTCTCACTCACCTCGAGAACCAAAGTATGTGGTGCAGGAGGTAACGTACACTGGAACCAGCACTTATATACAGGCTCCAGGGGTACCTGTATTTGCACCGCGCCTTGGTCATTGGCAGCTGCTCGTCCCAGTTTGATTTGACTTCTCACTACGTTTCATAGCATCGCAAGATTTGTCCGGTCCGCTTTGAGTGGCGATACCTTCTCTGAGTAAGCCTTGTTCTTAGAATATAGTTGCTGTTAGCAGAGAAGTAGTTACAGCATCAGTTCAATTGCTCTAGGCACATCCTTGCTAATAATTACAGTTTTGTTTCGAAGTATGTATCGAGCATCGTCTCATTGAACGTTGCAGCCTTGAGGTGGACTAGTGGTTAGCTTGAAGTGCATATTTCCGCAGCCTGCTGGATGGTGGGAAATGTTGTTATCATGTGCATTTCTCAAAGTAAATCATAGAAATTTGGTGCTTATGTGTAGGCTGAATTCAGAGCTCTTGTGGTATGATTGAAATGTAACACATGCATGCTGTGACGTTGAGTTGTTTTCATTGCACTCTAGTTTGATATATAGCATTTTGGTCATGTTGTTTGTGCATATATGATGGTGGATGTTTGATTCTATGCATGTTCTCCACGAATCACTGACTATGTTTCGCGGACTTGTGAATCACTTCTGAAGTGCCCCGGTGCTCGAATTCACTCTCTCGACATCTCACATATTCTTCGTCAAGTATGTGAGCTCATCTCTCGACATCTCACATACTCCTCCGCATTCACCATCCGCCATCAGCAAACTCTGCATTACTCTATAATCCTCTTCCGAGATTTGATCAAGAGCTTTCCAAACCATGCCTGGAGACCTGCCATTTCACTAATATGGGGTCATTGTCTTATCAGACCTGTCGAGACAATTGAAAAGTTTCGTGCAGCTTCGGATTTGTTGGGATTATTTTTGAAAGTTGAGTGTAATTATACTCCGGTGGAGCTTATTTCTGGCCCCACGCCACTAGATATCCAATAAGTCAACAATCCCTCTCAATATACTCTGACGCAATCGACTGATCATATCCACAACGAGCAACCGACAACTTAGCGAACAAGTTAACTTTGCCACGACGTGTACAGCTCTCCCCTGTCTGTCGAATCCGTCCATTGTGATCTATTCGCAGAATGGGATTTTCACAATTAATCAGGATGTGCCTCTCCGTTGCAAGATGCCAACATGCGGTATGTCTTTGCATCGATCACGTCTCATTCGATACCATTAGCAGCAGGAACAAGCCATGGACATCATCCAAGACGGTGGCCACGCAACGCAGGACTTGCAGGGCTCATTCACCCACATGATGAAGTGACCAACTGATTCCATTATGCCTCTTGATCGTCTGAGTCCAATCTGCGAATTCACTCGTGATTTCGTCACATGTCTGCTTCTTGCTGCGACTTGCTTCCCAGGTTTTTGCTTCGGTGCCACCAGTGGTCGGCGGTAAACGAAGCTCCGCAGTCAACACCCTAACGCCGATGATCCATGGTGCCTTGCTCGCCGTGGGTTGCTAGCTTAGGTGCTTGCGATTTGCTCTCAACGTTGGGCTGCTGCCGGTAGCTGGTGTAAGAGTCCAGGAGGGATTCGAAGATGGACTGTGCTCTGGACGAGTCTGACGCAAGGGATCTTGGACATCTTGGAGCATTTGTCAACGTCAGTGAGCACAACTCGGTGCCATGCTTTTACTCCTGTACGATTAGTATAGCCTCTTATAGCCAGCCTGCTTTCTATGTCTTGGTGTCAAGGAGAGCCAACGACTGGGGAGCGCATGAAGACTACTTCGTAAAAGCGGTAAATCTCGTGGAAGCCATTCGAATACTTGTGGCTTGTCCCACATTGACAGAAGTGCAATTTTCTTTTGGAGGTATGGCTCACTGGGAGGTCTGGAATAGCGTGCTACCTTGGTCTGAGAATCTCCTGTCTGAAGTCTTTACTCTTCTTAGATCTAGTCCAAGTCTCTCCTGTTTCCACTTCATAAACTCCCAAACAGTGCATTATGCAAACCTATATTGCAAGCATTTGCAGGCGCTAGTCTGTGAGAATCCTCGATTGGAAACGTTGACTGTGAGTGCACATGGTCCGATATTGGTCGTTGCAAAGGCCATAGCTGATTGCCTATCGCGGAACACTGTTTTGAAATCGTTTACGCTCCGGATTCCAACCCTTTCTAACGACCAGAAGCAACAATCTCTGGAGATTCTGTTGAGGCCATTCACGAGTAGTTCACCCAGCGAAGCCAATGCCAGTCTCAAAGAGCTGGCGCTCCATTTACAATATGCAGATGGGTACTGCGGGGACGCCATAGCGAATTTGGTGTGCCGCAACACAACCCTAAAGAAACTAGACCTTTTTTTCCCTAGGAACTTCTACTCATGGAGAGAGTTAAGGGCTCTGGCCTCCGCATTACAATCGAACACTACCTTGAAGCACGTGCAGTGTATTAACGGGTTGGATGGGTATGGGAATTACACACGGGACGACGCGAAGAAGGTCACCGACAAGAATTTATGGCAGGAAGAATTTCAAATTCAAGAGATCCTGAGGACGATGATCGACAATGAGTTGCGAATAAACACCCGCTTGGAGTCTTTTGTAGTGGGACACTGGACTCTACTACGAGTGGGTACAGAGTGGCGAACAAGCTACCGAGGGCCATGCCTGAGAGAGCAGATCAAAGGTGAGCACTGTCAGTTCTATACAATGCAATCTAATCCTGGCTTCTGCAGACGATGTTGGTCATGGAGTAGAGGTTGAATTGTAGTGAATGGTTACTGACATTGCACCGTCACTTGTCTTGCAGAGTATAATGTGAAAGTGAAGATGATCCCCTGAACGGAACGCTCGGTTTTTGAGCCTAGCTCTAGTCTGGTATTCAGACATTTGTCCCCCACTTGCCAACAAATTGGTGGAATTATTTCTGAAAGACGATTGTAATTATACTCTGGTGGAGAATGTTCTAAGTTGTGCTGTGTTTGTAAATAGTGTCGGAATTCTTCGACGGTGGTTGAAATCATTCATTCTTGTCGGCGGATATAGGATTTGGAGGCTCTGTCTCTTCTCTTTCTGTTATAAAACCAGCACTTCCTGTAGTTCCCGAAGCATGAGTTGTGTGGCTTTCCTTCGCTTCTCTTACGATATGTTGTGTGTAGGGGATCCTTTTCATATCTTCTGTGTTGTGGGGTTTTGCGGATGCCGTTTCTGAGTATGTTACTTGGCTTTGTGTTTATGGTTTGCTTTGAGCATTGGTGTTTGATTTTTCTTGAGCTGTGCGGGAATGAGGACTTCAATTAGATGTGCAAGATGGGTTTTCCATCGGTGTCTAATTATACTTTGTGACATTTTCGCATTGTGGGAGTTGAGAGCTCATATGAAGCAAGCTTCTGATTACGCATTAAAGACATTCTCATGATCTCTCGCTCTGTCTTTCGTTCACATGTTTTTGCAGAATGTATGTGGTCATTGAATGTGTTTCGTGCTATATAACTTCAACAATCCAACGTACTGAGTGCCGAAGGCATGACAGACTACCGAACAAAGACAGGCAATTGAACACAGACAATAACAAGTTAGTTCTGCCAAGACGTGTACAGCTATCGACCGTGTGACGAATCCATCCACTGTGACCTATTTGGTGGTTGGAATTTTCACAATCAGGATGTGCCTCTCCGTTGCAAGATGCTAACATGCGGTATGTCTTTGCATCGATTACGTGCCATTTGAAACATAAGCAGCAGGAACAAGTCAAGGACATCAAGCAAGTTGGTGTGACGCAAGGCAGGACTTGCAGGGCACATTCACCCACATGAATTGACCAACTTATTCCATCATGTGCCTCTTGATCGTCTTAGTCCAATCTGCCGATTCCCTGGTAATTTCGCCATATGTCTGCGACTTCCTGCGGCCAGCTTCCCAGATTTTCGCTTTGGTGCTACCAGTGACATACGAATGTCGGCACAGTACTGTACAGTACGGAACCCAGTGCAGCTTCAGCGGTAAACAAAGCTCCGCAATCAACACCCTAACGCCAATGATCCATGGTGCCTTGCTCGCTGTGCTTTGCTAGGTTGGGTGCTTGCGATTTGCTCTCCACGTAGGGTTGCTGCCGGTAGCTGCTGTAGGAGTCCAGGAGGGATTCGAAGATGGACTGTGCTCTGGACGACTCTGACGCAAAGGCTCTTGGAGATCTTGGAGCATTTGTCAACGTCCGTGAGCACAACTCGGTGCCATGCTTTTACTCCTGTGAGATTAATACCCCTTCCTTTAGAACCGCTCGTGAACTGCTCTATTTTAATGTCTCGATCGTAAGGAGACGCAATCTAGCAATCGAGTCGGAGTGTCACAATTTGGACGAGTGTACCATCTTTCTTGTAGAAGCAGTAAATATCTTGAAAGCCATTCGAATACTAGTCGCTTGTCCGACATTGACAGACGCGCGATTTTCTCATTACCGATGGGGGGCTTTCTCGCTAGAGATTAACGTGCTACCTGAGTTTGAGGATCTCATGTCAGAAGTCTTTTCTCTTCTCAAGTCTAGTCCGAGTCTCTCATGTTTTCAATTCTGTAACTCCCTAGCAGATGCAAGCCTGTATTGCAAGCATTTGCGGACGCTAGTCTGTGAGAATCCTCGTCTGGAAACGTTGTGGGTGAGTGCAAGTGGTCCGAATTTCGTGGTCCTCGCAAAGGCCATAGCTGTCTGCCTATCGCGGAACACAGTTTTGAAATCGTTTATGCTGCCGATTCCAACCCTTTTTTCCGAGCTGAACCGAGAAGCTCTGGAGATTCTGTTGAGGCCATTAACGAGTAGTTCACCCAGCGAAGCGAATGCACATCTCAAAGAGCTGGCGCTCTATTTACAACATCCAGGTGGGTACGGCGTGGACGTCATAGCGAATTTGTTGTGCCGCAACACAACTCTAAAGAAGCTAGACCTTCGTTTCTCCAAGTCTAGGTCGGGTTTCGAGGACGGCAAGTCGTCATGGAGAGAGTTCTGCAGAGCGCTCGAGGTGAATCAGACTCTGGAGGAGTTGAGCTGTCCCTGCGAAGTTGCAGCACTGGGAGATCTTCTTGTTCCGTTCGTTCCAGATCGCTATGGTCGTCAACCGAATACCACTCTTTCTACACTACGTGTGTTTGTCTCAAACAAAGTCCATGGCCGACGGGTAGAGGTACTTGTGTATAATGTCGTCGACGTTTTGAGGGATCTCGCCTCCGCATTGCAACGGAACACTACCTTGAAGCACGTGCAGTGTATTAACGAGTGTATTACGGATGAAGATTTCAAATGGTTATACATTAAATGGTATGACACGAAGTGTATCATCAACAAGAATTTATGGCAGGGAGAATTTCAGATTCAAGAGATCCTGAGGACGATGATCGACAATGAGTTGCGAATAAACACCAGCTTGGAGTCTTTTGCAGTGGGACACTGGACTCTACTACGAGTGGGTACAGAGTGGCAAACAAGCTACCGAGGGCCATGCCTAAGAGAGCAGACCAGAGGTGAGCACTGTCAGCTCTATACAATGCAATCTAATCATGGCTTCTGCAGACGATGTTGGTGCTGGAGTAGAGGTTGAATTGTAGTGAATGGGTACTGATATTGCACCGTCACAGTTTGTCTTGCAGAGTATAATGTGAAAGTGAAGATGGCCCCGTGAAAGGGACGCTCGGTTTTTAAGCCTAGCTCCGGTCTGGTATTCAGACATTTGTCCCCCACTTGCCAACAAATGGGTGGAATCAATTCTGAAAGTCGATTGTAATTATACTCTGGTGGAGAATGTTGTTAGTGCTGTGTTTGTAAATAGTGACGTCGGAGTTCATCGATGGTGGTTGAAATCATTCATTCTTGTCGGCGGATATAGGATTTGGAGGCTCTGTCTCTTCTCTTTCTGTTATAAAACCAGCACTTCCTGTAGTTCCCGAAGCATGAGTTGTGTGGCTCTCTTACGATATGTTGTGTGTAGGGGATCCTGTTCATAGTCGTTGGTGTTGTGGGGTTTTGCGGATGCCGTTTCTGAGTATGTTACTTGGCTTTGTGTTTATGGTTTGCTTTGAGCATTGGTGTTTTGTTTTTCTTGAGCTGTGCGGGAATGAGGACTTGAATTAGATGAGTGAAATGGGTTTTCCATCGGTGGCCTTAACCAGTTGAGGCATAATCCACTCTTAACTGACCTGCTAATGTCTAGTTATCCTTAGATTGTCATACATTGTGGGTGTTGAGAGCTCATATGAGAATGAAAGTTTTCCTTCTTAATGAAGCAAGCTTCTGATTACTCATTAAAGACATTCTGCTTACAACTCATGCTTTACAACTCATGATTCGGAAACGCCAGGAAGTGTTTATTAACTTTCTTTTAGCGTAATCTAGTTCTGGATGTGATGATCGCAATTGGTCCGTGTTTCTGAGCGGCTTTCCAGCTATCTGAAGTAATACCAGCGAGTGTTGCCTTCTGATCCATTGGTCTAGTGATCGATGGGAGCTATGATTTGTTTTTGCAGCTGTTTCAAGTGCTGTAAGAGGTGAAATTGGGCCCAAGCTAGATAGGACTCGTCACTTTAGCAAATCGCATTTCACTGCTTTTTGGTCATTTTTGGGAGGGAGGCAAGAATGGGAAAAGAAGCCCATGAAAGAATGAAATACTAACACATCGATTGTCCAACTGCAGTGACAGAAATATGGCAGATAGAAACATACACAAATAAAATCGTCTAGTGTATTCTAATAATATGGCTTTTACAGTACTTCTTAAGTTTTGGAGGGCATGTTGAAAGGAATGTCTACGGACGAGTTAATAGTTTAAGTACTGGTTTAATGGTCAGGGAGCTTACCGGTTTGATAGGTGTCGATAGCTAAACAGTTTTGCTCATTTTAACGCAAGGAATAATGATGATGTTCAGACTTGGGAACAAGATAATCATTGATTTTGAATACTTTCGCGCACTAGCGTAGCTGCAAGCGAACAATACAGAAACTGTCTGCCGATAAATTATGTACAGAACCTAATCTCTGGTACTACTCTGAAGCTTATCACTCAACAGTGATAAGCTGTGGTGCTCTGTATACTAAGCTACAACCACTTTGTCCATATATAACTCAGGCTTAGCGCTTTTGGAAGTTGAGTTTCTTGATTGCGAGAATGAAAATTCCGGCAAAGAAAACGGTCCACACAAGCAGCCCAAAGGCAGTAAACTTGAGAAAGCTTCGGTCAAATCCGAAGTGGTCCTTGATATACTCATTCATTATCCTCGTCTCTCCACCAGTGCCGGTTATTGTAATTAGTGAGGTGACATCGCCAAACTGAGAGTTGACAAGGCCGCTGAAGATCCAAGACAGGGGACATATCCAGTAGTACCAGATCCACCACGGCGGAATTTTCTGCAGTTGATTCAAAACCAGGAATCAATACCAGTAACAAAATAGATGAGGAAAAGTAGCTGGCGTTATGTCATATAACAGCTTCTACACACAAGATGTTGGGATACATAGGGAAAAATTTGGGAATGGAGCAAAACAAAGGTTGGGGGATAGGACTTACGGGTTTGACGATCAAGAAGCCGGAGAAAAGATTGAAGAGAGCGAAGAAAAATGAAGCAGAGATGGTTGCAAGAGTGGCATTCGGAGTGAGAGCCACCATCATCATGCCATAGTATGTGAAAGCAAGGACGCCCATGAAAACAATGTATAGAAACCAGAAGAACTTGGCAACACTCCATTCAAACCCAATCATGGAGTAAGTGATACATGCGTAGACGAGCACTTGTACAAACACGTAGGGGATCTCTACGAGCATCTGCTTGCAACAATTACCAAGAATTCAATTAGTCGCAAAGAAAATAAATGCTGATAATTTAGAGAAGTTGAACTTAACATACTTCAGTACTGATTGAGGTGTAAGTGATTGAGGTTGTAAGTAATTTGCTTGCCTGTCCTAAGGCGTATGGCATGGCAGAGTACAGCCCAGCTGCCTTCTCTCTGTAAAAGACAGTGCGCTCAATGCTAACCACAGGTTGCACGGCACCGCAATTGTTGAAGCTTAAGAAAATGGTAGTGCCGTAGAGTGCGCCCATTACCGTTACCAAGTCTAATGAAGTAGCCCTGCAAAAGAAAATTCAGACCAGCATATGCAGATGTGATTAATTAAAGCAATGTCTCAGTTTGAGTCTGAAGGCTGCAATCTAATTCGAAACGAGTAGCTGAAAACTAGAGGATTTTGTGAGATTCAAATGAGGGTGAAATTAACCTTTTCATTCCGACTTGGTAGAACAAGCTGCCAAAAATTACGGCAACGCAGAGTGTGAAGCTCATGCGGCACAAGTTGTAATCCGGGCTGCGCCAGTAAGTAATGTTCATTTTCCATAAGATGGTCCTGAGCTGGTTGAAATGGTTTTGAGCGAACTGTGTTGGGAAGTACAAATCTTGGGTGCCTGGTTGCGGGATTTTCAGGTCGTCCACTAGTTTCTTGTTGCTCCTGTAAATCCACCCAGTTCCACATCACCTCATGTACCTTCTCTATGAAATCATTAGGATCAAATATTAATTTCTGTAAAGATGTTGCAGGTTGGTTGAAGGGCTGGCTCTTACTGGTAAAGCTCAGATTTCGTGTAAAGGTCAGCAAAGTCGACTCCAAGTTGATTCTCAACGTTGCCTGTTGTTGCTTCTAACATCCAAGTTGCTGGGTTGTCTCCGTCCTTGTACTTAGGAACCCCAGGTATAGCCTGCCAGCAAATGACACCCTAGTGTAAATTCTCTAAAATATGCTCCTAGACCATCATACTTGACTACATTGTGTCTCAGTCAAAGAAGAATTACACCAAGCCTCATGACATACCTGGAAGTACTCAATGAGCTTGTCAGAATTGTGCCCTAAGGGTCCATTATAGATGACCCGTCCTCCACGCTTCAGAAGCAACAACTGCACATATGTACACAGAAGTCGGTTTAGTCTCGAACTATTTTCAATTTTCCGATTAGTTCAATTAACATCCAAGAAAGAGCTCGTTTAAAAAACATTCATGTTGATGCATACCTCATCGAATGCTTCGAAGATGTCAATGCTGGGTTGATGAATGGTGCACACAACAGTCCTGCCTGTATCCACTGTGTTACGAACAGTACGCATCACAATGGCAGCTGCTCGAGCATCAAGGCCACTAGTGGGCTCATCCATAAAAATAATGGATGGATTGGCAACAAGCTCCACCGCTATAGTGAGACGCTTCCTCTGCTCTGTAGAGAGTCCAGTAATACCAGGCAACCCCACCAATGCATGTTCTATGGGATTCAACTCTACGAGATCCATAACTTGATCCACAAATTTCTGCACACAAAATCATAAGCAGAGAGATAAGGCTCTGTCACTCTCTAACATTGAAAAGCATTTTGACAGGAAAAATTTCACATATAAGTACACATGATGTTTTGAAGCTTGGCTTGCACATACCCATTTGTCTTCATCAGCGATGTCAGGTGAGAGACGAAGCCAAGCAGAGTAGACTAGTGACTCTCGCACATCGAGTTGAGGCGAATGGATATCATTCTGCTCGCAGTAGCCTGCAATCCTGGCAAACGTCTCTTGAACTTTTGGGTACCCTGAGATTCTAATATCACCTTCGATATATCCACCAGTCTTTCGTCCAGCCAACACATCCATGAGAGTCGTCTTCCCCGCTCCGCTTACACCCACCAAGGCTGTCAGCACACCGGGTCTGAAGGAGCCTGTGATATTGTTGAGCAGCTTCAGCTTTGTTTCTGTTACGCCTTCATGTTTCATTTCCTGCAGTAAGAAAGAATTGGCCAATTCGTGTCAGCAAAGAATTAAGTATTCATATAAGGAATTGTTTGGATAAATATTTGAGATTGGGAAAATGTGCTTACAGCAGGCATATCGACATAGTAACTGATATCATCGAAGGAGATTGTCAAGGGCTCGAAAGGAAGAACCATGCCCTTGGCCTCCGTGGGCACAATTACATGCCTGTTGCCACCTGATTTACTTGATCGCTGGCGTTTGCTCAATTGAACTTCCAAATTTTGCGAGGAAGTCTTTTGTGGTTGCACGGATGATCTTCGTGACGAGGAACGGTGCTTTCGGGACACAGGTGCATCGATAATTTGTCCTAGTTTGGCTGCTTCCTTCAATGCAAGGTCCTCCTCGGTCAAGACTGCTTGAGGCGATCCCACAGCTGCCATGACCACAGACTCATCAACATACTTGCTCCACCAACAAAAGGTTATTTAAAAATTCCTCACAAATAGCAATCAAATTACCACACCTCCTGTTGATCATACAAGAAAGTCATATCTTAAAATTGATTTCATAGGTATGAAATTTTACCAGGCATGTAGCCAAGCGCAAGAGTGAAGCCAATGTTGTAAAATATCACCATCACGAAAAGACCAGCCAAACCGATCCAATACCAATAATCATGTGGATGAATGCCTTGGTTCACCAAAGCGGTCACCCCCACAGTCGAGTTGCTGCCAGGAGCTGGCTGTTATTCAAACGCACGAACAAAATATTTAGCATCCAATTGCTACGGATCCAGCAGTAAACAGATTGAGATGAACTGTAGGTACGCCTTTTAGAAGTCATGTACTCTTTATACAAAGCCCAATAACAAAGTGGGTTCAAGAATCATTCTACTTACGTGTTGCCAACGTTCACCGAAAAGCTCATTCACACTGATAGCCTGGTCAGCATAGGTCATGGGAGAGATCCAGTAGGCCCAGATCCACCACGCAGGGATGGCTGGACGACGAAGGAGGAAGCCACCGCACATAAACATGATGAGAATGATGACAAAGCCGAACGTTTGGGCCAGGATCATGGTGCGGCACAAGCCACCAAAGAAGCGAAACATGCCACCAGCCATTTGCTCCACCATGAAGAGTAGCAGCATTTGCTTGAAAAACCGGCTCGCTTCGGGAGAGTATCCTGTCACGTAGTATGTCATGCTCACCCACACTACAGACTCCAGTATTGAGCCTGGGATGCTGAGAACAAGGGCTGCAATGGAGTAGGACCAAGCAGGAAAGAACTTAAGATCTCGTTGTTTGATGATGACTGGGAGGCGCTCAATCGTCATAGCGAGCTCTCCAAAGCCACCAAACATGATGGACATCACTGCATAGAATCCCGCACTCAAGTACACCGTGGCATCTTCTACCGTCTCGTGACCTAATCTGGTCCGGAAAAAAACAGTCATCGAAATGAACGCTGCAATAGTAACCTGCAACGATATGCCAAAGAAATTGAAGTTAAAACAAATGTCTATCTTTGAGGACAATATGCTAGAGAGTCTAATGAATCAGGCAGACATAAATCAATGACCCTTGGCAGAGTCTTTATTCCTCGGAGAGTCGAATTTAGCAAAACCATACCTGCATAGTTTTGAAGATTGTAATGATAGCGTTCCGTTTGTAGAGGACCCATTCCTTAGCGAAATTGGCCTTGAAAAGCTCGGTTCTGGACACTGCATATGTTTTTTTGGCCAGTGCAGCTTGATGACTTTTCTCTTTGGGAAATGGCACGGACAGCTCCTCCTGCATTGTGACGCCAACATGGAATTTCTTGAAGAGTTCTGAAAACTCTCGGACAGAAATGTAGCGGTATGGGCGTTGAGTGTTAGCCCAATACTGCTCCTGATCCTTGGGCGAAGTCACCTGTGTTCAAATAGTCATGGATTTCATGAGTCCCAAATAAACTTAATTTGAAGCGATATGTTTAGAATATGCAGTCAATAGTGAAAAATAGTTGAGCTCATACCTCTTGCAAAAAATCGGCAATGCCCTTCCGCTCAGGGCACTTAAAGCCACAGGACTCGAAAAAACTCATGACATGCTCACGGGGTCCATGGTACACGCACTGCCCCTCAGACAGAAGAAGGATATCGTCAAAGAGGTTGAAGGTTTCAGGAGCTGGCTGGAGAAGGGAGATCAGCACGGTACTATCCATCGAATGTGTGAACTGACTCAATGTCTTCACAATGGAAAACGTGGTTGAGCTGTCCAGCCCTGTGGAAATGTCGTCCATGAAGAGTGCTGTGCTTGGCCCAACAATCATCTCACCTGCTCACGAACAAAACAATTGAGTTAATATACTTCAATTCACCTCAGTCCTTGGCAACGATGTATTCCTAACATGAGCAATCGGTTTGGAAATCAGTACTATGGAGAATGACAGCCCTTACCTGTTGTTACTCGCTTCTTCTGGCCACCTGAAATTCCACGGGTCATTTCGTCTCCAACCATTATGTCCGCACACACATCCAATCCCAGCATCTACATCCAACATTGAGCAGCACCACAGGTAAGGATTAATACTTGCGGTGAATGTGGTGCCCAAATGGCATAAGTTCATCCTGGAATAAGTATTAGAAACAAAATATGAAAGAAAGGATAATGTGCAGCTCTACACACTCACCCTCAAAGTGTACTCCGTCCCAATGCTCTGCTGATGTCCTGAGAATGCTGTCATCTGTACAAGAGAACATGAAGCTCCGAAGTCAGCAGAGGTGCAATAGTATTTCTACAAGAGCTTCTCAATTAATATAAATCAAGAGTTGCCAAAAGACTAGAATTCGAGGAGCGTTGTGAAAGAGGGTGGTTGCAGGATAGGCAAGTGAGCCCACCTTCATAAACGCATCTACATCTGGTTCAGGATAAATTCCAGCCTCCTTCTCCCTCCGAGTGATCTCCTCCAATAGCTCTGTTCGAGAATATTCACAGCTAAAGATTAATGCACAAATCTTCTAAAAAGAAACACGAATCTGTTCAAGAAACTGGGAAAGGAAAGAAGCCCTGAGAGCCGTGGTCTAAAACTCAAAACTGAACTGTGAAGATCAAGCAAAAAATAACAATTGAAGTACGCCAAACTCACCATATCGAGTACCAGTACCCTGGCATTTTGCAGAAAAATCCAGTGTTTCACGAACGGTCATTTGGCCAACATGAAGGTCTCTCTGGCTAATGAAGGCTGCCGTCCTCTGCGGCACGAACTCATCATGGGTGTGGCCATTGAGCGTCACCTTCCCCTTCACACGCAAGCTCTTGGCAAGCCTTCCTGCCAGAGCCAAGAGGAGCGTCGTCTTCCCAGAACCGGGAGGACCCAGCAACAGAGTCATCCTATGCCACCACCATAGCCCCATCTATTGTGTCAAGCTAGGTTTCCAAGCTCACTACTTCATCTCTGAATGCAAAAACAAACATTACAGCAATTCTGCTTATCCATTCTTTGAAAGAGTACTTGGTACACAGAATTTTGCGCAATTGACGTGTAATTTCACACCTGCCAGGCTTTATCACGCCGCTGATATTCTCCAGAATGGATAGCTTGGCCTTCTTGGTGACGAAGAGATGGAGAGCATCCAGAGCAGCCTGCAATGCGAAGCAGGATACAGCCAACAAAATTACACTTTTGAGTGACAAAAATATCACCGATCTAACAAACAAGCACGCTCACAAGAATCAGTCTCTTCCGGCAAAACATTTGCATGATGCAGAGCAGCAAGTGAAATACCTCAATGACATTCCGGAGTGTGTTCCAGTTCGATGGCAGAGCACGGTCGCCAACATAACAATCCGCCTCGATTGAAAGATTCTCATAGCGCACCTCGATCGTGGGCAGCTCAATCCCAACTCTGCAAACACAAATTGACCCATGTCAAGACACAGCAATGAAAGCATAACAAGAGAAGCACACTTTGGTTGCGCGAAATATAAACCAGCAGCATAGCTATGGAGCCAAAACAGAAAACTACGAAATGAACAGAGAGCCAT
Organism: Ceratodon purpureus; assembly: GCA_014871385.1. Lineage (NCBI taxonomy): Eukaryota > Viridiplantae > Streptophyta > Bryopsida > Pseudoditrichales > Ditrichaceae > Ceratodon > Ceratodon purpureus. The sequence continues at coordinate 16,306,690 of CM026427.1, forward strand.
AGCTGAAATCTGTTGATAGAAAACTTGTTCGACTTACATCTTGACGATGAATTTCAACCATAACCAACAACAGAGTGACCAATCTTTCTTAAAAAAATCTTTGAAATTTCATTTTTCAGGTTCTGTATGTTAAATTTGGGACATGGAGAATTGAGTGCTCAAGGATTTATACTTGTCAAGTCGTTTTCGCATTTTCTGCAACAAGAGGTTACTCTCATCCTGCGCTTCGGCCATGAGCTTGTTGACGAGCTCAGTAGTCTCGAGCGGCGTGAGCTCACGCACGTCCACCTGCTTCACACTCCCCGTACTGGCATCGTGAAACACACTCGTCCGGACACGATCATAAGTAGGAAGCCGCTCCACCGCCGCCCACTTCAACGCCTCCTCATCGTCCAACCCATCCTCACGCCGAGAGGCCGACGCCCGCTCCAGCGGGTTGTCGGCCATCCCCCGCAACCCCCAGCTCCCCCACACCGCACTCCCTATCCCTTGGGCCACCTGCGCCATCCTTCGACTCCCACTCTGCGACAACCGCCTCCTATCCCCGGCATCCGCCATCGCAACCCAAACTCTCTCCCCTCCTCCCTCTAATCTACACAGATTCCCTCATCCACACCATCTCTCCCCCTCTCTTTCATCATCAACACAACATGTCGAAGACGGTCTCGACTACATAGCTTGTGCCTGCAGTCTAATGCACCATCTCTCTCCTTGTGAGCTCCTTCATCGTGAATACTGCATGCTCCTTGGACTAGAATTCTAGCAGCTTGTGCTTGCAGTCTAGTACTACGTCGTCTGCACTGATGGCGCTGCATGAGTTCATGGAACTAGATAACCCACCAGTATACTATTTCATGACACTGTTGTCAACTGTAGGCTCTAGAAAGCAGGGAGGTGGTTGAGCGATGGTGGTCTTTGTCGAGATTCCGGCAGTCAACTGCTGTACGTATCCCACTTTGGCGTCGCTTTGGCTGGTCCGGGCAGCTTTGTGCAGCTTTAGTTCCGTCTCCGAGGAAAGGTGCGACTGTAGCATCGCCGTTGGATCCGCCTCCCAGGTCCATCGCTCGGAGGTGGCGAGGTGCGACGGCTCCGAGTCCACGTCTGTCTGTGAAAGCAAGGTGGTCTTTGCGGGTCGATCTTTTTGAAGACTGCGAAATTATGTGAAAGCGAGGGAATGATCGACGACTCCGCTTCTGTCTGCGCTTTCTAGCTTGTGAGTCCCACCATGCTTGTCGATCACGTGCAGGTGATCGCTCGCCGGAGGATTCACTCGCTACTTGCTGATTGCAGTTCCAGATGTATGTTCATCATTCGATCGACAATCGATCGACAGTCTTCTCTTCGGACAACATGATCCTCTCATGACCATAAAATTATAATTCTGTCTGATGTTGTATATTAACCAAATCGCCCATTTCTCAGTGATCTTCGGCTAGTTGAATTAGAATTCGTTACTGATACTACAATATGTGTTGATCAGATTTTCTATCAACGTATTGCTGAAAGCTGTGCGGTTTTTTGGTCAGGGATTGGTTATCAAGGTGTCACTAAATAAGTGCTAATTTAACAATCAGTTTGATTTTTCTGGATGATCCAAAGAGTGATTAAGTTAATTTGGTTGTGTTCTCGGTTGTTATTCTCAGACCGATCATCGACGTTGGTCACTTGGTGTGATGAGTGCAACTGTGATTTAAAAGTGCAGTTGAAGTCATAGAAGATCATTTGATGAACTTTCAGGTGGGTCTTACAAGTTTTGTTTTACAATTTGGGACGTGAAAAGATTTACAGTCAGTTGGCTGATTTTGACTGGAGACTTAGACAGTCAATTGCTGAAGAATTCGTTGAGAGGTTCAATTGGTCCTGCACTGTATGACTTTGGGTGTACACTCTACCTCGGACGTGTAGTAGCTTAGGCTTGGTTGCCATGATATTGGTGATAATATGGAATTGTGTTGATAAGAATAGGTATGTTGTAAGTGTGATATTAGATATAATATAATGTTCATGAATAACCTATGAGTTAAAGAATATTCTCACATAAAAAATAAATCACCTAAATTCTAGAGGATACTTAAAAATATTAAGTTTTGTGATGTTGCAAGCATTATAACATGTCTAAATAAACATATAAATTTATATAATTCACATTTTGTTGTACATTGTAATAGTATAAAATAAGATTATTTGTAGTGAAAATTTTTTATTTTAAGAGGATCTGAAGTTTGCTCATTTTGTTTGCGGAGGATAGAAAAAGATTTTTTTTTCTTACTTTATATTCTATAATTTTTCAATGAATTTAGCCAAATTTCATAATGTTTTTACACATGTTCTCCTAATCGTCTTATGCAGAATTTTGATGCATGTCTCTCATACAACAAATTTTAGGAGTAATAGAAGGGTGTAACATTACTAATTCATATTTTATATTATTTGTTAACTCAATGTTTTGAACAAAACATATCATTAGGCGAAAAGTGTACCTACATCCAAATGAAACAGTGGAAGGAGTAGTCAGCGAACAAACCAGAGAAGGAAAAGAAAGATAGCTCATTGACATTTCTACTTCATGGTGACCTTCTCACCCATAGTTTAATCCTCCACCCACTTCACCCTTTCTTCTTACGGTCGACATAGGCATCTTCTGGTCAACATTATGTACAGCCCGTACAATGTTTGCATCCTGAGCTGCACTCTTCCCGATCACTGGAACAAGCCTCAGTTGTGGATCGTTGTGGGGTGCAAAACTATTTGGTGAATCTTTTTATGCTACTGTAGAGCTTGTACAAGTTAATTTGATGCTAATTGTGCATGAATTTGATACCATCTGACGTTCTGGAAGGACGGTCTGAATTTCACTGCTTCGATCCCATCCAACGATCCCAGAACTCGTGAATTTTGCACGCCGGTCAACAAAGGCACGTACTCTGCAATATTCGGGAGTTAGAAATACTGTACACAGAATGATTTGAAGTTGTCAAATACTTTGCCAGCAGTACCCTCGGTAGAGTCCAGACCCAGGAAGTGAGTGTTGGACGTATGCACATAAGTTACAAATCTGTACCAATCTGTACCTCGATACTGTTGAAACCTCTAACTTCGGGTTTGGGAGGAGTATCTGTGTCCGCCTCCGGGTAGATAGCCTTAATTGCTCAATCCTTGAGCATTCCCCATTTATATCACCGAAATTTTGCATAAACCCAACCTTTTGCTATTGCAAACTGAAAAGACTCGAATCCATGAGAACAGAGCAAATGGGTCACCGTTGTAGTCCACATCAGTGTCATATACTCCGTGGTTGTCATGTGCTAAGTCACTTCATTTCGTATCCGAAAGAAAACTCATATTCTTACGACTTAAAGTAACAATGATACAATACAAGGTCAATATGAATCCATATTTCTCTAATGAATTGTTCTCGAGACAGCTAATTATAGTAGTCTTAAATGTAACGCCTCAGAACGAGAATTAATCTTTTCCCTGCCTAGACTGGAAGTAATGGTCTCCTTGGAATGAAAAGCGCCCTACAACTGGCGCCTTACAACGGGGCCATGGAATGGGTTATAGTGGAGAGCCCCAAAGAATCGAAAACCTACATTCCTGCGTAAGTTAATCACTCCTTTTTCTTTTCCTCCATTTTAGATAAATTTGGTACATAAGCCCTGAGAATACCATAAACACCCCAGCCCACTGCTGGGAAGAGAGACGATTTCCATTCCAGATGGCAGAAACCAAAATACTGACAAACTTGCGGGTAGTGGTGATGGTCGTGTTGGTGAGAGCACCAAACCTACTGATGGTAAGGAAGATAAAATTCTGCCCGACAGCACCACAGAGACAAAACAGGAAGATGTCCCACGCGGCAGCAGGATGCTCTTGTAGGAACTTCACTGCTTCCCAGCCACCTCCGCTAGGCCACCCAAACATGAACAGAGACATGTAAATTGAGCCCCACAAATTCATGCCCATCATGATATGCCAAGCATTCGTCTTTGGATACCTGCCATGAATAGAACAATTCAGAACGTCTCCATAATACAACTGGACATAAAACAAGTTTTAAATATCAAGTGATGCTGCCCAATTTGCAGACGAGCAATGATGAAAGGAGAGAGGATGAAGAAGGGCGCATACTTCTTTGTAATTGCATCTTGGGTGGCATTCGTAAATCCGTCCAATCCTAGATTCAGAAAACAGAGAGCATAGCCCAAGGGTGCGTTCGGATTTGCGAGTTTGCTAACAACCTTTTTGCTGCTCTGCAATCCACACATTGAGTGGAAGTGAGTTACACATACAATAGAAAGGTCTTTGCATTCGCAAGATGTTCCAAGCCATCAAAAGTCTGATAAGTGTGTTCAACCATAACTAGGACTAATGATCAGTAGTGGTAAAGTAACACGCCTTATCATGTTTGCTGCTTACACAAATGGTCTTTGACACCAACTTATTCCCACTATCAGAGCAGGAAAGAAAATTTCTCAAATGCGTTAAATGGATTCACATCATTTATCTGCCCTACTCGCCTCAAACTAAAATAACTAGGAAAATCGAGCAACTACAAGATTTCGTAGAGTGTACCTTGAATAGAGCAAAAATTGAAACGCCACCTGCAACCAAAAATGTGCACAAGTACTCTGGAAGAGTGTACCGCACTCCATACACAAGGGCTCCTATGAACATTACTGCCACAAACCAAATGAATGTTGTGAGCTTCATAGGATAATCACAACCCCTTGTGGAACAGTCGAAAGATTAATTTCACAGCAAGCAGACAAAGCTCTTGCTATTTGACAAGCGAGGAGGTAAGGATTTCGAGTAAAACCTGGAATCATCTTTGATGATTTAGCCAGAACCTGAACATGAAACAAAACAAATACGTTTCAGATACATAAACGGTCCTGGATTATCCAACCAATGAGATGAGTACCGAGAGTAGCACTCATCACCGGAGACTGAATCTACCTCATGAGTAATCAATTACACTTCAACTATGCAGGTGCATTTATGAGCACTATGACTAACACTACCACTGAGAACTCTTAATCTTGCAGCTCAATAGCGCAGTTTCTGACATTGATCACCTTGAAAATAGAGATGACTACAGATTACGATAAACAGGTTACGCGCATGAACTACATTTGCCGGCATGATCATTTACAGACTTGGAATACACCACATCGACTACACCTAAGGGCTAGAAATCAATTCTCAAACACCTGCGCGGGATAACTGATATACTTCAAAGCGACAATGCCACAGGCAGGGCCGATGGCATTGGAGATTCCGGGACTCCAGAAGGCTGTCACTGGCGCTTGGCTGCCCTTCTTGTTCGGCCACAATTGTAACACTGCCAAGCAATCGCAACACAGGAACATACCATTAATAACCTGAAAACAAACTATCTACCAATCCGTTTTTCATGCCCAATCATGTGTCCAGTAGCAGCGCGTTCACTCACAAACTTAACTTCACAAAGACCGAACAAAATTGATGAGAAGACAAATAGTCAGCTTCTGAACCAAAAACCAAATGCTTGAAAGGAGAAGTACTCCGAATGACTCACTCAACATCGACCAAACGAAACACACTACACTCTGCGCCAAGTTCAAGAACGTCAGCTGCTCAAACCGTTCCCCTTTCTCTCCATACCGCTTCGTAGACCTGCACAATCCCAAAAACAAACCCTAAAAAACCAACACAACACCAAAACCAAAAAAACAAAAAAAAAAACGCGATCGCCAAAACCCAATCCCACCCAATAAAAAAACCACAGATCGAGCACAGAAACTCAACCCCTACACACAAACCACCCTCCAAAACCCCAAAAACAACACCATCACACCAACAAATGCAAACACAACAAAAAAATAAACCGGTCCAGAAAAGCGAGCAAAAACTCACACATTCTCCTGCACCACGCCCTGCGTAATGTAAGCGGCGTAAATCGCCGCGACGCAGACGCCCAGCATGAGCACCTGGCTGCCGCCTCCGGATTTCTCCATCTCCCCAGCCCCAGCTCCCAAACCCACAACCCTTGCCCCCTCGTTTCTGTCCCTCTCCCTTCCCCTTTCAAACTCCTTCAGTAACAAGCTCCGCAATCCAACTAATTGTACAAAGTTGGTGAACAACGCAATGCAATCTAATCTGGCCACACTGCCTAAGTTGCATTCAGTTTGAGAGCTCTGAATGGTGTGTGTGTTTGTTGGGCGATTGCTGGAGAGATTGCATTGCGTTGCATCGATGCACGTTCTGAGTGAGTTTGTTGTTGATGGTTTGCTTCCAGAACGTGCTTTGCTTTTGGTCAAACTTGGCGATGTTTTTTTCGTTTTGGTCCAATGGGTGTCCGAGGTGGGTTTCGGTTTTTGGGGGAGCGTTGCTGCCGTGTGAACAGGGGTATGTGACGTTACAGAAGATGGATGAGGTGATGACTTCAAGTGAACATGAACAAATGAACGAACATGCTATGGTGTTACGGTATAATTCTCTGATGATGTTACAGTCAAACCTCGATAAGTGTTACCTCGATAAGTGTTAAAACTCTATATGTGATACGGAGATTTCTGCTCCCTTAAAATTAACACTAAGGATTGTTATGTGTTAAGTGTTATGTAATGTTGTGCTCCCGACTTTGTTAATTTTACCTCGATAAGTGATAACTTTCTAAAAAAGGACTTTTGTAAAAACCATAGTTTGGAGGGAGATAACTTTGAGGTCAAGTGATAGTTTCTAGATGCAAAGTAACCCTCAGAAGTTCATTTTAGAAACAAATTGATTGGTACATGTATTTTTAAGATCAAAAAGTAAAAGATCATATATTTTAAGCTCATGAAAGGAAAGATGATTGTACTTTTAAGTTAATAAACTTAAAAGTAATATGCGATCAGGCAAAGTGGCAAAGATGTAAAAAGTGTCCAAATACAACTAGTCGTTTTCAGTCTATGGATGCAGGAATCATTGCATCATTCAAAGCTCCATACAGGAATTTATTAATTCAATATCAAATAGATTGTATTTCAACTGGCAAGAGTTTTGAGAATGATGTGTACCAAGTTGTGACCATGCTTGAGAAGGCTTGGCGTAACGAAGTGACTCCAACAACAATTTAGAATTGTTAGAGACACACTGGAATTCTTTCAGTTCTTGTGGAAAATGAAGTCATTCAAGAGCAACAAATGAAAGATATAGAGGAGGTTGATGTTGTATTAGAACAACCACGTTTGATATCCTCTGAGACTGAGACTCTTTATATGGATGTTCAAGAGTATTTAAATTATGAGTTTGATTTTGATTTGAATAACCCTTATCAGCCCACTGATGAAGAAATTACTGAAGTGCTTTTAACCCAACAACAAAGTAGTTAGCACAAAGATATTGAAGATCTCAATGAAGCTAATCCTCGCAATATAGTAAAAGAAGTTGTCAGCTTTAAAGATGTAAGTAGTGCTCTTCAATTTGTGAATAAGTTTTTGGAGCAAAGACCTAATGACACCATGTTATCCATTAGAAATATTGAAGCATTAGAAAATGAAGTGGGATCTTGGCGCATTGCACAATCTCACCAAAATACTATTGATTCATTCTTACAACGCACTTAGATAAACAATGAATCAATGTTTTGTAATTTCATCCATTTTTTCTATAAATGTTATGTATTTACTTTTTTAATTACTCTAACTGTTATTTTTTATAAGTGTTACAAATCATCGGCATGACCATCAATAAGTGTTTAGTGTTACTATTCCCTAAGTGTTAACAAAAAATATGCTTACAACTGTTAACACTTATTGAAGTTTGATTGTATGCTAAAAGTGTATTTTTAACATATTCTTTTATGTTTTATCTTCTTATATTTTAGATAATTTTCTCTCTGTAAATTATGTTTTCGATATTTTTATGTTTTATGTTTGATACAAAATAAACTACCTTCAAAAGAACCAAAAACTCATAATTTTTGCTACAAAAATGTATGCAGCCTTCAAGAACATATCAATCAACTTTCAATTCAAGTTAATTTAGGGAAAATATATTTCAGACCATTGGTTATAGGCTAAAATTCAAACCAAATGACTGAAATCCATATAGTAATGGAAAAAAATTAAATAAAAATAAAAATCTATGTATATTAGATTTTGAAAAAAAAAAAATGTTATGATAATAGGTTTAGAACATGGCTATAATAATTCATATAAAACATGGATGAACGTATATACATTGAGTTAATATAAGATTTTGTCTAATAGCATCTTAATTTGTCATTATGGAAATATGGAAATTCATCAATAATCAAAATTAATAAATAAAATAATACTTGGTAATTCAAGATCATATGCATTGGCAGGTTGTTCAAATCCTATTTTAGCAAATATTTTATGATTGGTGTACATCGAACTTAAAGCACATATTCTAACCTTGAATCAATAAAGTTACTAAAACACCAATGCTATTTTTTTTACTTATATATTTATGTACATAAAACAATGTTACACAAACTTCTTCTTTCTCATGCCCCAAATGTAAAGGTGAATTTTATTTGAATCATATTACATGAACATTTTCAAATCTTACATTTATATTCATGATTTATTGAATTTTCACAATTCATACATTAGATCACGTTGGATTAAAAAGTCATATATTAATTAAAACTTTGAAAATTTATGAAACAAAATTTCATTTTATTTTAAATTTAAATAAAAACTTTTAAAAAATGAAAAAATTGACATCTATTTCAACAACTATACTACAAAAGTTATATATTTTTTTAAAACAGCTATTAATTTTTATAATGCCTAAAATTAAATAGAATAATTTTATTTTTTTCCCTTACTGTAATCTTTTGAATTTTTTATTATTTAAAAATATTGACTTACTTCAAATTTTATGTTATTAAAAATGTAACAAATCAATATAGTTTACCATTATATTTAGAAATCAAAACCTTCATTTAATCCTAAATATCATATTATACTGAAACAAAATGTTTTAAACAAAAATAATGTTGATCATGTTTTACTATCTTTAATGAAATATATATACTTATATAATAATTATTAGCTCTTCAAACATGCTTACAAAGTTTTCCAATATATACTGCATATTTCTTCACCTTTTCTGATGCAATGTTCTGAAACCAAACATCACAACAACTAGGATATATTGCCAAAATTTGTTGTTACTTCAAGTCCATGAACAATTTTCCGATGGTATCATACAAATGATGCCGTTGCATATGTCCCATCTGTGGATGTTCTCATTGCAAATATATTACCAAACACATGACAAGCTATTGCATGATGGTGCAACACTAACAACCGACATCAGAAGGTGCACAAAACATTGTTCAATCATCTTGTCTATTGATGAAAAATAACTTATTGCAATACGCTTTATAAAAATGGCAAGTATGTCTACCTTAAGTAGATATTTTGTATGTAGATAAAGCAATTGGAAATTTCCACAACAATAAATGTTAAAGTTGTTAAAGCACCACTTGAAGCCATTAGTGTATATTGATTGCAAACTACAATTTGATTAATGGTTTACATTTTTTGAAGTTATTGATGCACATACAATCAATTTAAAATCCAATATTTATAAATTTAATTCAATAATAAAAAGAAACAGTTAAGATAAAACTAAATAAGTTGCTCAAACATAGGAGTAATGGTATTAAAACAAATTGACCATTGTACAGCAAATTTGATGCTTTGATAATTGTACTAATTATAATCACATGAAACTAAATAAAACAATAATGTAAGATGGTACAATAAAAGTATTGTTATAATTCATATACTATAATTTTATAAATTTTTAGACTCTAATTAAAAATTTGAAATCTTGTCATTTATTTTTTTAGTTTTAAAATAAAATAAAATTAATTTAATTTTTTTAATGAGTTGATAGAAAATTTTAAAAATTTCAAATAACAATTTAAAGTTAAAATTTTTAATAATATTTGAAGGATTTTTTTAAGAATTAATTTTTTTTTAGAAACTTGATTTAATTATCAAACTTTAATATTTAATGTATTTAAAATAACTATCATTTTGTAGGATGCTCAAATTGAACACAAGTAAAAGAAATTGTATCATTATCCAAATACATAGAAAATTTGAATTTTCAACTATTCAAAAATATATATTTACATTCATATTTTCTACATGATAAAGGATAAATGGGTCCTCTAAGTAAATTATCCAAAATATAAACGCCACAAAATTGTTAATATTGAGATTTTGAATCCATAAATAAGTGCAAAAGAGTATTCTGGTATAGGTGTTTTGGTAATTTGCAAAGAAGTAACATTATAGCCATGAGGTGCAAACTTACTCTTTTCAACACAAATGATTAAATTTACTTATAATGCATTGTCTAGTCACTTATATGTGTTAAATGTACATAATTAAATACAATATAAAAAATGATTGTACATTGTTCAAATGATGTCGGGCAATGAAGGTTGTGGGCGCTCCTTGCAACATCTTTCTTAGTCCTTGCCTTCTATATTACAACTATAAACCAGAGGCAGTGCAATAATTCACAATTGATGCATAGGGTCTTCTACCTTGGCTCCAAATTTTAAGTAATCAACTACAATGCAAAATATAATACAGAAAAAAACCACACTAGATGCAATATAGCTCAAAACCTCATCCATACAACAATAAAGAAGGCCATATTGAAATCTTATAGTAGCGCCCTACGTAATCATAGAGATCCTCGCACATTTTAATTCTACATTATAAGGACCATAGTACGTTTTCCAGTATCTGAATTAAAAAGGCGATGATGAGGACTACGTATCGTTGTTGATCGATGACAAACAAAATACTATACTAATTTGGAGACCGTATTCTTGTACCAAGATTACACAAAAATTTGTGCCTTGATTATCATGTTACATATCTGGACAAATAAATATTATGCGCTAAGAACTTGAACTCCAACCTCAAATGCTCACAAATGTTTAAGCTCCAAATGAAACATCACAAAATAATAAAATAATAATGTAAGATAGTATGTGAAAAAAAATTACAATCCATACACTACATTTGTATAAATTTTTATACTCTAATTAAAAATCTGAAAAGTTGTTAAATATATAATATTATCTATTTCTTTAACTTTAAAATAAAATAAAATGATAGTTTAATTTTTTACCAAATTGTTAGAAATTTTATGAAAATCAAATTTACAATTTAAAATTAAATTTTAAAAATTAAATTTGGAGAATTTATTAGAAAATTAAAAAAATTAGAGCCCTAATTTAATTATAAAATTTTAGTATTTGATATATTCAAAACAACTATCATCTTGTAGGATGCCCAAATTGAATACAAAATAAAATAAAATTGTATCATTATTCAATCACATAGAAAATTTAATCTTCAACTATTCAAAAATGTTGATTTACATTTAAGTTGTCTACAGGATAAATGGGTCCTCCAAGTAAAACATCCAAAATATGGACGCCATGAGATGTAGGGGTTAAACATAGCATGCAGTATCAAAAGGAAAAAAGAGGGAAAAAAAACAAAGTGTACAGATTATCAAGGAGGTGTTACAACAGCAACAGAAAACCCGGACACTAAAATCTGAAAGAAACTGATGGGTGATAATTCATGTCATTAGAAGACCAGCAAAAAGAATGTTACATTGGGCTGTTGCACACATTCATTGCGAGTGCACAATATCAGCAATGGTATGTCTAACATGTGGGCAACTCTAGCGTTGCATGTGATGGTGACACACTCCGTATGAATGTAATAATTGGGTGACTGCGGTAGTCGGGAAAAATTGAAGAGCGCGGAACATTATGCCCAGTCTAGCCTAGTCTAGTCTAGTAAGGGTGGTACTCAACACCGACTTTATCATACAGCATTCATTGTAGATGATAAAACTGGTACAGCAGCATCTCCAAGCTCACGAGACAGCTTCTTACAAAAAGATACATTGCTCCGAACGGAACTTCGGTTTTGCCAACAGACGCTCAATCAAGCCTTGCAACCTCTGGGCTCCTGGACCTGGTCTCAGAACGGTGGAGTCCCCTCTCGTTGCACACGAATCCTCGCTAGCTGCACCACCTGTACAGGTTTTCAGATTAGTACAGATCTTGAAGGCAGGGTGGGAAAAAGAAATATCAGATGCGTTACAAATATGAAAAAAATAGGCAAAGGATCAAAACTAAAATCGACGAGTGATAAGAAAGACAGCAACTGTTAACTCATAGTGACAAGGGTGTGTGGAGTTTAGAGCAGGGAGTTTGATTCGTACCTATACACCAACCTCCTGGGGTGAACTTTCCTGGAGTTCGTCCTAACAGTTGCTTGTCGATGAAATTCAGTACGGGGTCCTCTTTATCAAACTTTCGAGCGAAGGGAGCTCCACTTCCGGTCATGTTCTGGAAATCCTTCAGGGTAAGGGACAGTGGATGTTGCTTGGGAGGATTATCCCAGGCTATGTAGTGTAGGTCATGGTTTACAGTGGTGTTCTTGAATTCCGGGCTGTTGCAGATTACAGTGTGGAAGTAACCCTCTGGTGAAGATACAAAATTGGTGTAGTACATGAGGAGTACTCGTGGTAGGTTGTCCCAGCCCATAATTGTGTACTCCATAAACGACCTTGAAAGAACTGCCCATGCAGATCCTGCAATCGTGAGGGGGAAACGTTAGTGCCACACAAACAGGTTCGAAAAAACTGCTGGTACCAAGGAAAGCTCAGAGTGTGCAAGAGTATGCAAGTTTAAATCAAGACGAACTAAATCAAAAGCAATATTACATGGAGTAAATGTACACACTTGGTCAGTGTACGTTAAATCAAGGATTCGCAACCTAACCTGTAAATAATCGATAAGCTGTCGGGACTGCTCGCTTTTGAGTTGCCCAGAAAATGTCAGTCTTCCTGTTCATGTACAACCCTGGGTCGATAATGATAGGTTTGGCCCTTTGAAACCTGCATACGACAGGAAACAGACATCCTGTTTATACAAAGGACTTTCGAAATATCCCAATCCCCCAAGTACCGGTACCACAACCCAAAGAACTGACACCAATGTCCCCACACCATCAACTCGTCGTAATTTCAAAAAGAAATAGTGTGTACTTACTCTTTCCATCCAATGTCGCTGGTGTGCTCAATGAAATTGAGGTCCCGAGGCAAAAATGAAAATACGTGTAAAATGTCTGAAATTCCAATTCAATACATTACCACTAGTCAAAATTTGTAAGCTGTAAACTGAGATTCTAAATGAACCAAGATCCTTTAAGAGGAATTATGTCTAACAATAAGTGGAATCTAATAACATAATGCAAATTAGTCAAAATAAGCCCTACTTCATGACGATGAAAGCGTTACTGCTCAATTTTCCAGGAACCGCGAAATATAAAACTGCAGCTACAAATCTACCACGAATTCGACTATCTGACGAGACAGTTGAATCAGAAAAACCTGTAGAGGGTGACTTAGTGAAGAGTTTACGGGACAAACGGATTACTTACCATCTTGGGTAGCCAAAGGATAATCTGAAGCGCTCAAATTGATGAACCAGTCCCAATCCTTGAAGTTCTTCAGCAATATCGCAGCGCCGTGTAAAGTTGTGGCAACCATTGTTGGGCCCCGGTACGTCACTATATTTGCTTTTCCGATCAGAATTACATTCCCAACCTCTTGAAAGACAGGATCATTTCGCAAATATCTAGCTAACTCAACTCTTTCCTTGGGAGGAGCCTCAAGATCCAAGTGCAATACGTAGTAATTTCGCGGATGATAAAGAGCTTGTAAGGTCCGCCGAATTCGAATCCCGTCCCCCTTGTGCCCAGAGATTAGATAAGCAAGTCGAGGAGGCGCAGGCAGACTCACTACAGGCTCCTGGACTACATGATCTTCCACGAACATAGATTTCTCCTCTTTCTGTAGAAACTTAAAATACGTGCCCGTCGACGGTTTAAGACTGATTGCGAAAATTAGAAACAATACAAGGGATACAGATAAACTAGCAAGCAGGGGTATCCGCCACCTTCTCTCCATGGTTGAAAAACCATAGGAAGGAAGCATTGTGCTAACCCTCAAGAGACCTCAAGAGAATCACCAACTGCCCAATTTCACTCCAAAATCTGTACAGCACTAACTTGTGGTCCACAGATCACCAGTACTCTACAAATACACCGCATAATTTGGAAAGCTCGCGTATACAGACATGCTGATGATGCAACTTAATGATAGAATCCTCTGAACGTAGACCCAAAGCGGTAACAACAGTCACCAAGCCCCGATTCCCGCTGAAGAGATGAACTCAAATCTGTTGGAGATCCCTGAATTACCCCAAAAACAACACGCCTTTTATCAGCACAAAGACATCCACAGACAATCTCGTACTCAACAAAAGTGAAAACCAGATCACTGCATGACTGCTCTCAGATGCACAAAACAACCATCACACACCCACATTGAAGAGCACAGATCGACTAAAAGGAACTAGAACCACCTCCTCCTCCCCTGCTGTAACATGAACCCGGCTCCTCACCACTCAAACCGAACCAACCCCCGAGCATACACACACCTGACTATGACACACCACACAAAACCCTCCTCAAGCAATGCACGCCGGTCCTCGAACACCACGACATATCTCTCTCTACTCGCACACAATGCAGCCAAAAGAGGGACGATCCAAACACACACACAAACAGGGACATCCTCAACCCGGGATCCGGCCACATCTAACAGACCCTAAGCACAGACTACCAGATTAACAGCGAGTTCCACCAACCTTTTTATCAATTCCGCCACTCAAGCAACCCAGGGGTACGAACACACTCAAAAAGGACGACGAAAAGCCTGCAAAAGGCAACCTTGTAGATAGGATCCAGAGGAGCGAGACGGACTCTCCCGCAGTACGAAGATTGCTTGCATTATTCCTACAGCCCCTCGTTCCAGACACGAAGCTTGCACCAGACACCACACAACACTCACGGCGCTCACATGAAGGATCGATGCATTGCCATAACCCAAAAACGCAAAACGCATTGGCACGCGGAGTAGCCAAACACAGCTAAACCTAAACCCCGGCAAGCTCGCTTAGAACACAGCTTAAGGCCGTAACCCACATCGCAAATTCGACCTAACGAAACCCCCGAAGGGTGAACACTAAAAATTATGACCGAACCTTCACCAACTCACATGGTGACGATCTCTAGCTGCATCCGAGAAACACATCCATGCAAGCTTGAGTCGCTCTCTCTCTCTCTCTCGTCTCTCTCATCTATCTCTCTCGCATGGAAGCTCTCCGTGATCCATCCTGTGCAAGCATGTGAGCAGTGACATGATTGCCTTGATTGCGATGCTCACCTTGATTGCGGAAGAAGCAGAAGCGCGCAGCATCCAGGTGAAGTGAGAGGGCGCCTAAGCATGGCAATGTGGGCCACTTGAGGAAGCGCCTCCCTTCGTCCTCGATCGATGCGATGCGATGCGATGCGATGCGAGCAGCGGAGGGAGTTGTGGAGTTGTGTTTTTGTGAGCTCTGCGGACACACTTGAGTGTGCTGTGCAGCAGGTTGAGCTTCCCCAAAACATGACAAAACTATGGCCAAAGTAAATTCTACAGTAAACAATTAGCTTTTAGTTTTTCCAAGGAACATCTAAATATAGAATGGAAGGCATGAACATGTGAATTGAACTTAGGATCAGTGGAACTTCACCAACTTCATCTTTTATTTCACCAACTTCATTTTTTCATCAACTACATCTTTTTCTTTTTTCTTTTTTCTTTTTTCTTCTTTTTTTTTTTTTGAGTGATCAACTCATCTTTTGCTTCACAACAAACAAACAAAACAAAACAAAACAAAACAAAACCAAAAAAAAAAAAAAAAAAAAAAAAAAAACTTCATCTTCTATTTCACCAACTTCCCTATTTCTTTTTTTCTTTTTTTGACACAAACGAGAAATTTTATTACCCGTTGCAAAGAATGATACACATGCCAAGCAGGAACTGTTGGTCAGAAAGAAGAACCTACAAAAATTAGAGGAAACACCCAACCGGTGGGGGTTGGAGATTCCAAGACTTCCCTTTTTTTTTTTTTTTCCACCAACTTCATGATCAGTAAATTTTTGTTTTGTTGTTTTCGTGAAGATTTTGTAGGGGTTTATGAGTTTATGGTGGTGGTTTGTTTTTTATGTAGTTTTTGGTTTTGGACGTGGAGATTTGGTGTCTTTGCAATGGGTTTGGTACGTAGATTTTGTTGAATATATTTTATTTTATTTTTGAGTGAAATGGTGATAATTCCATTGCGATTTTGTTGAATATTTTTTAGATAAGGAGGAAGGGAAGGGGGGTTGCATAGAGGATTAATTTTGGAAGTAGCTTTTTGTTTTGCAAGATGGTTTCGTTGAAGTGTGAATGCTCAAAATTGTATTACACTGAAAACAACCATTTTTATGTTTATTATAGATTTTAGGAAGTTAAAATAAAGGATAATATTACATGATAGATGTTGCATATGGATGTAGTGTTGATTTTTGGTGTTGGCATTTAGGCTTATAATCTTGGATTGCTTGTAGATTTTCCAGAGTAGGTGGGTATTTTAGGTTTCTAGAAGTAACTTTTAGGCTGGGCTGATATCTAGGTTTTCACAAAAAAAATTATAGATAATTGAGGGGGGTTGTTTTTCCATGGACTGGCTGTGGTTCTTGAATTCTTTTAATTGAGAGGGGCTCTTTTTAATTCACAGTAAATTTTAAGGAACGTGTCTGATCAGTTGCAACCTGGAATTCTGTTAAATTTGGGGGTTCGATGAGGTTCTATTTTGGATGCATTTTGACTAAAATGGGAATCAGACGAAGGTGATATGGAGGTGACTCTGGGTGCATTGTAGAGTACTGTAGCATGCTGCGGTGGTTTGGGGCAGGGATTTCCGGAGAACAGTGCAAAGCAATGAGCATGGGGGTGTGATTGTCCTAAATTAAAGGTTCATGTCCATGATCTTGGAGGGCCACAATCTTGGAGGCCGTGTGAGGAACAATCACAAATAAGCCCCATTTTACACTAAAAGAACCTTGGGCTCCAACACAAGTTATACCTTGTTCTTGGATGCGAGTATTGCAATTGGGGTATATT
This sequence comes from Ceratodon purpureus, assembly GCA_014871385.1. Taxonomy (NCBI): domain Eukaryota; kingdom Viridiplantae; phylum Streptophyta; class Bryopsida; order Pseudoditrichales; family Ditrichaceae; genus Ceratodon; species Ceratodon purpureus. Next base: position 16,323,799 of record CM026427.1, read on the forward strand.
TTTGAAACAAGGTTATCAACATAAAATAATAATGTTGCATTCCCAAAAAAATGTTACAACCTTATTGTTGATAAGGTTGTAACATATGGATCGGAGGTTTGCCACCTCTTCTACAAATATTTAGTTTTCTAAAAAAAAGGAATGCCTCTCAAAAAATGAATTTCTTGATTTTTGTTTATCATTGTAAACTAGAAAAGTAATTCAATACTAACCCGAGTCACTCTTGTTCATATCTAGTTCAGGGAAAGATATTTTCGTTTAGCGTTTGGTAATGACTAAGGTCAGATGTAAATAAGAAAGGTTTTGTAATTAAGTAATTGGACTATTGGTGACAGATACTCCATCCGTCTCACTAAAAGAGCATGGTTTGGTAAAATAATTAGTCTCAAAATAAGAGAGTGGTTTCTAAATTTGGCCAAATTATTTCTAAATTTGGCCACTTGTTTCTAAATTTATCAAACTGTTTCTAAATTTAGAATTGCCTTTAAATTTGATATTATTAGCAAACCATGCTCTTTTAGTGAGACGGAGAGAGTATTATTCATTGGATACTCTCTTAATATTTATTTCCATTCATGTATGGATCATCACTCTTAAGTGGGCTATTGGTCTCATGTATTATTCAGTGGATACTCTTTTAACATTCATTCCTATTCATGTATGCATCATGACTCTTAAGTCGATTTGACAGTATTCAGTATCAAGTATCAAGTCAATTAGACAGTAGCCAATATCAAGTATCAAATCAATTAGAGTATCAAGTCAATTAGACAGTAGTCAGTATCAAGTATGAAGTCAATTAGAGTACCAAGTATCAAATCAATTAGACAGTAGCCAATATCAAGTACAGTATCAAGTCAATTAGACAGTAGCAAGTATTTAGTTCTCATTGTGCCAGCATATGTGCAAGGTCAATTTGACTTAGTACCATGCAAAATGAATGCATGTTCCTTGAGCATTAATTCCGGTCTAATTACTAGTTAATTAAATTATGATTATCATGTAAAGCAAAGAGAGTAATGAGTTGATGAACTCAGCTCAAGCAAACCTCCGCATCATCATAATATCATCTCCATTACTCCATAATTCATATATGGTCCTAACATACTCATAGTCCAATTATGATATGTATTCTTTACTACTCAACATTAATGAATCCTAGTTCTTTAATAGTTATGGACTTACTGTTCTCTAGTCCTAAGTACTAAAATGACTCTTGAGTAATTCTTTTTCATATTCTATGATTTCCCGTAAAGTCCTCTAAGGGTCAGGATACAATATAATTTCACTCTAGTCTTAACATATTATTCAAAAATATCTATGAGTCACGCTATTTAATCTCTCAAATAATTAGCTACTTTAGCCAAGTGGACTTCGATAACTATTTTAAACTCAATCTTGTTTTCAATGGTTGTAATTTTAAACTCATATTTTACCAAAATGAGTTAACTTATAATCCACTATCACTCCCCAAATGATACTTCTTAAATTCTCTTATGTCAATTTGACTCCTTTCTATTCTAACTCTTTACAGAGATTTTTCCTATCTTTCTAATAGTGAATAGTGTGGTCAATATGACATCATTCTTCCACTCTGTTAATTAGACTAGTCTCTTTCATTACTTGACACTATGCACTTAGTGTATAGTTACAATTCTAGAAAATGTAGTCAATTAGACAATGCATGTAATTCAGAATCACTCTGGTAATGGTATTTATGTAATGCAATGACAATTGCAAAATAGAATGCAGATATGTACTAAACCCAAGGACATAAGGTGAATTAACAATGCAAAATCAATTAAATACAATTCACAACAATCAAACTAGTGTATACAATAACGACTCCATTTGACAACAACTCTATACAGCCATTCATAGCCAATCAACAGTTCATAGTGCTCCAGTCAATTAGACTTACAAAATGGCTCAATCAAAATTGACAATGAGCAACTAGGAAAACAAATTCACTTGAAGACGATTTCCAACTGTATACACTAGGACTAACACTCGAGTAATTTAACTAGAAATAACATAGAGTAGTGTTTTTTTATCTTGGTCTTTAGTTTTCTTATACTCTTGTAATGAAACTACAAATTCTACAAGTTACCCTTGACGCTTCAAATTTTAACCCTTAATATCTCCTTATAAGCATCCCTTAGTCTAAAATGTTCACATTATCCTTCTATTTCCAATTACTTTAAGTGTTTGAATGAACTCAAATAATTTAGGAATAAAAAAAAAAAAAAAAAACAAAAAATAATTTGTTCTATTTTTGTTTTTTAGTTTTCATAACCTTCTAGTTTTTAAGTTTTTTATTTTTGGTTCAATCAGGACGTACCCCGCTATGGTGCTATATTAAGTGGAGTGTGGTCCAAAGTTTTTATGCAAATTCAAAAAGAAGGGTTATGGTTGATAGTGAAGTAATTAAGATTAAATAAAATATCACATTTCCAAAAAATTATAAAAATTACACAAATTGGCATGGTCCAAATTTATTTTCTTACAATAGCTATCCTGATCCCATTCAAATGGGATTGTTCACAATTATTTAGCTAATGAACATGGTCTCTCTTATGGCGATAGGTTGGTTTCACATTATTTAAATCAAGATGCAACGTGCAAGTAATTCACAAATATTATTACATCAATACTAAGAATTCATCTTGAAGAGGGTCCTTTTAAGAGTAGCATGTACAGTACCCGGAAGAAAAGATACGTGAATTTTACTTATCTCCAAGTTGACTAAAGTATGGACAGTGAACTTCAAGTGAGCACTACACTTTCACTTTGTGAGCAATTGCCTTGGGGTTTTCACCTATTTTTAGAACTAGGAGTAAGGTTGTGAAAAGTAAATGATTTGTGTCTAATTATAGAAAAAATATATGTAAAGTAATAGTTCTCCATTGCCCTATCTAAAGTGTGTCCACGCCTTTTTCATGCATTAACTATTATTAGGCCTCATTATGGTATAATAATGTTTTGGGCCGCAGTTTAAAAAATATGTATGTATGTGATATTGAATTGTGATTGCATTGTAAGTGTGGGGTTAACTTTTGAGATGATTGTGGGTGTTAGCGTGACTTTGTTTAGTATGTGGTATATTATTCTTATTGAAATAAGTTTGTTTGGTATTGTGGGTAGGTTGAGTGGTATAATCTTTTGAGAAAGATGAAGACTAGAGCGTTGACAGATGCTGAGAAAGGACAAGTGGTTGGAATGCACAAAGCTGGAAGCAAAGGTGTGGAGATAGCAAGAGAATTAGGTATGCCTTCTTCCACCGTTTATGGTGTTATAAACAGTTTCAAAAAACGAGGAAGTGTGAAGTCACCAAAGCCAACGGGTAGGCCTCGAAAGTTTACAGAGCGGGATATGAGACAGTTAGAACGTCTCCTTAATGAAGATCGTCGTAAACCACTCACAGAAATTACAAATGAGATGGCACGTGTTGCAAAGGTTGATAACTCGTACTTTAAGGAATGCTTTGCAGACCCTTGGTTATAGAAGATGTGTTGCAGTAAAAAAACCTTTTCTCAGTAAAAAGTACATGGCAGACAGGTTAGCATTTGCTAAAGAGCATAAAAACTCGACAAAGAAGGATTGGAAGAAGGTTATTTGGACTGATGAATCATCTTTCGAAATAGGAAGGAGTTCTAGACAAATTAGAGTGTGGCGAAAGGCTTATGAAAGATATTCAGATAAATGTCTAGTACCAACTTTTAAGTCTGCGCGTACGTCGGTGATGGTTTGGGGTGCTTTTAGTGGCTTTGAGAAGGCTCCTTTGGTAATCATACCTTCAGATAAGCGAAGTGCAGGTGATTTTGTGGAACTTATTTACGATGGCGCTTTAACTCCATTTTATTTTATCCATAAACCTCACAAAGACATGTTACTTATGGAGGATGGCGCTCCAGTCCATCGCAGCAATTTGCCAAACAAGTGGAGACAAAAAATCGGTACAACGAAGTTGAAGTGGCCTGCCAACTCTCCAGATCTAAATCCAATTGAGAACCTATGGAAAATTATTAAAGATGAAGTTCAAAGTAAATCCCGGCCAAGCAATGCACAAGAATTGGTGGAACAACTTCAAAGAGTATGGGAAGAGATACCTTTTGACCTCTTAGAAAACCTTATTGATACCATGCCTACACGTATGAAGGAAGTAATTAGTGCAAAAGGTGGTAGTAGTAGATTTTGAGTACTATATAGGAGAAAGTAAATTTTGTGTTGATTTTGTTTATTTTTCTATATAAACAAATATTATTATTGAAATAAAGTCTACAGGCTTTCAAATGCAATTTCTTGCATTGAATTCCATGAATTTTCAACCTCGCATGAGCTCACCAAATTCTATGTTCAGTACATTTTTCTAGCACATAACACAGAATCACGTATCTTTTCTTCCGGGTACTGTACAATCGCGGTCCCAGCTGTGACCTATTTTGCAGCACTACCTCTGCAACAGAACTCTTGAATACACAGGCGATATCACTGGTCACCTTGACCATAGGTACTACTCTTTCTTATGACAATCACTCAAGACTATGACACAGTTGTATGCTAGCTATTTGATAAAACCAAGTGGAGCAACATTGCAAATGAGCCAGTCCTTCAGGTGCTGGAACCTCAAGTCATGATATATTGGAACTGGATTGTACCACTGGTAACTTGGCTATTGAGTTTCAAACTCCAGTACAGCAGCCACATGGTGTGATCATGGAATTAGCCAATGCAGTACATTCTTGCAATAAAGTAGAGTCTTATGTGTTTTTGTTTCGTGTGTAGCTGTAATGTGTTTTGTATCAAAGTAAACCCAAAACGAAGGTTATTACACATGTAATTCTGAATGGATTGATCATTTCTGAAATTGAGTTCAGAAGCCTTCTCTTTGCCTATATATTTGCATTAGGATTTAGGGTTTTAGGGACTGGGAAACCTTTTAGTCTAAGCTGCTAAAGTTGTGAACTTGTCGCCCAAAGTCCAGCTAAAGAAACAACAATTACACTGTATACAAAAGGAGGCCAAATTCAAGAATGTGATTAGTGGAATTATAAAAGCAGCCTCTCGTGCTTTACAATGAAGAAGAACAAATGATGGAAAGGAAAAATCTGAGTATGAATTATGTCCTCCGAGGACAGTGTGATTGGAGGAAGGCTACAAGATAAATTAGAATCTAGATAGCATATGCAAAGCAGTAAGGTACAAAAAGCTTTGATTTTTTTACAACTGACATGAATGAATTAACCCCACAGTGGCTTTCTTTCTTATGCATTGGTAAAACTGTCACTTGGGGAACCAATACAGCGGCCCACGTGACAACACAAAATGAAGAATTTTTTCTTCAATGGTACCAATTATATCCCCAACCCTGCTTTGCTTTCTGTTCACCAGTGAACAGAGTCGTTTTGAACAAGAAGGAATAATTTTTTTGACTCCCTCCCTGGAAAAGAATTGTGCTTCCCAGGCATCAACTGATGAGAGGAAGAAACCTTGGGAATGAACTCAGGGTAGACCCCTCAATCCATAGTATTCATTGCTCCCTCTACCAAACTCCAATAATTGTTGTTTGTCACACTTCCTTGAAATCATATTGCTGCTGCTCCTATCCTTGCTCTCCACTTCAGCATCTGTAATGATCTTAGATCTTGTCTCTGCCTGTTCCCACATTCTCATATCCTATTACCCATCTCAAGTAGATTACCAACTTCTCAATGGACTTATTGTATAATCTCAACTCTAGATCATTCAAAGGAGTTGTCACTTGTTGACCTTCTGCCCAATTTCTGAGACATATGATGGCATGTGATTTCAACTGCGTCCTTTTGGTTAAATTGATGTTTGGTTGCAGGGATTTTCCTGAAACTGCATGTGAATCTGAGAGAAAAATTAGGGTTTATGGAGTCATTGTTGTTCGGAGTATGTCATTGCAGTTTTGTTTGGGCATGGTCACACTCTGACGATCTGTTGCTATTGCTAATGCTGAAACTTTTTCTTTCAGAAAGAGCTTGAGGTGATGATTCATCACACTTGGAGTTTCAGCACGATGGAGATTGTTCTGCCACTGAATATTGTTGACCATATTAACTTATACCCTAATAACGTGCACCGGTTTCTTCGTCGTTGTGCATACTAAGTTTGCCTATTTCAAGTAATCTTTCTTCAATTTGACGGCCGGCATTGTGATGCTGTAGGTTTGCTACTCACCCATGCTAGAAAAGGTTGAAAATGTGAACCTTAAGTTACTCAAGGGATGCATTTTGTATGTGGGAACTCTGGTGACACAACACTACTGTACAGAATCGAGTGAAAGAAGTAATGCAATTAGAGAACGGCGGTATCAACAACAGCGAATCTTTAATTTTCTCAACTATATAAATTTAGTGATGACGTTATACCATCCGATTTTTCAACGTATTACTGTAAGTTTCCGAATCTTCTTACTATTACAGTAATGACACGGCTAGATAATACTGCACCGTGAAGTACTTCACCGAAAGCACATTACTAGCAAATGCACCTAGTGAGCTCGTGTTTCCAAGTTAGTTGCAGATGTGTTTGAGTCCCTTTCTGTGTGGTTTTTTACTAACGACATCAGTTGATGAAGATTTTGGCGGCAGAAAAGTGGATAATGCTCACTTGAATGCCGGGGACGAAGGAGGGATCATGGTGTGATAGTGGTGTAGATATTAGAAAACGCCGCCCACTTCGAAGCATTAAAGGTGATGAGCTGATCAACTATTCATGCTTTGTGACGTTCCCTTTGACATGGTGATCACTCAGCCTTACTTTCAGTTTCTTCACGACCCCATTGCAAAGTTTGGCGACAAGGGTGGGGTCGTCCTTCAGAAATTCGTTGTAGCCGCTTATCTCTGAGATGTCACAGTAATTGTTCGCAACAAAACTGATAATTGAGTGCACAAGCTGCTCAGCTCGGCATTTGTTGCCGAGGAGAAAGTACTGGAAGATGCGGTCAGGATGGATGAGAGTCATCAGCTTCTCTTGGCAAAGATCATGGAGGAGGACAATGCCATACTTGTCGGAGGCACGGAGCAATTTATCCGCAAGTTCAGTCATGACATCATCTTTCACATGGCCGGTGTAGAAAAAGTGGATGAAAGCTTCCAGGGATCGGTGGTCCATGTCCATCTTCACCACCTGTGGGTTTACAATGTCCTTCAAGGCCGAGAACATGTTCTTGAATTCAACTGATTTGCCCATCTGTTTTCACGATTGACACACACATTCCCTCATTTTGAGTGAGCAGAAATTGTTCTGATATTGTTCTAAAATCAGGGGACGGTACCTATTGAAGGGCAAAACATGTGGTTTATTCAATTGATTCTTACCAGGGTGGATTTGTGTGCATGGACCAGCCTTCCGTCGTTCGCCTCCAGAATAACGTCAGTGTGTGGAGGGAGCATGGTCTCTGGATCCCATGTGGTAATGAAGTTTTGCTTCTCCAGAAGCTTTTGCATCTGGTCTTGCAGCTCGTCCAGCTCGACATTGGAGCACATACAAGGAAGAAATCTCACCATTTGAGATCATCAGAGTTTTATGAGATTCTTCTGTCATACGATCTGCCTCCTACAACAGCTCCATCTTGAGAACCTGTGTTTGCATCGAGGTTTTAGTGACGACAAAAAGATGAACTGTGAGATGGGGTATACTGTTTCCACCATCGTTTTCAATGATTTATGCTTGATGAAACTCGTGATCATGCTTACGGACTGAATTTATTATTCGGTCAACCAAGATCCCTGCACTTCCGATCTCTTTGCAATTAGTGAGGGTGAGGTTATGGGGTTGACAACAAGCAATATCGGTAGGAATTGTTTTCTAACAATGTGAACTGCATGACGAGAGAATCGTGAAGTACTTACAGGGGTCTGGAATAAGTCTCCCCTGCCTCTGAACGAAGGCATGCGAAAAGTCCAGCAATTCAACGGGTATAGAGATTTTGCCAAGGGGTGCACGTTACTTTTTTCAATTGCGTCCGTTGGGCGGCTTAAGGTTGTTAATTCTTATACCAACACATTCTAAATCTTGTGGTGGCAGGTTCATCCTCAGGTATTGTTGTTTTTTCACGACCAACACTGCAATGAAGGTCAATATTTTAGTGAGCACGTAAGCGGTGTCATAAGATGTTTGCTCAGTCGATAGCAATAAATGAAGCGACGTTTGCTGTCGTACCTACTTAATCAAATCCCGTGAACATATTCGCATCTTATCAACACATATACCCTTGTCATACGCAAGCAAACTCTCGCAGGTTTCTATCAATACAATTGTGTAATCAGTATAGCACTCATAAGTGGAGTCGGAGAATGAAAATCCCTCCTTATGTAATGTCGTTCACTGCATCACAACTGCGATTGGTCTGATCAAGGCAAAATTCCAACTGGAATGAAATAGGGTTACTGAAAACTGCTAAAAAATTAGATGGTTGGCACTAAGTCGTTGTTGGCTTGATAAGCCTACAGTGACAATGTTCTTGATGCTATCATCAAGGTGTTTCTCTTCACTATGTCTTGAAAAGGACAAGCGGTATCACTAATTGGTGGATATCGAAGTGAAGCAGCAATAAAACTTCACCAAAAACACGTTAAGAGTAACTACTAAGTTGTCTTCAACTGGACTAACCTAGAGCAAGGCATCCTTTCGCTGTGGAAATGTCATCTCTTTCCTCGAGAAGCTCCTGGAATTGATCTGCTACTTTTCTGCCGACAAAAAAAGGATTCAACACCCAACTTCGTTGTGAGTACAAACTAATCTTCCTTTTTCCCGGTCTCTAGAATTAGAGATCAATTTCAAGAATCAAAAAGAGAGTGGAAGAAACAACATTAAACAAGTATCTTCCACTCATCGAAACATTACATACTCTGTTAACTTAAGTCCTTGGTATCATATTCAAAACCCTGAAGAGAATATCGAAAGTAAATTACCGATCTTGAGGCCAGCATATTTTTCCTCTTTTGAAACTTGTACGCTCTCTCTTCAGCCTCTTGTGCTGCTTTAAGCTTGCGCATGCTCGGTCGATACAGCAAAAACGTTCTCCCAATCCTACCCACGATTTGAGCTCCAGTTTTGCCCTCAAGCTGACTCGCAGTATCTGCAAGCTCTTCATCCAAGTTGTCCAATACCCTAATCTGTAAGTTTCAGTAAACACGACATCAGAATCTTTACACAAACAGGCATCACACACTAAGAACGGTGGCTAGAAATTTGAGATTCTTTCACATACTCAATCAATTTCATTGCGCATTCAACTCCAGAGCCACAGAGAAAAAAACAGATAAACACAAAAGAACAAACATGCAGACTGCAGAAATTGCCATAATCCAATAAACCAACTCAGCTAAAAAGTGATCCTGCAACAACTACGCACGAGAGTAGAAAATCACCTTCACAAGCTCATTTGCCTCCAATGCGTCACTGATAGCTGTAATACAATTTGCAGTCAAGCCCCATTTCCCTACCTGAAAACCACCACGAGAACAACAAAAGAAATCAGTCTAATTCCCTTCATGACCTTCAACCTAAAATCTGCAAAACCCTGAAACTAAGAAACTGCAGCAACTGGGGGGTTTGGAACTAACCTGGTGCAAGCAAATATCACTGCCCAATTGATGCGCATACGCACGGAGCTCCTTCTTCTCCTTGCTTCCCAGCAGCCTGAACGTCCTCCTCACCTTCACACCATTCGAGGGCACATTCTTCTCCTCAGAAACAACCACCTTCTCCTCCCTCTCCTGCTCCTGCTCCTCTAACCCTAACTCCTCCTCATACAAAGCCAAACCATCCTCCTCATCGTCCTCCTCCTCCACATCCGAATCCCCACCTCGAGAACCAACACGAACCCTTCTCGGCGTCCAGCTCCTCCACGACCCCACATGCACTCTCTCCATCCCACATCGCATCCGAGAACATACCCACCCAAGTGAAGACGACGAATTCACATGCTGTAAACGCAAATTCACATTCTGAACCGTGGCAGAACAGGAGGAAACAGACGACGATATCTGAATGCAAGGAGAATGTAAACTATGACGCTGCAAAGTGGTTGCAGCCATGATTCACAAACTGGGTCACAATGAAAACTTCAACAAAAATGGAGAGAAAATTCTCTGCAAAAGCCCTAAACCCTGAGCTGCAAAAAATGGCTCCACAAGGTGCAGATGAGAAAATGGGGCATCAGATGAGTTGCAGGGTTTGGAGTTCAGGTCTAGAGATTGAGAGAATGATGGACTCTGATTCTTGTGCACTGGAAGTGGGAATTGGAATGGAGTTAGAGTGCAAGTTTTCTTGTGTTTTGTTGCAATCTGGGTGTTTTGAGAAGACGCGGTGATGGGAGGCGGGGCAACTGGATGAGATAGAATCGTCTTTGATACCGTGGGAGGGTTCGTCTATGAGCGTGTTCTGGTAAGAATAGGGGTTTCTGGTAAGGAGGAGGGTTTGTTTCGTTTCTGATAGTGCTGGAGAGTACTATTTGGAATCCTCTATCACACCTTGTTTTAATACTCCTTTACAATAGCACAACTTTGGGGGTTCTGTACAAATTTATCCTGTTTTAGATTGCGATACTACTACGTTGGTTTTGAACAAAGACATAGGTGGATTGAATTAGGTCCAATAGTTTAAGGTCAAGATTTCATTGATGATGACATGTTTACATATTCATTCTTCAATGTATTTGAAATAAATATCATGCATAGATGGATAGATTTTGGGTGTTTGCATATTCTTCATTTTACAAAAAGTATTATTATACAAATTACTTCATATTAGAGAGTGAAGAAAATTATAAATTTAAATAAAATATTAATTCATCAACATATAACTTCTAAGCTATCTTGACGAAACATAGATGAATATTTTATAGAAGTTGGAAGATTAATGTACGAAGTGAAAGGTTTAAGGCTTTAAGCAAAGAGCATGAAAGGTCACAAGGGCATTGAATCAACCCTTTGGTCTTCCTTGTAACCTTTTAAAATCTCATAAAAAGTGAGTGGCTTCAACCAACTTCTCTTCGGTTCATTACTTTTTGATGCTTGTCCATACACTTGGACCCATCCACAAGCTATGGATTCTTTCTGAATGCTCCTTGTCAAACCATGGTGCATATGTTGAAAGAATCAATTCAAGATCAATGACATTTTCAAAAACTCAATCTTGTAGTTAAACAATTTAGCATGCAATTACACTTGTAAATTTTCCAGCTTGATGCATTTTTATACCACCAAAGCCTAGAGAAAGAACACTGATTACTCCCTCCAAAAAAATTAAACCTAATTGGTGAACAAATTTATAGTAGTTCCACTAGCGTCATATTGAAGTACTTGAAAGAATAGGGGTTCTGAACAATTTGCGAAAATTACGATCCTTGATAAGAATCCCTCCGTCGGCGTCGATGAGTCGACGCCGTCGGAGCTTGCCCTCACAGCAGTTGGCATCACAGGTGACAACTTGCTCAACTATCATTCTCACTCAATCAAATGTCTTAATTAAAAAAATTAAAAAAATCACAGTTAAAGAAAAACATGAATTTACTGGTAATCCTACCTAATTGAGGTTCACATATTTCTTGTTGATTCAGCTCCTTGAAAGACATTGAGGCCATTTTTATTGCGTCAGTGTTGAATCAGCTCACCACATTATACATTTCAATGATAGACCAATTAATGGATTTGAGTGAATCCATTCGTGCAATGCTTGTGATGCTAACTTGGGAGCTTTGAATGGATGGCATTGGGCAGGCAATATATGTGCCTTCATCATGTTCTTTTCGCCATTGTGAGTTACACTCAGTGCCCTTACTCAACTAATTCTTAATTGATTTACATACATGAAAACCAACTCAATTAAGGAGAAGATGAGAGGTTCTAAAGCTTGCATTTGTTGCTCAAAACAGGCCAACATTCTATACAATAATAAAAAGAAGGGCAACTGGGCAGTTCTCAGGAGTGCCTTATGTTGCAACCTTGCTGAATTGCCTCATGTGGACGTTCTATGGAACCGACGCTGTGGCAGGGCTGATGTTGGTACTGACCATCAACGTTGCAGGGTTGATCATAGAGTCCACCTACATCTTCATCCATCTCCTCTTTAGCGACGCTGAGAGCAGGGTAAGACCCACTTAACAAAATCAGCATAACTTAGTCCTTCATCTTCCCTAGAACATTCTTCCACCAGCTATATTCCAACACATCTTGAATAATTATCTACACTGTCAGAGTTATCTACATCTAGAATAATCATCCACACTGCCACGTGATATTAATCTATTATATCACTGATGTAAGTAAACTGAGCCAAATTATGGTGTTGGAAATGGGAGTCAAATGGATATGAGAGGTTCTTCCGTATTGTGTTTGCCGTTTAAAATGGATGAGTTCATGGTTGGGGTTGTGTGTGTGTGTGTGTTGTGCTGCTGTGGTGAACAGAGGAGAACAGGAGGTTTGTTTGCGGGAGTGATGTTCTTTTACATGATTGTGCTGCTGTGCGTTCTTGGGAGAGTGGAGATAGAGAATCGACCTGTAGTTGTGGGCTCCATTTGCGTGGTGATTGGAAGTTTCATGTACTCCTCTCCCATGACCGTCATTGTAAGATTCAATTCTACCAAAACCTACCTCTAAAAGATAAATGTTATGGCTGCTGAGTTATAAGTGCTATATACTAATGATTTGATTTTTGAGTCAGGAGCCATGTTAAGTTTTGAAAATGAATTTTATTTAGAGTGTTCTATAATACGCATGTGAATAAACTTGAATTCGCAGGCTCAAGTCATAAGAGACAAGAGTGTGGAGAACATGCCGTTGTTTCTGTCAGCCTCTGCGTTGATCAACAGCATGGTGTGGACGTCCTATGGCATTATTGCCAAAGACATTTTTGTCATTGTATGACCTCAATGCTCTGCAAATTCAGGCATTATAATTTCACAATCATTTGACCCTGCAAATTAGAGTACCCATGTGAGATTTTCCATAGCTTCCCATAACATGTGTGATTGATTGTTGGCTGGCCAGATTCCGAATGCTCTGGGTGTCTGCGTGTGCATAATACAACTGCTGGTGTATGCACACGTCTCTGGATTTGCAGCTAAAGGAATGGGTCCTCCGCCTGGTACCTTGCAAATGCAACCAGGGCAAGGATTCCAACCCATGATGACGCCTCCGCAGCAAGCCGCCAACAACACACCCATGCCACCTCCTCCTCCCCCGCCTCCTGCTATTGTTATTGCAAATACATGACACCTTTGAGGGTGATATTTAATCACTCAAGCAGGGTTGCAGCGTGTGCCTTTTCTAGAGAACACACCTGGATTGTTGGTTGGAATAAAATTTTCCACCTCGCAATGAGACTCGAGAGAAGAGTAAGTTGGTGATGTTGCATTGACTCATCATCCTAGAGTTTCTGCAACGGTCTTGAAGGAGAATGTGAATTTGTAAGTTACGTTTATAACAAAGGTTCTGACGTCGAATTATTTGTTACTAGAACGAAATCAACCGAAGTGTTGGGCTGTCACGTGCAGTCAGGGTCGTCTCTTTCTGATTGACAATAATGCTTACATGAACAAAGCGAATCTCAATCATTGAAAACCATTACATGTTCAACAGATTACCGCACTTCAATAATGTTCAACTGGAAATGTCGGTGGACGCGGTAAACTGTTCACAACCCCTATTTACAGTTACCTGAAGTAGTCAAAAGGGTTTTCCTTGAATCAGTAAATTGGTTAGGGAGAACAAAAGCATGACGACCCAAATTCGACCAGACTGACCCTAAATCCTGAAAAGGGCTAAGAGGTTTTAATTACATGAAAATTTCTGTAAGAACTTCAGGAGCTTCGGAGGCGATTCTTTGCCTGCTCTGAACACATCTCGACACACGAGCTTGACAATAACGTCAGATATTAACAGTTCCAAAACTAGATCAGGCCTGAAATCTTCCAGAAACGAGGAAAGAAATGTAGTCCACGAAATGACTCATGGCACAGCTGAGACGGGATCTAGAGAGTTCCATTCTGACTGTACAAGGTCCATCAAAGAGCCAAGACTTGACATGCACCCCGGGGTAGTGGATCAGCGAACTGTATTTTGCCAGTGATATCTTCATAAAACTGCAGCGAGGCAGATGACTTCGAATCTGTCTTGGAATCGGTCACCTCGACGACAGCCACAGCTGCTCGGCTTGTTCCTATCCGTGGTTGCAAGCCTGTTCCCACAATACAAAGCCTTCCACCCAGACTCACAAGCTCTGGGCCCCAGGCCAAAACAGGTGCAGAGTCTTCCAAGACTCCCTTGATGGTTTCCCAAGAGTCTTTCTTCCCGTTATAGACAGAAATTTCATTCTTGCCTTCAAGTGAATGCGAGTCCCCGACAGCATACAGCTTGCCATTCATAGCAGCAGTTTTGGATTGCCAACCTGCTCCAAATACGAGGGTCGGTTAATACGGGACCGCATTTTTAAACAGTGCAATTCAATGCACACATATTCATAGCTTACTGAATAACTTGGAACTCCTACTTCAAGGGAATCATGAGGAAAGGCTTGTGTGGGTGCCATCACCTGTATTGAGCCCATGGGCCATGTACACCCATTCATCTAGTTTTGGGTCGTAAACAAGCCCAACCAGATTCTCGCTGGAAGAATTCACGACATAAAACTTGTTGTCAAGAACAGCAGAGTCGTAAAGCTCCATGGAGATTTTCATCGACGAAATGAGACGCCATTGATTGCTTTTCGGGTTGTAAGCCTCGGCAGTAGGTCCTGCATCCTGGTCACGTTCTGTAAACCCTCCAACGACATACAGCTGGTTGTTGATAACACCTGCTCATAGAGACCAAAGAACATGTGATCACAACGTTTGATAGGACCCACCTCATTCATGCAGTAGCACTTCGGGTGACATCGACAACACCAAGAGATTCTGTGTTCGTTAAAAGGTACAAGACACGGAAAAACTTGTTAGGTGAGTGAAATTTATTCATAACAGAAGGGCCGGGTTTCCTGAGAATAATCGACCTGCCATGCATTTGGCCCGTGGGATGTTCAGAGGGGCTGCAGATTTCCAGCAGTAGAGTTGCATGTCAAAGTATGAAACACAGCTGCATGCATTGCCATTGTCGAGCTGGCCCCCAACCACAAACAGTTTGCCATCCACCACTGCAGATGCAGAGTTGCCAGCAGTGCGCTGTTCATTGGGCAGAGGTGGGAGTGCAAACCATCGATTTGATTGCGGGTCATACCCATGCCACACGTTGGCTCTTGCCAGATCCTAATAAAAACATGAGGGCAGACAGTGTTCAGACATTACTCCATCCAACACTACGTTGCTCCTCAATCAGACCCTCAAACTTAAATTGTACATGACCACAGTGATCCAGTTGGTGGGATTGACCTAAACCTCTAAACCCACATACACACAACCCTGACTTCGCCCACTTATCATATCATGACTCCTGCAGCATGACCTACAACTTTCACGGTTGTACCCTAAAATTTTCAGATTTGAAGTCTCCTCATGTAAAACAAAATGCCGATTTCTTACGTGGTCCACGTAAACAACCAATTAGAGCTTGCAAATTCTGCACTTAGAATTCGAAATGTGACGAAAGAACCATCTTTCGTGCTGATTTTAGTTGAGAAGTTTAAATTTAAAATTAAAGATCACAATGTGTTGTTTGCCCACCTCGATCGCATCATCGCAGCTTTCGATCGTATTATTACGTCGAAGGGAAGTGTGAAAAGTAAAAGAAGTGAAGAAATGACGAGTGAAGAAAGAGTGCTCTCAGTACGCGAAGAAAGAGATACCTGAGTCCACAAAAAGAGCCATTCTTCGGTCAGATTAAGCTCCTGCCGGATATCATACAGAACACGACCTTGCAAGAGTTTTCGCCAGCTGCGACAAACTGCACTAAGAACTGCGTGTTGAGCACGTGGTACTCGTGCCAAGCAAAGGAGAGCAAGCTCATCTGGAAGTGCAGGTATGAGACCCCGGCATGGCTCTTCCTTTGCCGCTTCCTTTGCTGCTCCTCTCCGTCTTCTAGAACCAGTCTCGGAAGTCATTGTTGACCGTGACTGCACAATTTTAAACGTTCTAAGTAAAGAGCGACATTTCATCTCTCCCCACCATGGACCAGGCTGCTCATACCATTCTAAAGACTGAAAGTGTGAAAAAGCAATGTTACGGTGCCTCATAGCACTGTATCTCGTCACTCTAGCACTGCATAGTGAATCCAAAACGTGTGATTCGCGTGCTCTCTTAGAATAAAATAGGGAACAGTGTTTGCACCTGGACTTTCGTCCCCTTCTGTCTGGATGACATTCAGCTCCTGCAATCTTGTAAACTTTCTAATCCTTTGTGGAACGCCTCATACAGAATGTGGTTTGCTAAAAAGAATCACAATGACTTCTAGCCTTCGTCATACGCCATAAAATCCAATGCTCCACACAGAACCTGTACCGGAGGAATCAATTCCCCGTCTAAACCTACAAAGAACATCATACTATATATTCTCATTCACCGAAACCACATACAGCGTCCCCTAGCTTGATGACCAATCTTGGAAAAGTGTTACCAAAAAAAAACATACAGTCAAACAAGTCTCAGTCGACTAATTACGATCTTTCCCTGGTTTGTGATGTACAACCTGATGCAAATAAAAAAAACATATGGTAGCACACCCTACCTTAGCCCTATTAGTAGAAACCCTACGCCAGTCACATCACTCCTCCACTGCCCATTTCTCACACATCACTCTGCGCATCCAATCAAACATGGAACATCGCAATTCAGAAACCCTATCTCCAAACGCCCCACAAATCACAACAACAACACTACAGTCTCATAACAAGAACATCAAGATGACAAAACGATCCTCGCCACATCTGTGAGACCCCACCTCCACTCACTCGCGCTCCCATATTCTGCCATCTTCTGCACATCAATCTGCAACTTACAAACACACATCACCACGTATAAGACCTCGACATTTCTGTCTCTCCTAGACACCACATCTACACGCTCATCGCTATAAAACCTACCGCCACAAAAATCCACAAAAACCAAAAAGCACAACGCAATTGACACACCACAGCCACATCACCATCGCTAATTGCCTACCAACATGACATACAATCAAGACTGCACGTTACTTAATACAAAAAAACCACGAAACACACAACATCCATCTCCCCCCAAACCTTCCAATTCCACATCTAGATCAACATCCAACTCCTCCTTCCCAAAACCAACACATAAAAAGCCGGCCCACTTCACAACACATTTCCAATTACGCCAAACTCACACCAGCGACCTCCAGAACGACTCCACATCCACGCATCGCACTCCAAAGACACCCTTAACCCATCAGCACGCAAACGAAGCCAGCCCAATTGGCCATGGAACCCCGGAGACGATCCGCATACCGACCATGACGACCCACCAACCAAACGCTGGTTCTTAAGAAGCCCTCGCGGTGTTATATACATGCGTGACATACATACCCCAATCGACAACGACGCCTTCAACGCTGCAATGCAAGAAAGTACTGCTCCACACGCAACGCGCCCCAGTCGCAGTTGGTTGTGCGCTCATGACGATGATGATGTGGTTGCCTGCTTCCTCCACGCCTACCCAATTCTCGCATCCCCGAGTTGCAGGGTTACGATCCGCGAGTGAATTGCTCTGGCGAGAACTCCAGCATGTGGGCAACTGGGGCTGCAATTGAGCAAGTGATTGCGTACTCTGGCTGTGTGCTTGGATCGCAAGCAGCGCTGCACGAGGCTCTCATCATCACCCGGCTGCCTGCCCCTGTTACCCGCACAGGGAGTCCCACTTACCGCCGGTTGGGGGTTAGTACCATTGGTTGGAGGCTCTGTCCGGGGTGGTCGTTCCTCCCGACCGGTGGTCGGCGAGCGAAATAAGAGCGCATTCGACACCCCTGGTAACTGGTTCCCTGAGTCTCTTCTTTATCTTTCCTACCCAGTTGCCCAACTGATGAGACATCTCTCTCACTTTCTCTGAAAGCCGGCGTCATGAGAGAAGTAGAGATGGCATGATTTTTTTTCTGATGGACTGTTGCTTTTTTAATTTTTTTGTTTAGAGAGAATTTTCAATGATTCTCAGTGATTTTTAATGATTTGTATTATTTTTTGGTGATTTTTGGTGATTTTCTGAAGTGGTTGACTCGTGTGATTAGTTGATGGTTGACCCAAGAGAAGCGCAAAGAGATGGTAGTTAAGGAAGGGGGTTCATTAATGGTGGAATGGAGTGAGTCATTCGGAGATGCTGTAGATGCTGTATGTGCGTAATTTGGGGATAACGCTCCTTGAAAGTGGGCTTGAGAGACGGAGGTTGCTTGTAGACGTAGCGAACGGGTTACAAATTACAATCGGTAAGTTATAATTCCATTAACAGCAGTTGAAGGAAATTGGTGCAGGTTAATAATAGTGGTGGAATATAACATGACGTGAAGGGGAAGGAAGTAGTAAGGTACATGATGGCGAACATTATGCAGGATGGAAAGATATGTGCAGACGGAGATTCCAAGGTGAAGACAGGGAGAACTTGACCAGGGATGAAGATAAGTGAATAAGAGAAGAAAAAGGATGAAGACTTCTTGAGTCTAAGTTGCTTGTAAGATGAGCTACCGGTGAGGTGGAGCTTGTTGTCGGCACGCGAACAGTGACGCGGAGGACGTTATTGGATTAGCAGTTCGGAGTGGAAATGCACACGTCGTTGACATAAGAGCTGAAATAACAAGTTATCTAGAAGGATGGTTGTGAGTTCTACATCTACTCTATTTGAAGTGGTCTTGAGAGATCATCGGTATGGTGATGAACTTGGTCCTCAAAATCATCATGGAACGAGAGTATTGTTGCTGGAAATGTGAGTATTCTGGAATGAAAGCCTTCTTCCACTCCGACCTTCCTCATCGACATCATGAGTATTAAAAGCATACTTTCATGAGGACGCCTTGAGTGATACCAAGAGCTGGGAAAATGTCGTAAAGCATACCGTGCAATTGGGATGGTTACCTTCTTGAGTCAGGCCACCGGAAGTGCGGTCCACCAGAAAATAAGAATTTGGTAGCCTACCTGTACAAATCATGAATCACTACCCTTACAATTGGCTTTTATCATCTCAGACGCAACACAAGTGCAACAGCTGCGGTCAATATAGCGGCTACTCCAAATCGGGAGAAGGCAAGTTCTTTCCAGGTGGGTGGAGCAGTGATGAGCGTCTTCAGCTTTTGGATTTGCAGGATCGTATCTTCTAAAGACCCGGAGTTGTCTATGACATAGTCGGCGAGATCACGTTTCTTGTCCAGCGGAAGCTGGGAGTCGATGCGCGCTCGAGCTTGCTCAATGGTGCTGTTGTCACGCTTTGTAAGACGTGCCTCCTGGGTAGCACGGTCCACCCACACTACCACCACTGGGTGTGTGAGATAATTCATTTTCATCTCGATTAGCAGCGGGATGTCCATTATCACCACGGCAGTGCCCTGAATCCAATGCTTGAAAACCTCGTACAAGAGGCCGAGAGAAATGCACGGTTGAATTGCTCTGAAAACACGGTACACCACAACATATACACCTTGAGCTAGGTTCATGAATTCAACATGAGTCCCTTCCGATTGAACGACGAGCGAAAGGACTGGAAGAATACCGATTGAGCAGGCCCCTCTTTGCAGGGTCGTTGAAGATTATTTCGCCCAACCTTGCACGGTCCACTTCTCCATCCTCTCGTAAGATGCCCTCGCCAAATACTGCGACCACCCTCTTCCAACCCCACGTGTTCTTGTCCATAGCCACCTGGAGAAAAACAATGGCCAGAAGCTCATCCTCAGTGGTTATCATTC
This sequence comes from Ceratodon purpureus, assembly GCA_014871385.1. Taxonomy (NCBI): domain Eukaryota; kingdom Viridiplantae; phylum Streptophyta; class Bryopsida; order Pseudoditrichales; family Ditrichaceae; genus Ceratodon; species Ceratodon purpureus. The sequence continues at coordinate 16,343,661 of CM026427.1, forward strand.
CTGCATGTGGAGCTCATATTGCTATGTCATGTACTTGCTAAGCAGCAGAGAAAATCAGGTTTAGCTCAACTAAAAGATTCAATTAGCTCTCAATGGAGTGAAACTACGAATGAAATCTGCACCAGTGACATTGAGAAGAACCGACTCCACTGATATGACCTAACTTGGTGAAGCACTGACATGACATGAGTATGAGGAACGAGAAACAATCTGCCGACGAAGAAACATCACGATACAACGTGTAAGTACGACATCTCTTTAACTAGTTAAAATGAGTTACCACTTGGCAGCTTGAAATCCTAAAGCCTGATAAGCAATTCACATAATATTCTTCGCTGTGAACTGAGACAAGAAGGCAGTGAATAAATACCCTGGCAACTTTGTCCGCATCAACGACTGGCAGTCCCTCGCTCTCTAAGTGGCGAGAGACGGTGCTCTTGCCGGATGCAATCCCACCTGTAAGCCCCACCAACCTCATCGTTTCTCCCTTCTCTGTTCGTATATCCTCCAATTGCAGTGCACATACACTCTACCTTTGCTAGGAGTCCTTCGCCAGTCCCATCAATCCTCCTCTGCTCATTGTGCACATATCACTCTGCCCATCCAACGACATAGCAATTCAGAATCCCTAGAAATAGTTCACAACAAGAACATTAAGATGACAACATGGTCCTAATCACTGTGAGACCCCCACCTCCACTCACTCGGGCTTCAATATTCTTCCATCTTCTTCGCATTAACCTGGAAGATCCAAAGGCACATTAACACATATGAGACCTCAGCATACTGGCTCTGTCCTAGTAATACATTAGCGTGTTATCAGTGTAAAACCTAGAGCCAGAAGTCCACAGAAAAAAAGCCATGCCGTAGTTGACACCACAAATACATCCCCATCGCCAATTGCCTCCAAACATGACATAATCAAGACTGCACGTGACATAAGAACAAAAACGAAACGGACAACATCTACCCCTCCCTAAACCTTCTAATTCCACGGCTAGAATAACATCCAACTCCTCCTTCTCACAACCTCACGAAACAACTTATTCACAAACCAACACATAAAGCTGGCCCTCGTCCTACGACATTCTCAATTACACCTCACACACCAACAAGCTCCAGAACCAGTAAAGACCCACTCATCGTACACACAAGAGAGTCCACCACAGCACAAACTAAAGAAACCACCCCAATTGGCCATGGAACCCCCGGAGGCGATCCACATACCAACCAGCCAACCCACCAATTCAAAACCCTCTCATACAGCTGAACAACGGCTCAAATTGAAAACTCTACATCTCCCTGCAGCTGAATCTAGGCGAATTATGGCAGTATTGGAGACATTGATGGACAACAAGGTGGGCAGAACGACAACCCTAATGACCACATAGACCATAAACTCCATGAACCACACTTGAATAAATAGACGAGTATACCACGGATCAAAACCTGATCATTGTACCGAACAAGAATCGTCACTCCTCACGAGCCAAAACCCTGCAACGAACTATCAATCACAGCCTCTTTTTCGCTCTCTCCCACAACCTAAATCACCAAATCAATTGGGAAATGACAGAAAAGCGCACCACATGTCGCCTTTCACTGGCCCATAAATTGTGATGCTAGGAACAATCGCAGGCGATAACATCGACATGCATTCAAACCCCAAAAATTAGTAGCCAATGTGCTTGATCGGAGGTGGGCACTGGGACGGAAGGCACACCAATCCAGAGAGATGGGACAGTGCAAGAAAATTATCCCAGAAAACGACACAGAACGAGAAGCAAAGTCCAAACAAAGATGATGCAAAACCCACCATGTGCAACAATCGGAAGTGCAGGATTGGCTTCTTCCGGGAGCAGAGTACAATCGAGAGATGGCCATGGAGTGACTAGTGGCACTGCAATCCACCACTCTCGGAGAGGGAGGCGTGACGCAAAAAAGGTAAAGTTTCGCTGGGCCAGTGAAGGACGACATGTCGTGAGCCTTTTTCTATCTGCTCCTGTAATCCTCGTGTCTCTCTGTGTGTCTCTGGCTCTTGTTGGTGTTGTCAATCGCAGTGGATTCGAGGTTGGTCTGTGGGTTTGAGTTGATATAGTGCTTGCGAAGTTGAATTCAGTACTACATGCTTGGACTGAAGCACATCTTTAGTTTCTCAGAGGAAGGCAGAGTTTTAGACTTTTCAGCTGAAGCTCTAGTTGTTTGAAGGCTTTAGGGTTGAAGAGAATTGAGGTTGTTCATCTGTTGAGATTGCTGTGATTGCTGCAATTGTGCCTTCTTCTTCTCCTTGTGCTGTGGTTACTCTATCTCTACCCATGGCATTGCAAACAGCGTCTGTAGCCAAGCTGTCTAGTCTCTGTAGAACGCTCCTTCCGCTCTCCAGTTGTATACAGCATGGAAACACGATGGGCGTTGCGCTCAAAGGCTCCTTCTTAACGCAAGGCAGTGAATGCGACATTTTGAGCTCCTCTTCTCGAAGCGCCTGTGCGTCAGAAGCTCGAAGGGCGTGGCGGCCCGTCATGGTGAGGGCAACCAGTTCACAAAGGTAACAAGCGTCCACTACCTTGTAACATTGTCTTTCTTCAGGTGTTGGTATTTGCTTGTTCACAATCTTGTTAGCTCAGCGAGAATTACGCTTGTTTCGGATGTGGTTACACATCTCTGCATGGTTGCATAGAAATGCACTCTTTAACATCTGCAAACTTTGCGTGCGGGATGCAATTCTGAAATTGCCCTGCTTTGTTAGAACAGTATAGGGCACTTCATGACGCTGTGGAACGTATCATAATTGTGCGAGCAATTGCAAATGAAGAATTTGAATATACTAGAAGCATTTGTGTTTTTGTATAGACGGGACAAATAGTTTATGACCTTCTCTGTTAGTGGACATTAAGAAAAGAATTGATGTACTTACAAATCATGTGTGTTTTGTCGTGTATCCTTATGCTGGTTTTTTTCTCTGGATGCTCATGAATTGAGCATTGTCTGCTTTATTACATGAAGGCAGGTGGACGCTGGATGACGTCGAGAGGATTTCGAAGGGAAAAGCTAGTAAAGCTAAGACAGGCAGTCGTAAAGTTCCGCACCGGCTTCAAGCTGGCGAACGAACGGTACTCTTCACATACGCCCTTTCATTGAATGCATGTCAAGCAATTGCAGACATGTGTAGAGATCATCTCTTGAAAGAATCGTCTAGGTTTAGTCAAAGAGAAATGGTTCTCAAAGAGGAATTTCCTCTTTGTCCGACTAAACTCTTGTGCTCTTTGTGCGACATGCCTTATCATTCGAATTTGCTGCTCTTCAGATGGTGTTGATTTTATTCTTTGTCAAAGCAGTCCTTCCCTGGCAGGCTTTCTAATATTTTCACCATGGCTATCTAGTCCGACTAACTTTGAATTTTTGAACGATCAGTTTGCTGATTGATTTTATGGTGGCTCCGTGCAGGCATATGATCTAGCTAAGAAGAAGGGCTACTTGGTGCAGCGTGCAGTGTCGCGGAAATATCCATTAGTGAACACGTACCGAAACTTTTGTGATGCATCCTGCCGTTTGTGTATTTTCATTCAGCAGGTAATTTGATCCCTAAACTAGCATCGTAAACGTCTCCGATTGGGTTAATAATGTACCTATCACGATCAGGGGCTGTAAATATGCGTACTCCTTATTGATCCTGAAATATTACACGAGGCATTACTCATCAGGATTCTCTTTTGGACCATTTCATTAAAAAATTAGTCCTTAGAAGTTTGCAGAACGACAGTATTAAACACTGAGTTTTATTTTCACATGTGTACTTATAACCTTGGCAATGTGGTTACAGGGCCCAACAGGGGCCGACACTGTAGTCATCGACCTTACCCCTCTTCGACTGAGCGGCGATGCTCTTGTGAAGATCAGAGAGCAAGTTGCAGAAGTCGTCCAGTCGACCTTGCAAAGCTTTTCTCCGGATGGGCAACAGGCAGATGGGTATTCCAGTGCTGAAGAAGACAGTGAGGCCGAGAAAAGCGGCGAACCAAGCAGCGAATCCTCGAAGGAGGACGAGGAAGAGGAAGATGCCAATGCTGATGAGGAGAGTTTGAGCATCTTGCGAATTGAAACTGGAAGATCAGAGGCCAAAGCGATCTGTCAAGCTGCTTGGGATTTCTGGCAGGCTCACACGAAAACCGGCAAAGTTCCACTCGCGGAGTAAAGCAATATGATGTTGGTGTGCAGTAATGTTTTTGGAATGCCAATTGTTGGTGCATCAGCTTCTAATCCTTCGTGTAAAATTCTTGTGAGTAAGATTCATTTGAAATCAAAATTCAAGTTATTTCACGTCCTTGCAGGTGAAATTTATTCATAGGTAAATTATGAAGACATGTGACTGCTAATCATTGAAGCTCACATTGAGGAGTATGATGAACTACCCTTATTTGTTGATCATCCGTTTCCGGAACCATAACCGTTGGAGACAGCTACAGAATGTTAGACGAAGCTCTTTGCCGTTTCTTGTGGGAGGACAGAGTCATAAAGAATAACGGGTACATACAGTATATGGTGTTTGGATTGAATGTATGTCAAAGCTTTTGTTGGACTGTAAGTTTGCAACTACCTATTTGACACTTTCCAAGGCAGCATGATGGTGGAAAAGGACTGCAGCGAAACCATATTCTTCAGTTCCAGTTGCAGCCATTTCGTGTGCCCAGGACTATGTCAAGATGAGAGCTTGACAGTGTGCTCCCTGAAATAAGGCTAATCATTGAACTTTGCACAAGACCATGGTGTCTCTCATTTGAATATACTCTTGCCCTGGGGGACACCAAAATCAATCCAACTTTCTTTCAGTAGAAACACCTATTTGAAGTTTCTACACGCATTTATTCCTGGGATGGTTTGAACAATCAGCTTGGGAGTGAATGTACCTTGAGCGCACTGATGTCTACAAACTTGTGATCATTTTTCTCCTCAACCAAGTTAATCCTTCTTGCAATATTGGGTCAATGGAAATCAGGCAAAACGCTGGTTGTTGGACACAACTCTAGAGCATTTCATCATGTTCAGCATGCTTTGACATGTTCTTGGGTTGTTTGACAGATGAGCCATGGAACGCAACAACAGTGAGGAGCATTAATTGAACAGACAAAGAGAACCCATCTATGATCTATTGAGTCTACATGTGCTCGTGAATATGACTGTTGAAAAAGTGTTGTGAATAAAGAGATCCACATATAGGCTTATAAAATATCAACAACATCAGTGGGCCATTGCTACCAGGGTCCAATAATGTTGTTGAAAGGCTTATAAGTTGCAAAACATATCTGGGGAGGGTTCCGAACAAAGCCAGCCTAGGGAGCAGCGCCTCAGTACTACTCCTACAATAGAACATCATCAAGCACATGACTGGCACATGATGAGCTTGTTGTTGCACCAAGCACCATGGTTGGCCTGGGCGAGCATTATTTGAGCCCAATCTTTGGCACATAGTCCACATTATTTATAATTTTAAACAAGTAAAGTATGTCATTACTGTATACTAAATGGGAAAAGTATATTAGTTTTGACAGTCTTGGTCAAACAGCTGTTGTTCTACAACGAACACTACTTTGAATTTGATATCAGAATGTGGCCCATTGTTGAATGGATCATTGCCCCAGGTGTTTTCCACACTGCCCCTGTAGATTTTGGAATTTAAATTGCTTGACTCCAACATTGCTCTGAATTTTGTAGAGGATGTTGGTCATAGGTGGAGGTTACAGTGTGTATCCATTATAATATGGAGATGTTTTATTATGTTGTTTCTTTTTATTGTGTTATCATCAATTCTTAAAATATATTTTCAAAATTTTATCAATGAAGTGGAGGATTAGTGTACATTATTTTTATCCAAGAAAAAACTATTGTTGTATAAATATTCAAATTTGAAAATGATAGTAGATAATTCTTCTATAATGCTTGCTAGTTTTGGATGGTCACTTACACATTTTGACCTTAACACTTTTTTTTACTCAGATGTATAATTCTTTCTATCTCCTAGAAAGACAATTGCTCATCTTGACATCCTTCTATCTAGCCTTTGCTTTAGGAATTTTTTTTCTTAATTCACTGTTTATTCTTTACTGAAAAAATTGTCTAATGCAAATATTTTCAAAAATTATTTTTATCCTTAAAAATGCAATTTTATGTACGTTTCTTAAGTTATCATTTTTTATTGAATTTGGAGCAACAACTTACATGCATTTGGGAAAACTCAGATGAATAATTCTAAATATGTTATCTACAATTCTGATGAAGTTTAAGATTTTAGAAACAAAGATACGGGGCTTCCACTTTAAAAATTACAATTGAATTTTTTTTGACATCTCAAATTTCATCTAAATTTAATCAAAGGTCATAGTTTTGTTGAAACTCACTCAAAACCATAGTTGTAGTTCATAAAAATTGGATTATTTTGGTTTGAGTCAAGAGTGATTCTATAAAGATAGAAATGCATTAACCCCCTAGAAGCCCTTGAGACCATATTCGGATTGCAATAATTCTGGGCAGGCTATTCTAAGGTTTCAAAATTTTATTATTTTCTAAGAAAATTAGTCCATGTAGTTTTCGGCGGTAGCTTTCCAATGGTACAAATTTCAAAACATTTGGAGTTACAATGCAAAAGTAATGAATTTTAGAAGCATATGTTTTAATTTTGGGCAGCAACAACCAATCAAAATCTCCCATTTTGTACCCAAATTGCTTATTATTCATAAGGGCAAAAAGTGACAAGACCAAATTTCAAATGATGGGCACTTGCAAAATGATGGGCCCAATATTTTTTCATCCATTCACATTCATGACGGTTTTCATCCAATATATTTGTCATCTAACTAACCATTTCCATCTAAAGAGGTTGTTAATGTTTTCATCCAAACGACAATAATAATCCAAAGTAGAGCTTTCATCCAAAACCCATTTGTCATCCACATAAAGTAATCCATCTATTATTCATTTTCATCCAAACTTAATTAGTTCATCCAATATCTATGACGTGGTAGGGGTCCATCCACAGGACCTCTTTTTACCAAAACTGCCCTTTGAAATAAAAAGGAAATAAACAATTTACACTTCAAAAAATTCTAGAAATTTGAGATCTACTCCAATTGCGATGAATTTCTTGGTGGTTATTTCCGTCCTTAACTTCAACATATCAACTGTTCGGATTTTTAGTTGGACATTTTTAGATTACCATTTAAGTAGTTTCAATCTTGGAGAATGTAAGGCAATTTCAGCATACCCCTTCTCACAAAATCAAGGATTATTTTCACTTCCCGAGCATGTATGAGGCTCAGACTTTGTGAGCTTATACCTAACTTCCATACCTAAAAGAATTAATGATCCTCAATAAATCAAATGAATTTGCAAAGTATAGTTTTAGGGCATCAAAACTTAGATATAGTCTTGGTGTAATCTCAAAAAAGCCTTTTACAATGACTACCAATGTTATAATCTCGCAATCTATACGGTGGATTGTCCTCAAAAATTTGGAATATACACCTTTTTGGATAATGTAGGTACAAGATCTACGCTTACATATTCAATGTCAGATCTAAATTTAGAAAACAATAGGTTTTCTATCAACAGGGGCATGCTTTTGGTAGTTTTGGCTCCAAAAACACCAAGGACCTTTAGAGGTTAAATAAAATTTATCTAAATGTAACCAATTTCTCAAAAATGTCTTTTCATACATTATAAATAATTGACCATAGCAATGTTTAAAATACTTCCTATTTTGAAATATCTTAAACATGAAAAGGCCATGATCCAAAATTTTACCTCAACGGTCTACTTTGGGCTCTAGAGATCATTCAATGTAAATATTTCTACCTGACTTCTCGAAATAGATGGAAATCAATCAAACCTTTGTAAAAGGTTTCAATATTATGGCACTCATAGCCATTAACTTTGGTGTAGATGATCATACATGTCTTGTAATAAAATCACAGTTCCTTTCTCACTTCAAATTAATATGGCAATAAAATTGATATGGTTGAACTTCTCAACATTTACAAATATGACTCCATTGCTTTGCTTGCAGTACAACAGCCAAGACAGGTGATTATGTTTCTGGGCTCTATCTCCTTATTCTTCTCTTTCATTGAAGGCAGTTCAAACTTTCATTTCCATGCCAAGAAGTTGGAGAAACAATGGTAACAACCACCATCTGAACCTTGATAATCTTTCATTCCAAACAATAAAATTACGTGCTGGTTATGTTCCTTTCTTTTCTTCTTCTTTTTGTATAGAAAAAGAAAAAGAAAACACCTCATGTGCAAAAACACAAATATGTCCATTGCAACCTGCTTTAAGAATTAAAATACTAAGTTGCGCTCAAAGCCCTCAAGTTAATTAAGCATTCTCGATTTAAGCAATCAAAGCAATTAGCAGGAATTTTGCAAGTCACATCAATTGCAAATTTTATTTTAACATTTTTCAGATAGTTAACACTAGTAGGAAAGGGCTCCAACTACACCAAGGATTTACACCGAAATGAGACATTGGTGTAGAAGTATTTTTGGTCCAAAGCTCTCATTGGTGCAAAATCCATTTCGGTGTTGACAGAAATTTGGCCGTCTTAGAATAGAAGAGTTAATACAATTTTGAGAAATCTGTCCAATGGCAAACACTTGAGTTCAACGTATCCCTCGGGCGTATCTCTGGACTCTGGCTCTCACTTTTTCCAAAGTCTAATTATACCTTTTCACTACGATTGTGGCTTTCTTATGTCGAGAACAAGTTCAGTGCGACAGTATGTGAGTAACTTATGTGACTTTGTTAACCTGTAAATGGATGCAAGTTGAGCAGGTTCAGCAGTGAGATTTTGATGTAAGTTCACGTCGATACAAGTTCAGCAGGGCGTTGCTGGGCGGGGAGTTGTCCGAGATCTGGAGGATTTGGTGCCGGGAGCGAGCGTGGAGATTGCGGTTGGTGTGCGAGGTGGAGACGTGCGAGATTTGTAAGTCGCGGTACTGAACTTGCAACCTGCTGAACTTGTATCGATTTCAGCAGGTTCAGATTTCGAATTGCACCCAGAACTTGCAAGCTGCTGAACTTGTATCGATTTGAGCAGGTTCAGATTTCGAATTGCACCCGGAACTTGTAAGCTACAACGCGGTGGTGCAGGTGCTGCCGGTGGTGGCGCACCGGTTGTTCTAAATAACATCCAAAAGCTGGAAAAATTACACGGCACTGTAACTATTGCGATCTACATAAGCGTGACCCACGTGGGTGTCCCAAAATAAAATGAGCTTCGTGGGGACCACTGCGTCACTGCAGACCCTGTTCACCTCTCTGTAAATAACCTTGTCAGGTGCCGGTTTACACCAAACAGTGATTCCAACTACACCATTTCTAAATGCCAAGATTAGCCTCAATTTCGGTGTAAGTCCCGGTGTAGTTGGAGCCCTCTCCTACTAGTGTAAGGATGAATATGTTCGATATATGATGAAATTATGTTTATATTTAAAAATACATGAACAATGAACTACAAACATGTATATTTCACAGTTAATCCCCTAGTGGAAAGATGGTAGTATTACACCATGTGAGTACACCCCATACTGACTAGTTACACCTACAGTTACACTTACAATGGGTGTAACTAATCAGTATGGGGTATACTTGCATGGTTAGTCAGTATGGGGTATACTTGCATGGTGTAATACTACCATCTTTCCACTAGTGATCACATTGGTAAAACATTCAAAAATATTACAAAAGTGTGGGATGTACTTATTTTGGTGGCCACCTATCACTTGTCCTTGTGCAGAATAAATGAGGCCATTGCAAATTCTAGTCAAGTTCAAACTAATGTTGCATTGGATTACAGCATAGTAGCACTGTAATTTTTTTTAATTTTTTTTTTTGAAGCAAATGAAGAGAAATTCATTGCAAGAAGAAACCAGTACAAACCCTCATCAGACAAAACGTCCAGGGTAGGGAGAGGTAGCACTGTAATTTTGGATCAGCATACTTACACAATGAAATTATTGCCCCAATCTTTGTAGAATAACTTCCTTTGTTGCCCATTGCTGAAGTGTAATTTTCCAGTTTTCTATGAATTTTTTTTAATCTGTTTAACCATAAATGAAACATTCTGTTCGTGAAACATACACAAATATTTAAAGGCACATGGAGAAGATATCTGATCACTTGCTTAAATTTATGTATTTACACTGTGTTATGTGGATGTTTTCAGATTGAAAACAAGTGATAGAGAATGCAAAATCTCCACAAAGGACAGTGACATGGAAATCGGGGTTACGTGTAGAATGTTTTTTTCATAATAGAATACCACATTTTTATGGCAACTACATCAGATCTCAACAATGATACCACGCTCTTCCACAAAATATAAGACAACTTTACATATGGAGGGGTGCTTTCTATGAAGAATATATGGTCACATGTTCATATATTCTTCCATACTTCCATGCAACCAAAAATTCCAAACATGCCAAGTCAGTTCAAACAGAGAGAAGGTTAGAAAAGGGAGGATTCAATTAGAGTTTTAGGGATCCAAATTGAAATTCAAGTACAGTAATCGTCAACAGAAATTCTTTCTACACCTAGGGAATAGTGTGGACTGTGAAAATTATGAGAAATTGATGGATCACAACCTCAGACTTTCAGGTGTTACGCTTTAATTGTCAACAACTGCAAACCCTCTCTAGAAGTTATGGAGGAGCTGCAGTCTCCAGGCTCACAAGTTTCACTCAACATATCTTTCAAAGTTCTTTTAAACCCAATTCGGATTTTGGGATTAAATAAAGTATTGAAAGTTAATATTCTTGCGTAAATCTTCTGAAGAGGAAGGTTTTACTGCAGACTAATTGTGTGAATTTTTTTTGGTGAATTTACAATTTTGGGGGAATTTTTCATTGACAAACCCATTTACTCTTCAAACTTTGGCAAGGAATTCCTTTTTGAAGAGAAAACAACTTTGTCTGCTTGAATGATTTTTATCCATTAGGATGCATTCTAAAATATCGTAGGTCACAGTATATGATGAATTTAGTGTACTAAATCAATTTATGTAAATAAAAAAATCAAGGATTAAAAGCTGGAGTAGAATCATTCTTGACGGTACACCGCTAATCACCCTATTTAAATAGAAAAAATAAAAAGAGAGAAAGGAGGAAATTGACTTTCCGTCCATGTATCTTTACAGAAACAGTGGCGACTGTACGGTGAGTATCTGCCCAGTGCCCAGTGCCGAGTGACTGTATCAATGACTTGTATGTTTCTGTCTCATGTCACCGATGGTGGAGCTTCAACACTACTAACTTATGCCTTGGCCCTTTGTGACCTACTCTGTACCCTCCTCCTGCCTCAGAATAGCCCCATTGCCACCTTTAGATTTGTTTCTGAATTGCACCTTAAGTATTGCCAGCTGGGAAAGGAAGGGGTGTGTTCACATTGCTATAGATTTTTCATATATCAAGAGAGCATATGCAAATGCTGAGAGAATGTGCTTTTATGTCCATTGATTTTTCGGCATGGCACCGGTTTGCAGATTTCATCCTGGCTTGAATAATTGTGTAATTAGTTCAATGGACGTTTATTCCACTCACTGAATGGAGGAACTATACATTCATTAGAAAATTTTGGTTGCAGTTAATCCTCTCTAACACAATTCTTGTTTGGACAATATTTTTTAGAATACATTATATTTTTGTGCTATTGATTTTCCTATTCAAAATTTCCCCTTTATATGAAAACAATTCCAAACCCCCCATTTATCATATTACGGAAGAGATGTTGGTTATTTTCATCTACTGTAGTGGCACATCAGGGTTGCCATCTATTCGGATTTTAAAATTAAAAAATTATTTTCTATTAAAAAAATTGCCTCTCAAAGATGAGATTTAGTTTTTGCTTTTCAATAGAATGTCAATGGCAATTTACCACATGGTTGAGAAGTAACAAAACATTAATTACTAAGAATGATTAACTATGATTTTGTCCTTATAATTTTTCATCTTTTGATTATACTTTTTGGAATACTTTTTTGGCCTCCTTGCTAGGGTACTAAGGCAGTAGCAACAAAATTATGAAGCAGGAATCCATTTCATTCATCCTAGTTAAGGAATTAGCAGGAAAATTACGTGAAAATTCTTAAAGAATTCCGGCCAAAATCATGACATTTTGATGAAAAGAACAACTTTCTTATTTCCCACATAATTACTAAAGCTCAACAGTGATAAAATCTCACAGGGACAAATGAACGCCACTGGGTGTACCTGAAGCCACATAATACAACTTCAGCTAATAGATTATAAATGCAGGGTGCCACATGTCTCTCCCTTTCAAGCTTTATACCGTAATCCCAATAATGCAAAACTTAATTAAGCACTGAGCAGGAAATGTTGCTCAACTCACTCCTGAACACAAGCTCCAGCCCATCCTCAAGGGCCAATTAAGTTAACCAAAGTACCCTGCACTCGGAACAGGAATCCGAAAACAAAGTTCGTTTTCAGCATGCACAGATCAATCGCACATTGCAAATAGTGTTGCACCTGCAGTGCCCTGGTCTTTAACTTACACTCTTCATAGAAAGCTCGGAGCTCCCACTTCTCCACCCTGTCACCGGCATGAATCGGTGTGTCTACGAAGCGGGAACTTGGCAGCCATGGATTCCAGCCCAGAGACATGATTCAAACAACGGACGATATAATAATGAGAAATACTATCTGGAAAATGGCAAATTAAAGTGGCGACTTTCACTCTGGGATCCACAGCACACTGTAGACGGTGCTGCAAATCCTAGCAGAGAAAACTGCACCATCGCCAATTTTCAAACAGTCAACTCCTGTCGTTTCTCCACGTGGGGAGCGCACCAATAATTTAATAGTGGTTTCTTTCTGTTTCTGATGCAGGTGGGAATCGAGATCTTGCACCCCCAATAATTTAATCACTAAAAGTCCTCCCCCTAAACCGTGTTCGGAACCGAATCATCTTCCCCGAATCCGTTACCAGACTGTTCCACCTCCAACTTTGCAGCCAAACGAGATGGTAGGAAAGCCACATCCATCTAACTTTGGATGGTCATGTCACAATTTTCACCCTTATTTTTTAACTCTCTAAATTCATGCGTCGTTTCTCTTTCTCATCTATTAATTGTTGGTTACTTAACCTGTCTTTGGACCAAGTTTCGTATAACAGAAAATGAGGTTCATTCAAGGAAGTTCGTTGTAAACTGTGGGTTAAGTGCAGAAAGTTGATGAAAGTTGCGTCAAAAGGTTGCAGCGAGAGACGGAGGCAGAGTCCAGGTTCCCCTGCGATTATTTCAACACGCCAAATAATGAATATTTCCGGCAATTTGTGGGAATTATTTTCTGCTTATTTTGCTCTAAAATAATGCAGGGGAGGGGGCTCTAGTAGGGCCTGCTCCAGGGGGCCGGCCTATTCCGGGCCAGGGTCCAAAAACCATCAAGAATTGCAGCTCGTTGGCCTGGCCTGCTGGCAGCGCTGTCCAGCCAACATCCTTTTCTGGAGGTGGCTCGCAGCGCGTCTGCCAGTTGCGGTTGCGCTGCCTTGCGCGCACGCATGGGCAATCGCCACTCCGGCACCACTCAATGATAATGGCACCAGCCCCGCATCAATCCCAACCTGGACTCGCCCTTGATGATCACTTGATGAGCATTGCAGGACGTGTGGACGGGCCGGGGAAGCTGGTCAACTGCTAGCAGTCGGAGTTCCGGACTCCAGTGACAGCTTCACTTACTTCCCGGCGGGTCTGAGGATGGTGACATTGCAGGAACTTGCGTAGAACTGGCTTGGGGGAGCTGCGGCTGTCTTTGCGTGTGTCTGTCACTTGGGACGACTTTGCGGGCCACACTAAGTTGAATAGATTTAAGTTATCTAGACTGTTTCTAGAATAGTTAAAATCAGTCTGATTGAAGGGGATTCGGTGACGTCGGAAATCGATTGCGGTGATGAGGTTTACAGGTTTGAAGGTGAGGTGATAATTTTTGGCGTTGGATTAGGAAGACATGGAGTGGTGGTGGTGGTGGAGGTTGAAGGATGTGAGCGTTCGTGAAGAATCGGTACCGACGTGTAGAGGTTGAGTTTGTGGATCAGACTACGTACGCCTGGGATTATTGTAGCAGGTGTTTTAAGCCCTCAGGTGCCTACGGTGCATGATCAGGTTAAGGGTGATGAGTTTTACGCCGACTTGCGCCGAGGCACAGCTCTTGTGCTTACTCAAGCTGCGATCATTGCGGTGGAAATGGAGGGAAATGGCATTGATCAAGCCCAGCCGGACGGGCCAGCAAATTAGACTAACAAGCTTTGGCACCGAGGAGTGCATGGTAACGCCAAGTTCGGGTACAGAACCACTTAGGCGACAGAGACGGGATTGTCGTAACAAAGAATTGTAATGGGCAGGGAGATGGTTTGGGAGGAGATACTCGCAGCACAGGTGGTGGCATTGTAGGGGAATTGAGTGGAATATAGGCATGACAAAGACAAACGGGGTGCTTGGCAGGCCTGCGGCACATGGACATTGCATGGGTGCAGCAGCAGCCACCTGGAGAGCGCGTCACTATTTCGAGAAACTAGTATTGTTGTGGATCCTACTGGATTTGGTGCATGTAGTTAGAGGGCAAAGCATCGAGTTTACATTCAAGCCACCGGGGTACTCTAATGTTGCAAGCCCGACATTTCAGTTTACGGTAGTTGCGGGTGCGAATGGCGTCAATCCCTGCGCAACGCAGCAGTGCTCCTTCCAATGCCAGGTAAATTATCACCATTCGGTTCCCCTTCTCAATTCAAAAGGATTTTTTTTTACATCTGCAACAATCCGTCTTCTACGAAACACATGTTTCTGGCTGAAAATTCATTGATTGCCTGGGGTTTTGAAAAAGTTAGTTTTTGCTCGCTGGTTGAATACAAGAAACGGATGCAAGAAGGTTCAATGTGGACAGTGATCATCAGAACTAATCTTAGAGATTCATTCCACGAAGGAACATTTGTCAGAATCGCAGAAATATAATACTTCTTAACCTCAAACCATCAAGCTTAAGGTGTTCTAGTGTGCACGTCAAAAGATTGTTTTCCGTATTTTCCGGTCCTCATAAGTTGCCTTTTTCGGCGTTACCTTGATCATAGGCAAGAGCTTGAAGTGCCGCTCAGCTGTTGACATGGCCAAGTAGACGTCTGTGAGCAGCGATAGCATGGCCAACAGTTGACGAACTTGAGTTAGCTGTGATTAGACCTGTACCGACCAACTTGCATTTAGGAAAAACAGAGCGCTAAACCTGCAGTTTCAAGCCATGCTAATTTATGTCCATCTTTACTACAGCGCCGTTCTTACTAGACTTCGAGTGAACTGAGAGTACACTGGCCAGAGAGGATTAATGTTTTGGTACGATGGAGGAGACTTTGTGCTAAGTGAGAGTTAATTCGAGATTAGACGTAGTACGAGACACCCTGGTTTTGTTCCAGCTCACCGAAGCCGCATTTGATGTGGTCAAACCATGTCAATGATCTTGTAACAGAAATCTCTACTTCACTTGGAGGTACTTGAAGCTGACGGACAAAACGGTTGCGACTAATCAATGATGTGTGTTTGCATCGCAGCTGGACCAGAATGTGCTCCAGCCTTGCTCTGGGGGCACATACTCCGCTTTCAATCTCAGTGATACCTCTCACATACTCACTGTCAATGCCTACTCACCGAATGGAACTCTGGTACTGGCACCGAGCATGTATTCATGGACTGTAGGTAAGTCCACAATAATCCGTGCATGGATCAACCATCATCTGGTGCTTTTTTTGACATTTATATATGCTTAGGGTTGCCAGTTTAAGTCTTATACAAACTTGTATGTATCTGGGTTGTAGATACCAAGCCGCCAACAGCTACTCTCTCTACGAATTCCCTCTTCACAAGCGCGATTAATATCACTGTTAATGTCACCTTCTCCGAGGAGTGCAGTGGAGGACGAACCTTTCAATGCACAAACACGGCCTGTGATGTAAGCTGCCTAACTTCTGCAAACATTGGAGACATGTTTCTTTGAATATGTTAGGAATTAGGGCTTCTTTTGGGGGAGGTTGAGGTTGAGGTTGAGATGTTGTTATATGTGTGGATTCAGTTGATAGTACGCGGACCGGCATTGGCGTATCCATCTACGCTTGTAATTATATCACCTGGGATTGCGTATTCATTGCAAGTGGGGCTTTCAACCCTAGAGTCTACGGGCAAGGTAACTCTAACAACGCCGAGGGATCGGATCTGCGCCGACGCTGCTGGGAATAATTACCAACGATCTCCAAATTCCACCATTGTCGTCCGTTTCAGTATGTACTCCTGCCTTAGAAACCTTCTCTGCATTTTGTTCTAGAGAAACTCGTTTCTTTATTGAGCAGACCGTCAGCTCTTAACCTGTTATGGTATTTTTTCTACTGATCAGGTCGGATACAGCCCACTTTGAATCTGTGGACACCTATAACAAACTCCCAAGTGGTAATTGGTGACCAAGCTCGTACAGTGCAAGCAACAAAGACCACTGGCGATGTACCCATTTATCTGGATTTCAGTGAGCCTATTCGTGGCACCGGTGCTGAGCTTCAAACGCTCCTCACCATCAGCCATGGTCTTCTTTTCCCACTCGCCAGAAAAAGCCGAGGCAACAGCCGCTTCGCGTTCTCGGTAACAACAGATTAATTCTTTTATGAGCATTTCATGGTCGTTTTGTTGTGAATCATCTGCTTTGCCTTGCTAACATCTTCCTTACTCACGTTTGAAAATATTTCCCTGTTGAATTATAAGTTCGCAGATGTGAGGATTGTTTTCCAAAGAGTCTATCATAAGATTTATTTTTATTCTTGGTGGCAGTTGAGGTTAAACAACACAGGAACAGTTGCTGTGACAGTAACGCTACCTGGCAATTCATCAGCTAGTCGGTATGGCGTTCGTGTGCTCGAAACAGCAAGAGTCTCCTTTCTTCATGGTATGCTAATGATCAATCCATTATTCTCCTTGTGCTTCTTTTCCATTGTACAATATGTCACGAAATTTTAGTAAATTAATTTAATGGTATTCCTTTTTCTGGCAGATGTTGACAGGCCACAAGTTCTGTTGAGCTCGACTGCTCGAGCACATACACGCAATCAACTTCTTCCTGTTTTAATTCAATTTACGAAGCCTGTATTTACGTTTAACAACTCAGGTGTAACTCTCACTGGTGGAGTGGTGCGAAGGTTAGTCATCCTCCCCGTAAAATAAATCATGTTTTCTTTGCTTCTACCAACTTGATTGGTGCACTGTGTACTGCCAATTTTAAGCGTCACAGAAATGCACATGTGGTTGCAGCTTCAGGGAGATTACAAAGACTACATATGCTCTTGTCGTCTATGCCTTGGATAGTAGCATCGTTGGGATATCTGTGACTGAAAACCGAACCGTGGATATTGCTGGAAATCTTAATGTTGCTTCTTCAATGCTGCAAATCAAACACTGTGAGTTAACTTTCTTCAGCTCGTCTGGTGTAATTTATAGAGTCTTGAATGCAGAGCATGCTCTTTGCAGAAAAAGAGCTGTCAGTTTGAGGTTGATTTTGATCTTTCTTTGAAATGGCAGACTCTTCCACACCGGCAATCTCGATAGCCTTGTACTCGTTTATCACAGCAGGCATACTCGGCACTGCATTTTTTTCTGGTGCTCTAGCTATCTCGTCTGCAAATCTTGCTGCTGCCGGCGCAATCTTTGGTCGACCAGGTAGTTGCATCGGCGCAGATGCATCGAAAAACCTCCTGGTGAGCTTCCCGAAACTTCGAAGTGCTTCTCAATCATCTTGATAATTTCGATTTGTATGATTTCGCTTATTTGACATGATACTGATTCATTCTATCGCAATTTTGTGCTGTAGGGAATGGCAGGTCACATGCAAGTACTTGCTCTGACAAGTTTTCTTGCAGTGAGCCTGCCAATTGAGTACTACGAAACTGCAAACGGCTTGCAGTGGCTAATCCCGCATGTGAGCACTCCATGGCAGAAGAATGAAGATGTAAATTACACAACCACCTTTGCTGCGAATGTGCAGACGAATCTCACTCTCAGCGTTCGCCGAAGCATGATGACATCCGCATCTCATGTGCCATCGGGCGTTGGCGAACTCCGACTTCAAGCTCTCTTTTCGGCGTGCAGGATGATGCGCCAATGGCCCACTCAATACGTAAGTCTCCTTGAAATCCTTTCTACTTCTTTACAGCAGACCCACATTTTAGTTTACAATTAACGATTGGCCAAACGTGATTGTGAGTCTAAGCCAAATTTTGTTCGAAAGAATTGACATTACGAGCATGGTTGCAGGATAATATGAACTGCTCTCTCTACAGTGAAAGCTTAGCAACGACATACTGGTCTGGCACATACATGGAAAATTTTCTTCCTCGGAATCAAGTATCATATCTGTCTCGAACGCAAGATCGAAGGCGTTTAGGTGCAAATGGAACAGAATTTGGACCAGCCATGACAGCAGAAGAATACACGACATATTTTCTTGTAAGCAACGAATTGTAGATGTTGTCTGTGTGTAGCATCCGCTTATAAACATCTGCTGAGGCTCAGATCAAGCCATGAACATCTGACAAGTGCAGGCTGCTTTATGGAATCAGGACACTGAGTATTCATAACTAACTGGCTCTTTCTAATCACAGAATCAGGGTGCGAGTCTTAGTAGACTGCAGAAGGACTTGCTTGAAAGGAAATACACCGGGTGGAGCGATTTCTGGCGCAACATATTCTGGATTCTAGTAGTGTGCGGCAGTTTAATTCTTCTGCACATTCTTCTACTTTTATTCCTGCGCTGGAGAACCAAGACGCCACTCCACGGAGCCTTAAGTATCCCCCGATTCGAGCTCTTTCTCCTCATTCTGGTCCTGCCAGCCATTTGCCAAGCGTCTGCCTTCGTTATAAGAGGTATGATCGATCTTATCCATCACATGTGCTAGATCAATTAAGTTCTGCATTCGTTGTCTTTAGCTCACCTTCAATCATTCCGCTTTGCCAAGGTGTACGATTTTAGAATGCAGTAACAGATTTGTCTTCGTCATACAGGAGGTACGAAAGCAGGAATCGCTGTGGGAGTACTCCTTTTGATAATACCAGTGGTGCTTCTGCTCATGACCGTCTTGTTGCTCGTCTTCGGGATCTTTCTTGGCAAACGCGTCCAGTACAAGGAGCTTCGTCCACATCCGCAAGAAGACGGAAAGCCTCGTCCTCCGCCAACTAGAATGCCACTATCTCTCATCACCGGCGCAGGCTACCCTGGAAGGTGGGCGAGGAAAGAATCAACAAGCTTAGCATTCATTCCAAGGTACGGCATCCTATTTGAGGATCGCAAGGGCCCGCCAAGACTTGTCACGATGATTAACGACTCAAGCTCATCACAAAAGAGCTCGACTCGCAGCGGATTTCGACGCAACACAATGTTGAACTCTGACGACGAGCACGACGAGCGGGCCGTGTCACGGGCTTACACATTGTCCGGCTGCTTCCAATCCGCATACATTTTGGTGGACATCTCGCGCCGCATTGCCTTGGGACTCATCTTCGGTGCATTTCGAGTGACCGACGAGTCATGGACGCAAGTATCACTCGCGATCGCTGTCACCGCGGTTCAGTTGCTGTACCTAGTCATTGCCAAGCCGTTCCAACGCCGCTTCGTGCAGTTCGTGGAGACGGTCTCCCTTCTGTGCGAGATCGGCATCTTCGTTGCCGCCATGGTCATCCTTGCGCAGAACCGCCCCTATGACGGCCACTTCGGAATCGGCGTCGTGATGCTTGCGCTGCTCGTGCTGAGCTTTGTGGCGCAGATCGCGAACGAATGGTTTGCCCTTATTCGTCAGCTCCTCGCGCTTTCGAACACCGAAGAAATCTCTCCCAAGGAAGGCCTCAAGGCATTCGCCATCGGGCTCTTCCTGCCACTCCTCCCGCGAAGCCGATGGCCGCAATTCAATACGGCAACGGTTAGAACCGCCCCGCCAACTCTGAAACCGCCGCCGCCTCCGAGGAACCTTGACGTCGACCAAAGGGCAAGCACTTCCGGAGGGCAATACTACAGCAGCCCGCTCACCTCCCCGCGCCCTGATAACGGTACCGCCACGCAGAGTCCAAGGTCGCCGGTTTTCGGCAGCGTCACTAAATCTCAAAAGCCGGTAGTCTCAACCACTGAGTACTGGCCCGGGGAAGACCTGCAGGAATGGGCGCGCCAAAACTCCATGGAGAGAAGGCGACAAGAAACCGAGCTCGTCGTCAATCCCATGGTTCAGGAAATTGCATCTGCGGATCCCATCTTTACGAAGTATCTCCAGGAAGCACCAACTTCCACCGCAGTGAGCAAATCTCGCCAACGACGTTCTCGAATTCACAGTGACTCGGGCTCTACTATCGTTCTCTCCGACGGTGAATCTGAAGAGAGCTCACATTCGCGGCAGCACTCCATCGAAATTGGACCTGCACTGCCATAATCTTCAGCATCCCTGTTTCCAGTTTATCATCATGATGATCGTTGTCCCTGCTCTTGTGTTCAACTTTGTATGCTCCGTCGTTGATTGCACAGAAGCAAGCCTTGGTGATGATCGTTACTTCAATCTTTGATAGCTTACGGTGATGGCAACTTTTTTCTTGATGTTTGCCTCACCTTAGATTCAATCGCAGGAAGTGATATTCGATTGCGTCCTTCGTGTACCATGTGGTTTCTAATCCGATGTAGAATGCGGAGCAAGAACAAACAGTAGATGATTTAGAGCTTCGACTTGATGCGATGATGTTTGGTAATTGTTTGAGTTCGGTGGCCATCAATGGCGTTGGACTCAACCAGTCACCAGGTTGTCGCCATTGTCATCTGTACAACAGTTTCTGTAGCGTTCGTGTAACATCTTCGGAGTCTCCTTTCTAGTCCCAGAAACGTATCTGCCTATTCGGAGCTTGGCAGGTACAGCAACTTTGCTCTCTCGAACTGTACAATAAATTTGGTAGAGTTAATTCATTCCTGCTTTCATCTCATGGACTGGTCTGTTCTTGCACTCATAACCTGATTTTCGTAGCTGGTCAGTCTTATTGTCTGTGCATGCTTGTGAAATTGAATGAAACACATTTAGCGCTTCGATGCATGAATCTTCTGAAATTGCCGAAGGCGATGCCCTTGACAGGACCCGATGCTCATTGCTGACGAGTAGGTCACAAAGATTGTTCTGAAGGGTCAGATTTTTTTATCGAACTACCATTTCATGCTTTTCTCCCCTAGTACTGTCCACATAACTTAATTTTTAAAGGGACAAATCTAACAATGTACCAGACAGACATATTGTCCATGCAGCTCGTAACTGTAGAGGTGGCATGCAACTATTGAATAAGGACAAGGCTACAGTTTCTCATGATTATCCAGGGTTGCTTTGAAGTTCTTATGCCCTTCTGAGTACTGATTGATCAGCATCAAACAAGAATGAATAAGATCCAACCAGTGACGAGCAGGCAACCCATCGTCATGAAGATAACCTGTCTCACCGTTCTTATAACCGGTGCTAGCACATTGCCTAGATCACATTACTCAGTCCATTGTTTGCATCTCACCTTAATAAATTGCCTTACAAAATGTCGCATGGAGTCCTGTATATAATTTACATTGCTGAAGGCGAGAAGAGATCTAGAAAATTTGGGAGGCTCCCTTCGACATCGATTTCGTCGTCGAGAGCCCACTGGCCACTGTCCTCTTTTCAAAATTGCAATGCTACGCATTTTACACATTCTTGGTGTCACCCATTTCTTGCAGTTGTCTGTTTTAGGTGCCGGACGATTCTGAGAGCAACAAATCTCTGTAATGTGTGTACTCTTCACAGGAACCGGTTCCAACATGAAACCGTTACTGGTTTCGTATAATTTGGTCATTTTTATAGTGCTCACTAAAGTTCAATAGCTATTACTGAAATCCGTCCAACGTTGTCTTCATTCTCCAGGCTTGACATTGTCAGCAAGAAACCAGAACTTCTTATGGTGAGGTTTTTATAGGAACTATTGTTGGTGGTGATTAGTGATGGTAGGTACGATTAGCAAGTATTTGAGCTTGATCAGTGCCGGTCATGACGCGTAAGGATTCATTCCAGCACCGCTAAGATATGGGTCTTAAAACGAAATTTATCAGCTACCTAAATCTTTGGTCGTTGAATTGGCGTGACTAAGTTACTGTACGTGGCGAGATGATGAAGAAATTAACTGTGCGCAGTGAGGAATGTGGGTGGAAGCGTAACACAGCTCATGTCTTCTGACAACCAACTCTGGCAACAAGTGAGAAATATGCCCACCTTTCCCCCCTCTCCCCGAATAAGTTATGCTTCAGGCCGAGGCTACCCGAACTTTAGTATGACTAAAAATATGGAGTTATGGAAATCATGGTCCTCCCACTTGCAAATTGCGGAGCAGCTGACATCAGGTGTGCGCATACACAACGAAGAAGTTGCGAAGTACGACGGTTTACTGTAACGTCGTGTCAGTAATAATATGCTTTCCCTGTTGCAATGGAACTTCTGTTTTCATTTTTCTTATGAAGAAATATTTAAACCAAATTAAGGTAGAAGCACCTAAAACCAACAACTTAAGGATTTTCAGCCCTTTTTTTCAGGGTTATTTTTGGGGTGTAATTTTCACGTGTAGAAAAATAGGTTTCTCATAGAATGCAAATTTTTTCAAAATTTTCTTCTCAATATTGAAATAGATATAAATTTTTAAAGACAAAAGTACTTCGTGACCCAAAACTGATATGTTGACTTTTCCCATTGTCACACCTAGTTGGTACTAATTTCCACTCACGAGTGTACCCAAAACCACTAGCTTTTTGAGTGTTTTTGAGTGTTTTGATTTGTCAATTTGAATTGAGTAGTCTGACAATGCTCGTTTAATAAAGTTGCAGTCTTGGGGACATCTACAGGTTGGTTCTGGAGGTGCTAATGGTTTTGGGTGCGTCTACCTTAAAAGAGTATCCTGCATGGTTGCCACACATGGACCAAATTTTCTTTGTTGAGAACTAAGATTCGCCTCTGAAAAATGAGGTACTTGAGTATGTTTTGTAATTTTTTCTTAAAATGGGTTTAAATGAATTAAAAGTAGCAAAATATTACTATAAATTTTTTACCTCACCTCATGATTATCCAATTTCCTTGGTTTATTATTTAACGCCTAAACGGCCATTGTCCTAGAATGGGTGTTTTTGAAATTTGGGCAGGTTCCCAAAAATACAAATTTATTTGAAAAATTTTGAAATTTTTTGTGGAAAAAGGTTTTTTCAAGAGGTTTATGGGGATATTTGTTTTCCTTTTTTTGAATGAAGTGAGGAAAAGTTATGCTCCTCTGAGCATAGAACGCCCTTCCACGGGCAGGCTCTCAGCCACTGTGAATGCCCAAAACTGCCCAAATCTACTCAAAGACGAAACTTTGAAATTCCACCAAAAATTGAGATTTTAGTTTTTTTTTTAAATAAAAATTCCTATATATAGTAGAGGCACTAGAGCATGTTTCCGCCGTTTGGATTTTCAATCCAAAAATGTTCCATATGCTATTTTTATTGTAAAAAAACGGCCTTTGTATGTAAATTTCAGCATACCCCCTTGTGGAAATTAATGATTTTCTCAAGGTTCTACACCTTGCATGCGCATGAGATTTTGTGGACATGTACCTAACTCACCTAGGAACAAGAATCTAAAGAGGCCTATTCCAAATCTACTCTAAAAAATGGTTCTTTTGGACCCCAAAATACTGTTATCCCCGTTTTGCAGGGTAAAAAAAACTTTTTTTTCAACTTTGAATGTTACGATTTCTCAAATGGTAAGGAATGAGAGTGTGAGATTTGATAGGCATATAGACGTAGTAATTAGATACAAGATCTTATGGTTGGAAATACTAAAATTGGTTCCAATTTTGCATTATCCGGCTTGCTTTCAAAAGGGACTATTTGGAGGCAGTTTTGAGCAAAAACACCCTTGGCCATTTAGGGGTTAAGACGGTCCTTTTGGGGCAACCCTCATGAAGCATTTGAAGTGAGGTTGGTTCCAGTGACCACTGACCACCCTGCATAATTCCAACATGTTATCAATACTAGGAAGAAAAAACATGGTCATGGAGGACATAATTTTCTTGACATATACTTTGATTCAATTTCTTCTGCCCAGAGTTAGTGTGCATTTACACTAAGGTTGAGTGTCCTGTGATCACCAACTTAAGCGACTTGACCTATTTTTAGCAGTAGTAAATTCGAAATAAAAATATGATCACATTTTAAATAGGTTTTCACGAGGATTGAAAAAATTTGCAACATGTAATTCGTATTTCTGAATTTTATACAAAATTCCAAACTGCTAAGTAAGTTTTCACCTATTTGCGATATATACAAATGAGGTACATCTGTCCTTTCACAAATCAAGAGATTGGAACATCGCCATTTTGGGTCAGGGGGCGCTTATAGGTAGTCCAACCTTAATCCTAGTTTTGTTTGATGCTAACCCGCTTTAGAATTTCATAGGAAGTAGACCAAATTCTGTAGATAGCATGTAAGAGGCAAATTACCGTAGTCTTCTAGATGTATGTTGTGCCCTCTCCTTTTCTAAATAAGGGATTGCCCATAGCTAATAAAAGTGAAATCCTTTTATAGCAAGGTTATGGATGAGTGGATGATTATCAATCAAGAGTCCCAATTCCCACACCTATGTTCCCAATCTTCATATGTATGTTTCTTATTTTCAATTTTCATATATATCTTACTCGTTTCGAGTCTTCATATCTTCTCGGTTTGAACTTCATGAACCCAATTTAAACCTTGTTATATGTTCTCATCTTTATTCCAGTTCCTCACCTTTGTTCTTAATATTTAATTTGTACTATTTATTGTTTGCACAAAGTTGGGATGCACTAAGATATGAATGAACTTTTTAAAACAAGCTCCATAATTTGTATGAAATATGTCTACAACTTTTATTTTACCATCTAGCTTATGTACTAGGTGAGAATCCATCGAATTCTAGCAAGTTGGAGTAGGAAAATATCATGTATCACATTTAATTCTTTTATAGATGCAACTTGTGGTTTCCATTAATGACAAGTGGATAATCAAATACCAAATAAGGATATTGGAATTATGATTAATTTTCATGGATATGTTACTTTAAAACATTTGATGATGATTGAATGTGATTTTTGAACTTTCAACCTTATAGATAATTTCTAATCACTATAACTCACATATTATATTTTGAAATGAATTTCATATGACTTGAGGAAATTATATATTTTGATACGTTAAAGTTTGGTCAAATATTCTAAGCCTTTTATGGGTTATACATGTAAAACTCATTGATCAAATATTCTAAGCCTTTTTACGGATTATACATGTAAAACTCATACGTGTAGTGGGAATTGTAAAGAGACTGAAAATTTGAACTTTCCATAGGCACCAAAGCCGCAACACATATTCCATCAATGAAATTACTTGAAGACAAATTTAATATACCTATGCCAACCATTTGAAATACTTTTAAAAACATCAATACCAGTGCCATCAAATTGTTTTAGGTCTATCCTTCTCTACAAAAGAAGACTAGAAAACCACCAACATCTACTTCAATTGCAAGACCTCCCTAGGTAAATCCAAAAAGTGTTTTACTAGCTAAAGTTACTTTATTGAATGTTAGCAACGGATGTAATGTCTCTTGTCACGCATGAGATAGATTGTTGGTTGGCACAACTCTTTTCCTGTCGGCCATTGTTCACTCAGCAACACCAAGCCACTACATCTTCTACATCTACGTCCACCAAGATTCAAATTCGAAAGAGTTACCATAGGCTACTAGCAGCTTGGCCACTGTTTTGCCTAATAATTAATTAAAGTGCAAAAAGTGGTTAGGTAGTTCAAAAAATAATATCTCAAAGGTGAGCATTTTTTAATTTCTCAAAGTATTATGGAGCAATAGTATCTCAAAGTTAGGCAAACAATATCTCAAAGTCAAATAATAATATCTCAAAGTCAAATAATAATATCTCAAAGTTGGGCAAACACGGTCAAGAATTTCTAGAAAATTTAGGCAGATTTGAAAATAATTATTTTTTGCCTAAGGTGCTAGTAAACTACGATATATGAGATAAACGCTATCTCCAACCAATAATGAGCCTGTGGCTAAGCATCAAAACTCTGCACAAAACAAACCCTATATTGACTAATCCTTATTTATATTTCATGTTTAGTTACTGGCTAGTTGTGACTATAGTACCTATTCTTGAAAAGAGGGGGAGTAGTTCTTTACTTTTATTCCTCTGTCTCGTGGACATAGGTCTAGGAGTGGAACAAACAAACACTTCATTCACATCGCTAGACTCCTTCAAAGACACAAGTTTTTCTCCTTGAGGAAATGTGGAGGATTCAAGAGGTGTCCGGATACTATTGGAAACTTTAAAAAAACGATAAGTGAGATTACATTGTCAGCTTGTCAAATCAACGCTGACTGCCATAATAGGCTTTCATTTAGTTGATGATTTATTTTTATTATATCGGAAATTGAACTTTGATTGAATTTTGGTATGTAATAAAAGTAGTTCCCACCACTTTTGACCTTCAAAAATACATTATCTTTGAAAATTCTTATCTAGTATCTTATTTTTAATAACTTTACAAGTATCTTGTTTTTTAAAAGTCTTTACAGATGAACTAAATTTAGGGTTTAAGATTTCATTTGTAATGAATCATTTTTCATTGTGTCAAAATTAAAAAACTAAAATCAAGAAAAAATTAGAGGTTTTGTTCATTTTAATTTAGATAAAGTATCAACAGTTATGTTATATTGATCATCTGCAATCACATGTTGGCCTAATAATACAAGTCCAAACATGACTCATGAGTCATTCCACACTGAAGTACATGAAATTATGATGTTAGAATGTTTAGCAAGGCCAGGTGTTAATTAACATTGTGATTAGAGAATATTTTCAGTAGCAACTTAGCATGTCTACAAGTGGGCATACAGATTCCTTCACAGAAATTTTTGTTTTGATTTAGAGTGGCTCTGTTATTCGTCTGGAAATATATCTTTATTCTTGCACATACATACAAAAAAATAAATCCTCAATTAAAGATGATTAAGGGTACTTAGTACAAAGACCCAAACAAGTTTATGTCAAATACTTTGTTCGCCTTGCCAATATGCTGATCATGCCTCAACACTATTAGCAAGTTATGGTTTGGCTGTGGCTACAATATTCTTATTTGATTTGAGCATATCTCATGGTCTATCCACCTTTGAAAATGGGAATGAATTTTTTGATTATGGTCGATTAGGTTGTAACACTTAACTTGTTGGGTGGAACTGAGTGCGATTTAATCCGTAAACCGTGGAGCCTATAACCATGGACTCAACCAATCATAAAATCCATTTCAAAAGCTCTCATTACATATGCATGTGTAAATTTTCCATGCTGAAAATTTGAAAGCATTATGATTTTTAAAGTGAATTAGAAAACGAATTTATATAATTACAAAATATGATTCCATACAATGTCATCTAAATTTTTCACCACAAGTAAAATGGGCGTAAGGATGAATGAAAATCATTTGTTCATTAACAAAGAACACAATACCATGATAAAATGTTTAAAATTAACAAAGAACACAATACCATGATATTATGTGGTGAACTTTCTATTATTATAAATTATTAAATTTTAATGTTTTTTCAAATTTTTACATGATTAAAGACAAGAGTTTGAATGCTTCATTTGATTAGTTGAGTAGCATATAATAAATTCCAACTTAATGTTCAAAATTGAACTTAAAAATCACAAAGCCAAAACAATGTATCACAATGTGAAACTTTTTTAACCCCTAAAGCGTTTTGGCCATAAAATCCCAAATTCTGCCTCAAATCTGCCCTGTTTTAGTTCAAGGTAGAATTATGTAAAATTTAAACGTAATTAGAAAAATATAACCGTAGGATCTAGTACCTAACTTGTACATGTATGTGTACACAAAATTTTAGACTGTAACTCCTCACCGTTTGGAAGATCATAAGGTTTGAACTTGAGTGAAAACTTTTTTTTGGTCCTGCCCGGCAGGGACAGCCACACTTCGGAGAGTAAAACAGCCAATTTTTTGAGATCTTGTGGTTGGAGGCTCTTCAGTTTTGGATTCTAAAGTGAGTTGGGAGTGTGCTCAAAAAAATTTGAAGAGAATACAACACACAAAAGCATTGGAAAACCACATTTCTAGTGACGGGAGTCAAATGAAATGCATATACATTGGCTCTTTTTCCACACTACAAATGCCTAAGAAGATCATCTATTTTTTGAAATCCGAACGGTGTGTACGTGCATTTGTATGGAAAAGAAATTTTGGAGGAAAAAAATCCAAAAAATAAACAAATCCAAAATAGATATGAATTTTATAGTGGTTTAGGAGGAGATAATGGTGAAGGAAAAATGGGTGATGAAGGTGACCCAATCACTGTAGATCTGTTTGACAGTTTTTATAAAACTTGGAACTTTGACTGAATATATTCACCTTAAACATATTCACATCAAATCTTGAATGGAAAAAAAGTGATTAGATGTGCCTGGGAACAGTGGTATTAATAGAGCTCATCCATCTAAATAAAATTATAAACTTTGCTTATATTTGTTTAATAATATTGTGCCCTGGCAATATGGAAATTGACCTTCCATATTGATGAAGCATATTTTTGTCACATTTTTCTTAGCTCCTATAGGAGTCAACCTTTGTGCCATACCTTTGTCATGTGGGCACTCGATTGGAGGTGGATCGAAGAAACACTTAATTCACTATGGTCTCCTCTAAAGACCAAAGTTTTTTTCTCTTTAGCCCTTTATGACCCCATCCGATCATATTCTGATTGCATTGAGGTCCAAAGTGCGAACAACATAAAATCCATAACGAATAGGATTTCTAATCACATCAGAGTTGGAGAATTATAGCAAACATCATCCAAAAAAAATTTAATTTCACTTTAGGGTTGTGCAATTATCAAAATACATGTGAACAAAATGGAAAATAATTCAAATACTTGAACATAAAGAAAATATTCACAAATACAATACATGCATGATGTGGCATTTCTTGTGTTTAGAAATTGATTACCTTGTTTTAATTTCTCCAATTGTATTATCTTCTTCACGTTTCACAAGTTTACGTATTCTAATCTTCATAAATTTGATCAATTTCTTTCACTTTTTAATATATAAATTTTTGTCATAGAAATTACATTGATAAGTCACTTCACTTGTAAAATTCACAATAATTATGTGTAAGTTTATTTTAGACATGGAAGATTGCAATGGAGAGGTGTTGAAATGGGTCATTAGTGGAATCCTTTTACTTCAATTCTTGAAAAACTAGTCCAAACTTTGTATAACTTTAAAGTCATAAACCCTCAAGACTTTCATTTGTGAATGTGCACTATACAATTCAAGGACAATATGATTTTCCAATTTGACGGCATGATCTTACTAAGGTTTAGCAAAACACTTGTTTGATTAAGGTGTATTCACATTTATACGATTAAATTTCATAAATAGTATAATTGATTCTAGCGGAGGGAGTGTTAAGAAAAAAAAATTACAAAAAATTGTATTATCTAGAATTACTCTAAGTCACAAAGGATTTAGAGTTTTGGATTTAGAATGTTTTTTTCAATCTTATCCTAATGTAGGGTTTAGACTTAAAGTTACGTTAAATTTAGAAAGACACCTTAAATTTTGTTTCATGGTATTATTATTGTTTCTTCCAAATTTTTGGTGAATATGAAAAACCTCGATGATATTAGGATATTAAAAAACTAATTTTGCTTGAGTTTGGAGACCATCAAACTTTCCATATTTATTAGCTATTCATATAGTAGGAAAATAATGTTACGTCCAATCCAAAATCATGGTATCTTTAACTCAAATATCAGACACCTTCACAAATAAATCAACTTACTTCCAAATTTTGCAATAAAATCACAAATCATCTAAAACTAGTGAATTCTTTACATTTAGAGAACTTCCAAATGTAAGAATCAGTGCATGGGCAAATCAGCAGCTAGTTATAGATTAGCCGACCAAAATTGACGTTTAGTCGGTAAAACTTGAATGTCTTAGGATATTTACCGATTGAAAAAACTAAAAAATCATCCATGTATTACACAAGTATCACATGGATATCACCCAAAATATCGTCAAATTATCATCCAGGGTATCATCTACCTCTACTGAATGACTTCGGAGAGGATGTTAGCTGGGTAAAGTTCAAAATCTCCTCGATACCTGGTGGGAATGCAACAAATCAGCACAACTTCATTCACAACTTGCATATGCATAAAATTTCCAAATTGGCAGGTGTGCCCCCAGCTTAAGTTAGTGCTGAGTTGAAGTGCATGGTGAGGTACATTGAGTTATATTTGGTAGTTATTAGTACAACACAATTGGGAGCACTAGACAACTATCATACAAGTGTTAGCATGGGTCATTAATTAACTCTCACAAATGATTTGTTTCTGACTGATCTTAGGCTTTGCCATGAAAAGTGCTAGTCCATGTGTCATATATGACATGTCAACACATAGGCTTTGTGAGCTTTTCCAATAAAGCTGTATTCAGGCAATATGTTCATAATTTAATCATTATTTCTGGAACCTAAAGACTTAAAGCAACTTCATTCACACCCTGCACCTCTGTGCTCATAGATTCTAGCTTTAGATTCACATGCAATTTTTACTTACAATTTGATGAAAAACACTGTTATATTCC
This sequence comes from Ceratodon purpureus, assembly GCA_014871385.1. Classification (NCBI taxonomy): domain Eukaryota; kingdom Viridiplantae; phylum Streptophyta; class Bryopsida; order Pseudoditrichales; family Ditrichaceae; genus Ceratodon; species Ceratodon purpureus. The sequence goes on from CM026427.1 coordinate 16,374,460, forward strand.
TGGAAGATGAGAGTTACATGTTATTTTGTATTATAAAATTTCATAAATTTTGGTGAAAATTTTAAACTATTATTACGTTTTGTGGTGTTTAAAAATAAAGTCACAATAAATGTCAAATATATTAAATAAACAAAAAGATTTTTTCACAATCAGAGAAAATGACAATGAAAAAATACAATGATGGATAAAAACATCAATATCGATTTGAAAACATATAGAACACTTTTCTAGTTGAAAGTTATTTTATTGAAAATGATTTAGTAATAGCATTTCAACTTTAAAGTGGCTACAACCAAGTTTTATAGACAATTTTAGATGTTAGATTTTTTATGATTTTACAATCTATGAAGCTTTTAGAGTTCAAATTTGATTCACATCATTAACAATTAATATAAAACAATGAAATTTTCATATTATACTTCCATTTATACCTTTAGTGCTTTGAAAGCAATGATATTTTGTACAAAAATAGTCTTATATCTTAAGGAATAAAATTGCAAATATTAAATTTGAGTATCAAGAAATAGCTCTTATATGTAATGCATGGTCTAAAAATATTCATGACATAGGAAAGGGACCCCATCAATTACATTTTCTTTTAGCTTTGCTCCACCCATTCAAGGCCTCTTTTTCAATTCAAGGCCTCTTTTCCAATTTGACCATCCCAAGAAGATTTATACAAAGCAATGATTCATTCACAAATTTGGTGATATTTTCTTATGGTCAAAATCATATCAAAGTAACCTACAATTAATCCAAAACTACCCAATCATGCAAATTTGCACAATTTAATTCATTTGATTTAATATATTCTTCCTTCTTTATATACTTTGATAACTTAAAAGGATCTTTAAGTTTGTAAGAAAGTTTGGGTGGTAGTTGGGCTCCAAATGACATACATTTCAAGGTTGGCCTTCAAACTTTGGCGCAACTTGGGTCCAAAACTCCAATCTACCAAATTGAATAAGAGCCGGAGAACTATGCTAAAACTTGAAGTCCACGCCCTTGCTTTCATTGAACCTGCCAAGTTTTCTACAATGACAAGTACATTCACTGAATGCTACCAAGTTAATGTCGTCATTGGCATCATAAACCACATTATCTACCTCCGATCATATCCTCAAACAGTGTGTACCAATGCACCTTGAGCTCTGATTAATTTGTGAAGGCCCACCTCGGTGTCAGTTGAAATTGCATGCAGATTGTTTGCGTATCCTAGTGTAGGTAGTTGAGAGCTTTCCTACAAATATGCTAAGAGCAAATGCGCATGAGAGGATACTGTGATATCACATGGTGCCCACAGGCACAAGTCAGTTGAGCGGGATGAGGAAGGTCCACAGGGAGAGTGTTCCTGGACTGATGGGGCCTGCAGTGGAAGAAAAAAGTATGCATAAAATCATCATGATTAAGATTCAAGACAAGCATTAAATGTTGCAACACCCAATTGCTTTTTCTAGATGCCTGATGGCTGATTGTACACAGGAGGGGGTTCTGTACGTACTATGAACTTGCTGCTCATTCATTTTATGGATAAGCTGCTGGAATCTCTTGGCATGATTTCTTCTGAATTTAACCCTCAAACGACATTGCAAGCCCGAGAGGCTTGTTTTGCTTGGAATAACTGGAATTTTTGGAGATATTGTGAATGCTTTACGGTTGGAAAATGGTTTTCTCAGAGTGAAGGTGTGTGCGCTTTCGACGCCTTCTACGTTGCTTTAAATTTGTTGATTTGTTGATCCATGGGAGCTTGTAAAATTAGTGTGGGGCTTCTGCTTGTTGAACTTTTGCGGTTGAACTTTTGCGGTTTATCCTTGTGTTTCAAAGGCATAGAAGCCGCTAGAATTTTGCGATGGTGGTGGAGCACTCAATTTTAAAGACTTTGATTCCTCTACCCAAGAAATGAGTTGCCAGCCTATGATTGCTAACCTTCTTGTTTGATTTTTTGTTGTTCCTTGCGGGCTACCCGCCCAGGCTATGAATTGATGTTTAAGGATTAATATAGCTCATAAACTTTAAATTAACTTGCTGCATCACAAAAGGACTTTGGGGCATGGCAATGTGCAAACTGTAATTCATGAGACTAAAGTTTAATTGCCCATTACATAAGAGCAAAAGCTCTAAGCTTTGGTGCAATTTAGAAGTAGTTTTTTAACTTACAAGGTTGCCTCTTCATTAGACATGAGCTAATCTTCTGTACTACATCTTAGAAGGATGTACATGACAAAATTGAGAGACAAAAGAGTGGGCATTCACGACAAAATTGAGAGACAAAAGAGTGGGCATTCACGACAAAATTGAGAGACAAAAGAGTGGGCATTCACGACAAAATTGAGAGACAAAAGAGTGGGCATTCACGACAAAATTGAGAGACAAAAGAGTGGGCATTCAAAGCTTCTTACAAATTGAGAAAAGAGGCCTTGTGATACTTTGGTTACTAAAGATGGACTTGAACTACATCTCCAACAACAAAATATCTTTGATTTGAAACTAACAATTTGTTGTCTAACATTAATCTGAGGCATATTTTGACATATGTTGAATTGGGTGCATAAGTGCTGCAAAATAAACCATTTCTGAGTTGCAAACATGTTCTTGTATGCTTGACGTTTTTTCAAGGAATGAAAATTGGACCATTTATAATTGGAAACATGTGATTTTTAGTGACAAGATAAAGAAAATTTAATTTAATTCAGATGGATAGGAGATGGGAAATGCATTGGACCTCAACATATGCATTGGATCATGAAACATTGAGACAAATCCATCATCATTTGGAGATTGATAGCCACTTTTGGACATGGTGCATGGTAAAGAAGTGAAGGTAGGATGGATATGCATTTGTAAAAATTAATTTTAGAAAACTTCTGGTGGTCATGTATATAGAATTACAATGAGGATTAAATAGGTTGGAATTTCAACAAGACAATAATTAAAGCACACAAACGAGAGTGTGCAAGAATAGTTGATATAAAAACCATTTCGACTCCTTCAATGGCCTCTTCAATCTCTAATTTGAATCTCTTTGAATACTTTTCAAACAATGCTTGAACAAATTTTTGTCTTTTTTTAAGAAGTATAAAAAAATTGTGGTAAATTATGCAATGTATTCCCAATTTTATTAAACATGTGGTTAATCTTCAATGTTCTTCTTGGTTCAACTAGTCGTATAGAAGTGAGAGTAGAAATATTGAAGTATGGAAAAATTCTTTCATGTCACCTACTACTTGGTTTGAAACATGTTAAATGTGAATGTCAAGTTGGCATGATTTTAGAGTATTTATTACATAAATTCAGCATAATTCAATGCTATTATAATTCATGTGGTTTTTTTGTTCTTAATGAAGTCATAGCCTTCTGAATGTTTTTATTGTACATCAAGTCCAAAACTTGTAATTTATTTTGCATTCAATTCAAGAGGATTGATTATAATTATTAAAAGAATCTTTGCATATGCTAACAAATTTAGATTCTTACAATAAGTAACATTTGACATAAAGTACCAATCTTTTTTATCTAGACAAGTTCAAATATTTCCACCTAAAATTCTATATTACCACAAAATCAACAACTTTTTAATATTTGTCAATCAAAGTCAACTTTCTATAAACATCATTTGAAGTATATTTTTAACTAACTTATAATTGGTGTAATTTATCCAAATTTTTGGACATTTTACCTTGGAAGCCTTTTCTCTTTCATCTCAAATCCAAATTAATTCCAATTCATAGTCTTGGCATAACTAAAGATACTACTAAGATTAGAAAAACAATTTAGTACAAATGAGTCTAGTTTTGGACTCTTTCACTTTTTACAATTTGGACCATTTTTTTGACATTGCATAACCATTTACGAATAAAATGTTTTTTTATTATAATTTAGTGTAGACCCTTATAATTAATACAAAATGATTTTTTAGTTGGTAATATATTGGAATTTTTCATGATTTTTGGGGTATAAATTTATACTTTTGGATGAACCTGTATTACATGTATTAGTATTTAAGTTAAAAGTGAACCTCCCTGTAGTTAAAAGTGAACCTCCCTGTAGTGTAACAAAGTAAAAGTTAACAATATTCAACTTGCTAAACAGTAGACTCGAATTCTCTCCCGCTAGTCATGCTTAATCGTATCTGATTTTTCCGCCAATATATTTTATAATTTACTCTAGATTCTGTCCAAATAGCTATTCAAGCACGATTTATGCAATAGAAGCTCTCAATCTGATGCCGAACTAGGCAAACCCCTTCAAGCAAGAGCTGCATTGGAAGGAAAACCGGAGAATCAAGTTCATGCAACCGCTCGCATTAAGCTGTGTCAACGACCTGAACTATTCTAGGCTAAGTAAGAAATTACCTCACCATGAAACCATTACCGAAGAATGATTACAGTCCACTGATGTTGGAGGCGTGATTAGCGTTTTTGATTTCTTTACCTTCCAGATTTCGGCCAACTGATTAAACTGAGTGCATGA